>CM038680.1:120804774-121404774 GCA_021605205.1 Aegilops longissima
AACTTGAACGCCTACTTCCCCTCGCCGTGTACGACTACCATCGCGAGACCGCAAGTACCACGACAACCCAAGGGTTTCGGACCCGTCAAGTACCTCTTCAAAACGAACGTGAACCACTACTTCCTCTACGTCGCCGTGTACCACTACTTCCCTCGGCGATCATCGCGAAACGACTACTTCCTCTCAAACGCGAACCGTCCCGTTTGAACGCTTCGAAGGTATAACCACCGAGATGACCGACCATGATCGAATCATCCTTGCGATGCCCCTCTTTTGCCATGCCACCGTTCCGTGGGAACCCGGTATCCGGGATCACCCCACCATCTTGCATGACTCGCTTCCGTCACGCTTTCCTTTGCACCGGTATCTCAATCGAGTTATCGGAACCGGAATGTTGCCGTGGCACCATTCCCGTTATCGTTGTCGTGGCACCCCTTTTTCGTTTCCGCCACGACGACTAATGCTTCTTAATGCTCTTGTCAACAATTTCATAATATTGCATAAAACTTGCACATGCCATCCGCATCATGATAACAACAATTAAAATGTTTAAATTGATGTTTGCATTAATTTGCTAATATGCCATGCTAAAATGATTTATTTCATAACTAAATAACCGTAGCTCCATTTTAAATAAATTATATATGTAAATGGGGTAGAAAATGCCTAGTTTAACATGGTAGCATTACTTTGCATGTTTAACAACTCTAAAATATGCTTTAGGTCAGAACAGTACCGAATCTAAAATATTGCTCATGAGGATTTTCCGGAATTGTTGTTTCTTATTTCCGGCCTCATTTAAACTTGCCTAAATAGTTAGTTTAATTATGCTCCACCTCTTGCCATGTTTAACAACATTTAATATTGTTGAGTACCTAACCGAGAGAGAACTAAATAAGTGTTGTGGTGTTCGTCAATATGCAACTCGTTGCATATTGAGCTCCACTTAATTTGTAGTATTGTTTGTTGCACTTTGCCATGCCATGCCTCATTAAACGGACATGCATCATATTTGTTTGTGCATCATGCCATGTTTATGATTGTGTGTTTACTATGTTGTTTGCTTCTTTCGGTTTGCTTCTTTCGTTAGCCGGTTTCGTTCGGAGTGGTGAGGATTCGTTCGACTTCATCCGTTTGTCTTCTTCATGGACTCGTTCTTCTTCCTTATGGATTTCAGGCAAGATGACCATACCCTCGAAATCACTTCTATCTTTGCTTGCTAGTTGCTCGCTCTTTTGCTATGCCCATGCTGCGATGCCTATCACTTGCTTATCATGCCTCCCATATTGCCATGTCAAGCCCCTAACCATCCTTTCCTAGCAAACCGTTGTTTGGCTATGTTACCGCTTTGCTCAGCCCTCTTATAGCGTTGTTAGTTGCGGTGAAGATGAAGTTTGTTCCTTGTTGGAACATGGAGATGTTGTTCCTTGTTGGAACATGTTTACTTGTTGGGATATCACAATATATCTTATATTATTAATGCATCTATATACTTGGTAAAGGGTGGAAGGCTCGGCCTTATGCAGTGTTTTGTTCCCTCTTGCCGCTCTAGTTTCCGTCATACGGTGTTATGTTCCCGGATTTTGCGTCCCTAACGCGGTCGGGTGATTTATGGGACCCCTTGACAGTTCGCTTTGAATAAGACTTTTCAGCAAGGCCCAACATTGGTTTTACCATTTGCCTCACCTATGCCCTTTTTCCCTTGGGTTTCGGAGCCCGAGGGTCATCTTTATTTAGCCCCGGGCCAGTTCTCCTTTGAGTGCTGGTCCAAACCGAAGCGATGTCCGGCGCCCCACAGGCAACCAGGGTTTATGCCAACCGACGTCTGGCTCATCCGGTGTGCCACGAGACCGAGATATGTGCAGCTCCTATCAGGATTTGTCGGCACATCCGGCGGCTTTGTTGGTCTTGTTTTATTCTGTCGAGATGTCTTGTAGCCGGATTCCGAGACTGATCGGGTCTTCCGGGAGAAGGAATATCCTTCGTTGATCGCGAGAGCTTATCATGGGCTAAGTTGGGACACCCTGCAGGGTTTGAACTTTCAAAGCCGTGCCCGCGGTTATGTGGCAGATGGGAATTTGTTAATGTCCGGTTGTAGAAAACCCGAAGTTGATCTTAATTAAAATACACCAACCGCGTGTGTAACCGTGATGGTCTCTTCTCGGCGGAGTTCGGAAAGTGAACACGGTGTTGGAGTTATGTTTGACGTAGGTTGTTCTATGATCACTTCTTGATCATAGTTGTTCGACCGTGCTTTGCCTCCTCTTCTCGCTCTCTTTTGCGTATGTTAGCCACCATATATGCTAGGCGCTTGCTGCAGCTCCACCTCACTACCTTGCCCTACCTTTAAGCTTAAATAGTCTTGATCTCGGGTGTGAGATTGCTGAGTCCCGTGACTCACAGATACTTCAAAACCAGTTTGCGGTGCCGATGAAACCGTGCGGGTGATGCACCCGAGCTCAAGGAGGAGCTCGATGAAGATCTTTGTGCGTTGTGTTGTTTCGTTTCAGCTGATCAGTAGTGGAGCCCAGTTGGGACGATCGGGGATCTGTAGCATTTGGGGTAGTCTTCTTTCATTTTGGTTCCGTAGTCGGACCTTGATTGTATCTGTATGATGTAATGCTTTACTCATGTATTGTGTGAAGTGGCGATTGTAAGCCAACTATGTATCTTTTTCCCTTATGTATTACATGGGTTGTGTGAAGATTACCTCACTTGCGACATTGCTTTCAATGCGGTTATGCCTCTAAGTCGTGCCGACACGTGGGAGATATAGCCGCATCGAGGGCGTTCAAGTTGGTAATCGAGCCTTCCCGACTTAGGAGCCCCCTACTTGATTGTTTCTTTGGCGTTGTTGAGTCTAGAATGGAAAATGTTTTGAGTCTTAGGATTATATATATCGAGAGTAGGATTCTTTTTACTCCCGGTCCTTAAATCGCTCTGGTGAGGTCTCCGACGAGATGTTTTGTCTTTCCTCTCCTCAAATTTCACTAAAATTTTTTTAGGATCACGTGGGTATCTTGGAATCGTTCGATGGTTTTGTGACGAGAACATTGTTCTTGGTGCCTCGACATTTAGGGGTTGTGGCGGTGTCCGGGGAGTTGAGCTCGAGGTGTTGTCGTCACAATTTTATCGTTCAGATTCTGGAATACCGAGTTTTACCGACATCGAAATCTCTTTTGTGCAGTTGTTGGTGAGATAACCTGATAGCCCGATCTTGTGGCGAAAAGGGAGTATTGCCATGACTCGTATAACGGATGCTTTTGAAGGTCGAGGTACACGATTTCGAGGATTTCTTGGTTATGTGTTGAAGGATGGATACAATTGGATCTAGGTATTGTTAGTTTGGGTGATATATTTTTGTCCCTGTATCCCCAACACCAGATTGCATAACCAGAAAGTTTGGGAGTTTATAGGTGGGAATTCAAGTAGCTCCTAGAATATCTTTCCGGATGATGCATGATACGGGATTGGGTAAATCTCTATCATATGTGTTTGTTCCGGCTCATTCTTGAAGCCAATCCTTTGTTTTTGTTCCGTTTTGTGGTATTCAAGTTGCTTCAATGTCAAGTGTTGATTCCATACCTTTCCTAAATGGTGTTCTCATATTGCTATGTGAATACTAATCCTTCTTGATCATCGAGGTCGTCATGTTAATTCTTTTCTCAACCGGCGTGCTTCTCTTCAAGTGGATCCGATCATTCCAACATTCGCAAGATCAATTCTAACCTTTTTCTCAACGGTGTTCGTTTCATCCGACCTAAATTGTCTTTGTTTTCCCGCCCTCCCACCCTTTTTCTTCAAGGACTCAGATTTCTTAATCAAGTATCCATTTTATTGAGTGAAGTTTCTTCTTTCTTTTCTTTTAAATGTTTTATCCGGTGATTTCTCATGAAGACACTAAGGAAGCTTCAACCTTATCATTTTTCCATTCTAATTTTCTTCTCCGTGGATTTAGTTCAAGATTTCGTGTTGATCTTATCCTTTTCCTATTTTCACAATGTTTTCCCATACGGTGCACCTCATAGTCTTTCACTTCTTGTTATTCAATTGTTCCGAGTGTTGAAGATATCTCGGAAGATTCTAGTTTCCATTCTCAATTCACTCAAGTTCTTTTGAGGATGCTATCTCATTCAAGCCATTTAATTATACGGTGCAATATCTATTTCAAACAATTGTTCAGCGGTGGTTCTTTTGAGTGGGCCCTAACCCACGAGGTCTTTTCGAGGATCTTACGACTCTTCTTGTGGTTCAACCTTAATAATTTTCATTCCGAGTGCCTCAACAATTCATGGTGGTGTTTTCGTCGTCATTCTCGAATTTTGAAGACCGAAGATGAGTTTCTTTTATCTCGCTTCTTTCTCTTCAAGATTCATGGTTCTAGCTTCGTGCCATCCTCATAATTGTTTTGATTGTGAGAATTCTTTTAACCCACCGGAGCATTTCAGAGTCTTTTCAGTTTGATTCTTGAAACCATCATCTCGAATTATTCATTCAAGCGTTCAACTCTTGTTTTCCAAATCTCACGGTGCATCATTGAAATATCCTCTAATCAGTTCATGATCTCTTCGTTCTAATGTATCTAAATTTTGTCAAGCATCATTATTCATTTTCCAAATTCTTCCCGGTGAATTGTGCCTTCTTCGTTCATTCTCAATTCTTATGGTGTTTCGTTCAAGAGTTCTCTTCCTTCGTTACCATATAGATTTATTCGTTGTTTCAATCCTACCGTGGTTCGTTGAAGACCTACCCAAGTTTGCGCCATATCTATCTTAATCCTTTCACGAGAATAAGTAGTATGCCAAATCCATTGCTTGTCATCAATTTAATTGGTGAAGGATGAGCATAATGTAATTCTTATTCTTGTTCCATCGAGTAAATTCAATTCCTTATTTTGGAGGTTCATCAAAATTGTGATTACATTTGTTCATCTTTCTTTCTGGAGTTCAAAGTTTTCTCGGTTATTTCATTTCAAAGCTTCATCTTAGCACTGCAAGGCTTCACCTTGTGTTTTCAACTTCTCTGTCTTTTATCATCCTTTTCTTACCGGAGTTCTTCATGGAGGCTCTACATGGTGCTTCCTCAAGGATTCTTTTCATTCTTCAATTGTTCATCAAGATTTCTCTCGGAGTTAAGATCCGTCAGCCATACTCAAAATTGAACATGGTGCTCAACACATGTCTTGTTTTCAGGAGTTCAAGTATTCTTCTTCTTGCATTTCGAAGTGCAATTTGTTCTACCTTATCATTTGAGGTGGTGTTATGTCATTCTCGACAATTTGAGTTCGTGTTTCATGATTCACATGTTGTCAAGAATGAGGTATTTTAAATCCATCAATCTCTTCTTTGGATTTGTCTTGGGCTATATTTCACCTAAAGCTTTCCCTAAGGATTGTTGCTATTTATGGTGCTTATAAATGACCCAAGTTCTTCATTTGTCCTCCCGGTGATAGAAGATTTCATCTTCTTGTTGATCTTAATCCAATCAATTGTTTCCGTTGGTGGCAGAAGCTCGCCTCATAATTTTGAGATGTTATTCATAAGCCCACTACAAGCTTATTCTTACCGTTGTTGTTTTTTTTCAAACAACTCCGTCCTATCCTTGTTTGTAAGGATGCTTCATTCAAATTCATTTGTGGTAGAAGTTGTCATTTTCTTCTCCATCCCTTTATCCCAACAATCTGAATTCTATTCTTTCATTTCGAAGGCATTGTGATGTTGCTCTCTTCGACCCATCATCTTGTTTTGTCTAGATCATGTCCTTTTCCTTGCTTATCGTTTTAACCGGAGTATTGTGTCTATCGTTCCTCTTTTAACCGGAGTCTCATCCAGGTGCTTTCCTTTTGCCAAGTTCATGATTCTAATTCCTTCCATTTTCAGTCGGAGTGCTGCCCAAATTATATCAATCTTATTCCTTCTCGATCTAGTTTTAACCGGAGTGGTTTCAGTATCTATCTTATCACTTAACCTCTTGTTTTTCGTCGTATCCCATGTTCCTCTTTTCTAACAGAGTGTTTTCAACTTTGTTCATCTTTGTTGTTCTCTTTCTTTCATTTTGTTCAACCTCTCAAGGTTCTTTGGTTTCACTCGTTTGTCGGAGAAGCAACTTTGTGTTACCTCTTCCTCTTCCGCTTTTCTCCGGTGCCATCCTAGATCTCGGGACGAGATCCTCTCGTAGTGGTGGAGTGTTGTGACGCCCCAAGACCGGAGCTTCAGTTGCCTTCCAGGGTTTCCGAGTTTTGTCGTGTGATTTGTTTTGTTCGTTGCATTCATCCTTGCATCATGTTGCATTTCATCATGCTCATCATGTGCATTGTGTGTTTCATGCATGATCACCCCTTGCATCACCCTTCCCCTCCTCCTATGGTCATTTGTATCTTCATCTTTTCATCAAGACCTTTCTCCACGTGCAAACCTTATCACTTCTTCCTTTCTATCAAATCTTGACTTTCATGCCAAGTGGCATTATTTGTGCCTCCATTAATGTTCATTTATTTCTGGTGATCTTACTCCATGCCTTATACCTCTCTGTCAAATATCATCCATTTTCGAGTTGTTTTGGTTAGGTTTTAAAATGGCTCAAGTTTGAATTTAATTCAAACTTGAATTATTTTTCTTCCTCTAAAAATTGCCAAACCAATTTATTCAAATTCTGCACAAACTCTGGACTCCGGATATATTCTCACATCTCTCTCACGCCTTCCCTTTTATCTCTGAGATTTTCTCTCTTATTTTTCTGTTTGAGGAAATTGAGAAAAGAAACACCAGAGAGGGAGAGAGAGTTCAGCCGAGGCCCAGCTCCTCTCCAGCATGGCCTGCAGCCCACTTCCCTTGATCCGCCCAAGGCCTAGGCCCAGCGCGTCCCCTCTAACCCTAGCCTCCCAGCGCTCTCTCTCGATCCCTCACTCTCCTCCTCTCGTTCCCTCCCTCCAGCCGCGACCCCCTGCCCGATCCCTCGTCGCCTCGCTCGCCCGATCCCCATCTCTCTTCCTACCCTCGATCCCATGACTCCCTTCTCTCCTCGTGGCGCCACCGGAGGGCCACCCCTGCGCCCGATCCCCCTCGGCCTCCTCCTCCTAAGCGCCGCCGCCAGGCATCTCGCCTCGCCCCTCCCGCTCGATCCCGATGGGATCGGGAGGCGCGTCGCCCGCCCCCTGCGTCCCGCGAGCCCGAGGCCGCCGGAGCGCTGCCGGATCTCCGCCGTCGGATGCCGCGGTCGCCGCCGCCGCCCAGGGTCCTCTCCTCCAGGGTGCCTCCTTGCCGCCGAGGACTGCAGCCCCCTGCCTCGCGACGCCTCCCCTCTGCTTCCTCGTCCTTGCCTCGTACCCCGCCACTGCCGGAGCTGCAACGTCCGCCCCGCGCTGGAGCCGTCGTTCCCTGGCCGCTTCCGCGCCATCTCGCATCCTCCTCGCCTCCCCGTCGCCCTCGTCAACGACCAGAGGAGCACCGTCGCCGCCTCCAGCCGTGCCGGCGAGTCCAGGCCGGCCGCAGCTCGTCGCCCGCGCCCTGTGGCCTCATCCCCGCCTCGGTTTCGGTCCTCCCCGCGCCTAGTTCCTCTGCTGCCCCTGCTTGGTGCCTTCTGTCGTCGTCCCCATCGACCCGAAGGCCCATCGTGGCCTCACCTCGAGCTGTTGTCACGATTCCTGCCCGAACAGGAGAAATTTTGGATCGCCAAGTCCCTTCGAGTCATCAAGTCCTTCATGTATGCGACTACGGTGATCGCCAAGTACCCCCTCGGATCGTCAAGTTCGACTACATGATCGTCTAGTACCACTACCGTCGACCCGGAGACATCGGATCGCCAAGTCCCTCTTCGAACATCTACGAGAACGTGTACCACTACCGTCGACCCTCGAAGACCCCGTGGACCCCGAACATCCACGGGACATGAACGACTACTTCCGATGACGGAATGTACCACTACCATCGAACTTGAACGTCTACTTCCCCTACGCCGTGTACGACTACCATCGCGAGACCGCAAGTACCACGACAACCCCGAAGGGTTTCGGACCCGTCAAGTACCTCTTCGGAAACGAACGTGAACCACTACTTCCTCTACCGTCGCCGTGTACCACTACTTCCCTCGGCGATCATCGCGAGAACGACTACTTCCCTCTACGAAACGCGAACCGTCCCGTTTGAACGCTTCGAAGGTATAACCACCGAGATGACCGACCGTGATCGAATCATCCTTGCGATGCCCCTCTTTTGCCATGCCACCGTTCCGTGGGAACCCGTATCCGGATCACCCACCATCTTGCATGACTCGCTTCGTCACGCTTTCCTTTGCACCGTATCTCAATCGAGTTATCGGAACGGAATGTTGCCGTGGCACCATTCCGTTATCGTTGTCGTGGCACCTTTTTCGCTTCCGCCACGACGACTAATGCTTCTTAATGCTCTTGTCAACAATTTCATAATATTGCATAAAACTTGCACATGCCATCCGCATCATGATAACAACAATTAAAATGTTTAAATTGATGTTTTCATTAATTTGCTAATATGCCATGCTAAAATGATTTATTTCATAACTAAATAACCGTAGCTCCATTTTAAATAAATTATATATGTAAATGGGGTAGAAAATGCCTAGTTTAACATGGTAGCATTACTTTGCATGTTTAACAACTCTAAAATATGCTTTAGGTCAGAACAGTACCGAATCTAAAATATTGCTCATGAGGATTTTCCGGAATTGTTGTTTCTTATTTCCGGCCTCATTTAAACTTGCCTAAATAGTTAGTTTAATTATGCTCCACCTCTTGCCATGTTTAACAACATTTAATATTGTTGAGTACCTAACCGAGAGAGAACTAAATAAGTGTTGTGGTGTTCCGTCAATATGCAACTCGTTGCATATTGAGCTCCACTTAATTTGTAGTATTGTTTGTTGCACTTTGCCATGCCATGCCTCATTAAACCGGACATGCATCATATTTGTTTGTGCATCATGCCATGTTTATGATTGTGTGTTTACTATGTTGTTTGCTTCTTTCCGGTTTGCTTCTTTCGTTAGCTTCGGTTTCGTTCCGGAGTGGTGAGGATTCGTTCGACTTCATCCGTTTGTCTTCTTCATGGACTCGTTCTTCTTCCTTGCGGGATTTCAGGCAAGATGACCATACCCTCGAAATCACTTCTATCTTTGCTTGCTAGTTGCTCGCTCTTTTGCTATGCCCATGTTGCGATGCCTATCACTTGCTTATCATGCCTCCCATATTGCCATGTCAAGCCCCTAACCATCCTTTCCTAGCAAACCGTTGTTTGGCTATGTTACCGCTTTGCTCAGCCCCTCTTATAGCGTTGTTAGTTGCAGGTGAAGATGAAGTTTGTTCCTTGTTGGAACATGGAGGTGTTGTTCCTTGTTGGAACATGTTTACTTGTTGGGATATCACAATATATCTTATATTATTAATGCATCTATATACTTGGTAAAGGGTGGAAGGCTCGGCCTTATGCCAGTGTTTTGTTCCACTCTTGCGCCCTAGTTTCCGTCATACCGGTGTTATGTTCCTGGATTTTGCGTCCCTAACGGTCGGGTGATTTATGGGACCCCTTGACAGTTCGCTTTGAATAAGACTTTTCCAGCAAGGCCCAACATTGGTTTTACCATTTGCCTCACCTATGCCCTTTTTCCCTTGGGTTTCGGAGCCGAGGGTCATCTTTATTTTAGCCCCGGGCCAGTTCTCCTTTGAGTGCTGGTCCAAACCGAAGCGATGTCCGGCGCCCCTGGCAACCAGGGTTTATGCCAACCCGACGTCTGGCTCATCCGGTGTGCCACGAGACCGAGATATGTGCAGCTCCTATCAGGATTTGTCGGCACATCCGGGCGGCTTTGCTGGTCTTGTTTTATTCTGTCGAGATGTCTTGTGCCGGGATTCGAGACTGATCGGGTCTTCCGGGAGAAGGAATATCCTTCGTTGATCGCGAGAGCTTATCATGGGCTAAGTTGGGACACCCTGCGGGGTTTGAACTTTCAAAGCCGTGCCAGCGGTTATGTGGCAGATGGGAATTTGTTAATGTCCGGTTGTAGAAAACCCGAAGTTGATCTTAATTAAAATACACCAACCGCGTGTGTAACCGTGATGGTCTCTTCTCGGCGGAGTCCGGAAAGTGAACACGGTGTTGGAGTTATGTTTGACGTAGGTTGTTCTAGGATCACTTCTTGATCATAGTTGTTCGACCGTGCTTTGCCTCCTCTTCTCGCTCTCTTTTGCGTATGTTAGCCACCATATATGCTAGACGCTTGCTGCAGCTCCACCTCACTACCTTGCCCTACCTTTAAGCTTAAATAGTCTTGATCTCGCGGGTGTGAGATTGCTGAGTCCCCGTGACTCACAGATACTTCCAAAACCAGTTTGCAGGTGCCGACGAAACCGTGCAGGTGATGCACCTGAGCTCAAGGAGGAGCTCGACGAAGATCTTTGTGCGTTGTGTTGTTTCGTTTCAGCTGATCAGTAGTGGAGCCCAGTTGGGACGATCGGGGATCTGTGTAGCATTTGGGGTAGTCTTCTTTCATTTTGGTTCCGTAGTCGGACCTTGATTGTATCTGTATGATGTAATGCTTTACTCATGTATTGTGTGAAGTGGCGATTGTAAGCCAACTATGTATCTTTTTCCCTTATGTATTACATGGGTTGTGTGAAGATTACCTCACTTGCGACATTGCTTTCAATGCGGTTATGCCTCTAAGTCGTGCTTCGACACGTGGGAGATATAGCCGCATCGAGGCGTTACAAGTTGGTAATCAGAGCCTTCCCCGACTTAGGAGCCCCTACTTGATTGTTTCTTGGCGTTGTTGAGTCTAGAATGGAAAATGTTTTGAGTCTTAGGATTATATATATCGGAGAGTAGGATTCTTTTTACTCCCCAGTCCCTTCGTCGCTCTGGTGAGGTCTCCTGACGTAGATGTTTTGTCTTTCCTCTCCTCAAATTTCACTAAAAAATTTTTTTTAGGATCACGTGGGTATCTTGGAATCGTTCCGATGGTTTTGTGGCGAGAACATTGTTCTTGGTGCCTCTCGACATTTAGGGGTTGTGGCAGTGTCCCGGGAGTTGAGCTACGAGGTGTTGTCGTCACAATTTTATCGTTGCAGATTCTGGAATACGAGTTTTACCGACATCGAAATCTCTTTTGTGCAGTTGTTGGTGAGATAACCACGATAGCCCGATCTTGTGGCGAAAAGGGAGTATTGCCATGACTCGTATAACGGATGCTTTTCAAGGTCGAGGTACACGATTTCGAGGATTTCTTGGTTATGTGTTGAAGGATGGATACAATTTGGATCTAGGTATTGTTAGTTTGGGTGATATATTTTGTGTCCCTGTATCCCCAACACCAGATTGCATAACCAGAAAGTTTGGGAGTTTATAGGTGGGAATTCAAGTAGCTCCTAGAATATCTTTCCGACGGATGCATGATACGGGATTGGGTAAATCTCTATCATATGTGTTTGTTCGGCTCATTCTTGAAGCCAATCCTTTGTTTTGTTCCGTTTTGTGGTATTCAAGTTGCTTCAATGTCAAGTGTTGATTCCATACCTTTCCTAAATGGTGTTCTCATATTGCTATGTGAATACTAATCCTTCTTGATCATCGAGGTCGTCATGTTAATTCTTTTCTCAACCGGCGTGCTTCTCTTCAAGTGGATCCGATCATTCCAACATTCGCAAGATCAATTCTAACCTTTTTCTCAACGGTGTTCGTTTCATCCGACCTAAATTGTCTTTGTTTTCCCGCCCTCCCACCCTTTTTCTTCAAGGACTCAGATTTCTTAATCAAGTATCCATTTTATTGAGTGAAGTTTCTTCTTTCTTTTCTTTTAAATGTTTTATCCGGTGATTTCTCATGAAGACACTAAGGAAGCTTCAACCTTATCATTTTTCCATTCTAATTTTCTTCTCCGGTGGATTTAGTTCAAGATTTCGGTGTTGATCTTATCCCTTTTCCTATTTTCACAATGTTTTCCCATACCGGTGCACCTCATAGTCTTTCACTTCTTGTTATTCAATTGTTCCGGAGTGTTGAAGATATCTCAGAAGATTCTAGTTTCCATTCTCAATTCACTCAAGTTCTTTTGAGGATGCTATCTCATTCAAGCCATTTAATTATACCGGTGCAATATCTATTTCAAACAATTGTTCAACGGTGGTTCTTTTGAGTGGGCCCTAACCCACAGGTCTTTTCCCAGGATCTTACCTGACTCTTCTTGTGGTTCAACCTTAATAATTTTCATTCGAGTGCCTCAACAATTCATGGTGGTGTTTCGTCGTCATTCTCGAATTTTGAAGACCGAAGATGAGTTTCTTTTATCTCGCTTCTTTCTCTTCAAGATTCATGGTTCTAGCTTCGTGCCATCCTCATAATTGTTTTGATTGTGAGAATTCTTTTAACCCACCGGAGCATTTCAGAGTCTTTTCAGTTTGATTCTTGGAAACCATCATCTCGTAATTATTCATTCAAGCGTTCAACTCTTGTTTTCCAAATCTCACCGGTGCATCGTTGAAATATCCTCTAATCAGTTCATGATCTCTTCGTTCTAATGTATCTAAATTTTGTCAAGCATCATTATTCATTTTCCAAATTCTTCCCGGTGAATTGTGCCTTCTTCGTTCATTCTCAATTCTTATGGTGTTTCGTTCAAGAGTTCTCTTCCTTCGTTACCATATAGATTTATTCGTTGTTTCAATCCTACCGGTGGTTCGTTGAAGACCTACCCAAGTTTGCGCCATATCTATCTTAATCCTTTCTACGAGAATAAGTAGTATGCCAAATCCATTGCTTGTCATCAATTTAATTGGTGAAGGATGAGCATAATGTAATTCTTATTCTTGTTCCATCGAGTAAATTCAATTCCTTATTTTGGAGGTTCATCAAAATTGTGATTACATTTGTTCATCTTTCTTTCCGGAGTTCAAAGTTTTCTCGGTTATTTCATTTCAAAGCTTCATCTTAGCACTGCAAGGCTTCACCTTGTGTTTTCAACTTCTCTGTCTTTTATCATCCTTTTCTTACCGGAGTTCTTCATGGAGGCTCTACATGGTGCTTCCTCAAGGATTCTTTTCATTCTTCAATTGTTCATCAAGATTTCTCTCGGAGTTAAGATCCGTCAGCCATACTCAAAATTGAACATGGTGCTCAACACATGTCTTGTTTTCAGGAGTTCAAGTATTCTTCTTCTTGCATTTCGAAGTGCAATTTGTTCTACCTTATCATTTGAGGTGGTGTTATGTCATTCTCGACAATTTGAGTTCGTGTTTCATGATTCACATGTTGTCAAGAATGAGGTATTTTAAATCCATCAATCTCTTCTTTGGATTTGTCTTGGGCTATATTTCACCTAAAGCTTTCCCTAAGGATTGTTGCTATTTATGGTGCTTATAAATGACCCAAGTTCTTCATTTGTCCTCCCGGTGATAGAAGATTTCATCTTCTTGTTGATCTTAATCCAATCAATTGTTTCCGTTGGTGGCAGAAGCTCGCCTCATAATTTTGAGATGTTATTCATAAGCCCACTACAAGCTTATTCTTACCGTTGTTGTTTTTTTTCAAACAACTCCGTCCTATCCTTGTTTGTAAGGATGCTTCATTCAAATTCATTTGTGGTAGAAGTTGTTGTTGGGAAACGTAGTAATTTCAAAAATTTTCCTACGATCACGCAAGACCATGGTGATGGCATAGCAACGAGAGGGGAGAGTGTCCGTCCACGTACCCTCGTAGACCGAAAGCGAAGCGTTATATTAACGGTTGATGTAGTCGTGACGTCTTCACGATCCGACCGATCCAAGCACCGTTACTCGGCACCTCCGAGTTCTTGGCACACGTTCAGCTCGATGGCGATCCCGGGCCCGATCCAGCAAAGCGTCGGGAAGGAGTTCCGTCAAGACGACGGCGTGGTGGCGATCTTGATGTTCTACCGTCGCGGGGCTTCGCCTAAGCACCGCTACAATATGACCGAGGTGGAATATGGTGGAAGGGGCACCGACTGCGGCTAAGGAACGATCCGTAGATCAACTTGTGTGTTCTAGGGTGCCCCCTGCCCCGTATATAAAGGAGCAAGGGGAGGGCGGCCAGCCTTGGGCGCACCAAGGGAGGGGAGTCCTCCTCCTAGTAGGAGTAGGACTCCCTTTCCTAGTCCTACTAGGAAGAGGGAAGGGAAGGGAAGAGGAGAGGAGAGGGGAAGGGGCTGCGCCCCTCCTAGTCAATTCGGACTCCCCATGGGGGCGCACCACCTCTTGGTGCAGCCCTCTCTCCCCTCTTGGCCCAATAAGGCCCATAACTTCCCGGGGGTTCGGTAACCCTCCGGCACTCCGGTTTTCTCCGGAAACTTCCGGAACCTTTCGGTGTCGAATATAACCATCCAATATATCAATCTTTATGTCTCGACCATTTGAGACTCCTCGTCATGTCCGTGATCACATCCGGGACTCGAACTCCTTGGTACATCAAAATACATAAACTCATAATAACCGTCATTGAAACCTTAAGCGTGCGGACCCTACGGTTCGAGAACTATGTAGACATGACCTAGAACTATTCTCGGTCAATAACCAATAGCGGAACCTGGATGCTCATATTGGTTCCTACATATTCTCTGAAGATCTTTATCGGTCAAACCGCATAACAACATCGTTGTTCCTTTGTCATCGGTATGTTACTTTCCGAGATTCGATCGTCGGTATCCAATACCTAGTTTAATCTCGTTTCGGAAAGTCTCTTTACTCGTTCCGTAATACATCATCTCACAACTAACTCTTTAGTTGCAATGCTTGCAAGGCTTTATGTGATGTGTATTACCGAGAAGGCCTAGAGATACCTCTCCGACAATCGGAGTGACAAAACCTAATCTCAAAATCGCCAACCCAACAAGTACCTTTGGAGACACCTGTAGTACTCCTTTATAATCACCCGATTCGTTGTGACGTTTGGTAGTACCAAAGTGTTCCTCCGTAGCACGGAGTTGCATAATCTCATAGTTACAGGAACATGTATGGGTCATGAAGAAAGCATTAACATACTAAGCGATCAAGTGTTAAGCTAACGGAATGGGTCATGTCAATCAGATCATTCAACTAATGATGTGACCTTGTTAATCAAACAACAACTCCTTGTTCATGGTTAGGAAACATAACCATCTTTGATTAACAAGCTAGTCAAGTAGAGGCATACTAGTGACATATTGTTTGTCTATATATTCACACATGTATTATGTTTCCGGTTAATACAATTCTAGCATGAATAATAAACATTTATCATGATATAAGGAAATAAATAATAACTATATTATTGCCTCTAGGGCATATTTCCTTCATCTCCCACTTGCACTAGAGTCAATAACCTAGATCACATCACCATGTGATTAACATCGATAGTTCACATCTATATGTGGTTAACACCCATAGTTCACATCGACATGTGACCAACACCCAAAGGGTTTACTAGAGTCGATAATCTAGTTCACATCGCTATGTGATTAACACCCAAAGAGTACTAAGGTGTGATCATGTTTTGCTTGTGAGATAATTTTAGTCAGCGGATCTGCTGTCGCATCCAGAGCCGTAAGTATTTTGCAAATTTCTATGTCTACAATGCTCTTGCGGAGCTACTCTAGCTAATTGCTCCCACTTTCAATATGTATCCAGATTGAGACTTAGAGTCATCTAGATTAGTGTTAAAACTTGCATCGGCGTAACCCTTACGACCGAACCTTTTTCACTTCCATAATCGAGAAACATATCCTTATTATACTAAGGATAATTTTGACCGTTGTCCATTGATCTACTCCTAGATCACTATTGCACTCCTTGCCAAGCTTAGTGGTAGGGTATGCAATAGATCTGGTACACAACATGACATACTTTATAGAACCTATGGTGAGGCATAGGGAATGACTTTCATTCTCTTTTCTATTTTACTGTCGTGGTCGGGATTTGAGTCTTACTCAATTTCACACCTTGTAACACAGTGCAAGAACTCTTTCTTTGACTGTTCCATTTTGAACTACTTCAAAAACTTGTCAAGGTATGTATTCATTGAAAAACTTATCAAGCGTTTTGATCTATCTCTATAGATCTTGATGCTCAATATGTAAGCAGCTTCACGAGGTCCTTCTTTGAAAAACTCCTTTCAAATACTCCTTCATGCTTTGCAGAATAATTCTACATCATTTCCGATCAACAATATGTCATCCACATATACTTATCGAAATGTTGTAGTGCTCCCACTCACTTTCTTGTAAATACAGGCTTCACCGTAAGTCTCAGTATAAAACTATATGCTTTGATCAACTTATCAAAGTGTGTATTCCAACTCGAGATGCTTGCACCAGTCCATTGATGGATCATTTGGAGCTTGCACATTTTGTTAGCTCCTTTAGGATTGACAAAAACTTCTGGTTGCATCATATACAACTCTTCTTTAATAAATCCATTAAAGAATGTAGTTTTGACATCCATTTGCCAGATTTCATAAAATGTGGCAATTGCTAACATGATTCGGACAGACTTAAGCATCGCTTCTGATTGAGAAAATCTCATTGTAGTCAACACCTTGAACTTGTCAAAAACCTGTTTGCGACAAGTCGAGCTTTGTAGATAGTAATACTACTATCAACATCTGTCTTCCTCTTGAAGATCCATTTATATAATATGGCTTGCCGATCATCGGGCAACTCCATCAAAGTCCACACTTTGTTCTCATATATGGATCCCATCTCAGATTTCATGGCCTCAAGCCATTTCGCGGAATCTGGGCTCATCATCGCTTCCTCATATTTCGTAGGTTCATCATGGTCTAGTAACATGACTTCCAGAACATGATTACCGTACCACACTCAGTGCGGATCTTACTCGGAAGACCCACGAGGTTTGGTAGCAACTTGATCTGAAGTTTCATGATCATCATCATTAACTTCCTTACTAATTGGTGTAGGAATCTTTGAAACTGATTTCTGTGATGAACTACTTTCCAATAAGGGAGAAGGTACAATTACCTCATCAAGTTCTACTTTCCTCCCACTCACTTCTTTCGAGAGAAACTTCTTCTCTAGAAAGGATCCATCTTATCAACAAATATCTTGCTTCGGATCTGTGATAGAAGGTGTACCCAATAGTTACCTTTGGGTATTCTATGAAGACGCATTTCTCCGATTTGGGTTCGAGCTTATCGGTGAAAACTTTTCACATAAGCATCACAACTCCAAACTTTAAGAAACGACAGCTTAGGTTTCTTTGCTAAACCATAGTTCATACGGTGTCATCTCAGCGGATTTAGATGGTGCCCTATTAAGCGTGAATGCAGATGTCTTTAATGCATAACCCCAAAGCGATAGTGGTAAATCGGTAAGATACATCATAGATCGCACCATATCAAAATAAAGTACGATTCTGACGTTCGGACACACCATAATGTTGTGGTGTTCCGGTGGCGTGAGCTGTGAAACTATTCCACATTGTTTTCATTGAAGACCAAACTCGTAACTCAAATATTCATCTCCACGATCGATCGCGAAACTTTATTTTCTTGTTGCGATGATTTTCCACTTCACTCTGAAATTCTTTGAACCTTTCAACTATTTCAGACTTATGTTTCATCAAGTAGATATACCCATATCTACTCAAATCATCTTGTGAAGGTCAGAAAAATAACGATACTTGCCACGAGCATCAACATTCATTGGATCGCATACATCGGTATGTATTATTTCCAATAAGTCAATAGCTTGTTCCATTGTTCCGAGAAGCGGAGTTTTAGTCATCTTGCCCAAAAGGCACGGTTACAAGCATCAAATGATTCATAATCAAGTGATTCCAAAAGTCCATTAGCATGGAGTTTTCTTCATGCGCTTTACACCAATATGACCTAAGCGGCGAGTGCCACAAATAAGTTGCACTATCATTATTAACTTTGCATCTTTTGGTTTCAATATTATGAATATGTGTATCACTATGATCGAGATCCAATGAACCATTTTCATTGGGTGTGTAACCATACAAGGTTTTATTCATGTAAATGAACAACAATTTATTCTCTTACTTAAATGAATAACGTATTGCAATAAACATGATCAAATCATATTTATGCTCAACACCAAATAACACTTATTTAGGTTCCACACTAATCTCGAAAGTATAGGAGTGTGCGATGATGATCATATCAATCTTGGAACTACTTCCAACACTCATCGTCACTTCCCTTTAACTAGTCTCTGTTTATTACGCAACTCCTGTTTGAGTTACTACTCTTAGCAACCGAACGAGTATCAAATACCGAGGGGTTGCTATGAACACTAGTAAAATACACATCAATAATTTGTATATCAAATATACCTTTGTTCACTTTGCCATCCTTCTTATCCGCCAAATACTTGGGGTAGTTCCGCTTCGATGACCAGTTCCATTGTAGCAAAAGCACTTAGTCTCGGGCTTAGATCCGGACTTGGGCTTCTTCACTCGAGCAACAACTTGCTTGCCGTTCTTCTTGAAGTTCCCTTCTTCCTTTGCCCTTTTCCTTGAGACTAGTGGTCTTGTCAACCATCAACACTTGATGTTTTCTTGATTTCTACCTTCGCCGATTTTAGCATCGCGAAGAGCTTGGGAATTGTTTTCGTCATCCCTTGCATATTATAGTTCATCACGAAGTTCTAGTAACTTTAGTGATGGTGACTAGAGAATTCTGTCAATCACTATCTTATCCGGAAGATTAACTCCCACTTGATTCAAGTGATTGAAGTACTCGGACAATCTGAGCACATGCTCACTAGTTGAGCGATTCTCCTCCATCTTTTAGCTATAGAACTTGTTGGAGACTTCATATCTCTCAACTCGGTATTTGCTTGAAATATTAACTTCAATTCCTGGAACATCTCATATGGTCCATGACGTTCAAAACGTCTTTGAAGTCCCGATTCTAAGCCGTTAAGCATGGTGCACTAAACTATCAAGTAGTCATCATATTGAGCTAGCCAAGCGTTCATAACGTCGCATCCGCTCCTGCAATAGGTCCATCACCTAGCGGTGCATTAAGGACATAATTCTTCTGCGCAGCAATGAGGATAAACCTCAGATCACGGATCCAATCCGCATCATTGCTACTAACATCTTTCAATACAATTTTCTCTAGGAACACATATAAAACCATAGGGAAGCAACAACGCGAGCTATTGATCTACAACATAATCTGCAAAATACTACCAGGACTAAGTTCATGATAAATTAAAGTTCAATTAATCATATTACTTAAGAACTCCCACTTAGACAGACATCTCTCTAGTCATCTAAGTGATCACGTGATCCAAATCAACTAAACCATAACCGATCATCACGTGAGATGGAGTAGTTTTCAATGGTGAACATCTTATGTTGATCATATCTACTATATGATTCACGCTCGACCTTTCGGTCTCCGTGTTCGAGGCCATATCTGCATATGCTAGGCTCGTCAAGTATAACTGAGTATTCTGCGTGTGCAAAACTGGCTTGCACCCGTTGTAGATGGACGTAGAGCTTATCACACCCGATCATCACGTGGTGTCTCGGCACGACGAACTTTGGCAACGGTGCATACTCAGGGAGAACACTTCTTGATAATTTTAGTGAGAGATCATCTTAAAATGCTACCGTCAATCAAAGCAAGATAAGATGCATAAAGGATAAACATCACATGCAATCAATATAAGTGATATGATATGGCCATCATCATCTTGTGCTTGTGATCTCCATCTCGAAGCACCGTCATGATCACCATCGTCACCGGCGCGACACCTTGATCTCCATCGTAGCATCGTTGTCGTCTCGCCAACTATTGCTTCTCGACTATCGCTACCGCTTAGTGATAAAGTAAAGCAATTACATGGCGTTGCATTTCATACAATAAGCGACAACCATATGGCTCCTGCCGATTGCCGATAACTTCGGTTACAAAACATGATCATCTCATACAATAAAATATAGCATCACGTCTTGACCATATCACATCACAACATGCCCTGCAAAAACAAGTTAGGCGTCCTCTACTTTGTTGTTGCAAGTTTTACGTGGCTGCTACGGGCTGAGCAAGAACCGTTCTTACCTACGCATCAAAACCACAGCGATACTTCGTCAAATAGACTCCGTTTTAACCTTCTCAAGGACGGGCGTAGCCACACTCAGTTCAACTAAAGTGAGAGAGCAGACACCCGCCGGTCACCTTTAAGCAACGAGTGCTCACAGCGGTGAAACCAGTCTCGCGTAAGCGTCTGGCGTAATGTCGGTCCGGGCCGCTTCATCTCACAATACCGCTGAACCAAAGTATGACATGCTGGTAGGTAGTATGACTTGTATCGCCCACAACTCACTTGTGTTCTACTCGTGCATATGACATCAACGCATAAAACCAGGCTCGGATGCCTTTGTTGGGAAGCGTAGTAATTTCAAAAATTTTCCTACGATCACGCAAGACCATGGTGATGGCATAGCAACGAGAGGGAGAGTGTCCGCCCACGCCTCGTGAGACCGAAAGCGAAGCGTTATATTAACGCTGTTGATGTAGTCGACGTCTTCACGATCCGACCGATCCAAGCACCGTTACTCGGCACCTCCGAGTTCTTGGCACACGTTCAGCTCGATGGCGATCCCGGGCTCCGATCCAGCAAAGCGTCGGGAAGGAGTTCCGTCAAGACGACAGCGTGGTGGCGATCTTGATGTTCTACCGTCGCGGGGCTTCGCCTAAGCACCGCTACAATATGACCGAGGTGGAATATGGTGGAAGGGGCACCGACACGGCTAAGGAACGATCCGTAGATCAACTTGTGTGTTCTAGGGTGCCCCCTGCCCCGTATATAAAGGAGCAAGGGGAGGGCGGCCAGCCTTGGGGCGCACCAAGGGGGGGAGTCCTCCTCCTAGTAGGAGTAGGACTCCCTTTCCTAGTCCTACTAGGAAGAGGGAAGGGAAGGAAGGAGAGGGAGGAGGGAGAGGAAGGGGGCTCGCCCCCCTCCTAGTCCAATTCGGACTCCCCATGGGGGCGCACCACCTCTTGGTGCAGCCCTCTCTCTCCCCTCTTGGCCCAATAAGGCCCATAACTTCCCCGGGGGGTTCCGGTAACCCCTCCGGCACTCCGGTTTTCTCCGGAAACTTCCGGAACCTTTCCGGTGTCGAATATAACCATCCAATATATCAATCTTTATGTCTCGACCATTTGAGACTCCTCGTCATGTCCGTGATCACATCCGGGACTCGAACTCCTTGGTACATCAAAATACATAAACTCATAATAACCGTCATTGAAACCTTAAGCGTGCGGACCCTACGGTTCGAGAACTATGTAGACATGACCTAGAACTATTCTCGGTCAATAACCAATAGCGGAACCTGGATGCTCATATTGGTTCCTACATATTCTCTGAAGATCTTTATCGGTCAAACCGCATAACAACATCGTTGTTCCCTTTGTCATCGGTATGTTACTTTCCGAGATTCGATCGTCGGTATCAATACCTAGTTTAATCTCGTATCGGAAAGTCTCTTTACTCGTTCCGTAATACATCATCTCACAACTAACTCTTTAGTTGCAATGCTTGCAAGGCTTTATGTGATGTGTATTACCGAGAAGGCCTAGAGATACCTCTCCGACAATCGGAGTGACAAAACCTAATCTCAAATCGCCAACCCAACAAGTACCTTTGGAGACACCTGTAGTACTCCTTTATAATCACCCGATTCGTTGTGACGTTTGGTAGTACCAAAGTGTTCCTCCGTAAGCGGAGTTGCATAATCTCATAGTTACAGGAACATGTATGGGTCATGAAGAAAGCATTAACATACTAAGCGATCAAGTGTTAAGCTAACGGAATGGGTCATGTCAATCAGATCATTCAACTAATGATGTGACCTTGTTAATCAAACAACAACTCCTTGTTCATGGTTAGGAAACATAACCATCTTTGATTAACAAGCTAGTCAAGTAGAGGCATACTAGTGACATATTGTTTGTCTATATATTCACACATGTATTATGTTTCCGGTTAATACAATTCTAGCATGAATAATAAACATTTATCATGATATAAGGAAATAAATAATAACTATATTATTGCCTCTAGGGCATATTTCCTTCAGTTGTCATTTTCTTCTCCATCCCTTTATCCCAACAATCTGAATTCTATTCTTTCATTTCGAAGGCATTGTGATGTTGCTCTCTTCGACCCATCATCTTGTTTTGTCTAGATCATGTCCTTTTCCTTGCTTATCGTTTTAACCGGAGTATTGTGTCTATCGTTCCTCTTTTAACGGAGTCTCATCCAGGTGCTTTCCTTTTGCCAAGTTCATGATTCTAATTCCTTCCATTTTCAATGGAGTGCTGCCCAAATTATATCAATCTTATTCCTTCTCGATCTAGTTTTAACCGGAGTGGTTTCAGTATCTATCTTATCACTTAACCTCTTGTTTTTTCGTCGTATCCCATGTTCCTCTTTTCTATGAGTGTTTTCAACTTTGTTCATCTTTGTTGTTCTCTTTCTTTCATTTTGTTCAACCTCTCAAGGTTCTTTGGTTTCACTCGTTTGTCGGAGAAGCAACTTTGTGTTACCTCTTCCTCTTCCGCTTTTCTCGGTGCCATCCTAGATCTCGGGCGAGATCCTCTCGTAGTGGTGGAGTGTTGTGGCCCCCAAGACCGGAGCTTGATTGCCTTCCAGGGTTTCGAGTTTTGTCGTGTGATTTGTTTTGTTCGTTGCATTCATCCTTGCATCATGTTGCATTTCATCATGCTCATCATGTGCATTGTGTGTTTCATGCATGATCACCCCTTGCATCACCCTTCCCCTCCTCCTATGGTCATTTGTATCTTCATCTTTTCATCAAGACCTTTCTCCACGTGCAAACCTTATCACTTCTTCCTTTCTGTCAAATCTTGACTTTCATGCCAAGTGGCATTATTTGTGCCTCCATTAATGTTCATTTATTTCCTGGTGATCTTACTCCATGCCTTATACCTCTCTGTCAAATATCATCCATTTTCGAGTTGTTTTGGTTAGGTTTTAAAATGGCTCAAGTTTGAATTTAATTCAAACTTGAATTATTTTTCTTCCTCTAAAAAATTGCCAAACCAATTTATTCAAATTCTGCACAAACTGTGGACTCCGGATATATTCTCACATCTCTCTCACGCCTTCCCTTTTATCTCTGAGTTTTTCTCTCTTATTTTTCTGTTTGAGGAAATTGAGAAAAGAAACACCAGAGAGGGAGAGAGAGTTCCAGCCGAGGCCCAGCTCCTCTCCGCGCAGCGCTGCAGCCCACTTCCCCTTCGATCCGGCCCAAGGCCTAGGCCCAGCCGCGCCCCCCTCTAACCCTAGCCTCCCAGCGCTCTCTCTCGATCCCTCACTCTCCTCCTCTCGTTCCCTCCCTCCAGCGCCGCGCACCCCCTGCCCGATCCCCTCGTCGCCTCGCTCGCCCGATCCCCATCTCTCTTCCTACCCTCGATCCCGCGACTCCCCTTCTCTCCTCGCAGCGCCACCAGGAGGGCCACCCCCTGCGCCCGATCCCCCCCTCGGCCTCCTCCTCCTAGCGCCGCCGCCAGGGCATCTCGCCTCGCCCCTCCCGCTCGATCCCGATGGGATCAGGAGCGCGTCGCCGGCCCTGCGTCCCGCGAGCCCGAGGCCGCCGGAGCGCTGCCGGATCTCCGCCGTCGGATGCCGCGGTCGCCGCCGCCGCCAGGTCCTCTCCTCCAGGTGCCTCCTTGCCGCCCGAGGACTGCAGCCCCCGCCTCGCGGCGCCTCCCCTCGCTTCCTCGTCCTTGCTCGTACCCCGCCGCTCGCGGAGCTGCAACGTCCGCCCAGCGCTGGAGCCGTCGTTCTGGCGCTTCGCGCCATCTCGCATCCTCTCGCCTCCCGTCGCCCTCGTCAGCGACCAGAGGAGCACCGTCGCCGCCTCGGCCGTGCGGCGAGTCGAGCCGGCCGCAGCTCGTCGCCCGCGCTTCGTGGCCTCATCCCGCCTCGGTTTCGGTCCTCCCGCGCCTAGTTCCTCTGCTGCCCCTGCTTGGTGCCTTCGTCGTCGTCCCCATCGACCCAGCGCGCCCATCGTGGCCTCGACCTCGAGCTGTTGTCACGATTCCTGCCCGAACAGGAGAAATTTTGGATCGCCAAGTCCCCTTGAGTCATCAAGTCCTTCATGTACGACTACGGTGATCGCCAAGTACCCCTCGGATCGTCAAGTTCGACTACATGATGCGTCTAGTACCACTACCGTCGACCCGGAGACATCGGATGCGCCAAGTCCCTCTTGAACATCTACGAGCGTGTACCACTACGTCGACCCTCGAAGACCCGTGGACCCGAACATCCACGGGACATGAGCGACTACTTCCGATGACGGAATGTACCACTACCATCGAACTTGAGCGTCTACTTCCCCTACGCCGTGTACGACTACCATCGCGAGACCGCAAGTACCACGACAACCCCGAAGGGTTTCGGACCCGTCAAGTACCTCTTCGAAAACGAACGTGAACCACTACTTCCTCTACCGTCGCCGTGTACCACTACTTCCCTCGGCGATCATCGCGAAAACGACTACTTCCCTCTGACGCGAACCGTCCCGTTTGAGCGCGAAGGTATAACCACCGAGATGACCGACCGTGATCGAATCATCCTTGCGATGCCCTCTTTTGCCATGCCACCGTTCCGTGGGAACCGGTATCCGGATCACCCACCATCTTGCATGACTCGCTTCGTCACGCTTTCCTTTGCACGGTATCTCAATCGAGTTATCGGAACCGGAATGTTGTCGTGGCACCATTCCGTTATCGTTGTCGTGGCACCCTTTTCGTTTCCGCCACGACGACTAATGCTTCTTAATGCTCTTGTCAACAATTTCATAATATTGCATAAAACTTGCACATGCCATCCGAGATCATGATAACAACAATTAAAATGTTTAAATTGATGTTTGCATTAATTTGCTAATATGCCATGCTAAAATGATTTATTTCATAACTAAATAACCGTAGCTCCATTTTAAATAAATTATATATGTAAATGGGGTAGAAAAATGCCTAGTTTAACATGGTAGCATTACTTTGCATGTTTAACAACTCTAAAATATGCTTTAGGTCAGAACAGTACCGAATCTAAAATATTGCTCATGAGGATTTTCCGGAATTGTTGTTTCTTATTTCCGGCCTCATTTAAACTTGCCTAAATAGTTAGTTTAATTATGCTCCACCTCTTGCCATGTTTAACAACATTTAATATTGTTGAGTACCTAACCGAGAGAGAACTAAATAAGTGTTGTGGTGTTCCGTCAATATGCAACTCGTTGCATATTGAGCTCCACTTAATTTGTAGTATTGTTTGTTGCACTTTGCCATGCCATGCCTCATTAAACCGGACATGCATCATATTTGTTTGTGCATCATGCCATGTTTATGATTGTGTGTTTACTATGTTGTTTGCTTCTTTCCGGTTTGCTTCTTTCGTTAGCGGTTTCGTTCGGAGTGGTGAGGATTCGTTCGACTTCATCCGTTTGTCTTCTTCATGGACTCGTTCTTCTTCCTTATGGGATTTCAGGCAAGATGACCATACCCTCGAAATCACTTCTATCTTTGCTTGCTAGTTGCTCGCTCTTTTGCTATGCCCATGCTGCGATGCCTATCACTTGCTTATCATGCCTCCCATATTGCCATGTCAAGCCCCTAACCATCCTTTCCTAGCAAACCATTGTTTGGCTATGTTACCGCTTTGCTCAGCCCCTCTTATAGCGTTGTTAGTTGCAGGTGAAGATGAAGTTTGTTCCTTGTTGGAACATGGAGGTGTTGTTCCTTGTTGGAACATGTTTACTTGTTGGGATATCACAATATATCTTATATTATTAATGCATCTATATACTTGGTAAAGGGTGGAAGGCTCGGCCTTATGCCTGGTGTTTTGTTCCACTCTTGCCGCCCTAGTTTCCGTCATACCGGTGTTATGTTCCCGGATTTTGCGTCCCTAACGCGGTCGGGTGATTTATGGGACCCCCTTGACAGTTCGCTTTGAATAAGACTTTTCCAAAGAAGGCCCAACATTGGTTTTACCATTTGCCTCACCTATGCCCTTTTCCCTTGTGTTTCCGGAGCCGAGGGTCATCTTTATTTAGCCCCCGGCCAGTTCTCCTTGAGTGCTGGTCCAAACCGGCGATGTCCGGCGCCCCTGGCAACCAGGGTTTATGCCAACCCGACGTCGGCTCATCCGGTGTGCCCCGAGACCGAGATATGTGCAGCTCCTATCAGGATTTGTCGGCACATCCGGCGGCTTTGCTGGTCTTGTTTTATTACTATCGAGATGTCTTGTAGCCGGATTCGAGACTGATCGGGTCTTCCGGGAGAAGGAATATCCTTCGTTGATCGCGAGAGCTTATCATGGGCTAAGTTGGGACACCTGCAGGGTTTGAACTTTCGAAAGCCGTGCCCGCGGTTATGTGGCAGATGGGAATTTGTTAATGTCCGGTTGTAGAAAACCCGAAGTTGATCTTAATTAAAATACACCAACCGCGTGTGTAACCGTGATGGTCTCTTCTCGGCGGAGTCCGGAAAGTGAACACGGTGTTGGAGTTATGTTTGACGTAGGTTGTTCTAGGATCACTTCTTGATCATAGTTGTTCGACCGTGCTTTGCCTCCTCTTCTCGCTCTCTTTTGCGTATGTTAGCCACCATATATGCTAGACGCTTGCTGCAGCTCCACCTCACTACCTTGCCCTACCTTTAAGCTTAAATAGTCTTGATCTCGCGGGTGTGAGATTGCTGAGTCCCCGTGACTCACAGATACTTCAAAACCAGTTTGCGGTGCCATTTAAACCGTGCAGGTGATGCACTGAGCTCAAGGAGGAGCTCGGCGAAGATCTTTGTGCGTTGTGTTGTTTCGTTTCAGCTGATCGAAGAGTGGAGCCAGTTGGGACGATCGGGGATCTGTGTAGCATTTGGGGTAGTCTTCTTTCATTTTGGTTCCGTAGTCGGACCTTGATTGTATCTGTATGATGTAATGCTTTACTCATGTATTGTGTGAAGTGGCGATTGTAAGCCAACTATGTATCTTTTTCCCTTATCTATTACATGGGTTGTGTGAAGATTACCTCACTTGCGACATTGCTTTCAATGCGGTTATGCCTCTAAGTCGTGCTTCGACACGTGGGAGATATAGCCGCATCGAGGGCGTTACAGTCTGCCCTGTCATTATTTTGAACCGTTTTCGTCTGCCGTTCCGTGTTTTGAGATGAAGTTTCCATTGGCACATCTTGTCAAAACAGAGATCGTGTCCCCTTATTGCGGGATTCTAATCAATACGGGCATGGGTAATCCAACCGTGTCGTTTGCATAGCCCTTGGGAATAGGCGAGTTTTCAGGTGAGTGGGGAGGCATTCGATATTCACTGCCTTTATAAGGGGATATGGATTCCCCATCTTCATCCATGCCTTCTTTCTTCCTCGGCCCTTCCATTCTCGAGCTCCAGCACCCAAGTTCTCGTTTCTTCCACCCCGAGCAAGCTCTCAACCATGTCCGGCTCTAGAGGGCAAGGCAAGTGGATGGCCTCCTCCATCAAGGAGAAGGACATCGCCGAGCTTCGGGAGGCCGGGTATCTGGCGAAGGAGATCGCCCACCGGCTTTCGGCCAAGGGACAAGTCGTCCCTACACCGAAACCCAACGAGAGGGTGGTGTTCCTCCCTCATTTCGTCCGTGGGCTAGGGTTTCCGCTCCACCCTTTCGTCCGCGGACTTATGTTCTATTATGGGCTAGATTTCCATGATCTAGCCCCAAACTCTTTCCTCAACATCTCGGCATTCATTGTCGTGTGTGAGGCTTTCCTCCGCATCCAACCCCACTTCGGACTGTGGCTCAAGATCTTCAACATGAAGCCAAAGGTGGTGGACGGTCAACACGTGGATTGCGGAGGAGCCATGGTAAGCAAGATGCCCAACGTCACATGGCCCAAAGGCACGTTTGTGGAGACTGTCAAGGAGTGGCAGAAGCTATGGTTCTATATCACAGAGCCCCACGATGCCACCTGGGTCGCGGCCTCCGAATTCAAGTCCGGAGCTCCAATGCGCTGAACTCCTGGATGGAGAAGGGCCCAAATTGGTCTTCATCGGATGAGCTGATGGCGCTGCAAGCGTGCATCCAAAGCATGGTGGACAGGAACATCAAGCTCGTTATGCTAGTTCGCCAGATCCTCCCCTACCAAAGCCGAACCTCCCCTCTATGGGAATTCGATCCGGAGAAGCACCAGACCTTGATGAGGCTCTTCGGAACCACTCACGAAGATGCCTGGAAGCTGCTCTTCAAGGGCGACGAGACGCCGCCGGCCATAGAGTCAGACCGTGGGCACGATCTTGCCCACCCCGCCAATGAGGTAAGTCCTACACATCTCAAGGCGTACCCTTTACTTGCTTGTCCAAGGAGGGTAACTAAACTTTGCTAATTATCCTTTCAGGTATGGACGGAGAAAGCGGAGCGGATTCAATGTTCGGCTGCGCTGCCTGAAGAGCCAGTCATCCTGCTCCTGGTGAGGATGCTAGTCCCAGCACCCTATCAGCCACCGGAGAAGAAGGCCAAGGGGGGGCGGGGTGGCCCCGTGCGCAAGGGCGCTTCGGACCTGATGTCCAAATACAAGACTCACTCCTCCGCCGCTGAAGATGACGAGGAGGAGGAGGAGGAAAGCAACCCTCCCCCTGATGGTGGGAGGAAGAAGAGGGCAGCCTCCAAAAATCTGGAGGCGGAGGCGCCCAAGAATGGGAAAGGCTCCCTTGTGGATAACA
Source organism: Aegilops longissima (assembly GCA_021605205.1). Taxonomy (NCBI): domain Eukaryota; kingdom Viridiplantae; phylum Streptophyta; class Magnoliopsida; order Poales; family Poaceae; genus Aegilops; species Aegilops longissima. Next base: position 120,833,531 of record CM038680.1, read on the forward strand.
CCGCGTGGGACATCGACAGCAGTCCGGAGCGACGCCCCCGGAACAAGCCCCTGGCCGCATCATAAGTACTGACAAACTCGTATTCGTCCGTGTATCCGGCCTCTCCTCTTTATTGTATTAACATGGTTAATTGTGCTATTGCAGTCCGGCCCACGACAGCTCCCAGCGATCCTCATCAAGAGGTTCGTTGGATTCAAATGCGATGGCCAGTGAGTCACCGCCGGCCGCCTACTCTCCCACGGCCAAGGGCGACGCCGAGGTGCTGTCGCGAAGGACTTTCCCCAGCCAGGGAGACTCTCATGAGGCCGTCAGGGTGGCGCCAGAGGGCGAAACCTCGGCCACCGAACACATGGGGAGCAGTCCCCCATGGAGACTGGCGATGGGGGCCATGCTCAGTTCGGACCCCAGTCGAGTACGTTGCCGGAGACCGATACGGCTCCGGAGTTCGGCCAGCAACCACCTTCGAAAGAAGGGGCGTTCCTATTCCGCCGGTGACCTCTGTCCAACCAGGGGCACCGGACAATCTTCTAGAAGTGCTACGAGGCGCTTCCATTGTGGAGGAACACCGTATCCTTATGGGTACCGTGATTGAGAGGGTTCAGTCCATCAAAGCGGGTGACCAAAGCTGCTGCACATCCTGGCGACAGGTTTTGAGGTGTTGACATAAAGAAAATCCCAATATAGACAGTAACCCGTGAGACACTATCCAGTGTTCGGAAAGGAAGGCCGGACAGAGGATCAATTCATTTTTGCAGGAAACAAACTAAATGTGTCTTGTATGAATGAGCGGGCGTCGTTGCTGGCCGCGACCTCACACGCTGCCGAAGTCTCCGGACTAAAGCTGAGACTGGAGCGGGCCGAGGAGGAGCTTGGCCAAGCGAGGAAGCAGCTACAAGACCAGCAAGGTATGTACTTACATGCTATATATTCGGAAAGAATAAATGATGTGTATTGACCATAGTGTTATGATATGTGTAGGAGCAACGGCCGAGGTCGAGGCCCTTAAAAAGGCCCTGGCCGAAGCCGAGGAGAAAGTTGCCAAGGAGCAAGCCGCCCGTAAGAAGCTCAAGGCCTGGGTCAACGAGGTCCAGCAAGAGCTCCAGGACGCTGTGTAGAAATGCGAGGCCTAGGAGTGTGATGTTTCGGCTCGAGAGGCCGAACTCGCCAAGGCTTCATAAGCGGAAGAAGCCGGGTTGAGGCCAGGCGCCTCGAGAGATCAAGAGGCCAAGAAGATCGCCGCGGGTAAGGAATTTAGTATGAAAAGCAAGCATGTGAAGAAGAAGTATGTCTTACTAACCTGGATTCAGAGTTCTCCAGGGGCGTTTGCAGATCTGCCGCGCAGTGTGTCAGACGCTGCGGAGTTCTTCCGAGCCGAACAAGGGAGCTCAACGGAGAAGCTGTTTTGGTCGCAATACCTTGCGCCAGAACATCCAGTGCCCTTCACTGATCAGCTGAAACAGCTGGTTGAGCTGCATAGGGTGGCTGAAATGGCCATGAAGGATTTAATAATCCGGCTGTGGCCTGCCGAAGCTATACCCAGCAATTACTTCGGCCTCGTGAAGCGGTGGTGAGCGCTTTGTCCTCGGTGGGCGTCATCGGTGGTCGATGCGCATCGGTAGCGTGCATGGCCTTTGCCCGCGCCAAGGTCTGGTGGGCGAAGATGGACGCCGTCAAGCTTGTGACCGAAGGGCCACCTAAGGGCAAGGAGCACCGAGCACCCGAGCAATGTTTTGAAGACGTCCTGGAGGGGTCTCGCATTGTGGCGATGCAATGTGCGAAAGACATTATCATTAAATGAATACATTCATGTTGTCTCTGCCTTGTATGATGAAACAAAGTTGTTATGTAATATAGTTTTTGTTATGTTTAAAAAAATTTACCTCCTGTGCGGCCGTGTTGTATGAAATCTGAGAGTTGGCCAGTCGTCGGCTTCTGCCCCCATGTAGGTAGTTCGGGGGTGTTCGGGATAGAATCTAAACACTCTAGATCCAATTGTTTGGTCCTTGAAGGAGGTGTTTAGCGCAACGAACCAGGCAATCCGACTATGTGGCTTTAGCACTCTCACTTAGCCATAGGATTTTGAAAATAAAAATGTGGGTGCAGCCCCTAGTATCCGAACTAGAATGCTATAAGCACCTGATCAGGTAAGTACCAATCCTTCGCATAATGCGGAAAAAATCTCTAATGATTTGAAACCTCCAAAGAGCTGAGCGGCTCTTGCCGCATCATGACAGTCAGTTTTCGGCTTTCTCTACTGAGGTGCTCCTTCGGGTAAACCAGGGCACAATCGCAGTAGAGCTCCCTTTAATACCTTAGCCGATATAGCGGAACGTAAGGTAGCAAGCACAGGAGCCGGGCAACCCAACTATTGACCAAAGACATGATTCGGAGCCAATGCATATAGTGTTAAATTCGGGGTGTCGAACTATATTGTAAAAAGTGTTCGGACTTTGTTGCCGTAGTGTGGGGTGCTATGAAGGCCCTGGCAAATTGAAACGTACCACAGTGTACGGGTGCTATCTAATAAGCTTATATAAAAAAAAGAAGGAAAACAGAAAAGGAGCAAAGGCAATGTGCAGGGGCCCTAAAATTTGGGCCGCAAACTGTTTCCATTATAATTTGATTAATACGTCAGAGTGTATTGATACAAATAGTGTGATAAGCAACATGCTATTTAACATGCCACGACCAAGGGAGAGCTGCGTGTGAGCCCTGGAAACAGGTAGAGTGGTCATTGAAGATACCATCTAGAAATTCCCCTTTACGTCCAAGCTGACTGTCGGCTTGGTGTATTTGTCCTTTGAAAGGACCTGCAATCAATTCATCAGGGAAGGCCTCTAGAAAAGAAACATGAAAGGTAGAAAAGGAACAGTGAAAGTATATGTGCCCGGGAGCGGTCAAGCCGTATTGTGGATCACCATCTAGTTAGCCTCCTTCCGTGCTGATGGTATTTTGAGTGTCTAGTTATGTACGCGTGGTACGAATGACGCCACTTCATCGGGACTGGGACAGAGGCCAAATTGCTAGTCGAGCTCTTGATGAGCCGAACTGTCCTGCTGCAGAATAGTCCGGACCCTCTTGATAGTGTCCGGGGGCTCGCCGCCGAATTATCATTCTGCTTGAAAAGGCCGCTTTGTACTTCTACCGCTAAGGCGGCGGTGTGCTCCTCGGTGTGGAGGGAGCATTCCGTGTTTCCATTAACTGTTATGACCATGGATTGAATTTTGGGGCGACTGGCTCTATCGCATAGACGTCCCTGAGCGCACGCTTGCGCTCCCTCTTAGGGATTTGTGTGGCATATATCATGTTCACCATTTTGACCTGAGGGGGAAATTGCTTTTGTCCCCCTATGTTTGGTTGCCGGGGCTCCTCGTCATCGTCCTCGCTTTCCGATCCCTTTTCCTTATTCTCGGCATTTATCTTGCCAGCCTGTTTAAATACCCAACAATCTCTGTTGGTATGATTGGCTGGTTTGTCTAGGGTGTGATGGATCTGGCACGGATGATCGAGTATGCGGTCCAGGCTGGATGGTCCCTGATTGTCTCTTTTATATGGCTTCTTCTGCTGACCGGACTTGGAGCTACTGAATCCGGTATTGACTGTCATGTCATCGGTGTTGTCACCATTGCTTCGGCGTTTGTGTCTGTTGCGTCGGAGCTTGCCATTGCTATTTTTCACCTCGGAGATGACCATTTCACTTGCTGTGTTTTTGCTACGGGCCATCCAACTATCCTCACCCACACAAAAGCGGGTCATGAGTGTCGTGAGGGCTGCCATGGACTTTGGCTTTTCCTGGCCGAGGTGGCGGGCGAGCCATTCATCACGAATGCTATGTTTAAAGACTGCTAGGGCTTCGGCATCCGGACAGTCGATGATCTGGTTCTTTTTAGTTAGGAACCTAGTCCATAATTTCCTGGCTGACTCTCCAGGCTATTGAACTATGTGACTTAAGTCATCGGCATCTCATGGCCGGACATATGTACCTTGGAAGTGGTCAAGGAAGGCTTCTTCCAAGTCCTCCCAGCTGCCAATAGAATTTTCAGGCAGACTGTTTAACCAGTGCTGAGCTGGCCCTTTGAGTTTTAGTGGGAGGTATTTGATGGCGTGAAGATCATCTCCGCAGGCCATATGGATGTGGAGAATAAAATCCTCGATCCATACCGCGGGATCGGTTGTTCCATCGTATGATTCGATATTTACAGGTTTAAACCCTTCGGGGAATTCATGATCCATTACTTCATCGGTGAAGCAAAGAGGGTGTGCGGCGCCTCTATATCGGGCCGCATCGCGACGTAGCTCCGATGGAGTCCGTCTGCGGTTTTCGGCCCGGGCATGACTAGGTTTTTCACGTCCGAATTGGTAGCCGTCATTGCGTGTCCAGGCACATCCTCCCGATCCATAGATCGATCTTCTATGTTCTGCTCTACTATCCAGGTCCTATCGAAGGTCATATGTGTAGCCCCGAGCTGTTTTATCCCTGCCTTTACGGTGAGGTGGGGCTGTCTTGTGTTCGGCTTGAGTTGCCGCTTTATCCCGACCACGTGGTGGTCGGTCGGCCGCATTGCACGATGATGGTACGGGCTCTGGCGCCTCATCATCAAACTGAGGTAACAATTTGAGCTTCGGATAACTTTTGGCTGCGCATTTAAGGCCGTATTCTTCGGCTGCCAGGACATCAGTCCATCTATCATTGAGCAGATATTGATCAGCTTGAAGCTGCTGATGCTTCTTTTTCAGGCTCCTTGCTGTGGCTATTAGCTGGCACTTAAAGCGTTCTTGCTCGAGAGGTTCCTCAGGCACGATAAAATCCTCGTTGCCAAGGCTCACCTCATCCTCGTAGGGTGGAAGATAAGTGCTGCCCTTTGAGTCGTCATTTATGGCCTGTTCATCAGGGCTAACTTGCCCATCTTCCCGATCGTCCTGTTCGGCCGTTTGTTCATCGGGATCTTTTCTGTCTTTGACACCGTCTGGAGTGTGATCTTCTCTTGTGCCGGTGTTGATGTCCTTGCTGCGGTGGGATTTAGAGCGGCGCCGCTGACACCGGCGCTTTGGTTGTGTGTTAGGAGGTTCATCCTCAATGGATTTTCCTTGTCCTCGCCATTATTCTCTTTGGGTGTATCCACCATGTATACGTCGTACGAAGAAGTGGCCGTCCAGCGTCCGGTAAACGGCGGGTTTTAGCCATGCTCCTCATCTGTATGGTCGTCCATACCGTCGATGTCTTCGGAGCCGTAATCGAGCATGTCGGTTAAGTCCTCGATAGTGGCTATGTAGTGGGTGGCGGGTGGGAAGCGAAATTCCCCGTCATCAGCCTCCAGTTCGAACTGGACATAGTTCGGCTGTGAGACCCCGCTAAGGACAGATTTTTTAATGAGTTCAGCACATCGCCTAAAGGCGAGTGCCGGAAGATGTCTGCGGTGCTGAATTTGACGATCAATGACTGATCCAGCTCGACATGCGCGGACACACATGGTTCGGAACTTATCACCGGAAACGAGTCCGAGGTTCTGGAGACACAGATATGACCCGAGATTAGGTATGTGTGCGGCTTCAACGCCACGGAGTCCGCAGCTTCCATGGCGGGGTTGAGCTTCCCGTCCTCGGATGGCGCGATCTGCTCCGGATCTAAGGCCAGAACGGTTACAGGTGCAATTTCCTGAGTGTGGTCCGATGACACATTAAGTCATGTTCATCGTAGGGACAGGGAGCGGCTGCCGTGGTCTCGAATCCGTCGAAGATCAGTCTCCGTGGATGTCCGCGACATAGTTCATGCTCCAAAATCTGACCTGATGGCCAGGGGCGTAGCTGTCGATCTGCTCCAGATGGCCAAGCGAGTTCGCCCGCAGTGCGAAGCCGCCGAACACGAAGATCTGTCTGGGGAGGAAGGTTTCCCCTTGAACAGCATCGTTGTTGATGATTAAAGGAGCCATCAAAACTTTTGGGACGGCACAGTGGAACTCTCAATGAAAGCACCAATGTCGGTGTCAAAACCGGGAGATCTCGGGTAGGGGGTCCCGAACTGTGCGTCTAAGGTCGATGGTAAAAGGAGACGGGGGACACAATGTTTACCCCGGTTCGGGCCCTCTCTATGGAGGTAATACCCTATTTCCTGCTTGATTGATCTTGATGAATATGAGTATTACAAGAGTTGATCTACCACGAGATCGTAATGGCTAAAACCCTAGAAGTCTAGCCTGTATGACTGTATCCATTTCCGGACTAAGCCCTCCGGTTTATATAGACACCGGAGGGGACTAGGGTTGTACAAAGTCGTTTACAGAGAAAGGAATCTTCATATTTGGTCACCAAGCTTGCCTTCCATGACAAGGAGAGTCCTATCCAGACACGGGAGTGAGTCTTCGGTCTTGTATCTTCACAGCCCATTAGTCCGGCCCATGTCCAACAGGCCGGACGCCCGAGGACCCCTTAGTCCAGGACTCCCTCACGCCTCACCCCCAAAGCTGCTGCAGCCTTGAGGCCGGCGATCAGGCATTCGTATTCTGCGATGTTGTTGGAGACCTTCTCGCCTTGCTGGAAGCAGAGCTGCATGGTGTAATAGAGCTTGTCCTGCGTGGGTGAGATGAGCACGGCTCCGGCTCCAGCGCCCTAGCGCGCGAATGCACCATCGAAGTACATGACCCAACCATCCGGTGCTTCATTTTCGGGCGAGAGGGAACGGTCCTCACCGACCTCCAGGTCAGGGACGTCTGTCCATTCCGCCACGAAGTCGGCGAGCGCTGCACCCTTGATGATCCTGGTGGTGCTAAACTCCAGCTGGAAAGCCTGCAGTTCAATGTTCCATTCGGCGACCCTTCCCGAAGCATTAGGGCTCGAAAGCACCCTCTCCAGGGGGTAAGCTGAGACAACCTTGATGCAGTGGCCTTGGAAGTAGTGGCATAGCTTTCAGGAGGCGATGAGGAGCGCGAGAAATAGCTTCTGCGGCATGGGGTAGCACGCCCGCGCATCACGCAACACCGTGCTGACGAAGTACACCGGGTGTTCGACGAGGGTGGAGGCATTGGCGGGGTCCTATTCCTCCCAAGGCAGGGGGGCCACAGGAGCCTTGTCATCTGTTGGGGCTACCATGGCCTTGAGGGTGCCATCCTTCGGAGCCCCGCCAACCGGTGGGGCGGCCGAGACCTCAGGAGCTTGGCCGTCCTGAGGAGCTTGACCATCTGCTGGAGCAGCCGTGGCCTTAGGAGTGCCGTCCTGATGCTGTGGCATCTCGGTTGGGCGTGAGGTGCTGCTTCGTGAGCCCTTGGCTGGGCGCTCCTCCCGGACTGCCACCAGCGCTTCGCTGGCAGAGTGAGGCGTGGCGGCCAGGTAGAGCACCATGGTTTTGAGAGGGCGCGGCGCTTGTCGTGGGAGTGAGTCTGACAGTAAGAATAGGGGGTACGTAGGAGGAGCAAGGACCTAGCTATGGTGAGGTTGTATACACGAGTTTATGAGGTCAGGCCCCTCTCGGAGGAGGTAATAGCCCTACGTCTATGTGCCTCGGAGGCTTGTCGACTGGATTATGCATGGGAGTTACAGGGCTTGTGAACCCTTGTGCCAGAGGAGGGGGGTGGCTTATATAGAGTGTGCCAGACCCCTCCAGTCCTCAGTTACACAGGGTTCAATGTGAGTTAAGGCAGGGACATTACTGGTAATGCCTACTATAAATGACTATTAATGATCTTTAAGACTACGGAGTGAACACCTGACCGTTGCCATACTGCGGTGACTGCAGGTCTTCCGTACTCCAAGTGATTCTTTTGTATGGTCGAGTGTACTGATCGTGTCGAGTGGAATTGGGATATCCGAGTGGAACATCTGGTCGAGTGGATTACACTCCAAGGTGATTTCAGTCAGTATCTTCTGTTAGACTTTGAATGTCTTTGACTTTAGGGTAGTGTCTTTGGGTAGGGCGTCTAGGTTTGGTCTATGACCCTACCCTAAGTACATGTCCTCGTCATTAGCCCCCGAATGGATTGAGGTCCGAGTGAGGAAGGATTGAAGTTGGTTCCGATTCGACTCTATGCTTCAGAGGCATTTCATCGGGGTCTGGAAATCATACTGGAACTTTGACCCTGCATCAGTCGCCTTGATCGATTCTGAGGTCGTCGAGTGAATTACACTGGTAATCTTTGAGTGAATCAGAGTGTGACATTTTCAATGCGATTGATTGCTCTGCGGTTCCCGGATCTCCCGGGATTCGAAAATTTGGAGAAGTGCGCAAGACGGAGCGTGCCGTAGTAAACGGAGCGAGTAGTCAGGGACACCTCGATCTCCGCGTCACCTTTTTCGCCACGTATTGGGAGAGCACCTATTGCAGGATGTGATAAGATTGCTCGGCCCCACAGGTCAGCCACTCGGAAGTATCCCCATAAAGAGCGCTGGGGCCGATGCGATGCACAGTCCTCCTCATTCGATCCCCTTCTTCTCCGCCTCTCCACCGCGCCCTCCTCTATTCTCGACGCTTCTGCCCAGCCCGCGCACCTTCTGCCGCCATGGTGAAGGACAGGACTGCGACCCTGGAGCGCGCGAAGTATGTGATGGCGGCGGCGGAAGGCAAGAAGAATGCAAGGGGGTCATCGTCACGGTCAGGTCTACCTCCTGGTTGGATCCAGGGGTACTGGATCCGCTCAACCGCCCTGAAGGACGACCTAGAGAATCTTGCCAACGATGGCTTGATTGCTCATGGGTCTTGGAGGCTGCCGGGGAATTAATCCGAGCCTCTGCAGCGCGAGGGTGAGTGTGTCCTTCTCACCACCCATGTCGATCGAGGTTTCTCTCTGCCTCCACAGTCATTCTTCCGGGGTGTTTTGAATTTCTTCAGCGGCCAGATCCATCATTTTCCTCCCAACACAATCTCCTATTCACTGGATTTATTTCTATGTGCGCGAATTTCCTGGGCTACCAACCGCACTGGGGCTTATTCAAACACATCTTCACTTGTCGTTCCCACTCAGTGAAGAAGGCGAATTCGAATGATGAAAAGACGCACATGATCCAGATGTGTGGGGGGTTAGGGATCCAAACTAGAGGTAGAAGTAATTTTCCTCCTAAGACCTTTCCCGAGTCGGTCAGGGGCTGGCAGTGGACCTGTTTCTACTGCAAGGACATTCCGACTCCCGGACAGTCGACTGGCCTGCCCCTTTCACCCTGGAGAGACTCCATCAGCCTTCTTCTCTGATCATAACCGCTGAAGAGAAAGGCGAGGTCGTCATTTTAGTCGATGCGGTGATTAATTTAGTCTGGGAGGGTGTGACCGGCATGGATCTATTGGAGTTATTTCCCAGTTGACGAATCCAGCCTCTCCAAGCTCGTGATCACCCGATGTGGATGTATTCGGGTCCTAAAGACACAACCCGAATCCACCCGGAGGAGGTTGATGAGGAGATGGTGGCCCTGTGGCTCAAGAGCATCACTAGAAGCAAGGATAACCCCGGGGATCCAGGAGGATTTTGCCTTTCGACGCAAACAATCCTCCAGAAGAGGTCAGGCTCAATTTACTGAGTGTTCTTTCTTTCTGATTCGTGATTGTTCTTGAATCCGACTAATATCTGTTATCCGTGTTTTGCAGACTTTCACCCAGATGTACTCGATGCCGAATGGAGAGCAGTATCAAGAAGGAGTTGAGAGTGATGGTGACAGCGGCGATATTCAGTATGCAAATGACAATGAAGATGACCGTGAGGACTCGGGCTGCAGCGAAGAAGTTGACTCACCGCCCCGCTCAGAGTGTCGTTCCAAACAGTCCCAAGACCCTGCAGGGGAGCATGGCAAGGTGGCTGCGCCGAGTGCGAAGATCCCAAAACGCACTCGGACGTAGGCTCCTGAGCCATCAAAAAAGGCCGCAAAGCAGCCCAAAGTTGCCGCACCCAAACCTCGGAAAGCTCTGCCTGGATCAAGGTGGCTGTGACTGTGGCTTCAACGTAAGTGTTTCTTTTCTTTCTCCTTCGTCTCTACTGCAAATCTCTTTTCTTGTTTGACCGAGTGAAGTTTGGAGCTTTCAGTGCTACTACTTCTACAACATCACATTGACGAGGAACAGGGTGACGCAAAACCGCAGACGCGGCCACTTTCTCGGGCAGGTATGACTCCACAGCCATGCTCTTACTTCGCCATTTATTTTTGATGGTCGACTGAATTCGTATAGTCGAGTGTTTTCAGCGCCAACAAATGTCATCCAACTTCCAGAAGATGATGATTAAGAAGTGCCTCAAAGGAATATAGGGGGAAGGGTTAGTACTTCAAGCAGGAGGGTGCCTGCCAGCAAAGTGCCTCACTCGGCATCTGAGCCAGTCGTTCAGCAACATGGTGATCCAGTTTGGACTTCTGTTTCCTTTGCTGATCCTTTGTCGACTGACCAGCCTTCGGCATCGACTGCTCAGGCCCTGCTCTGACTGTGCAACTTCAAGCTTCAGCTCCACCGGCTACGTCACCTATTCCAACAACTCCTCTTTTTGTCACTCATTACGTCCCGGAGGACCAAGTAGGAGCTGCCAAGGAGGCCATGATATAGGCAGGCCTAATGATGGACCAAATGAAGGTGGTGTATGACACCAGCAAGGCATGATGCCAACTCTGCCCTCCAAACCAACGTCCAAGTAAGTGGGATTGTAAGTTGATTTCCGATTGGCTTTCAGCTTGACCTTTGCTCTGTTAGGATATGCTACTTGAAAATAGTTGCTTTATTATTCGTAAGATGTCAATTTGTTTCTGCATCTGTACACCTAGTGGGTGTGTCATGTAGCTGTTTGTAGCTATTTTCACTCGAATTAGATAGGTCGCGTCGAGTGAATTCTTGGTCCAGTGGGGGCACGCTAAGTGCACCCACTGGGTGTAGTCCCCGAGACCGTTGTTGACTGCTGGCAGTCGACGGTGGTCTTAGAACTCTTTTTTTTACTTCTTCCACTCAGGCTGGGCGGACCATGCCTAGTGGTAAATCAAACCAGTGGGGGGACGCTAAGTGCACCCACTGGGTGTAGTCCCCGAGACTGCTGTTGAATGTGTGATTCGGCAGCAGTCTTAGAACTCTTTTTGCTATGGCTATTTGATCTTGCACACTTTCCATTCGGAGGTAACTGATCTTCGTTTCTGTCGACTAACTTATATTTTTTTTGATTGCAGAGAGCTTGTGAACTAGGAACCAAGTACGCTGATTTGGAGAAGAAGCAGATCCAACTCAATCTTGACCTGGAGTTAGCCAAGGAGAACTTGAAAAAAGCTTAGGATGAAGCATCTATCATGGGAGGTAATAATTTGTCGACTGCTCGCCTAGTCATCTTTTCCGTTTCATCCTTTGAACTGATTGACTCCACTCGAACAGATGTGCATAGTGAAAACCGTCAACTCCAAGCTCGTCTGAAGAATGTTATTTCTTTAGACAAAATGAAGCAGGCTCTAGAGCAGAAGGATCTCGATCTTGCAGCGGTGCAAAAGACGGTGCGTGAAAAGACTGAACTTGCCAACAAGAAGCTGGCTTCAGTCGGAAAGTTAGAAGAGGAGAACGCCAAGATGAAAACTGTTGTTGATGAGGCGAAGAAGGAAGTCATGCAGCTGAAGGAAGAGAAGGTGGCATTGTCTGACAAAGTGGATGTTCTCACTCGGAAGAGAAATGAACTAGAAGCTTATCTGGGCGGTCTTGCCAAGAAGATGTTTCTCATGCTCGAAGGTATTTTCTCTCATCCGACTGTCTTGAAAAGTTTCTTCACCACGCTGTCACCAACTCACTGTTTTTTATTATGTTCAGAACTCTATCAGAATTTCAAAGAAGAAACTGGGCAGATCGAGACTGCGCTGGACCCCATCAACTCCCATGTCAAGGATGAAGCAGCCATGAACGTTTTTCAACTGGAATCCCGCCTTGCCAATGTCTTGGATTGTCTCGCCCGACTGAAAGTGGCCTTGTTTCGGATCGACAAGGAGCTCTGGCTTGAGGACGTGTTTTAGAATAATCTCAAGTCATTGATGACTCGACTTAATGACATTCCTGACCGAGTACAGGCGTGGAAGAAGTCGTCTACTCGCTGCAGTGCTGATGTGGCTCTATCTTTTGTTCGTGTTCATTGCAAGGACGTCAGGGACGAGAAGCTGAAGGCACTTCAGGTGGCTAACACCAAGAAGCTCCAATTTCAATCTTTCATGGAAACCTTCGCCGACGTGGCCACTCGCATTGCAGATGGCATCGACTTGGACAGCTTCTTCGGGCCAGCAAGTCCTCCTCCTACCGAGTGAAAAACTTGATAACTTGATTTCTCAGAATGCCGAGTGATTTTGTAATCGTTAAACTCATTCAGGCTTGATGTCTGAGCACTCCTGCTGGTGGTTTTAAACCTTGCTAGACTTATCTGAACTTGGTTGCTTTATTTGAATGCAGTTGCTTTGTCTCTATTGTCTTCAGATTTTCTAACTTAGGCAAATCTAGGATCGCAGTAGAGTATCCGAGTGAGAGGATTGCTCTTCAGTTGAAATAGACGTTGTACTTGCGGCATAGCTAAGCGTGCAATCGGACGTTGTATTTGTGGTGCAGCTCAGAGTGCAATCAGACATTGTACTTGTGGCGCAGATCAAAGTGCGACCAGATGTTGTACTTGAGGTGCAACTCAGAGTGCAACCAGATGTTGTACTTGTGGCGCACCTCAGAGTGCAACCGGATGTTGTACTTGTGGCTCAGCTCAGAGTGCAACCCGACGTTGTACTTGTGGCGCAGCTCAGAATGCAACCAGACGTTGTACTTGTGTTGTAGCCCAGAGTGCGACCAGGGCTTCGTGTGAGAGGGTTACTCTTCACTCGGAGTTGTTTTGAAACTTAGGCGAGTACGGGGTCGCAGCTAAGCTTCCGAATGAGAGGTTTGCTCTTCACTCGGAATATGTTTTGAAATTTAGGGGAGTATGGGATCGCAGCTAAGCCCCGAGTGAGAGGACTGCTCTTCATTCGGAGTATGTTTTGAAACTTAGGCGAGTACGGGATCGCAGCTAAGCCTCCGAGTGAGAGGATTGCTCTTCACTCGGAGTATGTTTTGAAACTTAGGCGAGTACGGGATCGCAGCTTATGCTTGGGATGGTTATGCATGATAATCCCGGTTATGTTAATTAACTTCTCGTTAATTCGGAACCGTTCAAAAACAAAAATTAAAATAAAACAAACGAAAAAAAAGGGTTTCGAAAACTAATTCTAAAATGTTCCGGGGTTTACTAAAATACCTAACCTAATATTGGTGGGGTGCACTAATATTTACAAAATGCCAAGCATTTTAAATAAACCAAAACAGAAAAAGGAAAATAACAAAAGAAAAGAAAAGAAAATAAAACAGGGAGGGGGATAACCCCCTCCGGCCCAGCCAGCCTGGCCCCTCTCCCTCTCCCTTGGCCCATCCCCTCTTCTCCCCCCCCTGGGCCGGCCCACCGGCCCAGCCGCCACCCCACTAGACCCCCCCATCGGTGGCTAATCCTAGCCACCGCCCCACTCCTCCCCCCTCGCGCCCCCCTCGCGCCCCCTCGCTCCCGACCGATCTAGATCGAGGCAGGCACCCGACAAACCCCGCCGTCCTCCACCTGCCGCCCGATCCCCCGCGGCCCCGCCGCCTCGGTCCTCCCCCTCCTCCTCCACGCCTTGGGGAGCTCCCTCCCTCCCCTCGTCGCCCCCCCCGAGCCAGCCGACCGCCATGGTCCGGCTCGGCCTCGCCGCCCTCGCCCGGAACGCCTCACGGCCTCCTCCCCCCGGCCTGCCCGACCTCCACGAACACACCGGCCGAGAGACCCCCCCCCCACTTTGTGAGGCCCCCTCTCCTCCCCTTCCCCGTCGGCCGGCCCGGCTCCGGCCGCCCGCCCTTATCGGCGCCCCCCCCTCCGGCTTCCCCCGGCTCCGGCCGTCCAGCGCCCAGCCGCGCCCTCCCCGATCCCCTCCTCCTCTCCCTGCCGGATCCGGCCCCGTGGCCTCGGCCCGACTCGCCCGGCCACCGTCGCCCCTCTCCTTCCTTCCACCCCGTCGGCGACCGCTCCCGGCGCCCTAGCGCCGCCTCCCGACCCCGCTCCCATCCCCCTCGTTGGCGCCCTCCTCCCCCCCCTTCTCTCATGGCGCTCGGCTCGCCGAGCCGCGACCCATAATCCCGCCCGTCGCCTCCCTCTGCCTGCCGCCGCTGCCCGCCCGGCGCAGCCGTGTAGCCTCGCCGCTCGGCCGCCCTGCGCCCGATCCATGCAGGTCGCCCCCCCGGCCGGGTGGTCAGTGCCCAAATCAAGGCGGCGCGCACCTTGCGCGTCGCCCGCGCCCGTTTGGCCATGGGCCCAGCGGCAGGGGCCCACCCCTAAAAAGAGCGTTTTAGTTAAAAAGCAGAGCGAAAAATGGAAATAAAATGGATTAAATTAATTACTAAATAATTAATTAATTAATTAATTAAGTAAATAATTAATCTAATTAATTAGGATTAATTAAACCTAATCATTAGTTAAATTAATTGGATAATTAATTAAACTAATTAATTCTGAATTAATTAACTCTAATCATTAATTAACTTAATTAAGTAAGGTTAATTAATCTGATTAGGTTAATTAGCAAATAGTGAATGACATGTGGGACCCCACTGGCGGGGTTGACTTAGTCAACCACTGTTGGTGATAACGTCGGCATGACATCATCTTGATGTCATAAATGCAATTTCGAAATTAATTAAATAATTAATTAAAATTCGAAATTAATAAAACCTTTTATAAATCATATCTTTTAATCCGTAATCCGGATTAAAATAATTTCAACATGAAAGTTGCTCGAGCGCGAGGCGAATCCGGATCGCGATCCGTTCGTCCACCACCGTCTCTAACCTATCGAACACTGCAAACTTTCTCCTCGGTTCATCATCGGCAGGCGTCCAGGAGCAGGATAACTTCGGATGTTTTCCCCTAAACCGTACCCTCTTACCACGTTAGGGCACGCCTAGCATCGCTTCTTGGCATGTCATGCATCGTTATGCATCTGTTACCGTGTATTCATTGTTTCTTCCCCTCTTCTCTTGGTAGACTACTGAGGCCGGCTGCTGCGGTGGCGATTCGACTACGGTGTTGCGACCCTCTCTCTTGCGGAGCAACAGGCAAGCCCCCCCTTGATCACGGATATCGCCTACTCTTATCTACCTTTGCTTGCATTAGAGTAGCATAGCATATTCTTGTTTTCGGATACTCCTATCTTTGCTGCATAGCTTTGTCCTTGTAACCATTGTTACCTTACGCAATCCTATATGCTTAGTATAGGATGCTAGTACTTTCATCTGTGGCCCTACTTTCTTGTCATGCGCCATGCTATACTATCGGGCCGTGATCACTCGGGAGTTGATCACGGGTATATACTATATCTTATACATGATACATGTGAGACTAAAGTCGGGTTGGTGATGGAGCACCATGAGTGGATCATTGTGGCGGAGGCGGCAGGCGAGTTGAGACCGCCTAGGAGAGAGGTGGGCTGGCCTGTTCGGCGTTCAGCGGTTACTTAACACGCAACGAGGTCTTGGTATTTGATCTGGGTTGGCTCTGAGCTTATCGCACTAACCATCTGGCGGGAGTAGTTATGGGTATCCGGCGTCGTGGTATCGGTAGAAGCACTTGAGGCGTCGCTGACGGGCGGCAGCGCGGCCCGGATTGGATTGGAGCGCTGTTAGGCTAGAGTGCGCTTCGGCCGCCCTCATAGCGTCTTGGTGTGCTCGAGGCGATGGGCCCGGACCCTGGCGCTTAGGTTTAGACCGGCGTCTTGGCCTCTCTGTTGTGCCTAGGTGGGGCTGCGGCGTGTTGATCTTCTGCGGCGGGCATGACCCGGAAAGTGTGTCGGCCAAATGGGATCAAGCGTCTTTGGGTAAGATGGTGCACCCTGCGTGATTAATCTATTCGGATAGCCGTGATCTTGATAGCAGGGCGACTTGGAGTTGTACCTTGAGCTTATGACAACTAGAACCGGATACTTGATAAAACACACCCTTCCAAGTGCGGATACAACCGGTGGTCGCTCTCGCTCGGGGTTATGGCGAGGATTGCGGGTAGGATTATTGCTATATGATGTTACTTGGAGGACTTCCGTTGTCCTCTTACATGCATGCAAGACCGGTGTCGAAGCGTAGTCTTCGTTAAGACTAACTATCCCCTCTTATTACGGCATTCTGCGATTCGGTCCTTGATATGGCCTTTACACATATATCCATGCATATGTAGTGTAGCTCCTTGCTTGCAGTACTTTGGATGAGTACTCACGGTTGCCTTGTTCCCCTTTTCCCCTATCTCTACTCGATTGCTGCAATCGGGCGATGGAGCCGGAGTCGACGCCACCGCCTATGGCGACTACTACTCGGAGGTGCCTACTACTACGTGCAGCCCGGCGGCGACGGGAGTGACCTAGGAGGATCGAGGCGGAGGCCTGCTCCTCTTCGTCTGTATCCCGGTTTGTGCTAGCCATCTTATGGCACCTTGTTTAACTTATGTCGTACTCAGATATTGTTGCTTCCGCTGACTTCGTCTATGATCGAGCACTTGTATTCGAGCCCTCGAGGCCCTGGCTTGTATTATGATGCTTGTATGACTTATTTTATTTGTAGAGTTGTGTTGTGATATCTTCCGTGAGTCCTTGATCTTGATCGTACACATTTGCGTGCATGATTAGTGTCGATTGAATCGAAGCGTCTGAAGTTAATATCGAGCCATTGCTGTAGAATCCCCTTCCACACTCCTTGGCGAAGTCGAGTCTAGACATTGCAAAACTTTTACTAACTTGGCTGTGTGCCTTACGGGCCCACGTCGCCATCGGGTGGTACTAGGATCTTTTACTCCTCGACCTTTACTCGGGACTCTGGACTCTCTTCTACTCGGGTTAAGCGATTTTACTAACTATCACTAGGATCCGTGACCGCATTCACCCGAAGATGGATATAGCCTTAGTTGTTTTGGAATTGTATTTGAGCAATTTCCACCTGTCATTTGACTCCTTTGAAGCGTCTTTGTTTTCAGATGGAACCCACGAGGCAGGTAAATGCGCCACCACGACGGCCATTGGTGCCTCGGGATCACTGCGGTGCTAGCGAGATGATGACCTATCGGGTTATCGCTGGCACCCCAGTACACCGTCTATGAGGAGTACCGGGACTACAACCGAGAGCGATGCCGCGCCATCGTCCACCTCTACTCTCGGGAGTATGAGTCCACTCTTGTCTTTGCACACGCACATGGTGTTGGAGTGACCATCGATATGGCAGTCCACGATCTGCTTATGCTGCTGCCGACCGTCTTCGTCGCGAGTATCGAGTTGGACACCTCCCCTTGAGGCACATTGCTATCGCGTCGATGTTGGTGAGGAGGTTACTACTGCTGCCTACACCTTTGTCACGAGAGCCCTTCCACCATCGAACTTTGTTACGCATCGCGATAGGCTGGATCGAGCTAACCGAGCTCTTCGCCACGAGTTGTACATCACCGTCGGCACCTCTACCGTGCTCGGCGCTGATGCACCCTTTGTCCGATCCGGAGAGCTGCCGCGTTCTGCGATCTACCCGCCGGGACCGTGATGCCCGGGTGTCGGTTGGCGGGCGTGGGAGGCTACTCTCCGCGCTTGGCCCTTTCTACCACACGGGCGTCGGTTCAGCACGGAGTATCCGCGGCCCCAGTCAGCGGCGTGGAGGACTATCCCTTGCCGCACTTTCAGACTTTGGGCTACTGCTACCTCCAGCGATGCCGCGTGGGACTGATGTAGACTTGCTTGTTAGCATTTGATGTATTCGCATGCGAGCACTGTGTGCCGCCTATGATGTAGTAGTCTATGTCTTTGGACTCTATGTATCGAACTCTATGCATGATTCCTTTTGTAAGATATGCCAACTACTATGTAGTTCCCATCATCTTGCTTTCATTATGCATGTTTCATCATGAATGATTCTGTCTCTTGCTTAATTTCTCAAATCTTTGAACTACCTGTTATATAATAGCGGGATGGTTAGGCCAGCAGTGCGTGCGTCGTGGTGCCAACTTCCCACCACCGCTTTGAGTACATGGCTGGTATGGTCCAACAGCTTGAGATGAATCGCCGGTTCATGGAGAACATGATGGCTCAGTTCCCTCGCCCCAATATGAACCCGGCACCCAAAGCGGAACAACTCTGCGAGGATTTCATACGCTGAACCCGGCGTGTACCGCAGCTCAACTCAGCCCTTTGGATCTTGATGGCGGCTCCGTGACATCACCTATGAGATGGAGTCTGCTGATGTAGCCCTGCCGGCTATGTCACCTTTGCTTCCTTCTTCTGAAGGGACCCGCAGACTCAATGGTGGGACAGCCACGTCGTACTCTGCCGGTTGGAACACTCATCACTGGCGGACTTCAGGCTGCCTTCGTGCCGCTTCATCCCTCAAGGGTCATGGACGGAAGAAGCGTGAGTTCATAACCTCACCCAAGGCAACAAGACTGTTGAAGCCTATCGGCGAGAGTTCTTGGACTTGTCTCGCTATCTTTGAAGAGGATATTGCAAGCGATGCCTTGAGACAGGAGAAGTTCGTGGCGGTCTTCAAGGCGACATCAAGCTCGCACTTCTAGTGCGACTTTGCTGATTTCGCCACCTTGGTGAACAAAGCTATCAATGTCGAAACGAGTGCTGCGGGAATACGAGCTCTAACAGGCATAACCGTGACACGGGCTCATCTTGGGCCCGTCCTCATGAAGCGCAAGATATGGATTCCCAACAGCATGTACCGGCCGAATGCACGCTTCAAAGCGAGAACTATGCTACACCTCGTGCGCCTACAACTAAGCAGCGAAGCTTCCAGCTCCACCACCCCAAGCTCTGTTCCCTCCCAATAATGGCTTATGCTTGGTGCGGACAGCGAGGCACCGTGCTAGAGAATGCAACAGAACCGAATCAGCGGCCCTTCCGGCGGTGGCCGTGGAAACACCGAACCGCAACAACAACGGCAAGTCTTATGGGCAAGCTCAGGCCAACCACGTTGATCGAGCGAAGCTCAAGACCAGCACTGCTCTTGTGATGGGTACACTCCTCGTAAATTCAGTACACTGCATCTGTTTTATTGATTCAGGGGCATCGCATTCATTCATGTCGAAGATTTTGCATTCATGCATGGCATTAAAAGTGAAGACATGAATGCTTCACTATTAGTACACACCCCAGCGGGCCAATGTCGAACCTCCATGATTTGCAGCGGCGTCCCGTTGAAATCGAAGGAATGGAATTCCTTGTCTCTCCTATCGTCTGAAGTCTTGTAGCATTGACCTCATTTTGGGGATGGATTGGTTGAAAGCGCATCTGGCGTCAATCGTTTGCGCCACTAAGACCGTCCATCTGCTGCACCCTTCGATGAAATCGTAGCTACAATGCTAAATGCGGTTCAAAATGCGAGGCAAGGCTCTATGCATTGAATGCATTGAGCGCCGCACCCTCGAGGAATTGAAAACATTCACTGTCGTTTGCGATTTCCAAGGCGTCTTTCTGAAGAACTTCGAGGATTCCCCCCTGCTAGGGCTGTCGAATTCGTCATCGACTTGAAACCAGGCACCACTCCTATAGCCAAGCGTCCCTACAAGATGCCGCGCATGAACTCCTTGAACTAAAGGAGAAATCGACAAATCTCTTCAAAGCGGTTTCATTCGCCCAAGTTGCTCTCCTTGGGAGCACCTTCTCTCTTTGTCAAGAAGAAGGATGGGACAAACCGATTGGTCCAAGACTACCGTCCTATAAATCAAGCTACCATTAGAATAAGTATCCTCTTCCTCGGATCAATGATCTTTATGATCAATTGGCTGGTTAAATCGGTGTTCTCGAAACTTCGACTTGAGGTTGGGTTACCACCAGATCCGTGTTCGTGAGGAGGATATCCCCAAGACCGCATTTGTGACTCGTTATGGTTCATACGAGTACACCGTCATGTCTTCGGCAACCAATGCTCCAGCCACCTTCTCTCGCTTTGATGAACTATATATTCATGGATTACCTCGACAAGTTAAATGCGTGGTTTATCTGGATGATATCTGATCTATTCAAGAATGAAGAAGAACATCTTGAACATCTTAGTCTTGTCTTTGGAAAAGCTACGAGAGCATCAACTCTATGCCAAGTTCTCCAAGTGTGAATTCGGCTTCCGAAGTAACCTATCTTGGACATGTCATCTCTAAGGATGGTATTGCCGTCAACCTGAGCGAGTTCAGGCTATTCTCGATTGGACTCCTCCGAAGAGCGTTAAGCAAGTCGAAGTTTTCTCGGTCTGCTTGACTATTGCCGTCGATTAAGTGAGAACTTCTCCAAGATTGCCGAGCCTCGACTAATCTATTGCATAAAGCGTCAAGTTCAATGGGCGAGATAAGTGTCGGGAAAGTTTCCGGGCACTCAAAGACAAGTTGACTTTGCCCGATGCTAGCTCCTCCGATACTAAGAAGGACTTCGTCATTTTTGCGGCGCATCTCGTCAAGGTTTAGGCGGTGTCCTAATGCAAGCGCAAAGTGGTTGCTTATGCCTCTCGACGATTCGCCCTCACGAGGAGAACTACCAGTTCATGACCTCGAACTTTCTGCTGTCATTCATGCGCTAAGCGATGGCGACATTACCTTCTCGGTAATCGTTGCGAGATCTACTTGACCACCAAAGTCTGAAGTATCTGTTTACTCAGCCAGACCTGAACCTCCGTCGGTGAGAGATGGATGGAAGCTATTGCAGACTTTGATTTGGGTATTTCCTATCGCCGAGCAAGGCTAATGTAATGGCTGATGCCTTGAGCATAAGTCTTCTGCAACCACCTTGAGTTCACAAAGTTCAGCCCTCACTTGTTGAAGAATTCAGCAGCTGAACCTCCATATTGTTCCTCCGGTGCACTCGCTCCCCTCCTCCGGAGTTCCATAAGATGAATCTCCGTGTTGTTCCCCGAGGTTCCCTCTTTACCTGGCTGTTGAACCCGATCTCTTGGGCACCATAAAGACAATGCGAGGATTTGACTCTGAAGTCTACAAGCTTAAACAAGGCGTCGGAAAGGAAATCCCTCATCCTTCACTATTGCGATGATGGCGCCTTGTACTTCAAAGGCCGCCTAGTGGTGCCATGTAAGAAGGAAAACCTGAATATGACTCGAAGGTTATGCAAGAAGCTCATGATCGCCTCTATGTATCCACCTGGCAGTACAAAGATGTATCAAGACATTAAATCGAGAGATTACGGTGGTCTAATATGAAGCGAGGACATTGCTCGCTATGTTTACGAGTGTGGCGTTTGCCGTCGTATCAAAGCGAGAACATCAAAGGCCTCTTTGGAACTCTGCAACCTATCTCTATTCCCGAATGGAAATGGGACCATGTTGAAATGGACTTAATCCTTTGGATTTCCCAAATCGCGAGAAAGGTAATGATGCTATTCTTGTCGTCATTGACCGGCTTTCTAAAGTTGCACATTTTACGGCGGTCGAAAAGCGATCCTTTGCTAGCCAGCTTGCAACTCTCTATATGTCGAAATTGTTTCACTTCACGGTATTCCTTTGGTTGTCGATTCGGACCGTGGCAGCTTATTCACTTCAAGATTACGGGCAAGTTTTCAAGAAGCTATGGGGACTCATTTATCTTTCGATCTGCTTTTCATCCATGATCTCAAGGGCAAGTTGAGCGTGTCAACCAAATTCTCGAAGACATGCTTGAGCTTGTGTCGTCTCATTGGCAAGAAATGGGAGGAATCTCTCCGTATCTGAGTTCTCTTATAATAATAGCTATCAAGCTAGTGCGAAGATGGCCCCCTTGAAGTGTTATATGGGCGAAAGTGCGAACCCCTCTGAACTGGTCGAGAAGCGGGAGCGTCCACTCTTGGTCCGGATATTATCAACATGCGAAGAACAAGTCCGCATTATTCGCGAGAATCTCAAGGCTGCTCGATCGCGTCAAAAAGTAATTATGACCGTCATCACAAAGACATGGTCTATCAACTTTGGCGAAAAGGCCTATCTTCGCGTTACACCAATGAAGGGTGCTCACCGCGGGATCAAGGCAAGTTAGCTCCTCGCTATATTGGCCCTTTCACTATTACGGAAAGGCGTGGAAAAGTGGCTTATCAAGCTGGAGCTTCGTCGAACCTTTCTCGGAGTTCACGATGTGTTCCCGTGTCCCAACTCCGGCTGCTTCAAGGACCCAATCCGGCGGTGGACCATGAAGTGCTCGAATTGCAGCAGGACCTCTCCTATAAAGAGCATCCGGTCCGCATTCTCGACCAAGCTGAGCGCGCGCCCGTCGGAAAGCGATCAAGTTCCTCAAAGTCCGATGGTGAATCACTCGAAGATGAAGCCACACAGGAGCGAGGATCGTCTCTGAGATGAATATCCGCCCTCTTTCCTTCTACCTCCTAAATCTCGGGGCGAGATTTCTTGTAATGGAGGAGATTTATAACGCCGGATGGTTATGCAGCAGTAATCCCGGTTATGTTAATTAACTTCTCGTTAATTGGAACCGTTCAAAAACAAAATTAAAATAAAACAAGCGATAAAAGGTTTGAAAACTAATTCTAAAATGTTAGGGGTTTCTAAAATACCTAACCTAATATTGGTGGGGTGCACTAATATTTACAAAATGCCAAGCATTTTAAATAAACCAAAACAGAAAAAGGAAAATAACAAAAAGAGAAAAGAAAAGAAAATAAAACAGGGAGGGGGATAACCCCCCCCGCCCGACCCACCCTGGCCCTCTCCCTCTCCTTGGCCCATCCCCTTCTCCCCCCACAGGCGGCCCCCGGCCCAGCCGCCACCCCACTAGACCCCCCCATCGGTGGCTAACCCTAGCCACCGCCCCACTCCCCCCCCCGCGCCCTCGCCCCCCCTCGCTCCCGACCCGATCTAGATCGGGGCAGGGCACCCCCGACCGACCCCGCCGTCCTCCACCTCGCCGCCGATCCCCCGCCGGCCCCCGCCGCCTCGGTCCTCCCCTCCTCCTCCTCGCCGCCCGGGAGCTCCCCTCCCTCCCCTCCGTCGCGCCCCCCCCCAGGCAGCGGCCGCCACCATGGGTCGGCTCGGCCCGCCCTCCCTCGCCGGGGCGCCTCACCGGCCTCCTCCCTTGGCCTGCCCGACCTCCACCGAACACACCGCCGAGACCCCCCCCCCCTGTGAGGCCCCCCTCCTCCCCTTCCCCGTCGTGCCGGCTCCGGCCGCCCCCGCCCTCGGCCCCCTCGGCTTCCCGGCTCGGCCGTCCAGACCAGCAGCGCCCCTCCCGATCCCCCTCCTCCCTCTCCCTGCGGATCCGGCCCAGTGGCCTCGTGCGGCCCGACTCGCCCCGGCCACCGTCGCCCTCTCCCCCCCTTCCTTCCCTCCCCGTCGGACCAGCTCCCGGCGCCCTAGCGCCCGCCCAGCCCCCAGCTCCCATCCCCCTCGTTCGGCGCCCTCCTACCCCCCTTCTCTCCATTGGCCTCGGCCCGGCAGGCCCTTGCCTCCCTCCCGTCGCCTCCCCTCGCCTGGCGTGCCGCTCGCTTGGCCGTGGCTGTGTCAGCCTCAGCAGCCTCCGGCCAGCCCGATCCGCCTACAGGTGCCCCCACCGACCGGGCAGGTCGTGCCCGAATCGATCGACGCTTGCACCAACGCGCGCGTCGCCCGTTTGGCCATGGGCCCTTGACGAGGGCCCCCCCCCCCTAAAAAGAGCGTTTTAATTAAAAAGCGAACGAAAAATGGAAATAAAATGAATTAAATTAATTACTAATTAATTAATTAATTAATTAATTAAGTAATTAATTAATCTAATTAATTCGGATTAATTAAACCTAATCATTAGCTAAATTAATTGGGTAATTAATTAAACTAATTAATTCGAATTAATTAACACTAATCATTAATTAACTTAATTAACTAAGGTTAATTAATCGATTAGGTTAATTAGCAAATAGTGAATGACATGTGGGACCCACCTGGCAGGGTTGACTTAGTCAACCTGTTGGTGATAACGTCGGCATGACATCATCTTGATGTCATAAATGCAATTCGAAATTAATTAAATAATTAATTAAAATTCGAGAAATTAATAAAACCTTTTATAAATCATATCTTTTAATCCGTAATCCGGATTAAAATAATTTCAACATGAAAGTTGCTCGAGCAGCGAGGCGAATCCGGATCGCGATCCGTTCGTCCACCACACGTCTCTAACCTATCGAACCTGCAAACTTTCTCCTCGGTTCATCATCATCGGCAGGGCGTCCGGAGAGCAGGATAACTTCGGATGTTTTCCCCCTAAACCAGTACCCCTCTTACCACGTTAGGACACGCCTAGCATCGCTTCTTGGCATGTCATGCATCGTTATGCATCTGTTACCGTGTATTCATTGTTTCTTCCCCTCTTCTCTTGGTGAACTCTGAGGCCAAGCTGCGGTGGCGGTTCGACTACGGTCTTGCGACCCCTCTCTCTTGCGAGCAACCAGGCAAGCCCCCCTTGATCACGGATATCGCCTACTCTTATCTACACTTGCTTGCATTAGAGTAGCATAGCATATTCTTGTTTTGGATACTCCTATCTTCTTTGCATAGCTTTGTCCTTGTAACCATTGTTACCTTACGCAATCCTATATGCTTAGTATAGGATGCTAGTACTTTCATCTGTGGCCCTACATTCTTGTCATGCGCCATGCTATACTATCGGGCCGTGATCACTCGGGAGTTGATCACGGGTATATCTATATACTTATACATGATACATGTGAGACTAAAGTCGGGTCGGTGATGGAGCACCATGAGTGGATCATTGTGGCGGAGGCGGCAGGCAGAGTTGAGACCGCCTAGGAGAGGTGGGCTGGCCTGTTCGGCGTTCGCGGTTACTTAACTGCTTAACGAGGTCTTGGTATTTGATCTGGGTTGGCTCTGAGCTTATCGCACTAACCATCTCGCAGGGAGTAGTTATGGGTATCCGGCGTCGTGGTATCGGCGAAGCATTTGAGACGTCGGTGACGGGCGGCAGGCCCGGATTGGGCTGGAGCGCTGTTAGGCTAGGTGCGCTTCGGCCGCCCTCGCAGCGTCTTGGTGTGCTTTCGAGGCGATGGGCCCAGACCCTGCGGCGCTTAAGTTTAGACCGGCGTCTTGGCCTCTCTGTTGTGCCTAGGTGGGGCTGCGGCGTGTTGATCTTCTGTGGCGGGCATGACCCGGAAAGTGTGTCGGCCAAATGGGATCAAGCGTCTTTGGGTAAGATGGTGCACCCTGCGGTGATTAATCTATTCGGATAGCCGTGATCTTGATAATGGGGCGACTTGGAGTTGTACCTTGAGCTTATGACAACTAGAACCGGATACTTGATAAAACACACCCTTCCAAGTGCGGATACAACCGGTGGTCGCTCTCGCTCGGGGTTATGGCGAGGATTGCGGGTAGGATTATTGCTATATGATGTTACTTGGAGGACTTCCGTTGTCCTCTTACATGCATTGCGGACCGGTGTCGAAGCGTAGTCTTCGTTAAGACTAACTATCCCCTCTTATTACGGCATTCTGCGATTCGGTCCAGCGATATGGCCTTTACACATATATCCATGCATATGTAGTGTAGCTCCTTGCTTGCAGTACTTTGGATGAGTACTCACGGTTGCCTTGTTCCCCTTTTCCCCTATCTCTACTCGATTGCTGCAATCAGGCGATGGAGCCAGTCGAGCGAGCCACCGCCTATGGCGACTACTACTCGGAGGTGCCTACTACTACGTGCAGCCGGCGGCGGCGACCGGGGAGTGACCTAGGAGGATCCCAGGCGGGAGGCTGTCCTCTTCGATCTGTATCCCGGTTTGTGCTAGCCATCTTATGGCACCTTGTTTAACTTATGTCTTTACTCAGATATTGTTGCTTCCGCTGACTCGTCTATGATCGAGCACTTGTATTCGAGCCCTCGAGGCCCCTGGCTTGTATTATGATGCTTGTATGACTTATTTTATTTGTAGAGTTGTGTTGTGATATCTTCCCGTGAGTCCTTGATCTTGATCGTACACATTTGCGTGCATGATTAGTGTACGATTGAATCGAGGGCGTCACACAGCTAAGCCTCCAAGTGAGAGGATTGCTCTTTACTCGGAGCATGTTTTAAAACTTAGGCGAGTACGGGGTCGCAGCTAAGCTTCCGAATGAGAGGATTGCTCTTCACTCGGAGTATGTTTTGAAACTTAGGGGAGTATGAGGTCACAACTAAGCCCCCGAGTGATAGGATTGCTCTTCACTCGTAGCATGTTTTGAAACTTAGGCAAGTACGGGATCACAGCTAAGCCCCCGAGTGAGAGGATTGCTCTTCACTAGGAGTATGTTTCCAAACTTAGGCGAGTACGGGATCGCAGCTAAGCCCCCGAGTGAGAGGATTGCTCTTCACTCGGAGTGTGTTTTTGAAACTTAGGTGAATCGGGTTCGCGGATAAGCCCCCGAGTGAGAGGATTGCTCTTCATCCGTAGTGTGTTTCTGAAACTTAGGTGAATCGGGTTCGCAGCTAGGGCCCTAAGTGAGAGGATTGGTCTTCACTCGGAGTATGTTTTGAAACTTAGGCGAGTATAGGATCGCAGCTAAGCCCCCTAGTGAGAGGATTGCTCTTCACTCGGAGTGTGTTTTTGAAACTTCGGCGAATTTTGTTTCCATCTATGCCCCCGAGTGAGAGGATTGCTCTTCACTTGGAGTGTGTTTTTGAAACTTAGGCGAATTGGGTTCGCAGCTAAGCCCCCGAGTGAGGGGATTGCTCTTCACTTGGAGTATGTTTTGAAACTTAGGCGAGTACGGGATCGCAGCTAAGCCCCCGAGTGAGAGGATTGCTCTTCACTTGGAGTGTGTTTTTGAAACTTAGGCGAATGGGGTTCGCGGCTAAGCCCCCGAGTGAGAGGATTGCTCTTCACTTGGAGTGTGTTTTTGAAACTTAGGCGAATCGGGTTCGCAGCTAAGCCACCCACTGGGGATTTGAACACATATGTTTATGCGAAAACAATCATTGGGATACTGCGAAAATCATGTCTTTGATAAAAAAACTGAAGGATTCTTATTACAACTCGTCAACCCGAGCATTTAGGTATAAAAGCGGTGGAGCAGATCCGCGTTCCAAGAGCGTGGTTCGCCTTGCTTCTTGGCTACGTTGTAAAGATGATATGCCCCATTGAGGAGCACCTTGGTGATGATGAAGGGTCCTACCCTAGCAGGGCAAGGTTGTGAGGCCTCTGCTAATGCACTCGGAGCACAAGGTCTCCTTCCTGAAATGCTCAACCTCTGACGTTTTGGGCGTGGAATCGACGGAGGTCTTGCTGATAAATTGTCGAGCTGATCAGCACCATCTCTCGTTCTTCCTCTACAAGGTGGATGGCATCCTGACGTGCTTGTCGGCGTTCTGGGAACAGGGGTCCCCAGATTTGCCTACCTGCAGCCCACGGCGTGGCTCCACAAGCGGTCCCGTATGGCCCATCTTCACCAACAAGCACTCAAGACCCTTGCGAGGGGCCAAGCCTCGCGAGGCGGATGACACAAGACCTCCTCGGGAGCAGCCTCGTCAGGCTGGCTCGCGAGGGGCGGAGAGATCAAGGCAAGTCAAACCTCGCGAGGTTCTGATGATGTGAGCCATGACGAACGAGACGGTGGCGCCCAGTAGCGCAAGATGTCCTGCTTCCTCTTTGGTGTTAAGGAGGCAAGCGCAGGCGAGGAGTACCGAGGCGTCAAGCAAAGGTTTCCATATCGGTGCAATGAGACCAAGACCAGCAGGACGACAAGACGGAGGTCATCGTGGAGCCCAAGACAGCGTCACCACCAGAGCCTTTGTCAGGCGAAGACTACTTTTGTCAGGATAAGCTGTACTAGCTGTCCCCTTCCAAATTCCCCATTGTTGGCTCCCTTCCCACTCAATATTTGGGAAGAGGACCAGGGCCCCTATAAATAGGGTTAGCGACCACAGTAGTGGGCATTGGATCCTCACCTACCAAAACTCATCTCGAGCGACCCTCACACCCACCAAGCACAAGAACACCTCACCTCAGGAGGTTGTTCTTCCCCTTCATCCCCAGCCCAAGAGGCAATCCACCACCACCACACTGGAGTAGGGTACTACACCACAATGGTGGCCCGAACCAGTATAAATCTCATGTCTCGTGTGTTGAGAGTTCGTCGTGCTTAGCTTAGAGATCGTGAAGGGTGTGAGGGCTTGATCGGTGAGGGGGAGATCTTTGCATGCACCCCAGTGTTCGAACCTTAAGGGTTTTGCCGGAACCCGAAATCCGACATTTGGCGCGCCAGGTAGGGGTGCACCAAAGCCTTCTTCTTGTCGATCCGTGCTTCATCGACGCTCCGTGGTTCAGATGTCCGGCGAACCAAGAACCAACGCCGACCGCAGGGCAGCTTGGCCAGCCCAGGCGGCAGCGTCCTCCCAGGAAGATCTCGACCCCGCGCTCAGTAGCACGAGCACCACCTAATCTTTGCGGCGCGGCGGTGCGGCGAGCTGTCCCCTCACACCCACGGCGGTAGCGAGCTGCTGCAAGGGCCGCAAGCCACACCACGGCAACAGCGCCGCACACCTGACTGGAGCAGGTGAACATGCGGGCCGCGCTCACGGTGGCGCTGGAGTTACTACGGTGCCGGCTAATGGAGAGCGGCCGGATCGCATTGCTGGAACGCGTCGCCGAGCTGCTGGACGTAGCGGCCATGGGACCGCCGCCCTTCTGCTACCAGCTCACGCCCCAGGCGGCGGCCGGATCCCAAGGCGGGCTTCGCCACGCCCGCATGCCCCTGAGTGCGCCCGGGGGTCTCATCGACATCAGCGCGACCCACGGCGCCGACCACACCATCGCATTCGTACCACCCCCGATGGGTGCGGGCACGAGCGCTGCTGCACATGGCCCCAACGGGGCACCACCCTACCACCATCAAGACGGCGTGATGGGCGGGGCGACGTGGAGAGTGGGGCACTTCGGCAAGGTCTTCGGGGCAACGGCCTCAGAGGCCTACGTGCCCCGCATGATGAACCAGGAGTACACACCGGGAGATGACCCCAGCTCGTTCCTCAAGCCAGGCTGGGAAGAGGAGGCGCTAGGAGTTGTGGCCTTTGACGAGCCGCCCGAGAGCTCCACCAACCACGTCGTCGACAACAGCTACCGGGTACCACTAATCTCCTAGGAGCAGGCTTACGCTAACCATGAATCGCAAGTGAATCAGGTCACAGCACCGGGCAACAGTTCCAGCACGGCGGTACCCGTCACACCAGGAGAGGCTCGCTGGGGGCAGCGTGGGGGAGCCAGGAGCAAGGCCCCACCCCGCGTCACACTGAGCAAGGCGTTACCTGGAGGCAGTGGCGGACCTAGCCCACTGGGCCACGGTGGGCCAGCAGTTTACTGGACATGTACACTCATTTTTTTCTTTTATTTTTTAATTTTTCTCCTATGCTATAAATGTTGTTGTCAAATCTCAGGGTGGGCCATGGCCCACCCTGGCCACCCTCTCCCTCCGCCACTGCCCAGAGGTAGGCCCTCTGCCGGGGAGGCATCGGCGAGCCCTCCCCCTGCAGAGGACCCGTGGTCGCCGAGGGCACCGCTGGCATCCCCTTTGCCCCATTTGGTGCCGTCCTGGTTTCCGGTCGTCCCAATGGTGGTAGACGGCGGCGCAAGGCGGGGCCCTCGTCTGGCGATATGAAGTAAGGCTCATGCCTGTGAAGGTATCCGCTCGTGACACTCTCACGTAATAATGAGTGGGGTTGTACACGCCCCGGAGCCTCAGGAGTGCCGCCCTTGGGCCTCGGGGGCTACCTCCCACGTCATAGTGGCAGCACTTAGCTCCGCGCTGGTGAGAAGACTCGAATACAAGAAGACTAGACTAGGCGCCGGACGCGGCCATTTGCTTTGGATCTCTTTTCTGTAGCCCTGCCTTCTGGATTTGGATTTAAGTTGAAGTTGAATTTTCATTGATGCGCGTGGGGGTGGCTTTTCTCGTTCGAGCGATTTCTTGCTATCTGGTTCTTGCCTTATTTCGGAATTCGTGCCTATTGCTTCCCCCTAGCGGGACCCTCACGAGCGGGGCTAGGTATGGAGCACGTGCGCCACGCGCATGTCACGCCACGGCTGGCGCTTGCTTATCACGCGGCCCCCTCAGGCGTGTCGATAAGATCCTCAGGAGCTTCCCAGAAACTTGCGACCTCACGAGCCGGTTCAGGGCTCGCCCAACTAAGGTAAGCTGCAACAGCGAACTTGCCCCAGGATACATGAGTTCATGAAGGCACATATTCAACTCGACCTAAAAAGATAGAGGCAGTAGTATATTTACATGAGGGGCTTCCCCTCCAAAAATGCTCTTACAACCTCTAGGGTCACGCCCGAGCTTCTGCGTGCAGGACAAACGGCTGGGAAACACTGGATCAATCAGACATGTCGCTCGCCGCGTCCCCCGGGATGTCCTCAGACGCGTTGCTGGCATCGCTGCAACCATCGCTGGCATCACCGTCGCCTTCACCAGCGCCGCCATCTCCCTCGTCAACCACATCGCCTTCGTCCGCCGCGACCACCACCGCATCGTCATCGGAAGTGAAGGCCCTGACCATCGCATCCACGTTGTCCTCCACCCACCACGCCAGGTCGCCCCGGATGGCCTCCGGAACTGGAGCAATGGCGGCGTCAAAGTCAAAGTCCTGATAGGTGTTCTGGAGATGGCTGAAGACACGGGAGAATGCGCGCCCCAGCAGGCCGCGGCTCCTCTCTTCCACAAGCAGGCGAGCTCTCTCGGAACGATTCTCCAGGCACGTCACCACGTCGGTGAAGAAGCAGAGGTGACTGGCGTAGTCATTCGCGTGGGGATGAGGAGCATTCTCATCGCAGATGTGGCCTAACGCCGCGTTGGCCCTGTTCCTGACGCCCTCGAGCATGGGGCCGTGCACGCGCTCCAGCGTTCGCTGTTGAAGCACTTCCTTTCTGTTCTGCCGTGTGATGGACTCGGTGTTGGCGACCCGCTGCTGGAGAAGAAGCAGCTTGGCGTGGGCAGAGGCCAACTCAACATGCGCCGAGGCCAGGGCAGCTGCGGTGGCCTCCTCGCGCCATTCCACCTCAGTCAGCCTAGACATGAGGGCAGCATTCCTGCCCGCGGCCTCGGCCACTACGAACTCCAACTTTAGGTCGTACCTGCCCTCAAGATCCGCACGAGCCTCGGCCACCCGGCGATCGACCTCCTCCTGGGCCCCGGCCTCGCGCGCGCCAACGACGTCTTCCGCTTGAGCAACCTAACGCTCCCTCGTCTCCAGTCGCTCAAGCTCAAGGCTACGCTCCACAGCTTCCAGCGCCAACGCCCCCTCGCGCTTTCAGATCTCTTCCTCTTCAGGGGGTGTCCACCTCAACAACGTGAGGATGGCACTGCGCGCCTCCACCTGCTGCTCCAAGGAGGCGCTCCAGGCTTGGAGCTCCCACGCGCGCTTCTCCGCGGCCTCGTGACGGCGGTCGGCTTCCCGGGCCTCTTCCTGAGATCGGGAGCAGGCCTCTCGCGAGGCTGCGAGGGAAGCCTCAGCCTTCACGTTATCAAGCTCGCACTGGTGACGCCCGAGGTTGACCACCTTCAGCTTATGCCGCCCCTCCGCCAACCGAAGACCCTCGGCCATGAGGCGCGCATCCACAGTCACGAGATCTTCACCAAGCCGGTTCATCGCGCCCATCGCCTCCTGGAGGAGCTCGTGTCGGACGATGCTCCTTTCTTGCGCTGACTTGAGCATGCTGCTGACTCCGTCCTCCGTCGCGGGGGGTGCAGAGGGGCCCCAAAGTGGATCACCCCCTCTCAGCAGGGGGCTGGGGGCTGGCACCCACCCGGTTGCCGGCCAGGCCTCACGAGAGGCCCGGGAAAATGGAGACCCGTCGCCTTAAGAGGACCCCAGGATCGAAGCCAACCAGCCGCCGTCCATGATCAGGGGAGGGGCCCTTGGCACACTGGTCGCATCCCAAGCAAGGCCGCCAAGGGGAGATGGTGAAGGCACGAGCTCAAGGCGCCCCACCGGCAGGCTTGCTCCCCCGACGGACCCCGCGCCAGGGGCAGCGTGCAGACTCGGGGCACTCGAGGATGGCGGGGAAGATGAAGCGAGGGGAGGATGCCCCTCAGGAGGCCCCGCGGCCTTGGCAGAAGGGATCCTGAAGAGCCATTGTCAGGAAGGGAAGCAGCGCTCGAAGGACCACATAGATAAGGTACTTACTCGTCAACGGCGATGCACTTTCTTCGTTTTAAAGGCCCGAAGGTGCCGCTGCCGCGGCTTGGGGACCCCTTCCTCTTGCGGAGCTCCTCGAAGTCCATGCGGAGTCGTCCGAAGCGTTGAACGTGGCGACCATCACGGGGCGCAACTAGAGGAGCACCCAAGGAGGCCTCAGGAGCGCCAAGCTGGGGGAAGTCGTCGGGCCCCGCCTCGCGACGACCTGCTGAGGCGTCATGTAATAGCCTGGCTTATTAGGGATGATAGACTACTCATATCAATAAGGAATTCCTTCTTTTCCGGGAGCCCATTCGGACAGAACTCCAGAGTTAAGCGTGCTCAGCTTGGAGTAGTGTCGATGGGTGACCGCTTCGAAGATTGCTCCGGAGTGCGCACGAGTGAGGACAAAGTGCGCAGAAAAGACTAGTATTGATCTGTGGGGCCGATCTAGATCCCGCCAGAGTAACGACCACCGCGGGTGTGTCGGGCGTTACAAGTTGGTATCGAGCCGACCCTCGCGGTTACACGGATGGTTGCGGACAGGTGCGTGGTCATGTTGTTCATGGCGTTTGTGACCCGTCGTGGCACCCGCCATGGCACATGTACCGGATCGAAGCCGACGTTTGTGCCAAGAGGAGCGTTCACTGTGCCCGACGAGGACGTCGGTTCCTCCGAGTGGGGTGTATGTAATAGCCTGGCTTATTAGGGATGATAGACTACTCATATCAATAAGGAATTCCTTCTTTTCCGGAGCCCATTCGGACAGAACTCGAGTTAAGCATGCTCAGCTTGGAGTAGTGTCGGGATGGGTGACCGACCGAAGTTGCTCCGGTGCGCACGCAGTGAGGACAAAGTGCGCAGAAAAGACTAGTATTGATCGTGGGGCCGGTCTAGATCCCGCCAGAATGCGACCACCGCGGGTGTGTCCGGCGTTACGTCGCCAGAGCTTCGCCTCGGGAACAGCGGGCTACGTTGCCCCTTCAGCTGCCTCCCCAACGTGGGAATCACAAGTTCCCAAAGACGACGCCTCGGGAGCCCTAGGCGGCATCAGCAGCTCGGCTCCCGTGCCATCGTCCTCCAACGGCGCTCGCCCCCTGCATCCACACCTGGGGCGAGCTCGACGGCAGCAACAAGGAGGGGAACCACGTCGATGGGGTTCTCAGGGGGCCCCACCAGACCGACTGGACGCAGCCCCCACTCATCGAAGGAGGGCATGTGCTCCACAAATTGCACCTTGTCCAAGCAGCGGTACAGAAGACAACTTTTCCCTGGCATGTTGTCGGGCAACGGGACGCCCGTCAGGACATCGAGCACTGTTCGCTGCACCTCGAGGGGGAGCCCGGACTCCTTAAGTCTCATGTGGTCATTGCTGCTGAGCAAGGCCCACATCGGTCGAGAGTGTCGCTGAAGCGGAGCGACTCGGCGCCAGACGAACTCCTTCACCACCATAGGCACAGTCACGCCACGGTCTTTCAGCCTCTTCAGCCTGAGCCACACAGGGACGAGGCGCGGATCGGCGAGCCTTTGGTGGCACCAACTGGAGTTGGGAATGGCGAGCGCCGACGGAGAAGAGAGCAGGGGTTGAGCACTCCGACATCAACAAATACCCACCACGTCCAAAACTCGCTCGTGGATGGCGGAAGCTCAAAGTCAATCCCCGTGCCGGTCGTTGCTACCACGGCCTGGTGTTGGGGAACGTAGCAGAAATTCAAAATTTTCCTACGTGTCACCAAGATCTATCTATGGAGAAACTAGCAACGAGGGAAGGAGAGTGCATCAACATACCCTTGTAGATCGCTAAGCGGAAGCGTTCAAGAGAACGGGGTTGAAGGAGTCGTACTCGTCGTGATCCAAATCACCGGAGATCCTAGTGCCGAGCGGACGGCACCTCCGCGTTCAACACACGTACAGCCGGTGGCGTCTCCCACGCCTTGATCCAAAAAGGAGAGAGGAGAGGTTGAGGAAGACTCCATCCAGCAGCAGCACAACGGCGTGGTGGTGGAGGAGCATGGCAATCCAGCAGGGCTTTGCCAAGCACCACGGGAGAGGAGGAGGAGGAGAGGCAGGGCTGCACCAAGAGGGAGAAGTTCTCATGTCTTGGCAGCCCCAAAACCTCAAGTATATATAGGGGAAGGGGCTGCGCCCTTTAGGGTTCCCAACCCCAGGGGTGCGGCCAGCCCTAGATCCCATCCAGGGGCGGCCAGGGGGAGGAGTGCCTCCCAAGTCAAGTGGAGGCCTCCCCTTCAGGGTTTTCCCTCCCATGCGCATGGGCCTTTGGGGGCTGGTGCCCTGGCCCATTAAGGCTAGGGCGCCCCCTACAGCCCATGCTACTGTATTGGACGTGGTGGAACAATTTCGGACCTCAGGACCCCTCCGAATCCTCCGGAACCTTCCGAAGCTTCCGGTACAATACCGAAAAAACCCGAACTTTTTCCGGAACCCAACAACAACTTTCCATATATAAATCTTTACCTCCGGACCATTCCGAACTCCTCGTGACGTCCGGATCTCATCCGGACTCGAACAACATTCGTAACCACATACAAACTTCCTTTATAACCCTAGCGTCATCGAACCTTAAGTGTGTAGACCCTACGGGTTCGGGAACCATGCAGACATGACCGAGACGTTCTCCGGTCAATAACCAACAGAGGGATCTGGATACCCATGTTGGCTCCCACATGTTCCACGATGATCTCATCGGATGAACCAAGATGTCAAGGACTCAATCGATCCCGTATACAATTCCCTTTGTCTAGCGGTATTGTACTTGCCCGAGATTCGATCGTCGGTATCCCGATACCTTGTTCAATCTCGTTACCGGCAAGTCTCTTTACTCGTTCCGTAACACATCATCCCGTGATCAACCCCTTGGTCACATTGTGCACATTATGATGATGTCCTACCGAGTGGGCCCAGAGATACCTCTCCGTACACGGAGTGACAAATCCGATCTCGATTCGTACAACCCAATGACACTTTCGGAGATAGCTGTAATGCACCTTTATAGTCACCCGATTCGTTGTGACGTTTGGTACACCCAAAGCATTCCTACGGTATCCGGAGTTGCACAATCTCATGGTCTAAGGAAATGATACTTGACATTAGAAAAGCTTTAGCATACGAACTACGATCTTTGTGCTAGGCTTAGGATTGGGTCTTGTCCATCACATCATTCTCCTAATGATGTGATCCCATTATCAACGACATCCAATGTCCATGGTCGAGAAACCGTAACCATCTATTGATCAACGAGCTAGTCAACTAGAGGCTTACTAGGGACATGGTGTTGTCTATGTACCCACACATGTATCTGAGTTTCCTATCAATACAATTATAGCATGGATAATAAGCGATTATCATGAACAAGGAAATATAATAATAACTAATTTATTATTGCCTCTAGGGCATATTTCCAACAGTCTCCCACTTGCACTAGAGTCAATAATCTAGTTCACATCGTCATGTGATTAACACGATAGGTCACATCGCCATGTGACCAACATCCAAAGAGTTTACTAGTGTCGTAAACTAGTTCACATCATCATGTGATTAAGACTCAATGAGTTCTCAGGTTTGATCATGTTTTGCTTGTGAGAGAGGTTTTTTCAGTCAACGGTGCGAACCTTTCAGATCCGTGTGTGCTTTGCAAATTTCTCGTCATATTGTAAAGCGTTGCTTCCACGCCCACTTGGATCTATTCCAAATGGTTGCTCCACTATCGTATCCGGTTTGCTACTCGAGTCACTCGGATAGGTATTAAAGCTTGCATCGGCGTAACCCTTACGCCGAACTCTTTATTACCTCCATAATCGAGAAACATGTCCTTATTTACTCCAAGGACAATTATTGATCGCTGTCCAATGATCCATTCCTGGATCATTCTTGTACCCCTTGTGACTCATGGCAAGGCACACTTCGGTCGGTACACAGATAGCATACTATAGAGCCTACGTCTAAGGCATAGGGACGACCTTCGTCCTTTCTCTCTATTCTGCCGTGGTCGAGCTTTAAGTCTTAACTTCATACCTTACAACTCAGGCAAGAACTCCTTCTTTGATCGATCCATCTTGAACACCTTCAAGATCATGTCAAGGTATGTGCTCATTTGAAAGTATTATTAAGCATTTTGATCTATCTTATAGATCTTGACGCTTATTGTTCAAGTAGCCTAATCTAGGTTTTCCATTGAAAAACACTTTTCAAATAACCCTATATGCTTTCTAGAAATTCTACATCATTTCTGATCAACAATATGTTTACAACATATACTTATCAGAAACTCTATAGTGCTCCCACTCACTTCTTTGGAAATAAAAGTTTATCATAAACTTTGTATAAACCCAAAATCTTTGATCATCTCATCAAAGTGCACATTCCAACTCCGAGATGCTTACTCCAGTCCTTAGAAGGATCGCTGGAGCTGGCATACCTTTTAGCATCCTTAGGATCGACAAAACTTTTTCGATTGTATCACATACAACCTTTCCTTACGTGGCGGTAAGGAAACTCGCCTTGACATCCATCGCCAGATTTCATAAATGTAGCTAATGCTAACATGATTCCGACGGACTTAAGCATCGCTACGGATGAGAAAATCTCATCGTAGTCAACTCCTTGAACTTGTGAAAATTCTTCGCCACAAGTCGAGCTTCATAGACGGTGACATTACCGCCCACGTCCGTCTTCTTCTTAAAGATCCATTTATCTCTATGGCTTGCCGATCATCGGCAAGTCCACCAAAGTCCATGCTTTGTTACGATACATGGATCCTATCTCGGATTTCATGGCTTCTAACCATTTGTCGGAATTTGGGCCCACCATTGCTTCTCCATAGCTCGAGGTTCATTGTTGTCTAGCAACATGACCTTCAAGACAGGATTGCGTACCACTCAAGTAGCACGCATCCTTGTCACCCCACGAGGTACGTCGGTGACTTGATCCAAACTTCATGATCACTATCATAAGCTTCTACTTCAATTGGTGTAGGTGCCACAGGAACAACTTCCCGTGCCCCTGCTACACACTAGTTGAAGTGATGGTTCAATAACCTCATCAAGTCTCCACCATCCTCCCACTCAACTTTTCGAGACGAACTTTTCCTCGAGAAAGGACCCGATTCAAGAAACAATCCCTATTGCTTCCGGATCTGAATTAGGAGGTATACCCAACTATTTTGGGTGTCCTATGAAGATGCATTTTATCCGCTTTGGGTTCGAGCTTATCATCCTGAAACTTTTCACATAAGCGTCGCAGCCCCAAACTTTCAAGAAACGACAACTTAGGTTTCTCCAAACGGTGTCATCTCAACGGAATTACGTGGTGTCCCATTAAAGTGAGTGCGGTTGTCTCTAATGCCTAACCCATGAACGATAGTGGTAATTCGATAAGAGACATCATGGTACGCACCATATCCAATAGAGTGCAACTATGATGTTCGGACACACCATCACACTATGGTGTTCCAGGCGGTATTAATTGTGAAACAATTTGCACAATGTCTTAATTGTGTGCCAAAACTCGTAACTCAGATATTCATCTCTATGATCATATCATAGATGTTCTATCCTCTTGTCACGAAGGTCTTAAACTTCACTATGAAATTACTTGAACCATTCAATAATTCATACTTGTGTTTCATCAAGTAAATATACTCAATATCTACTCGAATCATCTGTGAAGTAAGAACATAACGATATTCATTTGCATGCCTCAAAGACTCATTGGACTGCACACATCAAAATGTGTTACTTCCAACAGGTTGCTACCTTGTTCCATCTTACTGAAACCGAGGCTTTTCAGTCATCTCGCCCATGTGGTATGATTTGCATATCTCAAGTGATTCTAAATCAAGTGAGTCCAAACTATCCATCTGAATGGAGTTTCATCATGCGTATACACCAATAGACATGGTTTGCATGTCTCAAACTTTTCAAAAACGAGTGAGTCCAAAGATCCATCAACATGGAGCTTCTTCATGCGTTTTACACCAATATGACTTACATGGCAGTGCCACAAGTAAGTGGTACTATCATTACTATATTATACTTTTGGCATGAAAATGTGTATCACTACGATCGAGATTCAATAAACCATTGATTTAGGTGCAAGACCATCGAAGGTATTATTCAAATAAATAGAGTAACCATTATTCTCCTTAAATGAATAACCGTATTGCGATAGACATAATCCAATCATGTCTATGCTCAACGCAAACACCAAATGATAATTATTCTGGTTTAATACTAATCTTGATGGTAGAAGGAGCGTGCGATGTTTGATCACATCAAAATTGGAAACATATCGTCAGCTCTCCTTTAGCTAGTCTCCGTTTATTCCGTAGCCTTTTATTTCAAGTTACTAACACTTAGCAACCGAACCGGTATCTAATACCCTGATGCTACTAGGAGTACTAGTAAAATACACAATAACTTAATGTATATCCAATATACTTCTATCAACCTTGCCACCTTCTTATCTACCAAGTATCTAGGGTAATTCTGCTCCGTTGGCTGTTCCCTTATTGCAGAAGCACTTAGTCTCGGGTTTGGGTTCAACCTTGGGTTTCTTCACTGGAGCAACAACTGATTTGCCGTTTCATGAAGTGTCCCTTCTTTCCCTTGCCCTTCTAGAAACTAGTGGTTTCACCAACCATCAACAATTGATGCTCCTTCTTGATTTCTACTTTCGCGGTGTCAAACATCACGAATACCTCAAGGATCATCATATCTATCCCTAATATGTTATAGTTCATCACGAAGCTCTAGCAGCTTGGTGGCAATGACTTTGGAGAAACATCACTATCTCATCTGGAAGATCAACTCCCACTCAATTCAAGTGATTGTTGCATTCAGACAATCTGAGCACAAGCTCAACGATTGAGCTTTTCTCCCTTAGTTTGTAGGCTAGAAAACTCGTCGGAGGTCTCATACCTCTTGACGTGGCACGAGCCTGAAATCCCAATTTCAGCCCTCGAAACATCTCATATGTTCCGCGACGTTTCAAAAAAAAACGTCTTTGGTGCCTCAACTCTAAACCGTTTAACTGAACTATCACGTAGTTATCAAAACGTGTATGTCCGATGTTCGCAACATCCACAAACGATGTTTGGGGTTCAGACACTTGAGCGGTGCATTAAGGACATAAGCTATCTCTGTCCGCATAATCGCCATTTCAACTTTCAACTATATTTTCTCTAGGAACATATCTAAACAGTGGAACTAAAGCGAGCTTCGACATAATTTGCAAAAGGTCTTTTGACTATGTTCAAGATAATTAAGTTCATCTTATGAACTCCCACTCAGATAGACATCCTCCGGTCATCTAAGTGATTACATGATCCGAGTCAACTAGGCCGTGTCCGATCATCACGTGAGACGGACTAGTCATCATCGGTGAACATCTTCATGTTGATCGTATCTACTATACGACTCATGCTCGACCTTTCGGTTCTCGTGTTCCGAGGCCATGTCCGTACATGCTAGGCTCGTCAAGTTAACCCTAAGTGTTTCCGTGTGTAAATCTGTCTTACACCGTTGTATGTGAACGTAAGAATCCATCACACCCGATCATCACGTGGTGCTTAGAAGCGACGAACTTTAGCAACGGTGCACGTTAGGGAGAACACTTCTTGAAATTGTTGTAAGGATCATCTTATTTACTACCGTCGTTCTAAGTAAACAAGATGCATAAACATAATCAACATCACATGCAATTATATAGTAGTGACATGATATGGCCAATATCATATAGCTCCATTGATCTCCATCTTCGGGCTCCATGATCATCATCGTCACCGCATGACACCATGATCTCCATCATCATGATCTCCATCATCGTGTCTTCATGAAGTTGTCTCGCCAACTATTACTTCTACTACTATGGCTACGGTTAGCAATAAAGTAAAGTAATTACATGGCGTTGTTTAATGACACACAGGTCATACAATAAATAAAGACAACTCCTATGGCTCCTGCGGTTGTCATACTCATCGACATGCAAGTCGTGAATCCTATTACAAGAACATGATCAATCTCATACATCACATATCATTCATCACATTCTTCTTGGCCATATCACATCACATAGCATACCCCGCAAAAACAAGTTAGACGTCCTCTAATTGTTGTTTGCATGTTTTACGTGGCTGCTATGGGTTTCTAGCAAGAACGTTTCTTACCTACGCAAAACCACAACGTGATATGCCAATTGCTATTTACCCTTCATAAGGAA
Source organism: Aegilops longissima (assembly GCA_021605205.1). Lineage (NCBI taxonomy): Eukaryota > Viridiplantae > Streptophyta > Magnoliopsida > Poales > Poaceae > Aegilops > Aegilops longissima. Next base: position 120,873,864 of record CM038680.1, read on the forward strand.
CCTTTTCATCGAATCCGTTCCGACTAAAGTGGAGAGGCGGCACCGCTAGCCACCTTATGCACCAAGTGCATGTCGGTCGGTGGAACCTGTCTCACGAAATGCGTGTAAGGTCGGTCCGGCCGCTTCATCCCACAATACCGTCGAAACAAGATTGGACTAGTAACGGTAAGCATATTGAACAACATCAACGCCCACAACTACTTTGTGTTTTACTCGTGCAAAGAATCTACGCAATAGACCTAGCTCATGATGCCTTTGTTGGGGAACGTGGCAGAAATTCAAAATTTTCCCACGTGTCACCAAGATCTATCTATGGAGAAACTAGCAACGAGGGAAGGAGAGTGCATCAACATACCCTTGTAGATCGCTAAGCGGAAGCGTTCAAGAGAACGGGGTTGAAGGAGTCGATTGTCGTGATCCAAATCACCGGAGATCCTAGTGCGAACGGACGGCACCTCCGCGTTCAACACACGTACAGCCGGTGGCGCCTCCCACGCCTTGATCCAGCAAGGAGAGAGGGAGAGGTTGAGGAAGACTCCATCCAGCAGCAGCACAACGGCGTGGTGGTGGTGGAGGAGCGTGGCAATCCAGCAGGGCTTCGCCAAGCACCACGGGAGAGGAGGAGGAGGAGAGGCAGGGCTGCACCAAGAGGGAGAAGTTCTCATGTCTTGGCAGCCCCAAAACCTCAAGTATATATAGGGGGGAAGGGGGCTGCGCCCCCTTTAGGGTTTCCCACCCCCCAGGGGGTGCGGCCAGCCCTAGATCCCATCCAAGGGGGGAGGAGTGCCTCCCAAGTCAAGTGGAGGCCTCCCCTTTTAGGGTTTTCCCCTCCCATGCGCATGGGCCTTTGGGGGGGCTGGTGCCCCTGGCCCATTAAGGCTAGGGCGCACCCCTACAGCCCATGCTACTGTATTGGACGTGGTGGAACAATTTCCGGACCTCCGGACCCCTCCGAATCCTCTGGAACCTTCTCGAAGCTTCCGGTACAATACCGAAAAACCCGAACTTTTCGGAACCCGAACAACAACTTTCCATATATAAATCTTTACCTCCGGGCCATTCTGGAACTCCTCGTGACGTCCGGGATCTCATCCGGACTCGAACAACATTCGGTAACCACATACAAACTTCCTTTATAACCCTAGCGCCATCGAACCTTAATGTGTAGACCCTACGGGTTCGGGAACCATGAACATGACCGAGACGTTCTCGGTCAATAACCAACAGCGGGATCTGGATACCCACGTTGGCTCCTACATGTTCCACGATGATCTCATCGGATGAACCACGATGTCAAGGACTCAATCGATCCCGTATACAATTCCCTTTGTCTAGCGGTATTGTACTTGCCCGAGATTCGATCGTCGGTATCCCGATACCTTGTTCAATCTCGTTACCGGCAAGTCTCTTTACTCGTTCCGTAACACATCATCCCGTGATCAACCCCTTGGTCACATTGTGCACATTATGATGATGTCCTACCGAGTGGGCCTAGAGATACCTCTCCGTTACACGGAGTGACAAATCGATCTCGATTCGTGCCAACCCAATGACACTTTCGGAGATACCGTAATGCACCTTTATAGTCACCCGATTACGTTGTGACGTTTGGTACACCCAAAGCATTCCTACGGTATCCGGAGTTGCACAATCTCATGGTCTAAGGAAATGATACTTGACATTAGAAAAGCTTTAGCATACTGAACTACGATCTTTGTGCTAGGCTTAGGATTGGGTCTTGTCCATCACATCATTCTCCTAATGATGTGATCCCATTATCAACGACATCCAATGTCCATGGTCGAAACCGTAACCATCTGTTGATTAACGAGCTAGTCAACTAGGCGCTTACTAGGGACATGGTGTTGTCTATGTACCCACACATGTATCTGAGTTTCCTATCAATACAATTATAGCATGGATAATAAACGATTATCATGAACAGGGAAATATAATAATAACTAATTTATTATTGCCTCTAGGGCATATTTCCAACACCTGGAAGCTCAGGCATCCCGAGCTCTGACGGGGATCAATCAGGTGCAACGATAAGAAGTGGCGGAGAAGTGCCACAGAAGGAGCAATGCCCACCATGGCCTCACAAACAAAGGCGAAGACAGCGAGAAGGGTCATGGATTGGGGATCAAGGTGCAGCATGTGGATCTGATAATGGGCAAGCACTGTGTTGAAGAAGGCGGAAGAAGGAGGAACCAGGCCAGCCCAGAGGGCGTCGATGAAGAATGGGACCTCGGTGGCCGTCCTATCAACACGAGCTCGAGATGCAGGCCAGGCCACCGTTCTTCCCCACTCATTCAAGCTAGAGGCGAGCATGGGGCGCACCTTGTCCATGGCTTCTTGGTTGAGCACCAGCGACCTGCCAACGGCGGGCTCAATGGCCGGACGTAGCTCGGCGGAGGACAGGGGCTCCTTCCCTTTCTCTGTTTGATCCGGCGCCATGGCGATGGGAGGACTGAGCTCAGATCGGATAGGGAGAAGGGGCTGAGCTTCGAAGAAGCGGAAGAATTGGGGGAGTGTGCCGCAACGATGGGAAGGAAACCGTGTAGACCGCGGTGGCCGCCTAGCCAGGCAGGTATCAAGGCAGCATGGGGAAGCAGAGACGCCCACGTCCAATCAACCGCCACACGTCGACCAAGGCCGCAGGCTGTTGGGGCTCGCGGCGCTCCGCACTTGCCCTTTGGCTTCGCCTTGAAGCCAAGTCTGAGCGCGCCATGGGCCCGGGGGCTACTGTCGGTGTTCTGGGAACAGGGGTCCCCAGACTTGCCTGCCTGCAGCCCACGGCGTGGCTCCACAAGCGGGCCCGTATGGCCCGTCTTCACCAACAAGCACTCAAGACCCTCGCGAGGGGCCAAGCCTTGCGAGGCGGACGACACAAGACCTCCTCGGGAGCGGCCTCGTCAGGCTGGCTCGCGAGGGGCGGAGAGATCAAGGCAAGGAAAACCTCGCGAGGTTCTCATGACGTGAGCCATAACGAACGAGACCAGGCGGGTGCCAGTGCGCACAGTGTCCTTGCTTCCTCTTTGGTGTTAAGGAGGCAAGCGCAGGCGAGGAGTACCGAGGCGTCAAGCAAAGGATTCCATATCGGTGCAACGAGACCAAGACCAGCAGGACGGCAAGACGGAGGTCACCGTGGAGCCCAAGACGGCGTCACCACCAGAGCCTTTGGCACGCGAAGACTACTTTTGTCAGGATAATTTATACTACCTGTCCCCTTTCAAATTGCCCGTTGTTGGCTCCCTTCCAGCTCAATATTTGGGAAGAGGACCAGGGCCTCTATAAATAGGGTTAGCCACCACAGTAGAGGGCATCGGATCCTCACCTACCAGAACTCATCTCGAGCGACCCTCACACCCACCAAGCACAAGAACACCTCACCTCTGGAGGCTGTTCTTCCCCTTGTATTGTTCATCCCCAGCCCAAGAGGCAATCCACCAGCACCACACTGGAGTAGGGTATTACACCACAACGATGGCCCGAACCAGTATAAATCTCATGTCTCGTGTGTTGAGAGTTCATCGTGCTTAGCTTAGAGACCGTGAAGGGTGTGAGGGCGTGATCGGTGTGGGGGAGATCTTCGCGCGCACCACAGTGTTCGAACCTTAAGGGTTTTGCCGGAACCCGAAATCCCACAGTGCTTGTTTTGCTTCGGCCTCTGAGAAAAGTTCCACTCAAGGAGCATTGTGCAAGAAATCACTCGGAAGTACGGCTTCAGCCCCGTATACCATGAAGAAAGGGGTTCTTCCAATTGACCGGTTACGAGTCGTCCTTAATCCCTACAGAACAGATGGTAACTTAGTTACCCAAGCTCCAGTTGCATGCTTGAGATCACGCATCCATCAAGGTTTGAAACCTTGAAGGATCAGACCATTTGCTCTTTTAGCCTTCCCATTCGACTGCGGGTGCGCAACAGATGCGTAGTCAACCCGAGTGCCTTGGGAAGTACAGTATGCTCTGAACTCATCGGAATCAAAGTTTGATCAGTTATCCATAATGATGTTGTGCAGGACTCCGTACCGAAACACCAATTCTTTGATGAAGCTAATGGATGTGCTTGAGTCAAGATTGTTGATCGGTTTGCTTCAATCCACTTAGTGAATTTGTCGACTATGAGAAAATGGGTGAATCCACTTCTACCAGTCCTCAAGGGCCCAACCATGTCCAGTCCCCACATAGCAAATGGTCAGACAAATGGGATATTCTTCAAGGCCGATGCAGGTCTGTGGGACATGTTCGAGTAAAACTGGCATCCTTCACACTTCTCAACAATATCCTTTGCCATCTATTCGCCCGTGGCCAGTAAAATCCAGCTCGGTATGCTTTATCCATGATGGTCCGAGAGGATGCATGGTCACCACAGGTCCCCGAGTGAATCTCGTTTAAGATCAGTCGACCCTCTTCCGGGGAGATACACCGCTGAGCCACGCCAGTAACGCTTTCTTTGAAGAGTTGCCCACTTATAACTATGAAGGCCTTAGACCTGTGAACGATCTGACGAGCCTCATCTTCATCTTCTGGAAGCTCCTGTGTAAGTAGGTATGCAATGTATGGCACTGTCCAGTCGGGGGTGATTACCAAAACTTCCATGATCAGGTTGACCACCGTTGGTACCTCAACTTCAGTCGGATTGGTTGAACTTATCGGTTAAGGGGGCTCCTCTGTAAAGGGATCTTCTTGAACTGACGGGGTGTGGAGATGCTCCAAGAACACATTACTGGGAATAGGCTTCTGAGTGGAACCTATATTTACTAGATCATCAGCTGCTTGATTCTTGAGACGGGGTATGTGGTGGAGCTCTAGCCCTTCAAACTTCTTTTCTATTTTTCTCACTGCATTGCAGTAACAGTCATGGCAAGGCTCCTGATATCCCACTCCTTCATTACCTGATTGACCACCAAATTTGAGTCACCATAAACCATCAGGCGACGGACGCCGAGCGAGATGGCCATACACAACCCATACAGAAGTGCTTCATACTCAGCCTCATTGTTTGAGGTGTCGAAGTGAATCTGGAGGACGTAACTGAGCTTGTCGCCTCTTGGGGATACCAGGACCACTCCGGCACCAGAACCATTCAACATCTTGGAACCATCAAAGAACATAGTCCAATGTTCCGAGTGAACCTGAGTCGGCTGCTGCTACTCAATCCACCCGGCCAAGAAATCTGCTATTGCCTGGGACTTGTTCGCCTTTTTTGCTTCGAACTTGATATCCAAAGGAAGGAGTTCAATCACCCATTTGGCCACTCGACCGGTTGCACCTCGATTGTTAAATATTTCTGATAATGGAGCGTCGCTGACGACTGAAACCGAGTGGTCTAAGAAGTAATGTGCAACTTTCTCCGTGGTCAAATAAATCCCGTAGACAAGCTTCAGGTAATGCGAATACCTTTGTTTGGACGGAGTCAATACTTCTGAAATGTAGTACACTGGGCGCTGAACTTGTAGGCTTTGCCTTCTTCTTCCCGCTTGACTGTGAGCACTGTGCTGATAAATTGTCCAATGGCTGCGATATACAACAATAGATACTCTTTGCTGACTGGAGCAGCTAGCACCGGATGGTGGAAAGCAGGGCTTTGAGCTCTACAAACGCTGCTTCAGCTTCGGGAGTCCACTCGAACTTATCAGACTTTTTCATCAGTCGGTAAAGAGGCAATGCCTTTTCACCGAGACGGGAGATGAATTGACTCAATGCAGCCAAACAACCAGTAAGCTTCTGAACATCATGCACATGCACAGGGCGTTTCATTCGGAGAATGGCTCCAATATTTTCCGGGTTTGTGTCGATCCCTCGTTCGGAAATGAGAAAACCGAGTAACTTTCCGCCTGGGACTCCCAATGTGCACTTCGAAGGATAGAGGTTGATATCATATCTTCTTAGGTTGGCAAATGTTTCCACGAGGTCAGCCAGCAGGTCAGAACCTTTGCATTACTTGACCACTATATCACCCATGTACGCTTCCACGTTCCGACTAATTTGAGTGAGCAGGCACTTCTGAATCATGTGCATGAATGTGACACCAGCATTCGTGAGGCCGAAGGGCATGGTAACATAGCAAAAAAACCCCGAATGAGGTGATGAAGGCCATTTTTATTTCATCGGGTCCATACAGTTGGATCTGATGGTACCCGGAATACGCATCCAAGAAGGACAAGCGCTCACACCCTGCATTTGAGTCGACAATCTGGTCGATGCGGGGGAGAGGGAAGTGATCTTTCGGGCAGGCCCGATTGATGTGCTTGAAGTCGATACACATACGGAGTGAATCATCTTTCTTGGGGACAATGACGACATTGGCGAGCCACTCGGAGTGGTATATCTCACGGATGAACTCGGCTGCCAGAAGCCGAGCCACCCCTTCGCCAATTGCCTTCCTCTTCTCCACGGCGGACCGACGGAGGTGTTCCTTGACGGGTTTTTCTTGTGGGTCGACACGCAAACGGTGCTCAGCCAACCCCCTGGGTACACCCGGCATGTCTGTTGGTTTCCATGAGAAGATGTCCTAGTTCTCACGGAGGAACTAGATGAGCGCTTCTTCCTATTTGCTGTCGAGTGTTGTTGAGATGTGAGTTGGAGCAGCATTGGGATCCTCCGAGTGAATATGGACAGGCTTTGTCTCTCCTGCCGACTGAAATGCTAACTCTGAAGCAGGCTTCTTTGCTCGCAACAAATAACTCGGGTTTGCATTCTTCTTGTATTCTTCCATCTCTACTGCTGCCATTTGCTCGTCGGCAATCTTCCAGACCTTCTAGACGCACCTTCTACTCTTTGCCGACTCCCTGTGACTGTGATCACGCCTCTGGGCCCAGGCATCTTCAACTTGAGGTATACATGACATGGTCGAGCCATGAAACGAGCATATGCGGGCCTACCTAGAATAGCATGGTAGGAACTGTGAAAATCCACCACCTTAAACGTCAACTTCTCCTTGCGGTAATTCTTGGAATCACCGAAAACCACATCAATAGCAATCTCTCTGAGTGACTTTACCTTTTTTCTGGGAATAACGTCGTGGAACTGCATGTTGCTCTCACTGAGTTTGGACATCAGAATGCCCATCCCCTGGAGGGTCTCAGCGTATAGTATGTTCAATCCACTGCCACTATCCATAAGGACCTTAGTCAGTCGGGTGCCCCCAACACTACAAAAAAAGACACATCCGTGACATTTTGGGCCAAAATTTTTTTTCTGTCATGCTTATGACACTTCTATGATGATAATTGTGACAAAACCCGGTATCATCATAGATGTGGTGGGCTCCTACTTCTATGACAAAAAATCATGAAAGAAAATGGGCTTTTCATCATGGGCGGGCTGGAGACGTAGCTGCATGACATTCTTTGGGCCGTCTATGACGGAAAAAACCGTGGTAGAAGCGAGGGCGAGGAAAATATTGGGGAGTTCCCGGTTACGGTGGGTGGTCGGGGCCGAGCGATGCACGGAGGTTTGCGCATTTCTCTCATACATGTACGCGTGTGTGTGCGAGGTGTTGCGCTCTAACTGAACCCGAGCGAGGCGTTGGGCTCTAACTGAACCCGAGCGATTGCACTAGCTATGTTACTGAACACCGATCGGTCCCTTGCTGTTAAGTGAACCCGAGTGATTCCTTCGCTACTGCTGCTAACTGAAGCCGATCGAACCCTGGTGCCTCCTTACCTTGATGAACAGTGAGCGTTGTTGGGGGGGGGGGGTTGGATGAACAATTCCCGGTGAGGGGTTGGATGAACATGACCCCGTGGTAGTAGAGGTCATTGCCGCTGGATGAACAGGACCTTGATCGAGCTGGTTGGGGGTGGATGAACAGGACCCCGTGGAGGGCTGGATGAACAGGACGACCCTGTGGAGGGTTGGTTGAACAGTAGCCAGTGGAGGGCTGGATGAACAGTAGCCCATGGAGGGGTGGTTGAACAGGACCGCGTGGAGAGGGCTGTTTGAATAGTAGCCGGTGGAGGAGCGGTGGAGGCTGGATGAACAGGAGCCCGTGGTTGAATAGTCGCAGGTTGAGGCTGGAGGAGGTCGACGGTGGATGAACAGTAGCCCGTGGAGGCAGTCCACGGTGGAGATGAAAAGTATCCCGTGGAATCCCGTTTTGCGGTATGCCACACCCCTCCCGATGAACAGGAACCCCGTTCGACCATAGCACTCCAACACAAGTCTGTTTCCTCCGTTTTGCAGTACTCCACACCCCTCCCGATCAACAGGACCCCGTTTTGACCGTAGCAGGTCCAAGAGAAGTCTGTTTCCTCCGTTTTGCGGTACGCCAGACCCCTCCCGATGAGCAGAAGAACAGGGGGTGTGGGTGAGTAGAGGGATGGCCTTGCTAGCAGTGGGAGTAGTAGGGGGCGGTGAGGCCTCCGCGGCAGCACAACCGGCCACGGGAGGCAGGAGCAGGCGGCACCACCGGCGCTGGTTTGGACAGCTGGAGCAAGAAGACCAGAGGTTGAAGAAGCACTATGGCCGTTGGATGGACATCATACGGTCACTGGAGATAGAATCGTTCATATTGACTAAGATGACAAAGTCCTCCGTCTGCGTCAACTTAGTAGGCCCACAAGTCAGCCTCCCACTATGGTGGGTCCCAGCTAGCAGGGGGAGTATTCATTTTTTTTGTGTAATAAGGAGGACCTTCCTTGCATGCGAAGATATAGCTGGTGGGTCCGACCTGTCAGCGGGGGGAATGTTTTTTTCGTGAAATACAGAGGACCTTCCGGTGGGTCCCAGCTGTTAGGTGGAGGAATCATTATTTTGCGCGTAATAAGGAGGCATTTCCTTGTGTGCGGCCGTGGACCCAGCTGTCAGCCTCTCCACGTACAGTCCACTTCCGATGGATGTCTTTCGTTGACCACACCGCACCGAGAGCACCAATGCGGTGGACGACGGCGAGGCCTAGGAAGGGAACAACACAGAGCCAGGGAAGACTCAGCAGTTGTTTCCCACGCGGTGGGGAGTACGAGGGTTTACTAGTTCGTCTGTCCTCGCCGGAGAATAACAGCAGGTGTGGTTGAGTAGAGGGATGGCTTGGCCAGCGATGGGAGTACGATGGGGCGGTGAGGCCTGCGCGACAGCACAGCCGGCCGCGAGAGGAGGGAGCAGGCAGTCCTGTCGGCGCTTGTTTGAGCGGCTGGAGCAGGAAGAGCAAAGATTGAAGAAGCACGACGGCCGTTGGATGGACATCCAATAGTCACTACTCTCGTGTGTTGACTAAGTTGACATGGCGTTGCGTGTGCGTCAACCTTTTTTTTAGGAAAGCGTATGCGTCAACCCATAGTAGGCGCACAAGTCAGCCTCAAATGTGTGGAAAACAGCATACAGCCCATTTGCCATTATTTCTAATAATTTACAGCCCATTCGCTAATTCTTAAGGATTTTTTTTGGAGCCCATCTTCTTTTTGGTAGCATCAAAGCCCATATTGTGGCCACGGTTAAAAAGTATACGAAATTTTGCATATTTCGGTGCGGTCAACTGTTTTTAATCCCGACATTTCGAGTCACATTCTAACTAATTTGAAAAATAAATTCATATCAATATAAAATCCAAATAATTGTGCATGCATATAAATCAATGGAATTTAAAATCTCGAAATGAAAAAAATAGAAATTTGAAACTAATTGCCGGTTTGATTTGTTTTAGAAATGTAAAGACCATTTCTCATTACAGATAGCCCATTTCCTCGTCTTGAAATATTTGTAGCCCAACAGGGCTGACAAAGCAAGTAGGCCTCAGTAGGGTATTCTGCAAAAGAACAAAAAAACTAGGCTAGCCATTTTCAGAAAGAAAAAAAAAACTACTGGGCTGGTCTTGTGGTAAACATAAAAGAAAAGGCTGGCTAGACAGGCCAGAGTGCCCCGCACAACCCAGTTGACACCCTGCTTTCGTCTCAAAAACAAAGATAACCAGGCAAGCTACTTTCCTCAAAAAAAACTGGGCAAGCTACTGGGTCCCTCGTGTCAGCCGCTCGTTATGCAATTCTCTCGTTTATTGACTACGTTGACAATGGCATGGGACCTAGATGTCAGAAATCCATTAGGAGGAACCATTTTTCTGGCTTGAAATAAGGAGGCACTTGCTTGCGTATTGCCATGACCCTGGTGGGTCCCAGCTGTCATCCTCACCACATACAATCATCTCTTGATTGTGTACGCGTCAACCTAGTAGGCCCAGAAGTCATCCTCTAAACCCGTGGTGGACAAATACAACCCATTTAAAAAAATAACAGCCCATTCCATCCGTTCTCACGGAAAGTTCAACATATAGAGCAAAGTAACAGGTCTGACCAGATATAGAGTACTGAACTTCCATGTTGACAACCATCATAGCCAAGTTAACTATCTACTCCCACTAATACTCTAGCGTACAAGTATTGACTTACTCCTAGCTAACCAGACGATGTCGGCCGCCATCTATGGTACACGCTAAATGCCGGCACCGATGGCCTCCTCCTCGCCTCGGACTTGCCGGAGGTACGATAGGGCGCGTTGCTCGCGCACGTTGGCCCTTTCCATGCCGGCGTGGTCGACCGAAGCTTCGGCTTCTAAGCGAGAAATCCACTTGACGAGCTAGTGGTAAAATTTGGCGTCGCGCACGCGTGCGTGCCCGACAGCCTCTAGGGCTATTTGCCGGGCGCCGACCTCCACGTAGTCAGCCCATTCGCGGGCGCTCTGCTCGCGACTCAAAGCGGCGGTGCGCTGCTACTCCATGCCTCGCTGGCGGCGCAAATCGGCAATACGCTGCTCCTCTGCCAGGCGGTCGCGCTCCAACAACTCCTCGACCTCCGCATTGCCATCTAAAGACCGATAGAATGCCTCCTCCATCCGTCTTCCTTCCGGTGAATAACTGAACACTAGCTATGGTGGTGAGCGCCTCTGGCATCGCCTATTGTGGACAATCGGGGGGCTTGACAGACGTGGCGAGAGCGAGGGCAAGTGGCAAGCAATGTCGGGCCGGTGGGGGTTGTGAGGGGAGCCGATAGGGTGAGTTGGGTGACGGTGCTACCGGAGAACGCCGGGAACGAGTAATTATAGGCGGATAGTGTACGGGTAGCAGCGTGTCACGGGAAACGCGACGGTCATCAAAAAACTCACCAACCAAGGTAGTTGAAGCAGCATGTCATGGGAAACGCGATGGTCATCGGAAATCATTGCATGAGCAGGCATGGCTTAGCGCGCCAACTTACCGTGGAAAACTGGAAAAATTGATGTGTCGTCCCGTCCCGTCAGTGGTGCGTCTCGTTCATGTTGGTTCGCACATCGGCATGATGGTCAAACGAGTGCGCTCAAATAATCCAGATGAGATACTCCCTCCTTGTCAAAAATGATTCCACCATTCACCATCTACCTTGTGTAAGTGCATCTAGTGCCCCTTAGTGATTTTGTTGTATTGAAGACTTATAGGTTAAGGGTCTAATGCGTTTATGAGTGTACACAGGTCTATAAGTCTATGAGGAGTTTGATATTTACAGTGAAAGTCGACACCTAAAAATGAAGTTCTTTAACTGAAGACTTTGGTATTCTGAAGACTTTCTGAAGACTTTGAAAGTGAAGAAATTGGTGTGACCTTGAAGACTTGGTATTCATTTGAGGAACATGAAGCGTGAAGACTTTTGTTTTCATAGTTTCGTTTCTCTTTCTTGAGTCATAGGAAACACCGTCTTTGTTAAAGGGGTCGTGGAAATACTAAGGAAAAATTTCCATGTGATGCTCAACCCAAAATCCTACACCTACCAATCCCTTGAGTGAAGCCATTGGAAATCTCATATAGTTCGGTCGACGAAGTTCTTACGGTCATTTGAGTAATTTGTTTCGACCGAGGAGTTAGGAATTCACCGGTCTGGATTGCCTACAGTGAGGAACATGATAGCCCCGAGGAATTTGAACCTCAAATTTCCGACCGTTCTTGTCTTCTTTTGATTGTCCCAAAATATCTTATCCACCTAACGGTCATATCATTGAAGGGCATTTATGTCTTATCATGTCGGGCTGCTCCCTAGGCTATAAATTGCCGCCCCCTACAACCACTAGCTGGTTGGCTGCTCCGAGAGAAACTGACACTTGTCAATTGAGAGCATCCCATCCTCTGAGGACTTTGAGTGAAAATCATCAAGTGAGGAAAACCCAAACCCAAAAACCTACAAACCCAAATTGATTGAGCATCACTGAAGAGATTGATCCTGCGTGGATCCGACGCTTGTTACCTTTGAAGACTGTGCTTCTTCCAGACGGTTAGGCGTCAAGGTCTAGAGCATCCAAGAGGAATTGTGGATCGCCGAGTGACCGAGTTTGTGAAGGTTTTGAAGTCGCCTGAAGACTTACCACGAGTGATTGGACGAGGTCTATGTGACCTTAGTTCAAGGAGAATATGGTGAGGACTTGGTGTCATGAGCTGCGTGCTCAGGACTGGGTGTCCGGGACTATGTGTCCTCGAGTTTAAATACTTAGCCGCTCCAACCAGACGTACAACTGAGACAGCAGTTGGAACTGGTCTACCAAATCATTGTCTTCACCAAGCTTACTGGTTCCATTTCCTCAACTCTTTCATTTCCTCATTACTGTGTTAAGTGCTTCATCATATCTGTGTTTGAAGACTTTGGTGAAGACGTTCTCAATTTCCTCGGTTCAATTTCTTGATCTGTTTGTCTTCATCTTGTGTTATCCTGTGATTACGCTTTTCGTACTCTATGCTTGTCTTCATTTCATCGGGATGACCATGCCGTATTCTGTTATGCTTACTTCGAGTACTTATTCCGCTGCAAGTAGTTCTTCGCTAAGGAATTTCCTCACCGCAAATTCCTCGGTGAAGAATTCATAAAATCGCCTATTATTCCCCCTCTAGTCGATATAACGCACTTTCAATTGGTATCCGAGCAAGGTACTCCTTGTTACGTGTGATTTTGGTTTAACCGCTTTGGAGTTTTAGTTATGTCGACCATGGTATGATCAAGGTCTCTGCTGGCTGTCCTACCTTGATGGGACAGACTACCCCTCTTGGAAGAATAAGATGTGAATGCATCTTGAGGCAATTGATAACGATCTCTGGTATGTTGTGGAAAATGGTGTTCCCTCTGTCTCACCCTCACTGAACGCTACCGATGTGAAGAGATTCAAGCAACTCGATTCTCAAGCGAAGAATATCATATGTGGCCATCGAGCAAAGGACAGTATGGAAGAGTGAGTGCTTTGGAAACTGCTAAGCTTATCTGGGATAGGCTGTCCAAAGTAAATGAAGGAGTCTCAACTCAGCGTGACTCTCGAGTTGATGTTCTTCGCAATCTCTTCAACCGCTTCAAAAGACTCGACAATGAAAATGTTCAACAAACCTTCGATCGCCTCACTGACATCTCAAATGAGCTTCAAGCGCTTGGTGCCACTGATATCACGTGCCCTGAAGGCCAAGGCAGTGTCTGAATCTGAATGTGAAGATTCTGGTAGCAGCCTTGGTGATCATGAAGACTTGAGCCAGGAGCTAGCACTGCTCGTGAAGAAGTTCCAGAAGTTCTCAAGACGTGGTCGCTTTGGAAAATCCTCAAGGAGCAGTGATTCCTCATCCAGTGACTATAAGAGGAGGCTATGCCACAAATGCAAGAAACCTGGTCACTATATTCAAGATTGTCCTCAATGGGAAAAGGAATTAAAGAAGAAGAAATACAAGGATTACAGTTCTGATGACGCTAAGAAGAAGAAGAAATCGTCAAAATCTTCATCAACAAAATCCTCAAAGTCTTCATCTCACAAGAAGAGCAGCTCCAAGAAGGCTCGAGAATTCATTGGCAAGGAAATGGACTCTGAGGCTGAATCTGAGGAACATGAGGAAGAGGAGGCATCTGAGGAGTCCGAGTCTGGTGTGGCAAGTCTGGCTCTCACTACTACATCGTCAGCAAGTCTATCTTCAACTCTGAAGAAAATGACCTCACCAACAAGGCTAATGAAGATAATGATGACTATGCTCCCACCTATTGCTTCATGGAAAAGGGTGCCAAGGTACTCAAATATACCTCCTCTGAATCTAGTGAGAATGAATCTGATGAAAACCTCAAGCCCAGCTACTCTAAACTTGCTAAGATTGTTGTAAAACAACAAAGGGTGTTTGAAAAGGTTCAAAACATGCTAGACAAAAGTAATGATATGTTGGGTGAAGAAATGGATCGCACTAAAGCCTTGACTGAAAATCTTCAAAGACTTCAGTCTAGGTTTGATAGCCTTCAAGGTCATCACAACACTCTCTTATCTGATCATGAGAAGCTTTCTTATGAATTTATTCAAAGAAAGCAAGATCTTGAGAAGCTAAGAGTGAGTTATGAAGATCTTCAAAAGGAGCGGGATTCATTACTTGCTCAACAAATCAGCGCTGCTCAGGAAGAATTTGTTCCTCCATGCTTAAAGTGCATTGAACGTGAATCTGCTAATTTTTCACCTGAATGTTCAAATGCTTCAATTGTTACAAATTCTTCACCTTCCTCTGCTATCACTAATTCCTCATCTGAGGATATTGCTAGTATCACTGACTATGCAGGGCTGAAGGAATTGTACATGACAGGCATGTTGAAAGTGCAACTATCCCTAGGTGGTTTTGGTAATTCATAACAACATATAGCTCATTGAGCTAATGCTATTCCAAGACTATTATTTCAGGAAAGCTCAATGAATGGCATGGCATGGATGATGAAAGTGGATCCCTCAAAATACTAAGGACAAAGGATTGGCTCAAGCTCAAATGCTCAAGACTCTTCATTTTACATTTTAGTGATCCAAGATCACATTGAGTCTATAGGAAAAGCCAATACTATCAAGAAGGGATGAGGTGTTTCTTAATGAGCCTCTTGCTTCATGTTCTTAGTGATATGCTCCAAAACCCTCAACTACTTTCCCACATCCACAAATGACCTAAACCTAAAGCCAAAATCAGTCACACCGATTCTTTTGATCCGGCGCCACCGATTCCAAAAGTCATAGCCACTGCCACAAACCCTAAGCAAATCGGTCTTACCGATAGGGATCTCGGTCTCACCGAGATGGGGTTGCAATTTCTCTGTTTCCCTTCGTAACGCTTCGGTCTAACCGAAGTGAGCGATCGGTCCCACCGAGATTGCAATGTAAACTCTCTGTTTCCTTTTTATAACATTTCGGTCTCACCGAAAAGAGCAAATCGGTCCCACCAAGTCTACCTGACCAACTCTCTGGAAAGCTTATTACCAAATCGGTCTCACCGAGTTTGTGTAATCGGTCTCACCGAGATTATGTTATGCTCTAACCCTAACCGAATCGGCCTCACCGAGATGCATGTCAGTCCCACCGAAAATCACTAACGGTCACTAGGTTTACTAAATCGGTCCGACCGGGTTTAACGATTCGGTCCCACCGAGTTTGGTAAATTGTGTGTAACGGTTAGATTTTGTGTGGAGGCTATATATACCCCTCCACCTCCTCTTCATTCGTGGAGAGAGCCATCAGAACGAACCTACACTTCCAACTTACCATTTATGAGAGAGAACCACCTACTCATGTGTTGAGGCCAAGATATTCCATTCCTACCATATGAATCTTGATCTCTAGCCTTCCCCAAGTTGCTTTCCACTCAAACCCTCTTTCCACAGATCCAAATCCTATGAGAGAGAGTTGAGTGTTGGGGAGACTATCATTTGAAGCACAAGAGCAAGGAGTTCATCATCAACGCACCATTTGTTACTTCTTGGAGAGTGGTGTCTCCTAGATTGGCTAGGTGTCACTTGGGAGCCTCCGACAAGATTGTGGAGTTGAACCAAGGAGTTTGTAAAGGCAAGGAGATCGCCTACTTCGTGAAGATCTACCGCTAGTGAGGCAAGTCCTTCGTGGGCGACGGCCATGGTGGGATAGACAAGGTTGCTTCTTCGTGGACCCTTCGTGGGTGGAGCCCTCCGTGAACTCGCGCAGCCGTTACCCTTCGTGGGTTGAAGTCTCCATCAACGTGGATGTACGATAGCACCACCTATCGGAACCACGCCAAAAACATCTGTGTCTCCAATTGCGTTTGATTCCTCTAAACCATTCCCCTTACTTTCTTGCAAGTTGCATGCTTTAATTTTCGCTGCCTATACACTCTTTGCATGCTTGCTTGAATTGCGTGATGATTGCTTGACTTGTTCTAAAATAGCTAAAATCTGCCAAACTCTAAAATTGGGAAAAGGTTAAGTTTTTATTGGTCAAGTAGTCTAATCACCCCCCCCCCTCTAGACATACTTCAAGGTCCTACAAGTGGTATCAGCGCGTTGGTCTCCATTTGCTTTGATTTCCATAGCTTTTGGTGGTCATAGCCTTGGTTTCACAACCTAGGAGAGTATGGCGTCTAGCGAGGGAAATTATCACCGTAGAGGTCCTTACTTTGATGGTACTAATTTTGCTAGTTGGAAGCATAAGATGAAAATGCATATTCTTGGACATAACCCCGCCGTTTGGGCAATTATTTGTATTGGTTTTCAAGGTGAATTCTTCGATGGGAGAGAACCGAACCGTGAAGCTAATGCGGAAGAATTGAAGATGCTGCAATACAACGCTCAAGCATGTGACATCATCTTCAACGGATTGTGCCCCGAAGAATTCAACAAAATCAGCCGTCTTGAGAGTGCAAAGGAAATTTGGGATACTTTGATTGATATGCATGAAGGTACCGAGTCCGTCAAGGAATCCTAGTTGGATTGCTCCAAAGTCAGCTTGACAAGTTCAAAATGAAGGATGGTGAAGGTGTCGCTGAAATGTACTCTAGGCTTGCTCTTATCACAAATGAGATTGCCGGCTTAGGGAGTGAAGAGATGACCGACAAATTCATCATCAAGAAAATCCTAAGAGCATTGGATGGAAAGTATGATACCGTGTGCACATTGATCCAAATGATGCCAAACTACAAAGATCTCAAGCTAACGGAAGTCATTGGAAGGATTGTTGCTCATGATATGTCACTCAAGGATAAGGAGGAACTTCACAACAAGTCAAGTGGTGCTTACAAAGCCTCAAGTGAAGCCCCACATCATCAAGTGAGAAACCAACCTTCAATGAAGAATTGAGCTTAATGGTGAAGAACTTCAACAAATTCTACAAAAGTAGAAGCAAAGAAAGAAGCTCCAAGTCAAGGTCTTACAATGACAAGAGATCTTCTAGTTGAGAGAGCAATTGCTACAATTGTGGGAGACCGGACACTACTCCAATGAGTGTACGGCACCCTACAAAAGAAGAGAAGATTCTCCAAGAAGAAGGAGCAAAGAGAAGAATCACCACCAAGAGAGAGGAGGAGTAGAGATGATCGTTATGAGCGAAGACCCTCACGGAGAAGTAAGGATTCGGAAAGAAAGGACAAGTCATCAAGGAGCTACACAAAATGAAGACATCAAGCTCATGTTGGTGAATGGGTTTCCGCTCCGACTCCGACAATCACTCGAGAGAAGCTATCACTCCGACTCGAATATACTCAAGATGAAGGTGTTGCGGTCTAGCACTTCAACCAACTCCTATGACATATTTGACTCACCAAATGAAGGTGTTGGAAGATGCTTCATGGCCAAAGGTCCAAAGGTAACACATCCAGTATGTTGATTTTAATAGTGATGAAGATGACTTGCTTGTGGATGATGATTTACTTGTTGACAACTCTAGTGATGAATACTATGATGAAACGTCAATTAATCATGCTAATCAAGCGAATGACAATGATAAGGAGAAAATTGAGCTTCTAACTAAAGAACTAAACACTCTTAAGTTGGCTCATGAAACTATCTTCAAGATCATCGAGAACTTTTAAGGGCTCATGAGAAGTTACGCTTTGAAAAGCTCAATCTTGAGCAAGAGCATGAGTTCTTAAAGGCAATCAATGATGATCTCCAAGAAAAGTTCTTCTTACATTGCCAAGTGTTTACTCTTATCTACTTACATGCCTCAAGTCAAGTCTAGTAACAAGTACAAGAAAGATACTTCCTCTAGTAGTAACAATAATAATGTCAAATCCAATGTTGTTGCTTCTAGTAGTTCTCTTGATTCCACTAATGATTCTCTTAGCCAAGTTACACTTGAGCAAGAAAATAGTTTATTGAAGGAATTATAGAGAAAGGTGTTTACAAGAGCCTTTAGGGAGTAAGCAATTCGAGGAAATTATGCAAGCAAGGAAGCACCGGAAGAATCAAGGTGTTGGTTTTGAGCGAAAGTTCAACGCCAATGGAGTTGAGTGGGAAGAAGATCAATACCCCAAGACAAAGTTTGTTCCTCAACAAGAGAAGTATGATCCTACTTCCTTCAAGGGACACAAGCTCAAGATGATCTTCCACCACAAGACCACAAGAACAAAGGCAAGGACAAGCTTCAAGAAGAGATTGATGCATTTGAAGAAGCACCTAAAGCCTCGTTCAAGTGGGTCCCCAAGACTACGTCAAGTTCTACTTCATCAAGTACAACTACAACTCCAAGGATTCCCATCAAGATGATGTGGATCCCGAAGAAGAAGAACTAGAGAGTTCTTGAGGGTGACTCCGCCAACATTCTTCACTCATATCATTTTGGCCAGAACAAGTGCAATCAACTTTCACATCTTGCACTAGTTCAAGGAGTCACAAACCCTCATGTTGGTAAGGCAAGGGACAAGGTAACCTAATGTTTTCATGGACATCATCTTGTGTGTGCATCACCATATGTCTATGGATATTCTTGTTTGTTCCTTGTGGGACTAACCCATGTAGGCAAGTTGAAAGTGCAACTCACTCCAAAGGATTGCTCCAAATGATCTACATCAACATTGAGCATCTACATCTTCAACACCTACATGAAGTCATCATCGACAAAACCCAAGGTTAGTTCATCCCTCTAAGGGGATCTCATATCTAGGGGAGCTTAACTCTAAGAATTGAGTCAAAGCAACTCTAATGGTGTGAACACATTAATGCATTATGTAAAAGTGGTAACCCCACTTGAGCTTAAGCGATGAGTATGACCTATGATCAAATGTTCTCATTTGACTCCTAAGTCAATATACTCATATATAGATGACCTAGTCATCGCCAATTGCTTGATAGTTGCTAAAATTGGTTGTGCATGCTTTGCCACATATTTCAATTGACATCTTATTGTGTGAGCATGTTGGTGCATATTTTACTCATTCAAGGACATCCACTTGTTGTTTTGTTTGTTTGGATTCTTTTCTTTGTGCCAAGTGGATGGACAAGAATGCCTAAGAACCTTCTTTAGCTATCTATGTTTTTCTCGTCTCAAACTCTATTCATGCTACATCACAAAATTTGATCAAGTCGATTCGAACCACTCGTGTGAGGAGCACTCTGAGTCCCGATTAGTCATAGACTTAAACTTCCAAAACCTCTTAGTGATTCTCGGTCGACCGATCCTTCCATTCGGTCCTACCGAGATCATCAAGTTGATCTGAGTTTTCAATCTCGGTGCAACCGATTTGAACTTTGGTCTCACCGATTTGCTGAATCGAACACGTTATGCATCTCGGTGCCACCGAGTTGTTCCACTCGGTCACACCGATGTGGTCGAGCTATACATAGCCACGGGCAAAATTTTGGAAATTTCTCTGAAACCCTTCGCCCGCGCAACAGCTCGCTCTGCCATCATGGTCTCCGGATCATCTCCTCGTCGCCAGCAGCCTCCTGTCGCTGGCCTCCGCCACCGTCAACGGATTTCGTCCCCGCCGTTGCCGCCGTAGCAAGTCCACCGCCAAGTTAGGGTATGGACTTAATCTTTGTGCTATCCACGTCTGATTCCTGGCACATTATTTTCATATTGATTCTTGCCACGATTGAAACTCTTCTATCCAGCCAAAGTAGTTCATAGATTAGGTGTGATTCAAATTTTAAGGGTTAGGTTTCCGACGAAACCATCTCGGACCCACCGAGTTGAAAAACTCGGTCTCACCAATTTGGCCTATGCCATTGCACTAGTGACTCTCGGTCTGACCGAGAATTACTAATTGGTGCAACCTATTTGAGGATTATGTGAAACCCTAGCAGTCTCGGTACCACCAAACTGAAACTCGGTCCAACCGAGATCATCAGTTTAGGTTCCAAAACTGCTTCGGTATCACCGAGTTTGAAAATCGATGGATCCGAAATGCTTTCGTGGAAAACTAAGACTGAACTTTTGAGTCATTCTTTTGCAAAACCTCTGCATTTTGTGATGCTCATCTTTTCTATCTCATCTATAACTCTTCACGAGGTCGTGATCAGCTTTTGCGGTATGTCCGATCAAAGTGACAGCCGAGCAGTCGGAAGAGCAGATGGACTTGAGTGAGGGCACTAGTCCCTCAACTTCAGATGAAGGGAGAAGAAGTACTCCTAGCAATGTGCCTAAGGCTGCAGCTAGGCAAAGGAGGAAAAGAACTTCAGATTCAGAGGATGAAAATTACAAAGCTGAGGAAGATGAGGCTACTTCCAAGAAAGAGGTGCTCAAGAAGGAATATGGCTTAGCAAAGAATACAAATCCAGGCATGAAGACCAAAAGCCTGTAGGAAGACAACCAATGTCCAAAGCCAGAGTGTTTACACAAGCTTCTTTGGAAACCCAACCCAAAGAACCATCTGCTGCAGAAGGGAAGAAAAGAAAGGAAAGGGTCAAGAAGACCATGGCCAGAGTTGTTGGTCAACCTTCCATGATGGAAGAGGAAGAGCTTGCTGCACCAGCTCCAAAGGCACCAAAGCTTATGGGTGATGCTATTAGATCAGGGGCTGCCACATCTAAGCCCAAGGAAGCACCCAAAGCTGCCCCCAAGGCCAAGTCTGCACCAAAGAGGAATACCAGGAGTATTCTAGCTCTTTGAGAAGAACAAGGCCCGGTGCTCGAGGATCTTGATGAGGAAGAAGAAGAAGGACAAGTTCGAGGAAGCTCAAGCCCAAGATACAGACCACAATGATGCCCATCCTGTGGTGAGGACATGAGAATCAGAAGGATTAGGGCTGAGGCTGTGGAGAATGGAAGATCCATATGTTTCAAGAAGAAGAACTGCTGTTGACTATAGGTTCCACACAAAGGAACAACAGGACTTCTATGAAACAATTATGTTGGACAAGAAGCCCATAGTGCGTGACATGAGGTGGGTTGATTGGAAATTCATCAAGGAAAATGAACAGCACTATCACTGGAGTGCAAGATAGCTTTGTTGCTTGTGGAGTTGCAGATTTTGTTGGACGGAAGTTCACCAACTGGAATGATGAGCTTATCATGCAGTTCTACTCCACAGCACACTTTTACCCAGATGGAAGAATAGTTTGGATGTCGAAGGTACAAGGTACCGATCCACTATTGAAGAATGGGCAAGTCGATCAATGCCCCCAAGGAGAATGAGGATGACCTAGACATTTATGGAAAGAAGAAGATGGGTCACAATTCAATGGCTCACGTGTACAAGGAAATTCCAGACAATGCATTAGAGACTCACAAGTTTGGATCAGTTCACTTTCTGCTGTCAGGGTTGCCAACCATAAATTGGATTCTGAGGCACACTTTGTTGCCCAAGTCTCGTGACCATAACATGATCAGAGGGCATGCCATCAACATGTTGCATGTGTTTGATGTGCCATAGAAGTTCAAAGTCATGAGCCTGATCATTGAAACAATCAAGAGGACTGCAGCAGATCAGAAGAGGAGATGTGGATATGCACCTCAGATTCAAGAATTGATAAACTCAAAGATGGGCACAGGAAAATATTAGTTGGATAAGGAACACTTTCCACTTTATCCAGACTTCGAGGACAATGAGGTTGTCATGAATAAAGATGATCCACAATCAGTTCAACCTCAGGAGAAGAAGGAGAAGGCAAAGAGGGAGAAGGCCGCCAAGATGCCAACTCAAGAGGAGGCATCTGAGTATTTCTTGAAGAACAAGCAGGAGCAGCTCGGACACTTAATAGCATCAACCCTGAGGATTGAGAAGGTATTGGCCACCCTCACTTAAAATCAGGAGAGCTTGGAGAGAATCATAGAACAAAAGTTCTATAACTTAGATGTGAAAGTGGCGAGATTGATCTGCGGTGGAGGAACTACAAGATGACATGCAGGAGAGGAAGTGCAAAACAACAAGCGATGCATTTGCAGAGTGCCAAGAGCCCAGAGGTCATCTGTTGTGCCAGTTCCTGACACAAGAGCAACTTCATCTGCACCACCTACAGCCTCGGTGCCACCAGCTCCGGCATCTACATCAACTCCAGCTCCATCTACTTCAAGCTGAAGCTTTAGTCCTCGGCGTTATCCAGGACTCCACCACCGAAGATCAAGCACGAGAGTCGATCTAGCACTATGCATTTTCTATGAACGTTTTGGTAACTTGTTGCCAAAGGGGGAGAAAAATGTATAGATTATAGGCTTCGAGAGAGAGAGAGAGAGAGTGTGTGTTGCTTTTGTTCTCTCTTGCTTTATTTGATGGTTTTTCAATCTTTGTTTACTTTTGGTTGAGATACTATGCTTGTGAGACATTGATGATCATGTGCTTGATCATAAGCTACACTTATGCATGCTTGATATTATCCTATCTATCTTATGTGATCACTCACTATGCTTGGTGATGAGTGCATGTATTCATTGTTTATTATTTTGAGCGCTCCACCAAGATGTATGTGACATGAAAGAGTAACCCATGAGCCTAATTCATTGTGCATTTGCAGTCCAAAGCAAATCTAAAACTATGCACAAATTTAGGGGGAGCTCTTGCTTATCACATACTTCTCAAAGCGATATGTTATTTAAATTTTATTATCATTTGTCGAAGCTTTGATCTATATGTTGTCATCAATTACCAAAAAGGGGGAGATTGAAAGTGCAACTATCCCTAGGTGGTTTTGGTAATTCATAACAACATATAGCTCATTGAGCTAATGCTACTCCAAGACTATTATTTCAGGAAAGCTCAATGAATGGCATGGCATGGATGATGAAAGTGGATCCCTCAAAATACTAAGGACAAAGGATTGGCTCAAGCTCAAATGCTCAAGACTCTTCATTTTACATTTTAGTGGTCCAAGATCACATTGAGTCTATAGGAAAAGCCAATACTATCAAGAAGGGATGAGGTGTTGCTTAATGAGCCTCTTGCTTCATGTGCTTAGTGATATGCTCCAAAACCCTCAACTACTTTCTATCCGGACCTAAAGCCAAAATCGGTCACACCGATTCTTTCTATCCGGCGCCACCGATTCCAAAAGTCATAGCCACTGCCACAAACCCTAAGCAAATCGGTCTTACCGATAGGGATCTCGGTCTCACCGAGATGGGGTTGCAATCTCTCTGTTTCCCTTCGTAACGTTTCGGTCTAACCGAAGTGAGCGATCGGTCCCACCGAGATTGCAATGTAAACTCTCTGTTTCCTTTTTGTAACATTTCGGTCTCACCGAAAAGAGCAAATTGGTCCCACCGAGTCTACATGACCAACTCTCTGGAAAGCTTATTACCAAATCGGTCTCACCGAGTTTGTGTAATCGGTCTCACCGAGATTACGTTATGCTCTAACCCTAACCGAATCGGCCTCACCGAGATGCATGTCAGTCCCATCGAAAATCACTAACGGTCACTAGGTTTACTAAATCGGTCCGACCGAGTTTAACGATTCGGTCCCACCGAGTTTGGTAAATTGTGTGTAACGATTAGATTTTGTGTGGAGGCTATATATACCCCTCCACCTCCTCTTCATTCGTGGAGAGAGCCATCAGAACGAACCTACACTTCCAACTTACCATTTATGAGAGAGAACCACCTACTCATGTGTTGAGGCCAAGATATTCCATTCCTACCATATGAATCTTGATCTCTAGCCTTCCCCAAGTTGCTTTCCACTCAAACCCTCTTTCCACCAGATCCAAATCCTATGAGAGAGAGTTGAGTGTTGGGGAGACTATCATTTGAAGCACAAGAGCAAGGAGTTCATCATCAATGCACCATTTGTTACTTCTTGGAGAGTGGTGTCTCCTAGATTGGCTAGGTGTCACTTGGGAGCCTCCGACAAGATTGTGGAGTTGAACCAAGGAGTTTGTAAGGGCAAGGAGATCGCCTACTTCGTGAAGATCTACCGCTAGTGAGGCAAGTCCTTCGTGGGCGACGGCCATGGTGGGATAGACAAGGTTTCTTCTTCGTGGAACCTTCGTGGGTGGAGCCCTCCGTGGACTCGCGCAGCCGTTACCCTTCGTGGGTTGAAGTCTCCATCAACGTGGATGTACGATAGCACCACCTATTGGAACCACGCCAAAAACATCCGTGTCTCCAATTGCGTTTGATTCCTCCAAACCCTTCCCCTTACTTTCTTGCAAGTTGCATGCTTTAATTTCCGCTGCCTATACACTCTTTGCATGCTTGCTTGAATTGTGTGATGATTGCTTGACTTGTCCTAAAATAGCTAAAATCTGCCAAACTCTAAAATTGGGAAAAGGTTAAGTTTTTATTGGTCAAGTAGTCTAATCACCCCCCCTCTAGACATACTTCAAGGTCCTACACATGTACAAAAGCCTCAAAGGGAATCAGACTCTTTGTGATGTGCTTAAAAAGCAGATTCTCAACAGGAACCCTAGGAAAGAGGGTATTGCCTTTGAGAGGAAAATCAGTGCTGATGGTACATATTGGAAGTCTGAGCAGTACCCCAAAACCTCATGGGTTGCTGCAAAGGGACCACCAGTTGATCCATCTAACTTATCTGGCTTTACATGTGAATCTCCTCATTCTTCTGATGAGTCATTTGACTCCAACTATAAACTGTTCAAAAATCAGAATGGTGAAGTATTTGCTAGATATGTTGGCACTAACTACAGGAACGGTTCCCCTATGAAGAAAATCTAGGTTCCCAAAAGGTGCCTTGAAAGTCTTCAGGTGAATGTGCTCATGACACCACCTGTGAAGAATAGGAACCCCAGATCAAACTCTTCATATGGACCAAATTCTTCATATGGATCCAAGTCCTCATACAGACCAAACTCCTCATATGGATCAAATTCCTCAAAAGGATCAAAGTCCTCACATGATTATCATCATGCTAACAACTCTGTTTTCATGAGGTAGAGCTAAGGGCTATGAATATGTGCATTATTCCTCAAACCATTATGTTCATAAGTCCTCGAAGAATTTCTCTGCTTATTCATATGCTTACCCTAACCCCTCTTATGTGAAACGAAATGGTCCGGCTTCTTTGCCACCATTCTCATATGGAGCTCGCAGAGTGATGAACTCTTTGCCACCCCTTCAGATGTGAGTGGTGAAGAAAAAGAACTAATCTCTTCTGCAGGGTGAGGTCTCCAGACGTGCTTTAATGTCTAAAGAATTTGCTAGGTGCCTGACAAAAATGCCTGAAAGGACGCAGGCTAATCATGAAGAAATGAACTTTCATTTCACACGTCCTCCTACTGCTATATCTGTTTTACTGCTTTATGAAATTCATCTGATGAATTTGATATCATATTCTTCACTGATGAAGTATATGAGTTCATAAGCTGCACTAATTCATCTGCAGGATGATCAACCCAAAGCCACTGAGTGAGTCCTCGATAGTGGATGTACAAATCACATGACTGGTGACAAGAATCTATTGATGGATGCTCCCTTATCACCATCGCATCTGAAGCATATCATCTTCACGACAAAGGCAAAAGTCGGTATTGGGTCTAGGTAAGGTTGCGATCACAAAGGATCGACACATGGACAAAGTCATGCTTGTTGAGTCCTTAGGATACAACCTTATGTCCATCTCAATGCTTTATGATCTTGATATGGTTGTTGTCTTTGGTAAGTATCGTTGTGTTGTGGTTATGGAAGTCGACAATTCCAAAGTCTCCAAGGCTTTAGGAGAGGAGACTTGTATATTGTTGATTTCTACAGGACCGCAACCAGCCGTGTGCCTACTTGCGAAGCTTGAGAAGGCTGGCTATGGCATCGACGACTTGGTCACGCAGGCATGAGGAATTTTCACACGCTTGCGAAGAAGAAGCATGTCATTGGCATTGAGAATGTCAAATTCCTCAAGGATCACTTGTGTGGAGCTGTGAAGCTGGAAAAATGACCAGGCCAAGCATCCGGTGAAGACCATCATGACCACTACTCGACCATTGAATTGCTTCACATGGACCTCTTTGGTCCTAATCATTACTCAGCAATCACTAATGATGCATCTCTATATGGCTTTGTTATTGTTGATGATTACTCTCGTTACACATGGGTACACATTGTTACTTACAAACATGAAGTGCAGGAAGTCTTCAAACGATTTTCCTCGAGGGCTTCAACCAACTTTGGTGTGAAGATCAAGCACATCAGGAGTGACAATGGAACTAAGTTCAAGAATTCCGGTCTTGATGACTATCTTGATGAACTTGGTATTACTCATGAGTTATCTGCTCCTTATACTCCTCAGCAAAATGGCGTCGTGGAGCGCAAGAACAGAAATCTTGTTGAGATGGCTTGCTCTATGCTTGATGAGTACAAGACGCCTCGTCACTTCTGGATTGAGGAAATTTACATTGCATGCCACATCATCAACAGGGTATATCTTCACAAATTCTTCAAGAAGACTTCCTATGAACTCCTCACTGACAAGAAACCGAATGTGAGTTATTTCAAAGTCTTCGGTGCTAAATGTTGGATTAGAGATCCTCATCACAATGCTAAATTTGCACCGAAAGCACATGAAGGTTTTATGCTTGGTTACAGAAAGGAATCGCACACCTACAGAGTCTTCAACAATGTTCTTCACAAGATTGTTGAAACTGTAGATGTGCAGTTCGATGAAACTAATGGCTCGCAAAGAGAGCACCTACCTTCTGTGATAGATGAACCAGCACCTGAGGATTCTATCAAGTTCAAGGCTACTGAGGATGTCATTCCTACTGAAGAATCTGCTGAAGAATTCATTCCAGAACGTGAAGAACGTTGAGCTGAAGCACCTGAAGAAAATGCTGAAGAAAATGGTGCTGAAGAAAATGCTGATCAAATTAATCGACGACAACCAGCTCATCCTCGCGTTGCAAAATAAGTGCAAGTTGAAAAGATCATCGATGGCATTGAAGCACCAGGTCCTCTCACATGCTCAAAATCTTCACATTTATCTAACTTTTGTGGGCACTATGCTTTTGTCTCTATCACAGAGCCCACTAAGGTAGATGAAGCATTTTTGGAGCCTAAGTGGATTCAGGCCATGCAAGAAGAATTACATCAGTTCGAGCTCAACAACATCTGGGAACTGGTCAAACGTCTAGATCCTCGCAAGCATAATATCATTGGCACAAAGTGAATCTACCGCAACAAGCAAGATGAAAATGGCCTTGTGGTGAGGAATAAGGCATGACTTGTAGCTCAAGGCTACACACAGGTTGAAGGAATTGATTTCGATGAAACTTTTGCACCTGTTGCTAGACTTGAGGCTATTCGCATATTACATGCTTATGCTAACCATCATGATATCACTTTATATCAAATGAATGTGAAAAGTGCATTCCTCAATGGTAAGCTTGAGGAAGAAGTATATGTTGCTCATCCCCCAGGTTTTGAAGATCCAAAGAATCCTGACAAAGTCTTCGGACTCAACAAGGCCCTCTATGGCCTCAAGCAGGCCCCTCGGGGGTGGTATGACACTTTGAAGGAATTCCTCATGAAGAATGGCTTCACACCCGGTTCACTCGACCCTACTCTCTTTACTAAATCTTATGATGGTGAACTATTTGTGTGCCAAATATACGTTGATGATATTATCTTTGGCTGTACTGACCAACGTTATAGTGATGAATTTGCCTCTATGATGAGTGAAGAATATCAAATGTCTATGATGGGAGAGTTGAAATTCTTCTTAGGTCTTCAAATTAAATCAACAAGTAGTGATGGCATATTCATATCTCGGGAGAAATACCTCAAGGATGTTACGAGGAAATTGGCATGCAAGATTGCAAAGGCGTCAAAATTCCTATGCCCACAAATGGCCATCTATGCCTTGATGAAAATGGTATTGACTTGATCACAAGGTATACCGCTCCATGATTGGTTCTTTATTGTACTTATGTGCATCTAGGCAGATATAATGCTTAG
The DNA here is from genome assembly GCA_021605205.1 of Aegilops longissima. Lineage (NCBI taxonomy): Eukaryota > Viridiplantae > Streptophyta > Magnoliopsida > Poales > Poaceae > Aegilops > Aegilops longissima. The sequence goes on from CM038680.1 coordinate 120,901,886, forward strand.
TGTTTGCATGTGTGCCCGATTTCAAGCTACAGAAGGAATCACACCATAAGGTCTGTGAAGCATATTCTTGATATCTAGCTCACACACCAACACTAGGATTATAGTACCCCAAGGGCTCTGCTTTTGATCTCATTGGATATTACGACTCGACTATCTTTGGTGATCGTGTGGACCGCAAGTCAACATCTGGTACTTGTCATTTCCTCGGACGATCTTTGGTGCTGTTGGTCCTCAAAGAAACACAACCGTGTATCACCGCTTGTCTCTGCGGAAGCTGAGTACATTGTCTGCTGGTTCTTGCTTTGTGCTCAATTCTGTGGATGAAGCAAACTCTCAAGGATTATGGCATCAACGTGAAGAATGTGCCTCTCTACTGTGACAATGAGAGTGCCATCAAGATTGCTCACAACCCAGTTCAGCACTCAAAGACAAAGCACATTCAGATTCGTCATCATTTTCTTCGTGATCATGTGTTGAAGGGAGACATTTCTATTGAGCATGTGAAGACTGAAGAATAGCTAGCCGATATCTTCACAAAGCCCTTGGATGAGAAGAGATTTAGCAAATTGCGGTGTGAGCTAAATATCTTAGAGTCTTCGAATGTTCTTTGAAAAGGACTGTCAGTGTCAAAACCGGCGGATCTCGGGTAGGGGGTCCCGAACTGTGCGTCTAGGCGGATGGTAACAGGAGACAAGGGACACGATGTTTTACCCAGGTTCGGGCCCTCTTGATGGAGGTAAAACCCTACGTCCTGCTTGATTGATATTGATATTGTGGATGTTTACAAGAGTGGATCTACCACGAGATCAAGGAGGCTAAACCCTAGAAGCTAGCCTATGGTATGATTGTAAGGGTTGTTGTTCTGTCCTACGGACTAGAGCCATCCGGTTTATATATGTTGGGAAACGTAGTAATTTCAAAAATTTTCCTACGATCACGCAAGACCATGGTGATGGCATAGCAACGAGAGGGGAGAGTGTCCGTCCACGTACCCTCGTGAGACCGAAAGCGAAGCGTTATATTAACGCTGTTGATGTAGTCGACGTCTTCACGATCCGACCGATCCAAGCACCGTTACTCGGCACCTCCGAGTTCTTGGCACACGTTCAGCTCGATGGCGATCCCCGAGCTCCGATCCAGCAAAGCGTCGGGAAGGAGTTCCACAAGACGACGGCGTGGTGGCGATCTTGATGTTCTACCGTCGCGCAGGCTTCGCCTAAGCACCGCTACAATATGACCGAGGTGGAATATGGTGGAGGGGGCACCGACACGGCTAAGGAACGATCCGTAGATCAACTTGTGTGTTCTAGGGTGCCCCTGCCCCCGTATATAAAGGAGCAAGGGGAGGGCGGCCAGCCCTTGGGGCGCACCAAAGGGGGGAGTCCTCCTCCTAGTAGAGTAGGACTCCCTTTCCTAGTCCTACTAGGAAGAGGGAAGGGAAGGAAAGAGAGGGAGAGGGAGAGGGAAGGGGCTGCCCCCCTCCTAGTCAGTCGGACTCCCCATGGAGGGGGGCGCACCACCTCCTGGTGCAGCCCTCTCTCTCCCTCTTGGCCCAATAAGGCCCATAACTTCCCGGGGTTCCGTAACCCCTCCGGCACTCCGGTTTTCTCCGAAACTTCCGGAACCTTTCGGTGTCGAATATAACCATCCAATATATCAATCTTTATGTCTCGACCATTTCGAGACTCCTCGTCATGTCCGTGATCACATCCGGGACTCGAACTCCTTGGTACATCAAAATACATAAACTCATAATAACCGTCATTGAAACCTTAAGCGTGCGGACCCTACGGTTCGAGAACTATGTAGACATGACCTAGAACTATTCTCGGTCAATAACCAATAGCGGAACCTGGATGCTCATATTGGTTCCTACATATTCTCTGAAGATCTTTATCGGTCAAACCGCATAACAACATCGTTGTTCCCTTTGTCATCGGTATGTTACTTTCCGAGATTCGATCGTCGGTATCCAATACCTAGTTTAATCTCGTTATCGGAAAGTCTCTTTACTCGTTCCGTAATACATCATCTCACAACTAACTCTTTAGTTGCAATGCTTGCAAGGCTTTATGTGATGTGTATTACCGAGAAGGCCTAGAGATACCTCTCCGACAATCGGAGTGACAAAACCTAATCTCAAATCGCCAACCCAACAAGTACCTTTGGAGACACCTGTAGTACTCCTTTATAATCACCCATTTACGTTGTGACGTTTGGTAGTACCAAAGTGTTCCTCCGTAAACGGAGTTGCATAATCTCATAGTTACAGGAACATGTATGGGTCATGAAGAAAGCATTAACATACTAAGCGATCAAGTGTTAAGCTAACGGAATGGGTCATGTCAATCAGATCATTCAACTAATGATGTGACCTTGTTAATCAAACAACAACTCCTTGTTCATGGTTAGGAAACATAACCATCTTTGATTAACAAGCTAGTCAAGTAGAGGCATACTAGTGACATCTTGTTTGTCTATATATTCACACATGTATTATGTTTCGGTTAATACAATTCTAGCATGAATAATAAACATTTATCATGATATAAGGAAATAAATAATAACTTTATTATTGCCTCTAGGGCATATTTCCTTGATCTCCCACTTGCACTAGAGTCAATAATCTAGATTACAAAGTAATGATCCTTACACCCATGGAGTCTTGGTGCTGATCATGTTTTGCTCGTGGAAGAGGCTTAGTCAACGGGTCGCAACATTCAGATCCGTATGTATTTTGCAAATCTCTATGTCTCCCACTTGGACTTGGTCCCGAATGGAATTGAAGCGTCTCTTGATGTGCTTGGTCCTCTTGTGAAATCTGGATTCCTTTGCCAAGGCAATTGCACGATATTGTCACGGAAGATCTTCATCGGTCCCGATGCACTAGGTATGACACCTAGATCGGAAATGAACTCTTTCATCCAGACTCCTTCATTTGCTGCTTCGAAGCAGCTATGTACTCCGCTTCACATGTAGATCCCGCCACGACGCTTTGTTTAGAACTGCACCAACCGACAGCTCCACCGTTTAATAAAAACACGTATCCGGTTTGCGATTTAGAATCGTCCGGATCGGTGTCAAAGCTTACATCGGCGTAACCATTTACGACTAGCTCTTTGTCACCTCCATATCGAGAAACATATCCTTAGTCCTTTTCGGTATTTCAGGATGTTCTTGACCGCTGTCCGATGATCCACTCTGGATTACTTTGGTACCTTCCTGCCAAGCTTACAGCTAAGCATCGTCAGTGCGGTACACAGACATTGCATACATGATAGAGCCTATGGCTGAAGCATAGGAACATCTTTCATTTTCTCTCTATCTTCTGCTGTGGTCGGGCATTGAGTCGACTCAATCTTACACCTTGTAACACGGTAAAAACCTTTCTTTGCTGATCCATTTTGAACCTTTTCAAAACTTTATCAAGGTATGTGCTTTGTGAAAGTCCAATCAAGCGTCTTGATCTATCTCTATAGATCTTGATGCCTAATATGTAAGCAGCTTCACCGAGGTCTTTCATTGAAAAACTTTTATTCAAGTATCCTTTTATGCTATCCAGAAATTCTATATCATTTCCAATCAATAATATGTCGTCCACATATAATATTAGAAATGCTCTGAGCTCCCACTCACTTTCTTGTAAATCTGAGGCTTCTCCAAAAGTGCATATAAACCCATATCTTTGATCACACTATCAAAGCGTTTATTCCAACTCGAGAGGCTTGCACGGACCATAAATTGATCGTTGGAGCTTGCACACTTTGTTAGCACCTTTTGGATCGACAAAACCTTCGGTTGCATCATATACAACTCTTCTTCTAGAAATCCATTCAAGAATGCAGTTTTACATCCATTTGCCAAATTTCATAATCATAAAATCGGCAATTGCTAACATGATTCGGACGGACTTAAGCATCGCCACTGGTGAGAAAGTCTCATCGTAGTCAACCCCTTGAACTTGTCGAAAACCTTTTGCAACAAGTCGAGCTTTGTAGACAGTTACATTACCATCGGCGTCGGTCTTCTTCTTAAAATCCATTTATTCTCAATAGCTTGCCGATCATCGGGCAAGTCTACCAAAGTCCATACTTTGTTCTCATACATGGATCCCATCTCAGATTTCATGGCTTCAAGCCATTTTGCGAATCTGGGCTCACCATCGCTTCTTCATAGTTCGTAGGTTCATCATGATCTAGTAGCATGACTTCCGAATAGGATTACCGTACCACTCACAGTGCGGATTTTGTTCTAGTTGATCTCGAGTTCGGTGACAACTTGATCTGAAGTTTCATGATCTTTATCATCATCTTCCTCACTAAGCTGGTGTAGGTGTACAGAAACTGATTTCGTGACGAACTACTTTCCAATAAGGGAGCTGGTACTATTACCTCATCAAGTTCCACTTTCCTCCCACTCACTTCTTTCGAGAGAAACTCCTTCTCTAGAAAGGATCCATTTTAGCAACGAATGTTTTGCCTTGGATCTGTGATAGAAGGTGTACCCAATTGTCTCCTTTGGGTATCCTATGAAGACACATTTCTCGATTTGGGTTCAAGCTTATCGGGTTGAAGTTTCTTCACATAAGCATCGCAACCCCAAACTTTCGAAGCGACAACTTTGGTTTCTTGCTAAACCATAGTTCATAAGGCGTCGTCTCAACGGATTTTGGCGGTGTCCTATTTAACGTGAATCGGCCGTCTCAAGAGCATAACCCCAAAATGATAGCGGTAAATCTGTAAGAGACATCATAGATCGCACCATATCCAATAAAGTGCGATTCGACGTTCGGACACACCATTGCGCTGTGGTGTTCGGGTGGCGTGAGTTGCGAAACTATTCCGCTTTGTTTCAAATGTAGACCAAACTCGTAACTCAAATATTCGCCTCCACGATCAGATCGTAGAAACTTTATTTTCTTATTACGATGATTTTCAACTTCACTCTGAAATTCTTTGAACTTTTCAAATGTTTCAGACTTATGTTTCATTAAGTAGATATACCCATATCTGCTCAAATCATCTGTGAAGGTGAGAAAATAACGATATCCGCCACGAGCTTCAACATTCATTGGACCACATACATCCGTATGTATGATTTCCAATAAATCTGTTGCTCTCTCCATAGTACCGAGAAGCGGTGTTTTAGTCATCTTGCCCATGAGGCACGGTTCATAAGTGCCAAGTGATTCATAATCAAGTGACTCCAAAAGTCCATCAATATGGAGTTTCTTCATGCGTTTTACACCGATATGACCTAAACGGCGATTGCCACAAATAAGTTGCACTATCATTATCAACTCTGCATCTTTTGGTTTCAACATTATGAATATGTGTATCACTACTATCGAGATTCATTAAAATAGACCACTCTTCAAGGGTGCATGACCATAAAAGATATTATTCATATAAATAGAACAACCATTATTCTCTCGATTTAAATGAATAACCGTCTCGCATCAAACAAGATCCAGATATAATGTTCATGCTCAACGCCGCACCAAATAACAATTATTCAGGTCTAAAACTAATCCCAAGGTAGATGTAGAGGTAGCGTGCCGATTGCGATCACATCGACTTTGGAACCGCTTTCCACGCGCATCGTCACCTCGTCCTTTGCGGTGTTAAGCAATCCGTAGTTCTGTTTGAGTTGCAAATATTAGCAGAACCAAGTATCAAATACCTGTGTACTCTGCGAGCTCTAGTAAGGTACACATCAATAACAAGTATATCACATATACCTTTGTTCACTTTGCCATCCTTCTTATCCGCCAAATACTTGGGGCAGTTCCGCTTCGGTGACCACCGCTTGCGGAGAAGCACTCGATTTGGGCTTAGGTCCGGACTTGGGTTTCTTCTCCGATCAACAACTTGTTTGCTGTTCTTCTTGAAGTTCCTTCTTCTTCCCTTTGCCTTTCTTCTTGAAACTAGTGGTCTTATTGACCATCAACACTTGATGCTCCTTTTGATTTCTACCTCCGCAGCTTTTAGCATTGCGAAGAGCTCGAGCATAGTCTTTACTAACCCTTGCATATTATAGTTCATCACGAAGCCTTTGTAGCTTGGTGGCGGTGATTGAAGAATTACATCAATGACACAATCATCCGGAAGATTAACTCCCGGTTGATTCAAGTGATTGTAATACCGGACATTTTGAGTATGTGCTCACCGTGAACTATTCTCCTCCATCTTGCAGCTATAGAACTTATTGGAGACTTCATATCTCTCAATCCGGGCATTACTGTTGAAATATCAACTTCAACTCCTGGAACATCTCATATGCTCCATGACGTTCAAAAGCGTCGTTGAAGACCGGTTCTAAGCCGTAAAGCATGGCACCTTGAACTATAGAGTAGTCATCAGCCGCTTTGCGGACGTTCACAACGGCTCGCTCAAGATCGCAGCAGAACTGTCACCCAGCGGTGCTTCGGGGCGTAACTTTTACGTGCAGCAATGAGGATTATCCTCAAGTTACGGACCCAGTCCGTGTAATTGCTACCATCATCTTTCAACTTTGCTTTCTCAAGGAGCGCATTAAAATTCAACGGAACAACAAAGACGAGCCATCTATCTACAATAAACATAGACAAGCAAAATACTATCGGTACTAAGTTCATGATAAATTTAAGTTCAATTAATCATATTATTAAAGAACTCCCACTTAGGCAGACATCTCTCTAGTTATCTAAGTGATCACGTGATCCAAATCAACTAAACCATAACCGATCATCACGTGAGATGGAGTAGTTTTCAATGGTGAACATCTTATGTTGATCATATCGCTATATGATTCACGTTCGACCTTTCGGTCTCCGTGTTCCGAGGCCATATCTGTATATGCTAGGCTCGTCAAGTATAACTGAGTATTCTGCGTGTGCAAAACTGGCTTGCACCCGTTGTAGATGGACGAGAGCTTATCACACCCGATCATCACGTGGTGTCTCGGCACGACGAACTTTGGCAGCGGTGCATACTCGGGAGAACACTACTTGATAATTTTAGTGAGAGATCATCTTATAATGCTACCGTCAATCAAAGCAAGATAAGATGCATAAAGGATAAACATCACATGCAATCAATATAAGTGATATGATATGGCCATCATCATCTTGTGCTTGTGATCTCCATCTCCAAGCACCGTCATGATCACCATCGTCACCGGTAGCGACACCTTGATCTCCATCGTAGCATCGTTGTCGTCTCGCCAACTATTGCTTCTCGACTATCGCTACCGCTTAGTGATAAAGTAAAGCAATTACATGGCGTTGCATTTCATACAATAAAGCGACAACCATATGGCTCTCGCCGATTGCCGATAACTTCGGTTACAAAACATGATCATCTCATACAATAAAATATAGCATCACGTCTTGACCATATCACATCACAACATGCCCTGCAAAAACAAGTTAGGCGTCTTCTACTTTGTTGTTGCAAGTTTTACGTGGCTGCTACGGGCTGAGCAAGAACCGTTCTTACCTACGCATCAAAACCACAGCGATACTTCGTCAAATAGACTCGCGTTTAACCTTCTCAAGGACCGGGCGTAGCACACTCAGTTCAACTAAAGTGAGAGAGAGCAGACACCCTTGATCACCTTTAAGCAACGAGTGCTCACAGCGGTGAAACCAGTCTCGCGTAAGCGTCACGCGTAATGTCGGTCCGGCCGCTTCATCTCACAATACCGCTGAACCAAAGTATGACATGCTGGTAGGTAGTATGACTTGTATCGCCCACAACTCACTTGTGTTCTACTCGTGCATATGACATCAACGCATAAAACCAGGCTCGGATGCCTTTGTTGGGAAGCGTAGTAATTTCAAAATTTTCCTACGATCACGCAAGACCATGGTGATGGCATAGCAACGAGAGGGGAGTGTCCGCCCGTACCCTCGTGAGACCGAAAGCGGAAGCGTTATATTAACGCTGTTGATGTAGTCGACGTCTTCACGATCCGACCGATCCAAGCACCGTTACTCCGGCACCTCCGAGTTCTTGGCACACGTTCAGCTCGATGGCGATCCCGAGCTCCGATCCAGCAAAGCGTCGGGGAAGGAGTTCCGTCAAGACGACGGCGTGGTGGCGATCTTGATGTTCTACCGTCGCAGGCTTCGCCTAAGCACCGCTACAATATGACCGAGGTGGAATATGGTGGAGGGGGCACCGACACAGCTAAGGGCGATCCGTAGATCAACTTGTGTGTTCTAGGGTGCCCCCTGCCCCGTATATAAAGGAGCAAGGGGAGGCGGCCAGCCCTTGGGGCGCACCAAGGGGGGGAGTCCTCCTCCTAGTAGGAGTAGGACTCCCTTTCCTAGTCCTACTAGGAAGAGGAAGGGAAGGAAAGAGAGGGAGAGGAGAGGGAAGGGGGCTGCCCCCTCCTAGTCAGTCGGACTCCCCATGGAGGGGGCGCACCACCTCTGGTGCAGCCCTCTCTCTCCCTCTTGGCCCAATAAGGCCCATAACTTCCCGGGGGTTCGGTAACCCTCGGCACTCCGGTTTCTCTCGGAAACTTCGGAACCTTTCCGTGTCGAATATAACCATCCAATATATCAATCTTTATGTCTCGACCATTTGAGACTCCTCGTCATGTCCGTGATCACATCCGGGACTCGAACTCCTTGGTACATCAAAATACATAAACTCATAATAACCGTCATTGAAACCTTAAGCGTGCGGACCCTACGGTTCGAGAACTATGTAGACATGACCTAGAACTATTCTCGGTCAATAACCAATAGCGGAACCTGGATGCTCATATTGGTTCCTACATATTCTACGAAGATCTTTATCGGTCAAACCGCATAACAACATCGTTGTTCCTTTGTCATCGGTATGTTACTTTCCGAGATTCGATCGTCGGTATCCAATACCTAGTTTAATCTCGTTACGGAAAGTCTCTTTACTCGTTCCGTAATACATCATCTCACAACTAACTCTTTAGTTGCAATGCTTGCAAGGCTTTATGTGATGTGTATTACCGAGAAGGCCTAGAGATACCTCTCCGACAATCGGAGTGACAAAACCTAATCTCAAATACGCCAACCCAACAAGTACCTTTGGAGACACCTGTAGTACTCCTTTATAATCACCCATTTACGTTGTGACGTTTGGTAGTACCAAAGTGTTCCTCCGTAAACGGAGTTGCATAATCTCATAGTTACAGGAACATGTATGGGTCATGAAGAAAGCATTAACATACTAAACGATCAAGTGTTAAGCTAACGGAATGGGTCATGTCAATCAGATCATTCAACTAATGATGTGACCTTGTTAATCAAACAACAACTCCTTGTTCATGGTTAGGAAACATAACCATCTTTGATTAACAAGCTAGTCAAGTAGAGGCATACTAGTGACATACTGTTTGTCTATATATTCACACATGTATTATGTTTCCGGTTAATACAATTCTAGCATGAATAATAAACATTTATCATGATATAAGGAAATAAATAATAACTTTATTATTGCCTCTAGGGCATATTTCCTTCAATATAGACACCGGAGAGGGCTAGGGTTACATAGAGTCGGTTACAAGGGTAGGAGATCTACATATCCGTATCGCCAAGCTTGCCTTCCACGCCAAGGAAAGTCCCATCCGGACACGGGGCGAAGTCTTCAATCTTGTATCTTCATAGTCTTGGAGTCCGGTCGATGATGATAGTCCGGCTGATGATAGTTCGGTGATGATGGTAGTCCGCTATCCGGACACCCCTAATCCGGGACTCCTCAAGAGCCCACGAACCAGGCTTCAATGACGATAAGTCCCGGCAGTATATTGCTTGGCATTGCAAGGCGGGTTCCTCCTCCGAATGATAGAAGATTGTGAACACCAGGATAGTGTCCGCTCGCAAAATAAATTCCACATTCCACCGTAGAGAGAATAATATATACACAAGTTCAATCTGCGACTTTTTCTGCGGCATGACGTCACGCCACTACCAAGCCATTATTTAAATCGTTTTTACTCTACCACCTCGGCGCATTTAGCGAAGCGGTTTCTTGGCACGTCTTGTCAAGCGAGATCGTGTTTCCCTTAATCCGGGATTCTCATCAATACGGACGTGGGTAACCCAACCGCGCCATTGATGGTGACGCAGGAGATAAGTGAGTTTTACCGGGCGGTGGGGGCGATAGGCTTCATTCCGCCTATATAAGGGATAAGGATTCACCTTTTCACCACGCCTTCTTCCTCCTTTGCTTATCCATCTCCGCTTTTCGAGCACCAGCGCCCAAGTTCGCGCATCTCGTCTCAACCTTCTCCGACCATGTCCGGAGCGGAGGTAAATGGTTGGCCTCCACCGTTAAGGAGGAGCACATCACCAAACTACAAGGCGCGCGGATACCTCTCCGGCGACATCGCGACCGGGTGCTGGACGAGGGCAGCTCATCCCCACCCAGGCCCCATGAGAGGGTCGTTTCCTTCCCCACTTCCTCCATGGATGGGCTTTCCACTTCACCCCTTTGTCAGGGGCTCATGTTCTACTACGGCCTGGATTTCCATGATCTGGCGCCAACTTCATCCTCAACATCTCGGCGTTTATCGTGGTGTGCGAGGCCTTCCCTCGCATCCAGCCCCACTTCGCTTGTGGCTCAAGACCTTCAATATCAAGCGAAGGTAGTGAAGGGCACTCAAGCGGAGTCGGAGGCGCCATGTTGGGCAACATGCCCAATGTCCTTTGGTTGAAGGGCCTTCGTGGAATCCGTCTAGGGGTGGCAATCGGGTGGTTCTATATCACCTAGCAGCGTGACCCTACATGGGCGGCGGCCCCGAGTTCAGATCTGGTATCCCCACGCAGCTCACCTCCCGGAAAGAGAAGGGCTTCTTGTGGGGTAGTTCGGAGGAGCCGACGGGACTCCAAGCTGTATCCGAAGCTGGTGAAGAAGCTCAGCTGGTTAACGTGGTCCAAGTCATGCTCGTCCGCTGGATTCTCCCATGCCAAGAGCGGGCATTCAATCCGTGGGAGTTCAATCCGAACAGCACCAGCGCTGGCGGGCTCTTGACACGACGTCTGAAAGGCGCTGGAGGGTGCTGTTCAAAGGCGTAAAGCCCCGCATCCATGATCAAGATCGCGGATTTCGCCGCAGCGCCAAGCCAACGAGGTAAGTGATTCTACCCTTCTGGGACACTTGCTTTTCATAGTTTGACTCTATGCGGGTTTAATTTCCCTTTTCCTTTGACAGATGGATGAGGAAGGCGGAGCAGATTATCTGCCCGGCTCCTATGCCGAAAAATCCGATGAGACGCCTGTCTAGCGGGCTGCTAGTTCCGGCACCGCACATGGTGTCGGAGAAGAAGGCCAAGAAGGAGGCCACGGGTGCTCGAAAGAGCTCCCGTTTTCAGTGTCCGACGACTCCGGGGCGGACTCTTCCCCCGACAACGAGGAGGAGAAGAGGACTCTCTCCCGGAGGAGGAGAGAGGAAGAGGAAGGCTTCCCCAACAGGGAGGCCGAAGGGTCAAGAGGGAAGGACTATTCCCGGACAGCTCCGCCAACATCAACGTTGGCGAGGAAGAATGGCCTTCAAGGGCCAGGCCTCGGCGAGATCGTAAGTATCCGGATTCTGAATGATTTATAATTTCTTTTCTGCGTCACATAGTGCCATTTCGATGCCGCATGCTGCCTGTAGTCCGGCGGTGATGATCTCCCGCTTCATCGAGCGGGTCGTTGGGCTCCGTCGGATGTAGACTCCATCCCGACCGCCTCCACCCCTCGCGACACCGAGGACGCCGAGGTGGGATCCCAAGAACGGACCCATCAGGGGGAGGCTCCGGAGGCGCCACAAGGCGTCCTCCCGGACTTTGCGCCGGACTCCATATCAGAACCCGCAGTGGTTCCGGAGTCCGGCCAGCGGCCCCTTCGAATGAAGGGCAAGACCGTGACGTCGGCGGCTTCCGTCCAACTGGAGGCGCCACGCAATTTGTTGGAGGCGCTGCAGAGCGCTTCCATCAAGGAAGAACACCTCACTATTATGAGTGCGGTGATTCAGAAGGTGCAGCTCGCCAAGAGCGGGCTGACCAAGCTTCTGATAGCCTTCTATCGGGCTTTGAGGTAAGAAGTTAAAAATATGCAATGTAATACCGCATAGACAGTAGCCCCGATGCTCGGTTCGGTGTTCGAGAAGAAAAGCGGACCGAGGATCTGGAAAAAAGAAGATATACGCAGGTTGCTAAAAATTATGTCAATATGGGTTGCAGCTGCGCTGCTGACCTCTGACCAAGACCGATCATGGAGGTCGGTGCTTTGAAGCAGAGCTCGGCGGTCCGAGCAAGAGCTCGGCCGCGCCAGAAGCAGCTCGGGACAAAGAAGGTGAGTAACACCACTTTGAACTTGTACCTTCTGAAAAGGATTTAGGTTGCAACAAAAATAACAAGGATAACATGGGTGCTGCGGGGGCCACGAGCGAGGTGGCGACCTGGAAGGAGGCCGTGTCATGACGAACGCATAATCACTGAACGGGCAGAGCGAGAAAAGCAGGAGGCGCGGTGGCGGTGGTTCAGCAAGAGCTCCGTGCTCTCATGGAAAAGCATGAGAGTTTGGAGCGTGACTCAAAGACTCGAGAGTCCGAGCTTGCCTCGCTCTCGAAAGTGTAAAACTGCCAAGGCCGATGCCCATAAGTCCCTTCAGAGATTGAGTTGATGAGGAAGATAGCGGCGGGTAAGGCATTTTTCATGCAAAGCAAGCATGTGAATGTAAATTACGTGTTACTTACCCCAATCGGAGCTCCCAGGCGTTTGCAGATCTGCCTCGCAGCGTGTGTCGATGTCGCCGCATTCTACCGAGCCGAGGAGGGAGCTCAACGGAGAAGGTCTTACGGTCTCAAGATGCCGAGGCCGCCATCCAGTGCCCCTAGCGACCAGTGAAGCAGCTGGTCGAGCTCCACAAGGTGGCCGAGCAGGCCATGAAGGGCCTCATAGTCCATTTGTGGCTCGAGAGGCCAAGCACAGGAGCTATTTCGCCTCGTGCGATGGTTGGTGGATGAGTGCCCCAGGTGGAGGTTATCAAGCGCCCACTTTGTATTGAAGGTGCTCGTCGGGCCCTTGCAGCGCAAAGGTGCATTGGGGCAAGCTGGATGCGGAGAAGCTAATCATCGACGCGCCACCAGTGGGCAAGGAATATCGTCGCCGAAATGTACTATAAGACTGTCTGAAGGGTGCCCGCAAGATTGCGGATGAGTGCCCAGGATGTAATTATTGAGTAAATTCGCAATGTGTTATCACATGCTGAAAACTTTGTTCATATCGCTAAGCAATGCTTGTTAATTTAAAATATTACCTTCATGCGGCCGTTTATTAAATCTAAGAGATGGCAAGTCGTCGGCTTCAGCCCCCATGCCACGAAAGTTTGGGGTGTTCGGGATAAACTTGAGCACTCTAGTTCCCATTTTGGGTCCATCTAGGAGGCGCTCAATACAACGAACAAGGCAACCGGACTTATAGTGCTTGAACACTCTCACTTAGCCATAGAATTCTATAATTTTAAATTTGGTGAAGCCCCTAGTATTCGGAGGGTCAATCGGGCGCTATCCACGCCTTCGTCGGACATTATCCGAACTTCGCTCAAGCGGCGAGGTCTTTAAGGACCCGAAAGGACCTCTCGAACAGCGACCAGCCTCTCGCCTTATCATGACGATCAGTTTTAGCTTTCTCCATCGAGGCGTTAACCGGCTCAACCGGGCGCAATCGCAGATGGTTCTCCAGTGCTACCTTAGCCGATAGAACGGAACGTAAGGTGCCAAACATGGGAGCCGGGCAAACCCAACTATTGACCCAAGACATGATTCGGAGCCGATTCATATAATGCTATAAGTTCGGGTGCCGACTTGTGAAAGTAAAAGTGGACTTTATCACACCATAATGCGGAGAACATAAGCCCTCAGTGTATTTGGCGTACCAAAATGTACGGGTGCAACATGTCGTTAATGAAATATATATATATATATATATATATATATATATATAAGGTAATGCAATTATGGGCAAAAGTGCTGCATTTTATTCGAGAATATATTCTATGAGTGCGGAATGATACAAATAGTGCGGAAAGCAAGGATTGGATTTAATTAAAGGCGTCTCCCCGTGGGTAGGCAGCGGAATGTTGTATTTAACAAATTTAATGCTCGTGATGGAGACCACATGAGTGTTAAATCATGCCTTTGTCCTTCCCCTGGCTGTTGCATCATGAGTTGGCAGGTTCGCCACGGACTGAGTTCTGTATAAAAAGAGAGAAAATAAAAGAAAAAGAGCGACACACTTGGGAGCCCTGGTGTGGTCGAACCACACTGGGTTTGTTGTGGTTGTGCCTTTCCCTATGCCCATGGTATCTCTAGGGCGTAATTATGTACGCGGAGAGTTTGTCTTACAATTTTGCGAGGGCTGGGGTTGAGGCCGCATTGCTACGCGATGCTCGGAACGTGCTGTGGTCTTGGTTGATGTTGCTCGGCGCGTTTGGCCGTGTCTCCGTCGCTTAACGGCGGACTCGAAAATTGCCTTAAAAGGCTGCTCAGATTTCGCCGCGAGAGCATTGTATGTTCCTCCGCTCGGAGGGAGCGTTCCGTGTTTCCATTGACCGTGATGACTCCACGAGGGCTGGCATCTTGAGCTTAAGGTATGCATAATGCGGCACGCGCTGAATTTTGCGAACGCGGTTCGTCCGGCAGAGCGTGATAGCGCGCTGAACGGGACTATGTCAAGATTAACTCCTCGCTCGAAATTATCCGGGATCCAAGACCACTTCGATGTAATCGAGCTCGTATAATTGGCCTCGACACCGGTATGACGCCTTTGAAGGTTGTCTTTGTAGGTTTAATCCTTGAAGGGTCTATGCCCATCTTGCGCCATCGTATCCTCGATAAAGCAGGTTCAGCTCGCCGCCGTCCATCGGGACTCTCGTGAGGTGAAATCCATCGACGATTGGGTCTAAAACCAATGCGCGAATCCGCCATGGCGGATCTTGGTCGGAGGTCTCTTCGATCGAAAGTGATCGGGCAAGAGGACCATGGGTTGAATTTAGGGCGATCGGCTCCATCAGCAGATATCGCCCCTTAGTGCACGCTCGCTCCCTCTTGGGAATATCGTCGCAGATATCATGTTTACCGTCCGAACTTGAGGGGGGAATCCTTTGTCCTCTGTTGTTCGGCGGCGGGTCTCTTCCTCGTCATCGTTGTGTAGCCCCTTGTCACTGTTTTGGCGATTAATTTGCTGCTCGCTTGAATACCCAACAATCTCTGTTGGTGTGGTTAGCTGGCTTTTCGGGGTTCCATGTATTTGACAGAGCGGTCGAGTATTCGGTCCAAATTGGGACGGGCCCGAGTGGTTCTTGTGAATGGCTTCTTCCGTTGACCGGGCTTGAGCCTCGGAATCCGGCGTTGACCGCCAGATCCTCATTGTTGTCGCCGCAATGCGGCGTTTGTTTTGTTTCGACGCAACCTGCCATTGCGGTCCTTGGTATCCGGACTGCCAGCGTTTTCCGAGGTTGTTGCTGCTGCGAGCTAGCCAGCTATCCTCTCCCGCATGAAGCGGGTCATGAGTGATGTGAGGGCTGCCATGGATTTCGCTTCTCTGTCCTAGGTGCCGGGCCAGCCACTCGTCACGGATGTTATGTTTGAAGGCAGCGAGTGCCTCTGCATCCGGACAGTCGACGATTTGATTTTTCTTTGTTAAGAACCATGTCCAGAATTGCCAGGCTGTTGCTGCTTTTTCTTTAGGCTGTTTGCCGTGGCCATTAGCCTGTGTCTGAAACGCTCTTGTTCGACGGGATCCTCAGGCACGACGAATTCGTCGTTGTCGAGGCTTGCCTCGTCTCCGGAGGGAGGTAGGTAATTGTCATCCTCGACCTCTTCGTCTGCCGCCTCTCGTGAGGGCTTGCTTCGCCTCCTCCACGCTTGATCGTCTTTGGAGGGGTTGTCTTCGCACTTTACGGGGTGTTATTATCTCTGTGCCGAATCTCCATTCTTGCCGTGGCGGGATTTAGAGCGGCGCCACGACGTCGGCGCTTGGGCTGTTTCTTTAAGGAATCGGCCTCCGTTGCTTCTTCGCTGTCCCCATCTTTTGGGGTGTCCACCATGTATATGTCGATGACGAGGTGGTCTTCGGTGTCTGTAGGCTTTGGTTCTTAGTAGTCTCCGCATCGCCGTCCATACCGCCGATGTCTTGAGTCGAGTCGAGCACGTCGGTTAAATCGTCGACGGTGGCTAAGTGGGTGGTGGGTGGGGTCTGAATTTCTTCGTCGTCTGCGTCCCAACCATCCCGGCCGAAGTTCGCCAGGCTCTCCGGATAGCGAGAGATGCTTCAGTGAATTTATGATATCACCGAAGGGCGAGTGCTGAAAGATGTCCACAGCGGTGAATTCCATGATCGGCGCCCAATCGGATTCGACTGGCAGGGGCGCATGAGGTTCAGAGTCCGGCAGAGAGTCCGGCACCTCGGAGTCATGAGCTTTATGCGGGACAAGGTAAGTGTTCGGCTCCATCGCCGTAGAAGTTGCAGCCCCCGAGGCGGTGTCCAGCCATCCGTCCTCGATCCGAGCGATCGGCTCTAGACTGTGGGTCGGAGCGGATTCGTGTGCGGTCTCCAAGGCGCTGTCCGGCGGCAGAGTTAGGTCATGCCCATCGTGACAGCGCGGCACGCTCGGCTGTGGCTCAGATCCATCAAGATCAAGTCCCGCGGATATCGGCCGTGAAGTTTAGGCTTCAAACCTGACCGACGGCGGGGCGTAGCTTTTGATCTGCTCCAGATGGCCAAGTGAGTTGGCCCGCAGTGCGAAGCCGCCGAATACGAAGATCTGTCCGGGGAGAAAATTCTCACCCAGGACGGCGTCGTTGTCGATTGAAGAGGCCATCAAGCCTATCGGTGACGACACAGAGGAACTCTCAATGAAAGCACCAATGTCGGTGTCAAAACCGGCGGATCTCGGGTAGGGGGTCTCGAACTGTGCGTCTAGGCGGATGGTAACAGGAGACAAGGGACACGATGTTTTACCTGTGTTGGGCCCTCTTGATGGAGGTAAAACCCACGCCCCGCTTGATTGATATTGATATTGTGGATGTTTACAAGAGTGGATGTACCACGAGATCAAGGAGGCTAAACCTAGAAGCTAGCCTATGGTATGATTGTAAGGGTTGTTGTTACGTCCCACGGACTAGAGCCATCCGGTTTATATAGACACCGGAGAGGGCTAGGGTTACATAGAGTCGGTTACAAGGGTAGGAGATCTACATATCCAGATCGCCAAGCTTGCCTTCCACGCCAAGGAGAGTCCCATCCGGACACGGGCTAAGTCTTCAATCTTGTATCTTCATAGTCTTGGAGTCCGGTCGATGATGATAGTCCGGTGATGATAGTTCGCCGATGATGGTAGTCCGCTATCCGGACACCCCTAATCCTGGACTCCCTCAAGGACACTCATCCTAACACTTATGCAAAATTGATGACTTAGATGTGCAACACATGAAGAAACGTTTTCTTCAATCAATGAAGAATAACACTCTAAGTGTGAAGAAATTAATGAAGAATTTGATTCTCGTAACCTCACGACAATTGTACGCGTGTCTGAAATCATCATTCTTATCTGGTGGGTCACGCCACCACCAAAGTTGAAAATCTTCAATTTGAGTTTTTCCTCAGTTTTGAAATTCTTCAGTTTTTCAAATTCTTCAACTTTGCAAAATCTTCACTGTTTCCATCGTTTTTCTTCATTGGCTATATAGATATATATGGGTTTATGTCCTCTACAGCATTCACTTATGGATATTTCTTGAAGTTGCGTTTTCTGCTAAGTGAATGTGATCGGACCCTTTCCCCTCTATGCTATACTCAACCCAATCTATTCACAAATTCTTCATGTGCGTTCTATTTGAAACTCGTTCAAAATCTTCACTGTGTCCTTGTCAGCTGAAGAAATTGCGAACGGAACTTTAAAACTAATCTTATCCAAAATTTTCGGCTTTGTCGCTCAAACTGTTCCACATCCGACGATAGACTTATCTATTCACCCACGATCTAAAACGATCTCCACTTTTCAGTACGTGGGTGACACATATCATGCGAATGAGAAGGGTCAGGGGCACGTTCGTCCTAAATCTTCGGGCAAACAGTTTTTCACTACGACTATAAATACCCCCTCACCCCTTCCTCACTTCATTTACTCCGCTCGACCTCTCTCTCCTGCCGATCTTCTCAAACCCTAGCACCGCCGCTTACTCCATAAATCGCCGGTGAGGAAGAGCTTCCTTGCCTCGACCTCGTCGCCGTCGTACTCGCGTCGGTCATGAAATCTTCACTCCGCCGCCGCCAGTAGATGTCTTCCTCCGCCGAAGTTAGGGCGTGGAAGATCTACGCAGCGAACTTCATACGCACCTCACCGCTCGTCGTGTTCATCATCGAGGTAATTAGAAGTTACTTTTACTGCCCTCTTTGATTCAATTTTTCTCTACAAAATCTTCAAAGGTGTTTTATTCTTCAAATCCTCACACACAAAACACCTCACTAGTCATCTATTCTTGATTCATTTCTCTAATCATCATTTTTCTTCAAGATTCCTTAATTGTGTGGATCTTCGATCTATACAACTCTGGAACCTAAGACAAAGGACGCTTAGTGAAATTCTTCATGGCTCATCTGGTCAAATTCTTCAAACTTGTTCTTTTTGAAAAACCTTCTGAGAACGCATATGACCTCTCCAAATTCCTCGCAACTATACTCTGTTCACAGGTACTCATGTCCACTGCTGAATCACTAGGTTCTCATCAACTTAACTCATTTGCAGTGTTCCTCGAAGAAAAGTTGCATACTTCTTCAGAGAATACGATTGTTCAAATTCCTCAACTGAAGAATATGGCAGACGGTAAGAAGCCGCAGAAAGGAGGAAAGAAGCCTGAGGTCATGGCTGCTTTTGAAATCCCTGAGGACATCTATGCTGACTATGGCACACCTGATGAGGCCAAGTTCGGAAAGGAGAACAAAAATCAGCGCAAGGTGCGCATTCAGAGGATTGAAAGGAGATGGGCAAGAGAATGGAGGGAGTACATGTATGTAACTCCAAAGTATATGAAGAAATTCGCACTTAATCCTCCATGCCCAAGAGCTCCATTGGCACTGCCAAGAAGCCGACCCACCAAAGATCAAGCGTGGTGAGGATTTTCCTGAAGAATGGGCCAAGCGCCAAGCCAAGTTGGCTAGAAAAGCCAAAGAAGCAGTGAGGAAATTCAATGAAGACTCTGCTGCTGCTGCTGCCACTGAGGCCTCTGTCAAGCCTAGGAAATCAATGGCGAAGAAGCCTGCCCACAAGCCAGGTGCTTCACCAACAGTGCCCTCACGACCAAGTTCCTCAGCAATGCCCTCACGGCCAGAATCTTCAAAGCCCTCACGGCCAATTCCTCATGCTGCTCCTGCTCCTCCAAAGTCCTCAGCTGCTCCGGCAAAGTCCTCAGCACCTGTGCATCTGGCCACGTGCCAAAGGACTGCAGGCACCTCTATTGCCTCTGGTGTCTTAGCGAGTTCCTCAGCTGCACCAAATTCTTCATCAGGCCCCACTCTGCTGAAGACAAATGCATTGGCTGGAGGAGGTCCTCGGCCAAGTCCTAAGAAGAAACAGGTTGCCTTCCAAGTGCCATCTGACGATGAAGCTGATGATGATGAACTTGCAGAAATCTTCAGAGACAGACAAGAAAGGGCCGCTAGAGCCAAAGGCACAAATGTGCCACTGCTATTGGATCCTAAGTTGATCCTCGATTACATTGATCTCTGGCACAAGGACCCAAACACTCCTATGCCTGATTTCAAATTGACTCCTGGTCAAAATCAAATGCTGACTCATTTCATCCAAGAAGATAAATGGAAATTTGAGAAGGTCAGGCAGATCAAGAAGGCTCAGTACAGGAAAGAGAAGTTCCTGAGGAAAAATATTGTCTCTTTGACGACTGATGAGTTTACAAAGATCCAGTCTGAAATCAAAGCCCTCAGTGATAATTTCGATGCTTATTATGCTGATTGGCAAGGAGCCAAAGTCAGGTTTGTCAAACTGACTGAGAAGTTCACCAATGTTGCAGCTCCATCGCAACAAGAAGTTCCTCAGGTGAAGCTTACGCTCAGCCCTCTTGAAGAACATGCCAAGACTGGCCGATGACTTTCAGCTGCTGAAGAAAATGTTAGTCCTGTGGCTGATGACTCCATACCACCATTGAAGAAATTGCCGGGCATCCACTAGTGGTGCGCTGAAGAAAATGAAGAAGTCGAGAATAATCGCATCAATTGCGCTACCAAGAAAATCGATCGATTCCTCGGCTCCTCCTGCGCCTACACCAACTCTGTTGGAAATATGCCCTAGAGGCAATAATAAAAGCATTATTATTATATTTCCTTGTTCATGATAATTGTCTTTTATTCATGCTACAACTGTATTATCCGGAAATCGTAATACACGTGTGAATACATAGACTACAATACGTCCCTAGTAAGCCTCTAGTTTACTAGCTCGTTGGTCAAAAGATAGTCATGGTTTCCTGACTATGGACATCAATGTCATTGACAACGGGATCACGTCATTAGGAGAATGACGTGATGGACAAAGACCCAATCCTAAGCATAGCACAAAGATCGTGTAGTTCGTTTTGCTAGAGCTTTTCCAATGTCAAGTATCTCTTCCTTAGACCGTGAGATCGTGTAACTCCCGGATACCGTAGGAATGCTTTGGGTGCACCAAACGTCACAACGAATCGGGTGACTATAAAGGTGCACTACTGGTATCTCCGAAAGTGTCATTGGGTTGACACGGATCGAGGCGGATTTGTCACTCCGTATGACGGAGAGGTATCACCGGGCCCACTCGGTAGTGCATCATCATAATGAGCTCAAAGTGACCAAGTGTCGGTCACGGGATCATGCATTACTGATGCGAGTAAAGTGACTTGCCGGTAACGAGACTAAACGAGGTATTGGGATACCGACGATCGAGTCTCGGGCAAGTAACATACCGTCTGACAAAGGGAATAGAATACGGGGTTACTTGAACCCTTGACATCGTGGTTCATCTGATGACAACATCGAGGAACATGTGGGAGCCAACATGGGTATCCAGATCCCGCTGTTGGTTATTGACCGGAGAGCGTCTCGGTCATGTCTACATGTCTCCCGAACCCGTAGGGTCTACACACTTAAGGTTCGGTGAAGCTAGGGTTAATAGGAAGACTTGTATGTGATTACCGAATGTTGTTCGGATTCCCGGATGAGATCCCGGACGTCACGAGGAGTTCCGGAATGGTCCGGAGGTAAAGATTTATATATGGGAAGTCGTCAAACGGACACCGAAAAAGTTTCGGGTCATATCGGTTTTATGGAGGGTCCACCGGAAAGGTTCCGGAGGACCACCGGGAGGGGCCACCCCTTTTGGGGGGCCACTTGGGCTGCGTGGGAGGCAGCCAGCCCCTAGTGGGCTGGGCGCACCCCCTCCCCTTGGCCCATGCGCCTAGGGTTGAGAGGGAACCCCAAAGGGGCGCCTTGCTTGGGGGCAAGCCCTCCCTTGCCGCCCCCTCTAGATGCATCTAGAGGGGCCGCCCTCCTCCCTTCCCCTATAAATAGAGGGGTGGAGGGGAGGGCTGCACACACCATTGAAGGTGTAGCCCCTTCCCTCCCCAACACCTCTCCTCCTCCGCGTGAGCTTGGCGAAGCCTCGGGAGATCAGTCACTCCATCCGCATCACGCCGTCGTGCTGCCATTGAGTGGTCTTCCTCAACCTCTCCTTCCTCCTTGCTGGATCAAGACGAAGGAGACGCCGTAAATCCCGCACGTGTGTTGAACGCGGAGGTGCTGTCCGCTCAGCACTTGGTCATCGGTGATCGGAATCACGTTGGGAACGTCTTCATCATCACCATTCCTCGAACGCTTCCGTATTCGATCTACAAGTGGTATGTAGATGCAAACTCTCTCTTGACTCGTTGCTTAGATGAAATCATAGATGGATCTTGGTGAAACCGTAAGAAAAATTTAATTTTTCGCAACGCTCCCCAACAAGTGGTATCGAGCTAGGTCTATGCGTAGTTCTCTTTGCACGAGTAGAACACAATTTAGTTGTGGGCGTGGATCTTGTCAATTTACTTGCCGCTACTAGTCTTATCTTGCTTCCGCGGTATTGTGGGATGAAGCGGCCGGACCAACCTTACACGTACACTTACGTGAGACCGGTTCCACCGACTAACATGCACTAGTTGCATAAGGTGGCTGGCGGGTGTCTGTCTCTCCTACTTTAGTTGGAGCGGATTCGATGAAAAGGGTCCTTATGAAGGGTAAGTAGAAGTTGACAAGATCACGTTGTGGTTATTCAGAGGTAAGAAAACGTTCTTGCTAGAACCCAATTGCAGCCACGTAAAAGATGCAACAACAATTAGAGGACGCCTAACTTGTTTTTGCAGCAATTGACATGTGATGTGATATGGCCAAGTTGTGATGAATGATGAATGACATATTGTGATGTATGAGATCATGTTCTTGTAATAGGAATCACGACTTGCATGTCGATGAGTATGACAACGCAGGAGCCATAGGAGTTGTCTTTATTTTGTATGACTGCGTGTCATTGAAGAACGCCATGTAACTTACTTTACTTTATTGCTAAACGCGTTAGCCATAGAAGTAGAAGTAGTCGTTGGCGTGACAACTTCATGGAGGCACAATGATGGAGATCATGATGATGGAGATCATGGTGTCATGCCGGTGACAAGATGATCATGGAGCCTCAAGATGGAGATCAATGGAGCTTTATGATATTGGCCATATCATGTCACTACTATATAATTGCATGTGATGTTTATTATGTTAATACATCTTGTTTACTTAGAACGACGGTAGTAAATAAGATGATCCTTACAACAATTTCAAGAAGTGTTTCCCTAAGCGTGCACCGTTGCTAAAGTTCGTCGCTTCTAAGCACCACGTGATGATCGGTGTGATGGATTCTTACGCTCATATACAACGGTGTAAGACAGATTTACACACGCGAAAACACTTAGGGTTTACTTGACGAGCCTAGCATGTACAGACATGGCCTCGGAACACGGAGACCGAAAGGTCGAACACGAGTCGTATAGAAGATATGATCAACATGAGAATGTTCACGGATGATGACTAGTTCGTCTCACGTGATGATCGGACACGGCTTAATCGACTCGGATCGTGTAACACTTAGATGACTAGAGGGATGTCTAATCTGAGTGGGAGTTCATTTAAATAATTTGATTAGATGAACTTAATTATCATGAACTTAGTCTAAAACTTTTGAATGATATGTCTTGTAGATCAAATGGCCAACGCTCATGTCAACTTGAACTTCAACGCGTGCCTAGAGAAAACCAAGCTGAAAGATGACAAGAAGAACTATACGGACGGGTCCGAACTTGAGGATCATCCTCATAGCTGCCAGAAACAATATGTCCTAGAAGGACCGCTAGGTGACGCTCCGTCCCTGCAGAACCAAGACATTATGAATGCTTGGCAGTCTCGTCTTGATGATTACTCCCTCGTTCGATGCGGCATGCTTCTGACTTAGAACCGGGCTCCAAAAGCGTTTTGAGCATCACGGAGCATATGAGATGTTCGAGGAGCTGAAACTTGTTTTCCAAGCTCACGCCGGTCGAGAGATATGACATCTCCGACAAGTTCTATAGTTGTAAGATGGAGGAAAACAGTTACGTCGGTGAGCACATTCTCAAGATGTCAGGTTGCACAAACCGTATGACCCAGCTGAATATTAACCTCCCCGATGAGGCGGTCATTGACAGAATCCTCGATCGCTCCCACCAAGCTACAAGAGCTTTGTGATGAACTACAACATGCGGGGATGGTAAAGACCATTCTGAAGTGTTCTCTATGTGAAGTCACCGAGGTTGAAATCAAGAAAGAACATCAAGTGTTGATGGTCAATAAGACCACTAAGTTCAAGAAGGGCAAGGGCAAGAAGAACTTCAAGAAGGACGGCAAGGAGGTTGCCGCGCCTGTAAGCAAGTTGCCGGAAGAAGTCAAAGAATGGACCCAAACCGAGACCGAGTGCTTTTATTGCAAGGGAGGGGTCTTCGAAGCGGAACTGCCCCAAATACTTAGCGGACAAGAAGGCCGCAACACCAAAGGTATATTTGATATACATGTAATTGATGTGTACTTTACCAAGACTCGTAGTAACTCCCGGTATTTGATACCGTGCCGTTGCTCATATTTGTAACTCACAGCAGGAGCTGCGGAATAAGCGGAGGCGGCAAAGGACGAGGTGACGATCTGCGCGTCGGGAATGGTTCCAGAGTCGATGTGATCGCCGTCGCACGCTACCTCTTCATTTACCTACGGATTAGTTATGAACCTTAATAATTGTTATTTGGTGCCAAGTTTGAGCATGAATATTGTATCCGGATCTCGTTTAATACGAGATGGCTACTCATTTAAATCCGAGAATAATGGTTGTTCTATTTATATGAGAGATATGTTTTATGGTCATGCTCAGATGGTCAATGGTTTATTCTTAATGAATCTCGGCGTAGTATTACACATGTTTATAGCGTGAATAACAAAAGATGTAAAGTTGATAACGATAGTCCCACATACTTGTGGCATCGCCGCCTTGGTCACATTGGTGTCAAGCGCATGAAGAAGCTCCATGCTGATGGACTTTTGGAGTCTTTAGATTATGAATCATTTGACACATGCGAACCATGCCTCATGGGCAAGATGACCAAGACTCCGTTCTCCGGAACAATGGAGTGAGCAACCAACTTGTTGGAAATCATACATACCGATGTGTGCGGTCCAATGAGCGTTGAGGCTCGCGGAGGATATCGTTATGTTCTCACTCTCACAGATGACTTGAGTAGATATGGGTATGTCTACTTGATG
Organism: Aegilops longissima; assembly: GCA_021605205.1. Lineage (NCBI taxonomy): Eukaryota > Viridiplantae > Streptophyta > Magnoliopsida > Poales > Poaceae > Aegilops > Aegilops longissima. The sequence goes on from CM038680.1 coordinate 120,926,756, forward strand.
AAACACAAGTCCGAGACCTTTGAAAAGTTCAAGGAATTTCAGAATGAAGTAGAGAATCAACGTGACCGAAAGATAAAATTCTTACGATCGATCATGGAGGAGAATATTTAAGTCACGAATTTGGTACACACTTAAGAAAATGTGGAATCGTTTCACAACTAACGCCACTGGAACACCTCAACAGAACGGTGTGTCCGAACGTCGAATCGCACTCTATTGGATATGGTGCGGTCTATGATGTCTCTTACCGATTTTCCGCTATCATTTTGGGGATACGCCTAGAGACAGCTACATTCACTTTAAATAGGGCACCGTCTAAGTCCGTTGAGACGACACCGTATGAATTATGGTTTGGGAAGAAACCTAAGTATCGTTTCTAAAAGTTTGGGGATGCGATGCTTATGTCAAGAAACTTCAACCTGAAAAGCTCGAACCCAAGTCGGAAAAATGCGTCTTCATAGGATACCCTAAAGAAACCATTGGGTATACCTTCTACTTAATATCCGAGGGCAAGATCTTTGTTGCCAAGAACGGAACCTTTCGAAAAAGAGTTTCTCTCGAAAGAAGTAAGTGGGAGGAAAGTAGAACTCGATGAAGTACTACCTCTTGAACAGGATAGTAGTGCATCTCAGAAAATGTTCTGTGATGCCTACACCAACCAAGAGGAAATTCATGATGATGATCAAGGTACTTCGGATCAAGTTGCTCTTGAACTCAGAGGTCCACTAGGACACGTTCCGCACTGCAGTGGTATGCAACCCTGTCTTGGAAATCATGTTGTTAGACAACAATGAACCTTGAACTATGAAGAAGCGATGGCGGCCCAGATTCCAACAAATGGCTAGAAGCCATGAAGTCCGAGATAGAATCCATGTATGAAAACAAAGTGTGGACTTTGACCGACTTGTTCGATGATCGTGAGCGATAGAAAACAAATGGATCTTTAAGAGGAAGACGGACGCGATGGTAATGTCACCATCTATAAAGCTCGACTTGTCGCTAAGGGTTATTGGCAAGTTCAAGGGATTGACTACGATGAGACTTTCTCTCCGTAGCGAAGCTTAAGTCCGTCCGAATCATGTTAGCAATTGCCGATACTATGATTATGAGATATGGCAGATGGACGTCAAAACAGCGTTCCTTAACGGATATCTTAAGGAAGAGCTGTATATGATGCAGCCGGAGGGTTTTGTCGATCCTAAGAATGTCGACAAAGTATGCAAGCTCCAATGATCCATTTATGGACTGGTGCAAGCATCTCGGAGTTGGAACATTCGCTTTATGAGATGATCAAAGCGTTTGGGTTTACATGCACTTATGGAGAAGCCTGCGTTTACAAGAAAGTGAGTGGGAGCTCAGAGCATTTCTCATACTATATGTAGATGACATACTGTTGATGGGAAATGATATAGAATTCTTGGACAGCATTAAGGCCTACTTGAATAAGTGTTTTTCAATGAAGGACCTTAGAGAAGCTGCTTATATATTAGGCATCAAGATCTATAGAGATAGATCGAGACGCCTCATAGGTCTTTCACAAAGCACATACCTTGATAAGATTTTGAAGAAGTTCAAAATGGATCAGTCCAAGAAGGGTTCTTGCTCAGATTGCAAGGTGTGAGATTGAGCTCAGCTCAATGCCCGACCACGGCAAAAGATAAAGAAGAGATGAGTGTCATCCCCTATGCCTCACCATAGGATCTATTATGTATGCCATCTGTGTACCGGACTGATGTAAACCTTGCCGTAAGTTTGGTAGGAAGGTACCAAAGTAATCCCGCAAGGAACTTTGGACAGCGGTCAAGAATATCCTGAAGTACCGAAAAGGACAAAGGACATGTTTCTCATTTATGGAGGTGACGAAGAGCTCGTCAGAACGGGTTACGTTGACGCTTAGCCGACACAGATCCGATGACTCAAAGTCACAAACCGGATACGTGTATATGTTGAATGGTGGAGCAAGATGGCTGGTGCAGTTGCAAGCGAGAGCGTCGTGGCGGGATCTACATGTGAAGCGGAGTACATGGCAGCCTCGGAGGCAGCACATGAAGCAATTTGGGTGAAGGAGTTCATCACCGACCTAGGAGTCATACCCAATGCGTCGGGCCGATCAAACTCTTCCGTGACAACCTTGGAGCTATTGCCCTTGCCAAGGAGCCCAGGTTTCACAAGAAGACGAGCACATCAAGCGTCGCTTCAACTCCATCCGTGAAAATGTTCAAGATGGAGACATAGAAATTTGTAAAGTGCATACGGATCCGAATGTCGCAGATCCGCTGACTAAACCTCTCTTCATGGGCAAAACATGATCAACACCGAACTCTATGGGTGTTCGATTCATCACAATGTAACTAGATTATTGACTCTAGTGCAAGTGGGAGACTGTTGGAAATATGCCCTAGAGGCAATAATAAAAGCATTATTATTATATTTCCTTGTTCATGATAATTGTCTTTTATTCATGCTACAAGCTGTATTATCCGGAAATCGTAATACACGTGTGAATACATAGACTACAATACGCCCCTAGTAAGCCTCTAGTTGACTAGCTCGTTGGTCAAAAGATAGTCATGGTTTCGACTATGGACATCAATGTCATTGACAACGGGATCACGTCATTAGGAGAATGGCGTGATGGACAAAGACCCAATCCTAAGCATAGCACAAAGATCGTGTAGTTCGTTTTGCTAGAGCTTTTCCAATGTCAAGTATCTCTTCCTTAGACCGTGAGATCGTGTAACTCCGGATACCGTAGGAATGCTTTGGGTGCACCAAGCGTCACAACGAATGGGTGACTATAAAGGTGCACTACAGGTATCTCCGAAAGTGTCATTGGGTTGTTGACACGGATCGAGACAGGATTTGTCACTCCGCATGACGGAGAGGTATCACTTGGGCCCACTCGGTAGTGCATCATCATAATGAGCTCAAAGTGACCAAGTGTGCGGTCACGGGATCATGCATTACTGGCACGAGTAAAGTGACTTGCCGTAACGAGACTAAACGAGGTATTGGGATACCGACGATCGAGTCTCGGGCAAGTAACATACCGTCTAACAAAGGGAATAGAATACGGGTTACTTGAACCCTTGACATCGTGGTTCATCCGATGACAACATCGAGGAACATGTGGGAGCCAACATGGGTATCCAGATCCGCTGTTGGTTATTGACCGAGAGCGTCTCGGTCATGTCTACATGTCTCCCGAACCCGTAGGGTCTACACTTAAGGTTCGGTGGCGCTTAGGGTTAATAGGAAGACTTGTATGTGATTACGAATGTTGTTGAGTCCGGATGAGATCCCGGACGTCACGAGGAGTTCCGGAATGGTCCGGAGGTAAAGATTTATATATGGGAAGTCGTCAAGCGGACAGGAAAAGTTTTGGTCATATCGGTTTTATGGAGGGTCCACCGGAAAGGTTCGGAGGACCACGGGAGGCCACCCTTTGGGGGCCACTTGGGCTGCGTGGGAGGCAGCCAGCCCGGTGGGCTGGGCGCACCCTCCCTTGGCCCATGCACCTAGGGTTGAGAGGGAACCTAAAGGGGCGCCCCCTTGCTTGGGGGCAAGCCCCCTCCCTAACCGCCCCCCTCTAGATGCATCTAGAGGGGCCGCCCTCCTCCTTCCCTATAAATAGAGGGGTGGAGGGAGGGCTGCACACACCATTGAAGGCGCAGCCCTCCCTCCCAACACCTCTCCTCCTCCGCGTGAGCTTGGCGAAGCCTGCCGGAGATCAGTCACTCCATCCGCATCACGCCCGTCGCGCTGCCATTGAGTGGTCTTCCTCAACCTCTCCTTCTTCCTTGCTGGATCAAGACGAAGGAGACGCCGCGTCGTCCCGCACGTGTGTTGAGCGCGGAGGTGCTGTCCGTTCAGCACTTGGTCATCGGTGATCGGAATCACGTTGGGAACGTCTTCATCATCACCATTCCTCGAACGCCTCGTATTCGATCTACAAGTGGTATGTAGATGCAAACTCTCTCTTGACTCGTTGCTTAGATGAACTCATAGATGGATCTTGGTGAAACCGTAAGAAAAATTTTAATTTTCTGCAACGTTCCCCAACAAACTCCTATCCTTCCATCTGCATCAGATGTGAAGAAGACCAAGGCTGCAGAGCGAGCTGTTGTGAAGAAAAGGAAAGCATCAGCTGCTTCAGATTCTTCAGCTCCGAAGAAAATGAAGCCTATGACCAGCTCGTTTGAAAATCCCATTGATGCTGTTCCGATCTCCACCGTGCCATCAAAGGACCTTGTTCCTTTTGGTGAAGAATATGAGACCCCTAGCGGATCGATGAAGAAAATCATTCTGCCGCCCGTGAGCAGATTGATGAAGAAATTGAAGTGGATACGATCCCTTCAACACCAGTTGTTTCCTCGCCAATGCCTCGGTTCACGGTGAAGAGGTGGCGTTGAAGAAATTGAAGATGAAGACGTGGATATTGGGTGCACTACGCGGTGATGAATGATGACTTTGGGAAAGTCAGCACCCCAATTCTCCACTATTCACCCCTTTACAACAAATTCCTCGGTCCCTCGCACCAACCGCTCAACTGGGCTCAAGAAACTCACCCACCTAAATGCATGCATGAAGAAATTCCAGCCACTAGTGCTAAAGAACCTGCTGCTGCTGATCATATGACAACGCAGACTGCAACTAAAGAGGAACCAGAAATTCCTCAGCATGAAGAACCTGAGATTGCAATTCCTAAGGTTGTGATGCAACTCACTGACACTCCTCTGCCCAAACCAAAGGATCCATTCTCATGCAAGCAAAAGTTCAAGGCTGAAGATTTCTTCAGCGAGCATGTGTTCTTCACAGATTACAACCCCTATGATTCTACTCGCATAAGGAAGAGGCGTTTCTGGATGGCCAGCCAGGCCAATTTCTATTCCTCAGTGCTGTTCAACAAAGACAAAGTCTTCGATCTTGCACACATTCCTCATGTGGACATGGAATCTCTGCCGGGCTTCGAGCCAGTCCTCAGTGTTCTTCACGATCTTTGGATTGTTAAATTTTCTGACCGACATATGTGATTGGAATGAAGAACTCATTCTTGAGTTCTATGCGACGCTTTGCACATCACAGGAGATTTCAAGATGTGAACTCATGGGTGCTGGACTGGATGTCGAAAATACTCACTACAAGGCACCAAAGAATGAATTGCTTCGTGCCCTCCCACTCGATCCTCCCTTAATGGTGCTTGTTGCGTCTACTGTGAACCCGAGCTTACAAATCATTACATGCAAGTCTTGATGAAGCCTTTGAAGCTGTGGCAGGCCCTCGAACCAAATTCCTCGTCAAGGAATTCTTGTATGTGCCTTGGACTATCTATCGCATTCTGTCGAAGACAATGAGTCCTATCAAAGGTCACGACTCAAATGATGAAGAAGTCGTTGGCATCATGAAGAATATGCTTTTAAATATCATTCATGGCGTTCCTGTCAACTTCCATGATTTCTTCATGAGGACTATGGCCAATATTGCTATGTCACCATTTGAGCTAACCTTATGCACCATGGATTATGAGATTCATCAGGACAAGGTCTTCACTCAATTACAAGGCTGACACTCTGAACCACTGTAGCTACTTGCCTCCGATGGAAGTCCTCAAACGGACATTTTCCTCAGCTGATGATAAAGGCAAGGCAACTGTTGTGATAGATGAAGGCATTCGTCCATTGGATGGTCAATTTCGCAAGGCTGCATCCTATTCAACCAATGATGACTCTGCCACACATGACTCTGCTGCCAACAACTCGCCAAGCAAAATCCTCAAGCCCAAAGACCTGTGGTGATGGTGATCGTGAGTTACTCCTCGTCTTCATCGAAAGTTGATCGCAATCATAAATGGGTCAAGCGTCGGTTTGGTTCAATTCTTCACAACATGACCTCAACACACAATGCGGTGAAGAAAACCAATACTACCTCCATGAAACCTTCAACCGTGCACTGGCTATTACATCTCATCTCTACAAATAAGAAGATCTCAAGAAAATGGGTCTCAAGGAAGAATTGACCGTCTGCACCACCACCAAGAAATACAAGAAGGTCAAGGTTCCTTCCTTGGTGGCTAGCTCTTATTCTTCATCGCGACATCGATGAAAATGAAGACACGGGCGACATCTGCGGGCAGCCCTACTATGACAACCGACCCGATAACGCCGGCGCTCCTCCATCAACTTGATATTCTTGAGGCGTTAGTCCTCGCCGATCCTTTTGGTCATTCGATGACAAAGGGGAGAAAGTTGAGTTAGTCTTCAAGCGGGTCTATTATATGGGCATTTTTTTTGCTAAGTTACAACTCTCGCTCTTCTGAAACTTTATTGGATCGAGTTGTAATCTTAAACCCGATGGTGCTCTGATATTCTTGATGTGTTCCTCTGCATGCTTATTCCTCGTTATATGTTAATACATGCATGCTGAATTACATCAGTCACCATATTTCAACATGCATTTCAAATTCTTCATACTATATGTCAAATGCGTGTATGAATTACAAGATATAGGGGGAGATCTCCATGATTCAACTCTTCAAGTGTGCATTGCCTCAAAAGCAAATTCCTCACTATGCACATCTTCACGGGGAGTTCTTCTATATCTTGCAATCAAATTCCTCAATATCAGTATTTAAACTTCATGTGTTTATCCCCGTTGAAAACTTAACCTATATTGTCATCAATCACCAAAAAGGGGGAGACTGTAAGTGCATCTAGTGCCCCTTAGTGATTTTGGTGTATTGAAGACTTATAGGTTAAGGGTCTAATGCATTTCTGAGTGTACACAGGTCTATAAGTCTATGAGGAGTTTGATATTTACAAGTGAAAGTCGACCCTAAAATGAAGTTCTTCAATGAAGACTTTGGTATTTCAAGACTTTTCAAGACTTTGAAAGTGAAGAAATTGGTGTGACCTTGAAGACTTGGTATTCATTTGAGGAACATGAAGCGTGAAGACTTTTGTTTTGTAGTTTCATTTTATCTTTCTTGAGTCATAGGAAACACCGTCTTCGTTAAAGGGGTCGTGGAAATACTAAGGAAAAATTTCCATGTGATGCTCAACTCAAAATCCTACACCTACCAATCCCTTCGAGGGAAGCCATTAGAAATCTCATACAGTTCAGTCAATTTCTTCAGTGACAGAGACGAAGTTCTTCTGGTCGATGAGGAATTTGTTTTGACTGAGGAGTTAGGAATTCGCCAGTGCGGATTGCTTACACAGTGAGGAACATGATAGCCCTGAGGAATTTGAACCTCAAATTTCCGACCGTTCTTTATCTTCTGCACTACCTGTCCCAAAATATCTTATCCACCTAAAGGTCATATCATTGAAGGGCATTTATCTCTTATCATGTCGGGCTGCTCCCTAGGCTATAAATAGCCGCCCCCTACAACCACTAGTTGGTTGGCTGCTCCGAGAGAAACTGACACTTGTCAATTGAGAGCATCCCATCCTCCGAGGACTTTGAGTGAAAATCATCAAGTGAGGAAAACCAAACCCAAACACCTACAAACCCAAAGTGATTGTGCATCACTGAAGAGATTGATCATGCGTGGATCTGACGCTTGTTACCTTTGAAGACTGTGCTTCTTCCAGATGGTTAGGCGTCAAGGTCTAGAGCATCCAAGAGGAATTGTGGATCGCCGAGTGACCGAGTTTGTGAAGGTTTGGAAGTCGCTGAAGACTTACCACGAGTGATTGGACGAGGTCTGTGTGACCTTAGTTCAAGGAGAATACGGTGAGGACTTGGTGTCATGAGCTACGTGCTCGGGATCGGGTGTCCGGACTGTGTGTCCTCGAGTTTAAATACTTAGCCGCTCCAACCAGACGCATAAGCCGAGACAGCAGTTGGAACTGGTCTACCAAATCATTGTCTTCACCAAGGTTATTGGTTCCATTTCCTCAACTCTTTCATTTCCTCATTCTTGTGTTAAGTGCTTCATCATATCTGTGTTTGAAGACTTTGGTGAAGACTTTCTCAATTTCCTCGGTTCAATTTCTTGATCTGTTTGTCTTCATCTTGTGTTATCCTGTGATTACGCTTTACGTACTCTGTGCTTGTCTTCATTTCATCATGATGACCATGCCTCGATTCTGTTATGCTTACTTCTGAGTACTTATTCCGCTGCAAGTAGTTCTTCGCTAAGGAATTTCCTCACCGGCAAATTCCTCAATGAAGAATTCATAAAAATCGCCTATTCACCCCGCTCTAGTCGATATAACGCACTTTCACCTTGGTTGGTGAGGTTTTTGAATTGAGCCCCGCAAACCGGAAAGGTGGTAGTACGTGCTAATCCGCTATTTATTCGTGTAGGATAGAGTAGTTCGGATAGTGTACGTGTACGATCGAGTAGGTCGGATAGTGTACGTGTAGGATCGCATTAGCTGATGAACGTTCGTTGGGAGATAAGGCATTTGCGAACGTTTTTGCTGTAGTTTCTTCAGATTCGCATGGCATTTTCGTCAGAACAGCTTGTCAGTTTCTTCAGAGGTAGGCATTTTTATTTAGAAAACTGCCACCTTTGGATCTTGCGTTGCAACTAAAACTGCCAGGAGCGTATTAGTAGGCTAGCTAGTAATTAATAAGTAACTTGTAAACAATGAGCGAACAGAAATAAGGAACTGCTAGTAACTTGTAAACACTGAGAACACAAAAATCAGGATCATGCTGTGCACAGTAGTAAGAGCCAACCCATTCGAAATGTTCACACGAGACTCACAATCCCGGCATTGTAATATGTTCACATTAGTAGCCCAAATTCAGAACCAACAAGTAACATGTTAATGCATCTCAATGATTCGAGGATCATATACAAATATGTAGCTCCAAAAGCAAAGATCTAGAAAAACATATGTTCTTCCTACTAACATGGATGCTTCTCTAGGCCAGCATTCTGTATAGAGTGAAAGACAAATTTGTTTGTGAAGTCTACAATTCCTCTTGCAAACGTAAGTGGTTTCACCAACAGCTGGAACCATGAAAATGAACCACACATGACGAAGGAACATCCACTGCAATATGATTTGGTCTTCTCTCGATCACACGGGGAGACTATTTTCGGAATACAAACTTTAACTTAGGAAAAATGATGCCTATTGTATAATCAGACCAAAGCAATGAAGCACCTAGTTTTGGCCAATAAATAGTACAATACTACTTTTGTGCAGTCCATGAAGTGACTATCCAGTCTTTCCGTGTCTATTTTCAAATGGCACTGCATGCAGTGACTATACTATTCTTTAGTGCAGTTCCACCAAAGTTGCGGTCACTTCGTTTGTTCGGGCAGACATCTGTCTGCACAAATATCAACCATCTAGAGAACATATACCCCACCTTGTATTTTCGGTTTAAACACATCTCTTCCGCTTAGCATCTATCATGTTTTGCACTGGACAATTTGATACTGTCATGTTTTGCCCTGGAAAATTTCATACTAAATTGATTTGCTAGTTCAGAGCAGAAATATAGCGCCTATTCTTCATCATACCAAGGATATCCATGTTCGCAGTGATGGAAGAGGTGAAATCAATACAACCAAAATTGAGCATCCAATCATTGAATCATGTCCTGCACCTCCAATGTATGTCCACCCTGCCAATAAATTCACATGCAAACCACTAATATTACTATCTAGTGACAGTACAAAAAGAGTAGCAAGATAGTAGCAAACCATGTACCTTCGTAATGAACAGCTCATATTGCCACCAATTGGATATAAAGGTTTGGAAGAAAACATGCTCCTAATGTTGAACCATTTTGGACTTTTTATGCAGTTCCACTAAAATCGAGCATCCCTATTTCCATAGATATTGAAAGTGTGATTACTATAAAAGTGGCACTAGTTGAAGCATAGACTCATAAATATAAGCATTCCAATTTCTTAATGGGAAAAGGTAGCAAGACTATTTCTAACCACCTGTTTGAAGGAATAAATAAGGCAACAACGGCTGATGTCAGGAAGGCATACATAGTTTTTTCTGAAAAATTGAACCATTCCTGACCTTTCCTCTTCTTTTAAGCATATTTTGTGCAGTTCAACTAAAATAAAATGACATCACCGCCTTGACAATTCAGTGACACTGTACAAAAGGAAATGACTTAACATTACATCATGATGTCAGGTATGTAGTCGATAGGCATTAGGGACAAACATACAGACCTCCTCCGATAATATAATGAACATTAATTTTAACAAAGATGTGACTACCTTTACCGGGATAATTTGAGTGAACTCTACACCCTCTGTTCCTTAATATAAGACATTTTCACAGTTCAATTTAAAGTACCCAGACGTCTAGTATTTAGAAAAACATGTAGTAGTTTTCTTGAGCACATATCTGGGAAAGCTCGCCAAACTTTATATATGTCCATACGCTAATGCAACACCATTAGAATAGTACAAATATACACTAATCCAGTGGATAGTGCAACAGTAGAGTAGTTATTTTATTACGAGTGCAGTACAATGGTTTCTTGAATAGATTTCCATAAGCTCTAGCTTTGGAAGATTTCTATAAGAATTAACAATACAAAATGTAAAGGTAACAAGTTTCAGCATTGGTATACTAGCTGCGCAAGAGCATTAAACCAAATACAAAAGTCTGAAGGTAACTAGCATTATTAAATAATGATAGTATAAAAAAATTGCAAACCATGTACCTTCAAGGTAAATATCATTACGAACTCGAGGGGACCTAAAAATTGCTATCCCAATCTTGATAATCGATCAAACATAAAAATATTTGCCGAATACATAATTGTACGTGCATTGCAACAGGTTATCGGAAGAGTTCAATCTATATCTATATCTATACCACTATATAGTATACTTCAATTTTTGAACTTAGATTCGCCACTTGGCTCTGCCTCCTTTTCCCGCCAAAGCCTTTCTAGAGTGACCTAAGCCGTTGATTTGCATGCTGGGGCTGCTAAGGGCCGTTCATCTGCCCAAGATCAACTAGATCGAACTGCTAAAAACACTTGGCCGGATTCGTCACCTGCCATTCCACTCATGGACATGGTATACTGGTAGAAGCGACTAGACACTACGGGATGAGATTTCATGGTCTGCAAAGGTGGTGTGCACATGCACATCCGGTCCCACCGAAGATCTGATGTGCACGCTAGGCTGTGAGGTCAGTTTTGCAAACATCATCAACAAGTACAGTTTACACCTCGAGATTCCATAACACACCCGCCCGCACGCCCACACACGCAGAGTCTGTAATTCCTGCTGCAACACAAAAGATTACACTTACACCAACAAGATATGTGTTGCATAATTTTTCGTAAAAGAAAGAAAGAAAGATATGTGTTGCAGAATTTTTGTGGACAAAGCTTTTCCTCTATATGGTGTCGCATGCAAAGATGCATATATTCAAACTGTTGGTAGCAGGGGGGCGTGCTTGGCACATGCATGCGTACTAGTCAACAATAGTACTACTATTTGTACTAGATTCACATGCTTCGCACGTTGGGCGGGTGTTTTTACTGTAACTGCGAATCCCATCATCCTAGGTCCTCGGATGAGTCCAGTAGAAATTGCATTCTGATGTTTGGGTTCAAACTTTCAAAACTGCTGCACTATCTCTACGTCTACGTATACGTAATTTATGAATGGTTTTCGACTCACTTCTTGGATTGTTAGTGCCATAGTAGTATAGCCAGCATCCGGTTATATGAAGTTGCCACATCACATAGAGCCAACTATTATTGGAGTATGCTAGCACAATAGTCAGTTCTAGTTAGATCAACTAGAGCTAGGTGTCGCACGGAGGCCGAGAAATATGGTGATAGCGTGACTGCGTGAGGTGGGCTTGTACTTAGTATGATGTAGGCACAGGGCTTGCCGTGTTTCCTACTCCTTCAGTATAAATGTGGAGAAGATTTGGACGAGTTCTTCCTTCTTTTGCCGACACGTGGGACATCCAGCATCCAGATCATGTCATGCAAGAAAATGGAGTGCTAGTTGAAGCCACGTGATGTGCATCTTGGGTTAAACTGTAAACATAATCTTACTACTCTCGAGTAACTCCAAAAGTGGCCACCGAAGATCTTTGTTGGGTTTGTTTTTCATCATGAGCACGTTGAGGTGAAAGATGTGCAGGTTCAGTGGGTCCTCTTGCGTTTTCACTGACATGTGGGACCACATGTGAGCAAATAGACGATGGGCTCCGCGCGTCTGCTGGCTGGCTGAGAAGAGAGATAGAGGAGGGATGAGCACGGACTCTAGGAATTCTACGTAACCATCACCTCGATATAGGCTCGATATAGTGGGGTGGCATAGCATTCATGTCTAGCAGTACGGCACACGCCACCAACACGAGTCCCATCTGACACCAATTTTCTCGGAGTCCGTGCTACATCCATCTCTTCTCCCTCCTGTTTTCTCAGCCATCACGCGGTGGGCGGGGTGGGGGTTTGCCGATAGTCGGTTTGCTCAACTGCAGTCCCACTTGTAAGTGAAAATGCAACACAACACGCATTCCCCCTTGAGAGGCGTGCCGAACCAACCGTGTGGGGGTGCGACACGAACACGACAGGCTTTTCCTTTTGAACTTGTAACTTGTAAAATTTGGTTCTGCTCCATGGCGCGACCGATAGATAGAAATAATGATTTTCCCTAGAGTAATGAGAAGTTTGGTTCTGACGCGGTTCATGCATGGAGTACGTACAAAATTATGAAGTTGATGTGAAAGGTGAGATAACTACTAGTAGTACCATATACTACTACATTGATTTGGTGGAAAGATAAAGATACATACAGATCCATCAACGACATCCTCACGCCCTAGTGCGCCGGGTCACCAACCGACGTGTGAGGAGCAGCGGCATTGGAGGCGAGCTCAGCGTGCTTCTGAACAATGTCATCCAAAGTTGCCCTACGGTCCAAGAAGGCCAGCGACCTATCGTCCTCCTCTAGCACGTAGTAGTCCTTATGGATGATTTGCCTGTAGATGTGGGTGATTATGTCCATGGTGTCTTGCTGCGCCAGGCGCTGCGCGGCGAGCGCGACCTCGAGGTGGACACTCTCTGGCGCGACGGCGGGCAGTCGTAGGGCCACCAGTGCGTTGAAGAGGTTGTCACCATAGAGGTCGTTGAGGTTGGCGGGCATCACAGAGCCTGGGCGCGTGGGCTGGAGGCGTACGCCAAGGTCATCCGCGAGCTTCTTGACAATGGTGAACTTGTCGAGGAAGCCGACGAGGACCTCGTCGAACAAGGAGACGAAGCTATCATCCAGCGGCCCTCATACTGGCGACCTCAAGCACGACACGGAGGCGTTCCTCGGTCTTTGGGCGCGGGCGGCGTCGTGGACCATCTGGCACAGCCGTGTGATGCTCACGCTCATCGCCTCCATGGGTCTAGCTTCTAGTCAACTGATCTTGCGATTCAAGTGATTACTCTTGCCCTTGGTTAGCGTGCGTAGGTGCGTAGGATTTCGTAGATTGGACTGGCAGGGAGCCTTTATGTGAGAAGTGCAGACTGTGTTGCATTCACGTGTGTGTTGGCCATCTACTCCTCGGCCCTATCTTTTGCCTTTGGTGTGTGTGAGCGAGCCCGACCACTGCTTGGCCCACGTTTCATACACCCAAAGGCAGGTCGATGAAGTCAATGAAGCTGTGTCTCCCTCGTGCGGTGCAAGTATAGTCATCTCACCAGACCTCTAGTTGGGGCCAAACGAGAGAACTTTGATGTTTACTGGTTTATTGGTCCCCTTTGCATTTTGCGCCAAGTTTTTACCTTTGATTTAACTAATAAAATGTTAATACATGTAACCAAAAATGTTGTGTAAGTCACCTTACGAAAACCAAATAATCCCAAAACACTTAGGCACGGTACATTAACTCCCTCCCCGTTTCTTATTTCGTGACATATCAACCAATGAGAGATGTGGGCCGTGCATGCTTTCAATGACTTGAGACTACCAAACATGACATGCAGTGGTTAGTTCATTGCATGTAATGCTATTAATTAGCAAAAAGACATTAAGTTCTCTCGCTTTCCCCTTCCTCTTGGTCATGGTGCACAACCTAAGAGCATGGTTAATAGTATAGCCAGCTGCTGGCTATATGATGTTGCCATGTCATATAGATCCATCACTTGTAGCCACTCATACAATAAGGTTAGCTATAAGGCTGGCTAAAAGAGTACTACTTTTTCTCATCTTCTCTCTCTCTCTCTTTATTCATATTTATTGTATCGGCCTAGGAATCCGCATATAGCTAGGCTCTTGCATGAGAACCCACTCATCTTTTTCACTTGCTCTAAGATGACTTATGCACCTAGACGGAGGGAGTAGTCTGAATTGATTGGATGCATACACACCCCATGTCTCGTATTGGGTGATTTCTTTTTTCGTGGCAAAAAACAGGGAACGAGGTGGGTAGTTAATATACCGCGCCTAAATTTTTGGGATTACTATATGGTTTTCGTAATTTGACTAATGCACCAGTACAGAGGGAGTCGAATAGTAGTCTTTGATTGCAATTTTTTGTTGGTAGCTTACAAAGCTGAGTGCTCGGTGAGTACAATAGTAGTATGATTGATGAGACTTCAGATTTGAGCTATCTACCGGAAGGAATAAAACAATACACCATGTATTTATTTACAGAGGGAGTAGTACATTTTTTGTGACATGCATTACTAGATATTGCTAGTCAAATACTAAATCCAGATGGACGGGTAGTACTACTAAATCCAGACAGTGGTGCTAGTACTAGTAGTAGTACTACCAATGTAGTAGTATTGTACTACCCGTTGTTCAAATTATTACGTGCTGCTCCTCACAGTGAAGTGATAAGACCATACGCCGGAGATTACACCTAAGTGTAGGCGCCATGTTCAGCATACCATAGTCAGCCTCACCGTCTACAGTCACTATCATCATGGCTGTAGAGCTAGCCTGCTTACAACTAGCCGTGTTCGACATAATTTCCCATGCGTAGATGCCCGTGCATTGCACGGAACACCAAGATTGGGGGTGGACGGCGCTGGCAGCGACCATCGCGCTAGATTTTTCCATGGCCTTCTAGATGTGGTGGGGAGGAGATAAGGCTGATTGTGGGAGATGAGGAGTTGTTTGTAAATAGGGAACAAGTGTGGGCATCTTTTTTGCAAAACTGCAGAAATTTGGTTTGTATGCGTCAGATCTAGATCTGACGGCTATTGGTGAAAGATGGCAGGCACAACATCATGACCAACTCAGGACCTCTTTGATTTGCAGGTTTTGAAAACGCAGGAATAGGACACGACAATATTACAAGTTTCAAACTGATATTACAAATGTTAGGAGTAATGCTGCACCTACGAAGAGGGAATTACCAGGACGTTTATGTAAGTACTTTTGTTACTTTAGGTGGATGCAGCATTATCGTACAAACTAAAATCCACCACCCTGACAAGTCACTAATGGGCAAATAAATTTTCAAGTCTCTGGCCACTTGATGTTTCAAAAACAAATTCAGCTTCTGCGAAGACCTTGTCATTTAGGCTTAGGCGCTTGCGGTGATCAGCACGCCATTCATTGTTGCGCCAGAGAATGCCAAACCTCATTACCTTGAGCACACTTGCCTCGAGAACAAAGAGCCTGGCAAATTTAATCTCAGATGTGCTGCCTCGGTAGTCGATCAAATTAATTTCTGTAAGATGGAGATCAAGGCATTCTATGGGATTGTTATAGTGCAGCACATTTTTCACTTTCGGGTCTTTTTTATTTGCAAAATAAGAGAACATATTAGAGCAGCTGGTTGTATAAGATTGTCGTGTCATCAAGAGGTACCAATATCATTCGCTCATACGATAGGGTTGGTTGGCTAGTGATATTTTTTCACACTCTCTTTCTCTTTCCTCTCATTTACCTAGGAGCACGTGAAGAGCTCGGGAATTTGTTACCTTCCACTATGTGGCCGATGCCATATTTCTCAAAAGTATGCCACATAATACGCATCGATGTCAAATCAAAAGATTTTGGCACCGCTCTCGTGATGTGAGAGAGTTGGCACCGCTGTGCACACAGACCCACATGTATAAACAAATCAACAAACCAACTACACCAGCCTCTCACTCTCCCAAACAAGTGTTTTTTATTGCCTCGGTCCTCTCTCTCTTCCACGCAAGTGTTTTTTCATTGCGTGAGTTAATTTGGCACCTGAGCAAAGTAGGTGATCCAGATTGGGGCACCAGGTGAGCAATGGAGGGGCATCGATGCCAAATGCATCACAAGTGAATTTGGCACGTGTTTTGTCCTACATAATGAAGGGCCGTTATAGCCCACTTTTGTAATACCTCGTATTTATTGTAAAATTTTGACCATAGATTTACCTAAGAAAATGCCAATGCATGTCACCAAAAATTATACCATTTGAAATCATGTTCAAATACGAATACAACGATATTATTTTTAGTGACATGCATTAACATTTTGTCAATTAAATCTATGGTCAAATTTTGATACTACAAACTAGGAAGAGTAAACCAGGACGGAGGTAGTACTTACTCTTAGGGTAACCATAGAATTACTAGTCTAAGTTACTTTCCACTATGACTAGCCTAGGCTACTATAGTAGTACAACAAAAAAACAATGTAGGTGATCACGTGAGAAAAAATCTCTACTCCTAATGAACGACTTGGTGAATAGTCTACGCGGTTTATTTTCGCTGGGTTTTTTCGTCATCCTCCCACATCTGATTTTTTTCGTCATCCTCCCACCTCCGGTTTTTCTTTCGTCTCCGCCTTGATCGTAAAAAAACAGCCTCGAGACTCCCCTCGATCTGTTTCCTCGTTCTATCGTCAAGACTCCCCCAGCCGCTGAGCCCTTCGCCGCCTCTGAGATCCGCCGCCGCCGCCACCCCTCTGATTCTGGCCGACGCCATCCGACTCACGCGTCGGCCGCCACCAGCGCGGCTCACCCTTTTCTCCCCAATCGATGCACAACACCTCCTCGCCGTTCCCTCCCTGCGCGCGCCCCTGTGGCTAACCCTAGCCGCCAACCCATGTGCGGCAGCTGATGACGCCGCTTCGTCGAGCCCCCGTCCCCCGCTCGCCTTCTCCCCCGCCGGTGATGCTCGCCTTCGCTCCCGGTCGCCATGTTGTGGCGCCCTTCGTGGATGCCGTGAGCTCCGAGGAGACCAGCGCCGCTGTCGCGTCGGCCTCGCTGGTCATCATCCACGAGCTCACATCGCTCAACGGGTCCTCCCTCTCTAGGCTCCGCACTGCATGAGGTCATCTGCTCCTTCGCCAGCCCAATTTATGGCCAAGCCCGATTCTGCGGAAAGTTGATGTAAGTGATCTTATTATTGTCATATGCAAGTTATAGGAATTGGGAGAAGTTGTGTTACAGGAAAGCTTGTGTTGGAAGAACTGATGATTGGGTCGCCGGTCAGCTCGTATTAGATGGGAGGATACCACGGGTGTTAAGCATTCCCCGATTCTGGACACTTGAATGTCAACTTATCTCATCTTGGAGATCTTTTGGCATTCTGAATATGTGTACTGACTGTAATCTGTCTACTGTGTTTTTGATGTGTAATAAATGGATGCGTCCCTAATAAGACACAGGTCTATAGGGCATATTTCTGCAATGATTTGATTTAAGTGATCTTATTACTGTCTTATGCAAGCTAATATTTTGTCGATCAAGGTTGTGTTGGAAGAACTGATGATTGGGTCCTCTGAATATCTCGTGTTACAGAAACAATGATCTTTTTTCAGTCTACTCTAATGCCTGACTATTGGAGGCCTTAAGCTATTCGGTTATTATTATTTTTTGAACTAGGGTTAATCCCTTCACATTTCAAAGTGTTGTGTGTGCATTCGCATAACTACTTGTGTTACGAGTGCAGGATTCAAAGAATTTCTGTTGGGAAATCAAAGAGGGCAATAACTTCGATTGGGAGAAGTCGCTAGAAAATAAGGTTAGAGCGATAACCTTGGTTAAACACATTGGTTGTTAATATTTGGCAGACGTATAGATGATGCCTATGAGGCTATGACCCAATATCATTATTCTTTATCTTGCATAATCAAGAAAAATATTAGATTAAATGGATTGTACAAGATAATTCTGGCTACTTTGGTATGACGATATTTAAAGGGGCTAGAAGTATAATTGATTCTCATACTATTGAACTTAGCTAACTAGATGTTTCAAAGCAAAGGCACATGAAGGAACACATATTTAGTTTCAACTGGCAGCTCTCGTCAACATTCCTAGAAAAGTTTAGGAATATTTCCATGATAAATTTTTATATTAATTACTTGTACGGGTGATGATAATGGTAACATGTTTTTTTGGCTCCTTTGTACACGGATTAGGCTTGTTCAGCACATCTCATTTTCTCAGGATTAGGCTTGTTCTTTCTATACTGAAAACAGTATTCGTAGTAGCATGTATTTTCACTCAGTTTTTTTTGTAGGAGACCTCTACCTGGTAACCACACTTTGCACGTGGACGTGGGAATAAGAAAGCGTAGCAGAGACATGAAAAGGTGGGGTGCGGCCTTGAAATGCTCATCAAATTGCCGGCTCCATGTTGCCTCTCCACTGTCATCATACTTGTTTGCATCAAGAATAGTGTAGGCGCTGCTGCTGGGGGAGGCGCGCCTCTTGAGCTCGGCCGGGCAGAACTTTGAGCCGCTATAAAAATATCATGGTCATCTTTTGGCGACTACAGAGATGTTTGTAACCTCGTAAGCAGAGCTCTGCATTGTTGCTTGTCTATTAAGAGATACTACAGAATTGATACACTCATAGCTTATCTTTTATGATCTCTATCATGCATATATTTCAACCAAATTATGGTTATTGTTTATGTTTGTCAAATTAAGCCATTGATAGGATAAGCAAAAGTAGTTGTTGATTGACAAAGCTGAGAGACAACTTACAGACATTATACCATCTAGGAATTTATTGGTGGGGCAAAATTATGTCATGGTTTATATACAGGTGATCGATACTTCAGGTAGCTCGCTACTTGATTCCATAGATCAAAGTATCAAACACTAACAATTTTTCTTTGGATACAGCAAGGATCATACCCCACCCACGCGGTGGCACGACACAGAAGGGCTACATGGGTTAATAGCGGCGTGTGCAATGGAAGGACGCCTACGAGAACAAACTCGCCGAGGTCTTGGAATTCCAACCTAGGTAAACAAGTGAGCTCACTTTAACAGTTTACCCTTTTTGATGATGTGGGCTAGCTCATTCATTAAGGCTACTCAGCTCTGTATTTTACTCTCTTTGGTGATTGGATTATTGCTACTCTGTGTTGAAGGATCTTTTCATGCCAAATTTAATAAATTTGTCATGTTTCCAATGATTGCCTATTTGCTCACTCTGTGTAGAATGGTGAACACTTGTAGCATGGTCACCTGGTCATGGTTTGATTATTTTTATCAATGCACATACCTTCAGAAAATGACCCAATGAGGCTAGCTTGTTCTTTCTACTTATGTACCTACACGTGGGATGTTTTGTTAATTTTGTTGTGTAAATAATCATTCTTTGTGTTGATGAGCAATGATAATGACTCCTAAAATTACAAAACTTGCTGAAAGTATGCTTTGGTGCAGCGTCAGTGTATGCGTACTAAGCTGAAAAGAAGATGATTGTATATTTTGCTTTATAGTGCACTGGTTCACGAGATTGATGCGGAGAAGATTCAGTTTGCCCTGCTACACATGAGAATATTATTTTGCTTGAAAATATATTGTTTTCTCGGTGCACATACCTTCAGAAAAGGAGAAGTGCTTGAACGAAGATTCTCCTCCGTCATCTAACCGATGGTCAGATGTTTGTGCTTTTCCATCATGGTTTAGCCTAGGATCAATATTTCTTTTCTACAGCATGTCCTTCTCGGGAAAGTTGTTGCCGATAACTCAATTGATGTGTTCCTTTTATTTCTTCAAGAAACTCGATATTGACCAGGCAGGAAGGAGGAGGAGGAGGTGAGAAGCTGTGGCGTCATGCTCCCCCCCGATGCTTTCAAGTCATCCGCCCTACAGTTAACCTCCGAGTAGAGACCCAAGCCCAAGGTAATGCTCGCCTGTTCCATAGTTGTTTTTAGCTTCATTTTTGGTGTGACCTAACCATATGAGTATGTCACAATCAGGGGGCGATCAATATTTTCAAAGGATGATACTGTAAAGGTTTTCACATGCATGTAATTTTTGTGACCTAGCAGGAACCATTAGTATGCAGATGTTGCCTTCTTAATGAACAAGTTTACAAATAGTCAAACACCATGCTATGTTGTTCATTAATATATTCTTGCAAGTAAATTGGATCTGGTTCTTCATAGTTGCAGATTTTGTAGCTTGCAAGATTAGTAGAAGTTCAAAATAAATTGACTGTAGGTAATGGATCAGAGAAAGTCTATCAATCAAATGAATGTTCAATTGCATGAATCTAAGAAGATAGTGACCCTTGTATTAGTTTTAGAGAATTAACATAAAAAAGAAATATTAGTTTCAGATTGAACTATTGGCAAAATAATATTTAAATCTTCTGTACTCCACTGATCTGCCAATTCTACTGTTTTTGTACCACAAGGCATGTTGTAAGTTCTTGTTGTCCAATAGTCTGCTAACTTTACTCGCTATATTCAAGATGTACGTGATGTTTAGTTTGTTTTATTCCCTTCTATATTCATGGCTTATCCTATACTGGATGAGGAGTAACAGAAACCAATTTGTCAATCTGTTAACCTGATCATAGCAACTGCTTAACTGGAAGTGATCTTTTTGCTCTTCCTGCTAATATAATGCATACATATTTGAACTGAATTGGTTGTCTTACGTTACATATGGCAGTGCAAATACGATCTTATGTTGTTGTGAACATTTATAATTTTTCATACCTTGGCTTTCACTAAACCGTTCATCACTATTCATACCAACGAGTGTGTTTAGTATGTTTGTATTGACTTAGCTCATCCACTCAAGCTGCTCGGACCATGTGTACGACTGTTGGGGATCCCTGCGCAATCCCACAGCTGGCATAGATGGACTACTGTCACAGTGCGCATGCAGATAGACTATGACGACATTTTTGGTAGCGAGGTCTTTGCACACATCATGGCACACTTCCAAATCTGGGCCATCCTCGTGGAGTAAATTTGTTGCAGTTTTTCTAAACGCTTGTTCAAGTCAGCGTCATATTGTTTCTTATGTTTGTTGCTTGCATACAAGGCCTGCCGTGTGGTTTTGAATTTATAATTTTCGAGTCTTAGTAATGTTGAATCCAGTTTAAATACAATATGAATGAACTTTTAGTTTCTCATAGCATGTTGATTTCGTTGGATATTTTTATCTTATGTCATCTTTTTTAATAATGATTTAAGATTGAACAGATAATTATTTGATTAATTTTTTGTAACAAGAAACAAAGAATTGTCCCTGGATAAAGGAAGAAAATGGTCCATACAGAAAGAGATAGTAAGCTTCTTCAACGGTAAGCCATTCTCTTTGCGGGAGATGCACATGTAATTTTTTGTTTCAAACCAGAATATATTATAGAGCCTGCAGTTCGGTGGTCTTTAATTGGTTACTCCTATTTACTCTCTGTTTATCTGGTTTGCATAGGTCTTTTGAGAACTGTCCTTCGACTGCATGGTGTTTTCTTTGTAACAATCCCCATGTGTTTGATGAATGCCTAGCTATATGTTTTATGCAGGTCATTCACGAGAAGCAATAATCTATAAGACTACTCGAGGAGATTGAGAGCATCAACATTTTACATGGATGACCTGAGGGGGAAGACGAGACTCGGAATGGTTTGATGGTAAAAATAGTCGATACTGTCGCTGCATGAGGATGACAAAGGTATATGTGAAATACGATTAGTGTTGAGACACTAATATATATGCCCCCGTGGCAACACATGGGCAATTAGCTACCCCAGAATCTTTCACGCCTCTTGGGACACCACATGGCCTACTGGCGGCGGTTTTTGGCCAAGGCTGGAAGCCAAGAACACTTCTTAATTTTACTCAGCTGGCGGAGAAGATGTCAGTGGTGGAAGCAGACATGTTATAGAAGATATTCAGGGCGACATTGGGTTCCTCGGCGCCGATGAGAAAGATGCTGCAGCGACACGTATTGGGTTTATTTCCAATCAGAGAAGAACTTATGAACAGTATGTGTGCGATCCATTTGTTCTTTCGTTTGATCCTTACTTATTCCCCTCAACTCGGATTCTTTTTCTTTTGCACTTACGCATGGTTTTGATGCATCAATAAATTTAGTGACATTAATTGCAACGAGAAATATCATATATACATAAACTTCACATGTTGTTTTTCAGCAGAACATGATGTTCTTCTCTTTCTCTTATGGACTTCATTATGGTCGATGGTAGCTTGTTGAATAGTCTAAGCGAGACCGAAGTCATAATTTCAACCCCAGAGTTTGACTTGTTTAAATTTGAATGAAAATCTTTTGCAATATTATCTTCCATGTATACAGATTGAACAAAATATAAGCCAAAATGGAATGTCAAGCCTTAAGTTAGACTCCCTCTGTTTCTTTTTAGTTTCCATATAAGATTCGGTCAAATTGAAACTTTGTAGAGTTTGACTAGCTTTGTAGGATAAGATATCAACATTCACACTACGAAATCAAGATTATTAGATGCATGATGAAATTAATTTTCATAACATATAACTTTAGTATTGTAGATGTTGGTGTTTTTTTTATAAAGTTGGTCAGACTTAACAAAGTTTTACTTTGACCAAAGCTTATATTCTCACTAAAAAGAAACATAGGGAGTACTAAAAAATTACATAGGTTTGCTATATGTGTAGAGTAGTATTTTTTTCCTTGGAGAATCTACTAGCTGGAGTGGTTGTTGTCAATATCCTTTTGAAAGTTGGCCTGATATTAGCGTGAACCAACTCACAATGCTATCTCAAGTAGTGCTTTATTCACTTAAGTATCTTGTTTCAGGAAAACACTAGGTTAAAAGCCTACAGCAAAAAAATTCAAGCAAAAATTACAAGGGTTTATATGTATGCAATTTACGCGGGGCTATCTAATGTTAGAGTTACATGCCTCTATTATTTTGTATTTATGTATTCTGGCTCTATGGATACCAGAGCATTAGTTCTTTTAAAGTATTGCATTTATAAACTTTACTATTTTGAGATATTGCAAATGATAATATCAACTAATTATAAATGCCATTTACGATCACAAATGATCTTACTGAATGATTGGTTTCATGGCCTTCAAGGAAGAGATATCCTAGTAGGGGCTCAATACTTTTGAGCCAAGAGAAGTAGGTGGGGCCTGTGCAAGCTATGAATAGTAGATGAGGAAGTGTTGAAATATATTGTCTTGCTATGGTTCCTAAATGGTAGGAGGTATGTGTAGTACCCGTATGGTTTCAAGTACCTAATTTCATGTGTAATTGTTTGCCAGAGAATTTCCCAATATCAAATATTGATAAATAATATGTACAAAAGAACGCTCTCAATTTTTTCAGGCCCGTGGCAACGCACGGGCACTCTACTAGTACTAAAAACATTTCTTTCGGTGCGTGCGTAGATGCAGTTTTGAACACTACACTTGTCATCGTAATTTGGGAAAATTCAAAAAAAAATTGAGCTATGTTGTGATTACCGTTTACTAATAGGAAAGAAGTTTCAACTCGATAAGTAGCTTTTCCGTGCGCCGAAAGCATGTAAGAAATCCAACAACTTGATCCAGATTGGGGCCGGTAGATTTTATTGCCAAGATCTTCACTATGCGCATAGACTAGGTCAAGCTTGTGAGAATCATTTTCTGAAAGGCAGTCGTAAATACATCAAGAAGAAATTAAAAAATGTGAATTTCAAGAAGACGGAGAAGAAGACGAGTGTTGTACCTGAACGATTACGGATCCAATAAAGAGTTCGGAGAATTTGGCAGACGAGTACACCAACACTGTCAATTTCGGCGCGTCAATGAGCCTGATTTTTGTTGTACCTTCTAGATCATATACAAGCAATCTCTCAAGGAAAGGCGAGAGGCGCATTCTCAGTGACCATAACATGGAGCAATTTGGAGTGATCTCAGAATCAATTTATGTCTTGTTGCGGGCCGCCAAGACACATAAATCCATCGGAGAATCGTTGAGGCGATGTGGAGGCTAATGAATCTATGGATCTGCTCAAGACGAAGGTACTCGATCATGAAGATACCACGGAAGCAAGTGCTCCATAGCCTTCTTGAGATGACAACGTCAAGAGGTCGAGCCGCTTGAGTTGAGGAGAAGAAGAAGCGGCGCAACATTAACTGGGAAGATAGCAAGAGTTGAAGGCGCACGATGCGGCGTTGGCATGAGGCGGAGCGCGGACGGACGGCGAGATAGCGACATCGTCCGCCTTCAAAGCCGAGCTCCTCGAGTGATCTAGGCGGGGATAAGAACCACTCGTCGAACTTGGCTTGGACCTTGCGGTTGGTATTGAACATGCGGATGTCAAGGCGTCTGGCCGCCCAGTGCGATGAAAGGGTCTTGGAGATCGCGCCATGCGTTGCAATCTCCTCACGAGGCAAATTGTCGACGGTGAGGTTGAGGGACACGGCACGGAGGGGCGCCACCACTGGAGAGCAGGCGGTCCGCACGACGATTTGGTGGGGAGGACACCGATGATGACGCAAAGATGTCGTCGGGAGGTCATTGATGAAGTCCGAGCTCACGGATGCGGTTTAGCTCGAGCCGCCTCGCTTGTTGGCTGCCTCGCCGTCCATCTCAACCGTGGCGACGCCGTGTACACGTGTGCTTTGGTGTGTGTTGTGTCTTTGGCTCATTGGTGTGCGCAAGTCGCCCTTCATGCATGCCGCGGTGAAGTGGTGAATTGTGCGCGAGTGCATCCTTCACGCGGAAGAAGTGTGCCCTCAGTTTACTAGCGTGCGGGGTCCTACCCCGAGTGGTTTCAACTTTGTTTACTTCACTGCGTGTCAGATGGGCCTCTAGTTTATTTATTTTCACCCACTGCCATATGGGCCAGCACACAAAGATAGAGAACACGAGCTGACAAGGCAGCATGTGGGCTAGTTGACCGGTCAACTAAACAATATACAGAGCTATACACTAACATAGTGACCGTATAATCCGTTGGTATAGAGAGTTCGAGTGAGAGGGGAGGCTCGTGAGAGATAGCAGAGCGAGAGAAAGAGCTACTCCCTTCGTTCGATAATGTAGTGCCAACATTTTTTTAAGTCAAACTTTTGAAACTTTGACCAAGTTTATAAAGAAATTACTTATATCTACAATACCAAAGATAAATGATAGTATGAAGTAAGTACATGTTGTGATGAATCTAATGATCGTTCCAGATGTAAATGTTTATCTCCACATATACCTGGTCAAACTTTTCTGAGGTTTGACTTTTCAAAACATCCATATGCTTATGGACGTGAGAGAGTACCTAACTAGAGAGTGTGTGTGTGAAATAGAAAGAGTGACTGAAAAAAGTGTGTGTGCGTGTGTGAAAGAGACATGGACAACACATGACAAAAGTAGAGAAAAAGCATGTGTGTCTTATGCAAACATATCACACATGCATCTTTGACAGCGGAAGCAAGGTGAGGAGATAGTGTGTGGTTGTTTGCAACCGAGAGAGAAAGACCCCTAGCACTTGGCCAAGAGGGGTCTGACAAACAAGGGAGAGAGGTCAAGAGAGACGTACGGATAAAATGCAGACATGGGGAGGAGAGAGTGTATGTTTTTTATAGAGAGATCCCCTGGAGATCTTGATGGGACTACATGGTTGGGAGATCGAGTGACAAGGTGTGTGCGCGATAGAATATACCCAGAGAGATATCGAGATAGACATATGGATGGAAGGAGACAATACGTGTGTTCCTGATGGCTAGTGAGAGATAATCATACTTAGGGGGGCAGTGCGTGCGCCTATGATGGAGTGAGGGATTATGGTACTTAGGGGGGTGCGTGTCACATAGAGAGAGAACAAGGGCAGAGAGTGTTAGATGGGTCTACGTAGCGTGAGAGAGACATGTGTATGTGTGAACCATGGAGATATAAAGTTTGAAAGAGATAGAGGAGCCTCGATAAGGCCGAGTGGTGCGTCAGATAGTTGAGAGGGGGAAAGAGATATTCCATCCGCTTGATAATGCAGTGCATATAAATTTTTTAGAAGTCGAACTTTGGAAACTTTGACCAGGTTTACGCAAATGTTATTTATATCTACAATTCCAAAGATACATCATACGAAACTACATCTCATGATGAATCTAGTGGTATATGTTTGCCTTTCTAGATGTAAATGTTTTTCTCCACATACATGGTCAAACTTTGTGATGTTTGACTTTTCAATAAATCTATATGCTATGGACCAAAGAGAGTGCCTAAGTCGAGAGAGATCAAGTGCGTGTGAAGGAGAATGAGTGAGTGCACAAAAAGAGTATGTGTGTGAAAGAGAAAGGGACAACAAACGATAAATTAGAGCGAGAGAGTGTGTGTTTGTTCGTTTCTTATGCAAACATATCACACATGCATCTCCGAGATAGAAAAGCGAGGTGAGGAGATACATGAAGATAGCTAGAGCGTGATTGTTTGAAGTGGAGAGAGACACCCCTATAGCACATGTCCAATAGAGGTTTGGCCAACAAGTAAGAAAGGTCGAGAGGGACGCATGGAGAACATGGACGCATGGGGAGGGAGAGAGGGTGTGTTTGTGATAGAGAGATCCCCTCGAGATCATGACGGGACTATATGGGTGGGAGATCGAGGGACGAGGTGCGTGCGCGATAGAAAGATGCCCAGAGAGAAATCAAGATAGACCATGCACATGTTTGTGATGGAGACTAAGATTAGCTAGTCATATACATATAGGGGGGACTTAGTGTGCCTACAATTGAGTGAGAGACCATCTTACTTGGCTAGACATGTGTCGGATTTCGGGTTCCGGCAGACCCTTGAGGTTCGAACACTGGGGTGCGCGCGGAGATCCAACCCTCCACCGTCTCGCACCTCGCCGAATCGCTGGGACCTAAACTACTAAACGGAACAACATAAGAGACACGAGATTTATACTGGTTCGGGCCACCATTGTGGTGTAATACCCTACTCTAGTGTGTGGTGTGGTAGATTGCCTCTTGGGGTGATGAGGAACAATACAAGGAAGAACGGCCTCATGAGGGTCATTCTTGGCGGGTGTGATGAACTGCTAGGTGGGGTTCGGTCGCTCTAGCTCTTGGTTTCTTAATGAGGATCCGGATCCCTCTCTTACAGGGGTGGCTACTCCTATTTATAGGCGAAGGCCCCGGCCTCTTCCCAAATATTGAGCGGGAAGGGCGCCAACAATTGGCCATTTTGAAGGGGAACAATGGTACACTTATCCTAACTAAAGTTGGTCCTCGCCGCCAAAGGCTCTGGTGATGGCGCTGCTTGGGCTCCACGATGACTCCCTTCCGGCCGTTGGGCTGGTCTTGGTCTTGTTGCACCAAGCGGATGCCTTTGCTTGATGCTCTCGCTGCGTTTGCTCCCTTTGCACCAAAGAGGAAGGGAGGACCTGCTGCTGGTCGGCGCCCGATCGAGCCCTTGGTCGTCATGGCTTATGCCACGGGCACCTCGCGAGGTACCTCGCTTGAACTCTCCGCCTCCTCATGAGCCGGCCCGACGAGGCCGTGCTCGAGAAGCTCCTTGTCGTCGCCAGCGAGGGTCTTGAGCTTGTGTTGATGAAGATGGGCGTCTTTGGGCCTCCTTCGAGCCACGCCGCAGCCGCAGCGAGCAAGTCTGGGGACCCCGTTCCCGAACGCCGACAATAGCCCCGGCCCACGGCGCGCCGAACTTGGCCGAGCAGAGAGGCGAAAGGGCAAGTCGCGAGCGTCAGGCCCTAACACCTGCGGCCTTGGGCGACGCGTGGCGGTTGATTGGACGCGTGCGCACTGCTTCCCCATGATGCCTCGGCAACCACCCGGATTCGACAAGTCCCTGCATGCAGAGTCGGTCATGATTACCGGTGATCGTGGAGGCCGACGGTTGGCCTTCGCCGGCTATAAGTACGGAACAACGCGCGCCCTTCCAGTCTATCCTTTCTTGTCTCTCCTTCTTCTCCATGGCTCCACCAAGGAAGTTCTTGGCCGCAGAGAAGGGGAAGGGCCGTCAGGTCGAGTCTTCCTCTCCTCCGCCTAAGCATGGTCGAGGTCGCCCTCGCAAGCATCCGATGGCCTCCACGGCGGTCCCCGCGGTCGTGGGGAGGCTCTCGGCATGGCGACAAGCGGTAGCCATGGTCTGAGGGCGTGCCCGACGCGCGTCCCCGAGGCCGCCGCCCATCTTCTTGGCCTGCTGC
The DNA here is from genome assembly GCA_021605205.1 of Aegilops longissima. Classification (NCBI taxonomy): domain Eukaryota; kingdom Viridiplantae; phylum Streptophyta; class Magnoliopsida; order Poales; family Poaceae; genus Aegilops; species Aegilops longissima. Next base: position 120,955,048 of record CM038680.1, read on the forward strand.
CGGAGTTCACGGTGTGGGCGGAGGAGCCGTCCGGCGTCCGGCTTCAGCTCCGCTCCTCTGGGTGAGCTCCCGGTGGCGCCTGGGTGGCCTCGGCTCTAGGCGGATGGGCTGCTGCGGCCGGGCCGTGGGCTTCTCCGAGTTTTACGCTAGAGGAACCTTCTCGACTCATGGTGGCGAGACGTTCGCTCATGTAGCGTGGTCTTATTGCGGTGCTCCTGCACTTCAAGCACGACGGCGACGCCACCCTCTACGTGAGGGTGTTCGGGAAGACGGTCGCCGCATGGGGTGCTGCCACAAGACGGCGGCTGCGGTCGAGGACTCGGCCCGGCGTGGATGGAGAGGGCAGCAGCGGCGGTGGCGATGCCGTGACTCCTCAAGCTTCACCGGCTCTTCTTGGTGGTGATTCTTCCAAAGCAGCGGCGCGGCAGCTTCCCGCCGCGCCGCTTGGGGGGTGGTAGCGGGTCCTCTCGCCTTGGCCTGATGAAGCGAGAGGAGTCCGCTGAGCTCGGAGACGGCTCGAGCCTTCCAAGAGGGCCGGCAGGCGTGCTTCACCGCTTTGTCCTTTTCCTTTCTTTTCTCCTGCGCAAAAAAAACAACAATGTGTGGCCCCTGGTGGGGCGTTTAGGTTAACGCCGTTAATTATTGTCTTGCTTTTGTTATCCCGACATCGTTCCTTTCACAGCGCCCATTCGCAAGTGAACTCCGGCCGTGGCCTGAGGCGACCGATCCAGCCCGTGTTCAAGCGTTGTCTTGCCCGTGAGGCATGGTCGGGAGGGTGCTCCGGTGTGGACCAGGCCGTGAAAACTTGAGCGATAGGGGTAGGAACGCTCATGAGGGCTCCCGAGGCTTCGCCTCGCGAGTCCCCACGCAAGAGAAATCGAGGCAGGAGAGCGAAAAGATCGAAGAAACACGGACCAAAAGATGGCGATAGTTTCGATAAAAACTCCAAATGGGAATAACTAGTCAATCTGCTGAAAGTAAATGAAAAGCCGCGTCCGACACCTAGTCTAGTCTTGACGTCTTCTCACCAAGCGGAGCTAAGTCTGCCATGGGGCGGAGGGAGCCCTGGGGCGAGGCCGGCACTCTGAGACTGGGCGTGTACAGCCCCAACTCATTATTACGTGAGAGTGTCACGGCGGCGAGCTTCACAGCGTTGGCCCTCTTCACGTGCTCCGGACTTTCTTCCGGGAAGCAAGCTTCACAGGCGTTGGCCCTCTTCACGGGCTCGGGCCCTTTCGAGCGCAGCTTCACAGGCGTTCGCCTTCTTCATGTGCTCTGGGCCTTTCTTCCGGGAAGCAATCTTCACAGGCGTTGGCCCTCTTCACGGGCTCCGGGCCCTTTCGAGCACGCGACACTTCACAAGCGCTTGCCTTCTTCACGTGCTCTGGGCCTTTCTCAAAAAGATGAGCTTCACGGGCATTCGCCTTCTTCACGTGCACCGGCCTTTTCCAAAAGGATGAGCTTCACAGCATTCGCCTTCTTCACGTGCCTTGGGCCTTTTCCAAAAGAATGAGCTTCACGGGCATTCGCCTTCTTCACGTGCACCGGCCTTTTCCAAAAGAATGAGCTTCACAGCATTCGCCTTCTTCACGTGCCTTGGGCCTTTTCCAAAAGAATGAGCTTCACGGGCATTCGCCTTCTTCACGAACCTTTGGGCCTTTTCCAAAAGAATGAGCTTCACAGCATTCGCCTTCTTCACGAACCTTGGGCCTTTTAGGGTAAAACCTCCGGAGGTGCTTTGGATGTTCCACGCGTTCAGATAGGTACTCCCTCTTGAGTCTCCAAGCGCACGGAGCCGGGCTTGGAAACATGAACAACCTTGAACGGGCCCTCCCACATGGGAGAGAGCTTATGCAGTCCCTCCCTAGAGAGGACCCGTCGGAGCACGAGGTCCCCTACCTCGAGAGTTCTGGGGCGGATGTTGCGGCAGTGGTATCGCTGGAGTGCTGCTGGTACCTTGCCGCCGCAGCAAGCAGACTTCTCGACGGCGCTCCTCCCCAAAGACGAGGGCCGTCCACGCATGGCGCCCTGCAGCGTTTCATCGAACGCCGGGACCCAGCGGATCGGCGCTGACCTCGTGAGGAGGACCGCCGGCTCCGTGAGACCGGGAAGAAGGGGTCTCTCCGGTTGGCTTGGTTGTGGTTGTGCGGATGGACCACAACACGGACGGAAGCTTCGTCATACCAGCCTCTGCCGCAGCCTCAGTTTCTTCTTGAGCGCCCCGGTCTTGAGGCCTCTCGGGACCTCTGCGTTAGCCCGCTCGGCCTGTCCATTGCTGCGAAGTGCGCCACCAAGCGTAGCATATCTGCGTCCCAAGGTTAGCGCAGACGTTTTAAAAGGTTCTTGGTGAATCTGCGAACCATTGTCGGTGATGATGCGGTTCGGCACTCAACCGACTCACGATGCCCTTGATGAACTTGACCGCAGAACCGCGGGGATGGTGCGACGGCCTCGACTTCGCCCACTTGGTGAATTTGTCCACGGCGACGTAGAGGTAGCGATAGCCCCGGCGCCCGAGGAAAAGGGCCCAGATGTCCAGCCCCAGCACCGCGAATGGCCAAGTGAGGGGATGGTTTGCGCACCTCTATTTGGTGGTGGATCTGCTTGGCATGGAATTGGCAAGCCTCGCAAGCCTTCACGAATTCAACAACGTCATTGAGCGATGGGCCAATAGAAACCGCTGCGAACGCTTTGCCGACGAGGGCCCGTGGCGGCGAATGGTGCCCACAATCTCCACCATGTATATCTGCGGCCAGTTCCTTCCCTGTTCCTGGTGATGCGGTAGCACAGGATCGTCGTTCGATCGTTTCGGTAGAGCTCTCCATCCATGATGTTGTATGCCGTGGCTTGCGCGCCACACGCCTCTGCCTCCTCCTCCTTCTCGGCAAAGTTCCATGCGTTAAGTAACTCTTGAGCTCCGTGATCCATCACCCCTCTTGAGGTTCCATCGTTAGGAGCAGGCGTGCTCTCGAGGCGGGCCACATCTTTGGGGCTCCCGAGGCAGGGTGGTGAGGAGCTCCACCCGAGGCTGTGCTGTGCTTGATAACGGTGGTGGGTGAGGGCTTGAAGAGTCGTTCCTCAAAGGCGCCCGGCTCCTGGGGTAACCTCCTGGAGGCTCGTTTGGCGATGTCGCCGGCCTCTTGATTGGTGCCATGGGCACACGTCTTGCAGCTCCAACCCCAATTGTTTCTCCATCCTGCGGACCTCCGCAATGTAGGCCTCCATGTGTTCATCTCTTGGCTCGTACACCTTGTTGGAGAAATTGACGAGGAGCTGCGAATCGCCCTTGATGGTAAGGCGCTTCACCCCTGTGGCAGCGGCAGCCTTCGGACCCTTATCGGCCCCTCGTGATTCTGCTATATTGTTGGAGACCTTCTCGCCCTCATGGAAACAGAGCTGCACGACATAGTAGAGCTTGTCCTAAGCGGAGATATGAGCACCGCCCAGCCCAGCATACTGTCTGGAGAACGCCCGTCAAGTACATGACCCAACCTTCGGGCGCTTCGCCTCGGGAGAGGGATCGATCTCGCCGCCCCGAGGCCGGTGCTTCGCCCATTCGCCATGAAATCTGCTGCATGCCCCTTGATGACTCTGGTTGTCTTGAACTCGAGCTGGAATGCTTGCAGCTCAATGTTCCACTCAGCGACCCTTCCGCCGAGTTGGGGCTCTGAGCACCCTCTCCAGGGGTATGCCGAGACAACCTTGATTGGATGTCCTCGAAGTAGTGCCGCAGCTTGCTGAAGCCACCAACAGCGAGGAGGAGCTTCTGCGGCATGGGGTACCGTGCCCTCGCATCCCGTAACCTTGTCCGACGAAGTACACCGGTGCTCGAGCGAGGCTAGGGGCGTTGGTGTTGGTGGCGTCTTCCGAAGCTGTGGTGCCTCCCGAGGTGACGGCGCCTCCAAGCCGGGTGCTTGGATGGAGGGCCTCTCCGCCCTTGGTGTGCTCTGCTGTGACGGTGATCTTCTTCATTGCGGTCTTTGGCCTGCGAGTTCCTTCCGATTCGCCTTGCCTTAGCTCGGGTGGCCGCCGTGGTCTTGGCTCGACGCCTCCCTAATCGCCACCGGGGCTGCGCTAGCGAGTAGGGAGGGCGGCAGGTAGAGTACCAATGGCTCTCGAGGCGCTGGGCCACCATCCTTTGGAGGGCTGGTCGGGTACCTCTTGATGTCTTGGAACGCTTTGTCGGCCTCTGCAGTCCATTCGAAGGGCCTTTTTCTTCATCGGTGGAAGAAAGGCAATACCGCTCCCCAATCGGGAGATGAACGGCCCAGCCGTTCTGGCGCCCGTGAGCTTCGCATTTCCACGAGGGTCTTTAGTGGGCTCATGTCCTCAAGCGCCTTGACCTTTTCGGGTTGGCCTCGATGCCTCGGTGGGACACGAGGAAACCCAGGAGCTTGCCCGAGGGAACTCCAAACACACACTTCTCCGGGTTGAGTCGTAGGCTCACTGCGTTGAGGCTCGTGAAGGTTTCCTCCAGGTCTTGTATCAAGGTCTTGGCCTCGCGAGACTTCACCACGATGTCGCCGACGTAAGCCTCCACATTCTTCCCAGTGTGGGCCCAAGGTGATGTGCATGAGCTGGAAGGTTGCCCTGCGTTGCGCAGCCAGAATGGCATGCATGTATAGCAAGACACTCCACACGGGTTAAGAAGGCCGTTTTTCCACGTCTTCCACCGCCATCTTGATCTGGTGATACCCGGAAAAGGCGCCCAAGAAGCATAACAGTCTCACTCGGCGGTGGAATCGACGATCCGGTCGATCTTGAGGGAGCGGAACGGATCCTGCGGGCATGCTTTGTTGAGGTTGGTGAAGTCGACACACATGCGCTCCTTTCCTCCCTTCTTTGGCACCACCACGGGGTTGGCCAGCCAATCTAGGTATCGGACCTCGCGAATAACCCCCGCGGCTTCTAGCTTGCGGGTCTCTTGGACGATGAAGGCCTGCTTTTCAGTGGACTGCCTTCTCGCCTTCTGCTTCACAGGACGCACGTTGGGGCACACGTTGAGGTGGTGCTCGATTCGCCCGTGGGATCCCCTTGGTGATCGGGCTCCCGGCGAACACCTTCTTGTTCGCACGCAAGAACTTGACCAGGCTTCCTCCCTGCTCGGGCTCGAGGTTGGCGCCTATGGTGAAGTTGGCGTTTAGGACCCGTCCTCGTCGGACAGTATCTGCTTGGTCTCCGCTTTGTCTTGAGTGAACAACTTCTTCTTCTTGGTGGCGCAGCCCCTTGGGCTTGAGGGCTTCCAGATCGGGCGGCTGCGCTCTGCCGCCGTCTTGAGGGCGAGCTGGAAGGCGCGCCATGACCTTCGGTATCCCCGGCACGTGAGGACGCCGCTGCTCCGGGCATCTTCATGAGGTTGTACCCGGGTGGGTTGCGCCATGAATTTGGTAATGCTGGATAGCCAAGGATGGCATTGTAGGGAGGCCGATGGGGGCGATGTCGAAGTCGACCAGTTCGCCTGCGCGGAAGGTCGAGGTGCCAAGGTCACCGGAAGCGGATTTGCCCCAAGGAGCTGGATGACCCTCCTCCTACGCCCGAAAAAGGCCGGCTGGGCTGTAGCCGCTCCCTGGGTATGCATAGGAGGTTGAAGGCCTCGACTGAGAGTACGTTGAGGCCGGCGCCATCGTCGATGAGGGTCCTGGTGACGGCAACCTGGAAGATGGTGGGTGTGCAGAGCATGGGGAGCGCACCCGAGCCGGCCGAGTTGGTGGGTGGTCCCGAGAGTCAAAGGTCAGCCCGGCAGACGGCTCCGTCCGGCCCGAGGGAGCCCCCTGCCGCGTGGAGGCGGCGCCGACCCGGCGGACGAATGTCTTGACATGGCGGCCGGAAGGCGGCGCCGCGAAGCCGCCAGAGGGCCGCGACGACCGGAGGAACCGCGTGACGGGCGGGTGACGAGGAAGCTGCGCGGCTCCTCCCGAGGTCGCCGAGAGCGCAGGGGCGATGCTTGCTGCCCGTTCCCGCCAGCCGGTGGCGGTGTTGGCAAGGGCGGTGAGGAACGACGAGGGCGCCACCGTCCAAAGGCGACATGGGAGGCGAGGGCGGCTCGGCGCTCGGCGCGAGCCCGACGAGCGTCAGACATGGTTGCGGTGGTCGGGGAAGAACGAGGCGACGGAAGGCAGATTCCGGCGCACCCCTACCTGGCGCGCCAAATGTCGGATTTCGGGTTCCGGCAGACCCTTGAGGTTCGAACACTGGGGTGCGCGCGGAGATCCAACCCTCCACCGTCTCGCACCTCGCCGAATCGCTGGGACCTAAACTACTAAACGGAACAGCACAAGAGACACGAGATTTATACTGGTTCGGGCCACCATTGTGGTGTAATACCCTACTCTAGTGTGTGGTGTGGTAGATTGCCTCTTGAGCTGATGAGGAACAATACAAGGAAGAACAGCCTCGAGAGGGTATGTTCTTGGCGGGTGTGATGAACTGCTAGGTGGGGCGCTCTAGCTCTGGTTTCTTAATGAGGATCCGGATCCCTACGCCACGGGGTGGCTACTCCTATTTATAGGCGAAGGCCCTGGGCCTCTTCCCAAATATTGAGCGGGAAGGGCGCCAACAATTGGCCATTTTGAAGGGGAACAACGGGTACACTTATCCTGAATAAAGTTGGTCCTCGCCGCCAAAGGCTCCGTGATGGCCTTTGCTTGGGCTCCACGATGACTCCCTTCAGCCGTTGGGCTGGTCTTGGTCTTGTTGCACCAAACGGATGCCTTTGCTTGATGCTCTTGCCTGCATTTGCTCCTTTGCACCAAAGAGGAAGGGAGGACATCATGCTGGTGGCGCCCGATGGCGCCCTTGGTCGTCATGGCTTGCGCCACGGGCACCTCATGAGGTACCTTGCCTTGAACTCTCCGCCTCCTCATGAGCCAGCCCACGAGGCCGTGCTCGAGAAGCTCCTTGTCGTCCGCCTCATGAGGCTTGGCCCCTCGCGAGGGTCTTGAGCTTGCGTTGATGAAGATGGACCGTGCTGGGCCTCCTTCGAGCCACGCCGCAGGCCGCAGGCAGGCAAGTCTGGGGACCCCCGTTCCCAGAACACCGGCAACATGAGATTGTGTGTGTGTGTGTGTAAGTGAGATGGAGAGAGAACGAGGGACAGAGATAGAGTTTTAGATGGGTCTATCGAGTGCGAGTGAGATATGCATGTGTATGTGTGACCCAGGGAGATGGATAGTTTGAGAGAGAGGGAAGAGCTCCGAGACGACAGAGTGGTGCGTGAGAGAGTTACGGGCAACGAGCCAAGGAATTTGTGTGCGTATGATGAGTGCACCCAAGATATTTAACTTGGACTAGAGAATCATACATAGTGTGCGAGAGAGACCTATAGATGGAGTATATATGCATGCGAACTAGAAAGACCCCCCCCCCCCCACGCACACACAAAGAGAGAGATGGAGAGAGAGGGAGAGGTACCAACAAGGTTTGTGTGTTGGATGCGTGCGATAGAATTGAATATTGTCGGCGAGAGAGAGAGAGAGAGAGAGAGAGAGAGAGAGAGAGAGAGAGAGAGAGAGAGAGAGAGAGAGAGAGAGAGAGAGAGAGAGAGAGAGAGAGAGAGAGAGAGAGAGAGAGAGAGAGAGAGAGAGAGAGAGAGAGAGAGAGAGAGAGAGAGAGAGAGAGAGAGAGAGAGAGAGAGAGAGAGAGAGAGAGAGAGAGAGAGAGAGAGAGAGAGAGAGAGAGAGAGAGAGAGAGAGAGAGAGAGAGAGAGAGAGAGAGAGAGAGAGAGAGAGAGAGAGAGAGAGAGAGAGAGAGAGAGAGAGAGAGAGAGAGAGAGAGAGAGAGAGAGAGAGAGAGAGAGAGAGAGAGAGAGAGAGAGAGAGAGAGAGAGAGAGAGAGAGAGAGAGAGAGAGAGAGAGAGAGAGAGAGAGAGAGAGAGAGAGAGAGAGAGAGTCCGGGAGAGGGGGAGGTCGCATTTTATGCATCAAAGACTAATATAAACCATGTTTCGGTATAAACTTGCATTCAAATAATTAATTTGGAGAACATGTTGTCTACAATCCACACATGAACGTAGATATGCGTATATCAAACAAGTTCGTTAATTTGACTTTCAACATGTTCATGGAGTACTATAATACTGTACAACATGCTACACGATTGAGGTGTTCAATTTTGGATTTAGTTAACTATTTTGACCTAGTGAAGGAGCTATTTCATTAAATCGAGATATTTCATTTTGGGGTTGATTCCCTTTTTTGAGTGGGTCAACTATTTGTCATATAATAAATCATTAGCAAAGAGCATGTAAAAACACATTACTCCCGAGCATCATCTCTCCATCTAAAAAAGAAGTGGCAAGCTAATATTTAAAAATTTGATTCGAATCGACTTGGTAAGGTAGACATGGATGCTCGTTCTCCCAAAATTTGAACGAAACGTTAAACACCCTCTGCTCGGTGGAATTCGCCCGAGAAAATAAATGGGAGACGCGAAATTACTGGCCTATGTGGGACACGCATCAATTGGCCCGTTGTACATCGAGGGTAGGTTCGTAACTTCATCCAAGAGCGCCTTGTCCTCGGCCGAAATGACATGTGCCGAATGATTCATAAACCATGGTCGGCAAAACACCCTCTCATCGCCTGAAATAGCTCGTGCCCACTATTACAAAACACGCTCTCCTTGCCCGACGTCGCCCGCGCCCACTATATTTCAAAACACGCCATCCTCGGCCGAAATCGCTCGCGCCCACTATATTTCAAAATATGCCCTCCTCGCCCGAAATTGCTCGCGCCCACTATTTGGGAGAAGCAAAGTTACTCTACTATCCCCGACCCTCAGTACACAGACCCAAGCCGAGAAGCCTAAAGGCAGGGGTAGAACTGTAACTCCCCCAAATTTCAGACAAATGCGTTCGTAAGACATGGTTCCACTCCCCTCCCAATTCCCCATTCATACCTCGTGGGCGCCAAGTCACCTTCTCCCGAGCCACGAAACCTCAGCCCCTCCTCCTTGCCGCCCCCATCGCACCAAATTCATAGCCGCCACTGGTGCGCGTCGGTCCTAAACTAACGGTTTTTAACCCCTTTCCGCGAAGCCATTTGGAACTGTCGCCAAGTGAGTGTGGACGATAGGGGGGTCCTTCCCACATGACCCAGAAACTGTCGGGGATATGCCCTCCTGGCACACACATTCGGCAAAATGAGGTCGTGTGCGACCGGCGAGCACTCAAATACTATCGGATTTCGGGTTCTGGCAGACCCTCTAGGTTCAAACTCTGGGGTGCACGCGGAGATCGCACCTCCAACCTACCTACGCCTCGTCGCCTTGCAAGGATCTAAACTACACAAAGAACAACACAAGAGACACGAGGTTTATACTGGTTCAGGCCACCATTGTGGTGTAATACCCTACTCCAGTGTGTGGTGTGGTGGATTGCCTCTGGGGCTGATGATGAACAGTACAAGGGAAGAACAGCCTCGCGAGGGGCTGTTCTTGAGCTAGTGCGATGAACTGCTAGGGGGAGTTCAGTCACCTCTCTTTCTCTCTCTCTAGATGCCAATGCCGATTTCCCTCGATCCCTTCAGGACTAATCCTCTCTCCTCAATCCTCTGCCTGCTTTGGTGGTGGCTAGTCCTATTTATAGGCGGAGGCCCTGGGCCTCTTCCCAAATATTGAGCGGGAAGGGCGCCAACAATTGGCCATTTTGAAGGGGAACATCTAGTACACTTATCCTGACTAAAGTCGGTCCTCGCCTGCCAAAGACTCTGATGGTGACGCCGGCTTGGGCTCCACGATGACCTCCTTCCTGCCGTTCTGCTGGTCTTGGTCTTGTTGCACTGAAATGGTTGCCTTTGCCTGATGCCTTGTCCTGCGCTTGCCTCCTTTGCACCAAAGGGGAAATGAGGACACTGCGCGGGTTGGCGCCCGCCTGGCGCCCTCGGTCGTCATGGCTTGCGTCATGGGCACCTCGTGAGGTACCCCGCCTTGATCTCTCCGCCTCCTCGAGAGCTAGACTGACGAGGCCGTGCCTGAGGAAGCTTCCTGTCGTCCGCCCCGCGAGGCTTGGCCCCTCGCGAGGGTCTTGAGCTTGTGTTGATGAAGATGGGTCGTACTGGGCCACCCCTTGAGCCACGCCGCAGGCCGCAGGCAGGCAAGTCTGGGTACCCCGTTCCTGTAACTCCGACAGAGCCCCGGCCCAAAGGCGCGCTGGACTTGGCTTAGCAGAGAAGCGAAAGGGCAAGTCTGACGCGCAAGGGAACTAACAAACAAGGGACCTTAGGCGCCAGCGTGGCGGTTGATTGGACATGGGTGTCCCTGCTTCCCCATGACGTCTCGGCAACTGCACGAATTGACAAGTCCCTGCATGCAAAGCGGGTCATGATTACCTGTGATCGTGGAGGTCGACGGTTGGCCTCCCCCGGCTATATGTACGGAACGGCGCGAGCCCTTCCAGTCCATCTCTTCTTGCTTCTCCTTCTTCTCCATCCTTGCCCTTGCTCCACATTGCGACAATGGCTCCGATCCTACGGTTCCCTGCAGAAGAGAAAGGAAAGGCCCCCCGAGAGGGTCCCGATCCGCTTCCGCCAAAGAAACGGTTATCCCTCTGCTGCCGAGATGAAGGCGCCCGGCAAGAGGTGTCAAGGCCCTAGTACGAGCGGCCACCACTAGGGTTCCCGCTGCCCTTGTACGCCCGCATTGAGGGCCCTGAAGGAGTTGACACCGAGCGCCACGGACGACGCCGTTGTCGGCGTTGGCGGGTCACGGCGGTGCGTGTTGTTAGCACCCTTTAGCATTTGCTCCTTTTTGTTCCCTACGAGGAATCAAAGAACACACCCCGTGGGGGTTTGTAAGGTGCTTGTAGTTCAATTTGTTAATATGATCATTCTCGTGAAGCGGTGAGGGATGCTCGTTCCGTCTTAGCTTATTTCCTCCTTTCGAACCTCGCAAGGACTTGACGCTCTGCGCTGACAGGTCCCGGTCCCAAGGCAGGCTTCAGTAGTCGCTGGTATGCCAGGTCGCAATGCCGTGGTCAAGGCCAGGAGGTGAGCAGCCCGGGGTCCAGTAAGAGCCCCTGAGTCGCGATGCTCAGGAGGTCCCCTTTAGTGCTCAAGCAGCCATTGTTCAGTGAGAAAGGAGCGTGACGTTGCCAACACGGGATTGCATTAGGTGCGAGGTTGGTGCTGCGATAGCTAGTATTTCTGAAGGATGACTTATCTCGGGAGCCAGGAACCGCCTCTTGGTGTGGCGTTAGGTCCGCGCGTCGGCAGCTGAGGAGTTGCCCGGCGAGGTCCCGTGTGCCTCTTCCTCTCGCCTTTACTCCTTTTTCGCTCTCGTCCTCGGGTCCGGCCCTCGGCGAGCTCGGCCGTCGCTGGTATGCTGTGTCGCGATGCCGTGGACAAGGCTCGGAGGTGAGGGTGGAGAGCGAGGGAGTCCATGAGTCGCGATGCTCGGTACCCCCCTTTAACGTGCAAGCGGTTTGCGCGACGAGAGTGACGGGACACCGCGAAGGCCTCGCCGACATCGCTCCTTGAAGAGATCCCGCAGGCTCATCACAAGAAGAACGAGTTCGCCATGACAATCGACGTCGGCCGTTGGTTGCTACGGAGGGTGACGAGGCAATCAAGGCTTGACGAGGTGGCGCCTTGCGGGGCTGCCGCGGCCAGAGCTCAGCCATTCAGGTTTGTCGACGTTGCAGGGACGAACCCATGCGCAAGCATCGTGCCGTTAGGGAGTAGCTCCATCAGTAGGTGTCAATTGAGCGGGCGATTAGGTCAAACACGTTAATCACGAAGGAGCAAATCCATTTAGATAGGCGCAGAGAAGGCGAACATCGCTGGGTCGGGCCCGAGCGACTTGAGGATGACGCAGCCCGAGGGGTACCCCTAATAAAGTAAACTAGAAACATGAATCAAAAGGAATACATGCCGCAGGGATGGACCCACGCGGCCTGGGAATGATGCAGCCCTGGGGGGCGCTCCCAGCTGAAAATGAAATTCGAAGGACGTCACCTGGTGATGTTGGGGACGAAGGGGTGCTGAAGTAGCGGACATCGTGTGCTGCGGAAGCCGATCTTCACGAGCCCCCAGGCCCAGGAGCCTCGGGAGGCTCCGGAGGCGCTGGTGGCTCTTCGCGGACCATCTCCATCTCCGCCAGGACTGCACAACGCCTGGCCGCTTGAGCCTCGGGATGCTCCTCATGAGGCGCGCCGCTGCAGCCGCGTTCGGCAAGCCGTAAGGCATGCGAACATAGCTGTGGGTGGACCTTCACAGCGCCCCACGCGTGAGGGCGAGGCGCTCTCGAGAGGCGGCTCGGTTGAGCCCTGGTATGTCGATGCAGACGCGCAGCCCACCATCTTCGCCTGGATGGGGAGCTACGGCGGGTAAGCGGCGACTGCCACTCATGACTCTTGACTCCTGCATCTCCTGAATGATCTTGCTGACGAACTCCTGAGGGTTTGGCCCTCCTTGCCTTGCTCCTTCCTGAGGGAAACGTGCTTTGAAACACGCCTCCAAGTGGTGCCCGAGCGCCTCCCTCGTGGTCTTAGCAAAGTCGGTGGCCCTCCAGGAGAGAGCCTCCGAGCCTTGCTCGAGGAGGGCGCCGGGCGCGCCTTCCTACGCGACAGAAGGAGGCGCCCCTGGAATGGGCGCGGACTCTGAGGGGGCTGCCTCCCGAAGGCTATGACCAGGGGATGTCTTCTTCTTCTTAGGGACCACCTTGGGAAGCCCTCCGCTCGTGCGATCTGGATCTTCAATTGGCGCGGCTCGAAAAGCACGCTCCAGGGAACACACTACGTCTCTCTCTTCACAAGGCACTGTGATGACTCCACCGCTTCCTGGCATCTTGAGGACATTGTAGCCATGATGGGTCACGGCCATGAACTTGGCCAGGGCTGGGTACCCGAGGATGGCGTTGTACGGCAGGCGAATGTGAGCGACGTCGAAGTCAATGAGCTCGGTGCGATAGTTGTCGCGCTTCCCGAAGGTAACAGGAAGGCGGACCTGCCCTATCGGAACTGTGGAACCATCAGTGACTCCGGAGAAAGGCTTGGTTGGCTGAAGCTGATTGTATGGCACTTGGAGATTGTTGAATGTCTCGACGGACAGGACATTAAGGCTTGCTCCGCCATCGATGAGGGTCCTGGTGACTTGCACATTGCTGATGATTGGGGAGCAAAGCATCGGGAGGACTCCGGCTGTGGCTGCGCACTTGAGCTGATCCGCTGAGCTGAATGTGATGGCGCACGCGACCACCGAGGGGCGTGTGGCCCGAGCCCGGGAGGACTGCATTCACCGGCGGGCTAACGCTTGAAGATGCGTTGAGAGGTGGGGCTTGAGCTCCGCCCAGATGCAAGCGATTGCTGCTGCCCCGGAAGCCCCAGCCTCCTCGCCCCGATGATGGTCTTCATTTCTCCTTGGCTGCGGTGGCAGAGGAGGGAGGCCTGCGTTGCCTTGTGGGCGATCCTCGCGAGGCTGATCCCTCCAGCCTCCCTTGCGAGGCAGGTCCCTCCAACCTCCCTCGCGAGGCTGATCCTGCCAGCGGTCCTCGCGAGGTCGGTCGCGCCACCCTTGGCGAGGGACACGGTCTTCCCATCGTCCTCCACCTCTTCCTCCTCCTCGGCCATAGCCCCGGTCGCTGCGCTCGGGCGTCGGCAGGCACGCACGTCTCACACGGCTCTGAGCTCTTGGCACTCGTTGGTGTTGTGGGTGTGGACGTCATGGTACACGCAGTACCGACTGCCCTTGGATGACTCAGGCTGATCCCTTCCTCGCTTGGTGTTCGGCTCTGCTGCAAGCACGGCAGCCCCCTTGCGCTTCACGTCCTTGACCTTGGGCTTCTTCTCTTCTGGGTCGGCAGCCGACAGCTCGAGAAGGGAAAGGCGTCCTTCCTCAGCCCTGGCGCACTTGGTCGCCAAGTTGAACAGCTCCAGGGATGTGCACAGGTCTTCATGGACCGCGAGCTCTTCCTTCATCTTGACGTCACGCACACCGTCGGAGAAGGCTGAGATGATGGCCTCCTCAGATACCCTGGGGATCTTAAGGCGAGCGTTGTTGAAAAGTTGGATGAACTTTGCGTGGTCTCCCCGATCGCTGCTTGATGCGGCGCAAGTCACTCATGGCCGGGGGCCGATCGCGGGTGCCTTGGAAGTTGGCGATGAATCGGGTGCGCATCTCGTTCCAGGAGGAAATCATGCCAGGAGCCAGGTTCAGGAGCCAGGTGCGGGCACCATCCTTGAGCGCCATGGGAAACCAGTTCGCCATGACCTTCTCGTCCCCGTTGGCGGCTTCGATGCCCAGCTCATAGAGCTGGAGGAACTCCGCAGGGTCGGCTGTGCCATCGTAGCGTGGGGGCGGGTCTGGCTTGAACTTGCCCGGCCAGGCCACGCTGCGCAGCTCGGCAGTGAAGGCACGACAGCCCGCAATGGCCACGGGAGGCCTTTGGTGACGGAGGGCTTGATCTTGGAGGTCTCCATGCGCTGCCGCCAGGAGCAGCGCGGGGTCTTGGTGCGCTGGAGCAGGAGCGCGGTCATGTCGGGCCGGTGCGGGGAGCACACGGGCGGCTTCTTGGGGACGAGGGATCTCTTGGCAGCTCTTCTCTTGCTGCGCTGGTGCTGGACGGAGTGGGTTCCGCCCAGGGGCCACGCGCCTTGGGGCCAAGGCGCCTTCTTGAGGGGGAGGAGGCTAAGGCGCCCCCGGAGCTTCATCGCCCGCGCAAGGCGGGGCGCGGTGCAGCGAGAAGGATGGCGCACGGGAGCCCCCAGCGGCGCTAACGAGCTCGGTGATGCGGGCGAGCCACTATTGTAGAGGTCGTCGACGGGATGGTAGTGCAGGAGTTCCCGTGCCAGGAGCAACGCGGCGTGCGCGTCCGCAGGAGCGCGAGGCGGCGGGGACGAAGAACCGTCTGGAGCCAGCCGACGGGTGGCAAGGCGGCTTCCCACCGCACCGGAAGGATGCAGACGACGCCGCTGCTCGTTTCGCCGGGCGGTGGCGGCGTTGACGACAAAGCGACGGGAACGGCGGGCGGCCGCCGATGGGGGCCGTCTGGGCGACGCGAGTAGCGAGCGGCTGGCGCTTAACGCAGGCTCGGCGAAGCGTCGACATGGATCGAGTGGCGGCGAAGAGCGAGGCGGCGGAAGGCGGATTCGGTGCACCTACCGGCGCGCCAAATGTCGGTTCGGGTTCCGGCAGACCCTCTAGGTTCGAACTCTGGGGTGCACGCGAAGATCGCACCTCCAACCTACCTACGCCTCGTCGCCTCGCAAGGATCTAAACTACACAAAGAACAACACAAGAGACACGAGGTTTATACTGGTTCAGGCCACCATTGTGGTGTAATACCCTACTCCAGTGTGTGGTGTGGTGGATTGCCTCTAGGGCTGATGATGAACAGTATAAGGGAAGAACAGCCTCGCGAGGGGCTGTTCTTGAGCTGGTGCGATGAACTGCTAGGGGGAGTTTAGTCGCCTCTCTTTCTCTCTCTCTAGATGCCAATGCCGATTTCCCTCGATCCCTTCGGGACTAATCCTCTCTCCTCAATCCTCTGCCTGCTTTGGTGGTGGCTAGTCCTATTTATTGGCGGAGGCCCTGGGCCTCTTCCCAAATATTGAGCGGGAAGGGCGCCAACAATTGGCCATTTTGAAGGGGAACATATAGTACACTTATCCTGACTATAGTCGGTCCTCGCCTGCCAAAGACTCTGACGGTGACGCCGGCTTGGGATCCACGATGACCTCCTTCCTGCCGTTCTGCTAGTCTTGGTCTTGTTGCACCGAAATGGTTGCCTTTGCCTGATGCCTTGGCCTGCGCTTGCCTCCTTTGCACCAAAGGGAAATGAGGACACTTCTTGGGCTGGCGCTCACTGGCGCCCTCGGTCGTCATGGCTTGCGTCATGGGCACCTCGTGAGGTACCCGCCTTGATCTCTCCGGGCCTCGCGAGCCAGCCCTGACGAGGCCGTGCTCGAGGAAGCTTCTCGTCGTCGTCCGAGGCTTGGCCCCTCGCGAGGGTCTTGAGCTTGTGTTGATGAAGATGGGCCGTACTGGGCCACCCCTTGAGCCACGCCGCAGGCCGCAGGCAGGCAAGTCTGGGTACCCCCGTTCCGAGAACGCTGACAAATACAGAAATACATACAATAGAGCTAAAAAATACAATTATCCGGCGAAATTGTTTCCGGCCGCAAGTACATCCGACATAGTCAGTCCCCGCTAAACATTTCCGTTCGTATGCACATCCCACACAGTCGCTCCAAGGAAAATGTTTCCGTTCACAGGTACATCGCACACAATTTTCCCCCTTAAATCGTTTGCTTTATTGAATGTATCACACACGGTCCGTAGAAGAAACTGTGTGGCAAAGGTTGTTCATCACACACAGTTTTTATGTGGCAAATGTTTGCGCAAGGTGGCCTAATGCAAACAGTTTTCAAGAGAAAGTCGTGTCTGATTGTTCATTGATCCAACACGGTTTATTCCTAGAAACTGTGTGCGTTGCCTGAGGTCATCACCCACAGTATTGTTTCAACAACCGTTTGCAATATCAAAACCCAATTAGCAGGCAAATTCGCCATTAGCAGGTTAATTATCCGATTATTCATAATCCATTTATTAATCTAATTGACATTTCATATCAAGCACACAATATATTTCATTTACATATTAAGGAAGCAGAATTTCATAATTGAAATACATCAGAGTACAACATGATATAGCTTCAGGACTCAGCTACCCCATTACACAACTGCACCAGCAGCAAGTTCCACATGCAACATGTAGAACCTTAGAAATTAGCATCATATACAGTATATAGACAGATGCATCTCATCTAGAAAACTGCTGAAGCATAAGGCGGATATTGAGCCTTCATTCATGTTGAAGGTCTTTGCAACTTTAGGCCAGTGCCTGTGGATGATTGACCGTCCATCCTTCGTCCTCTTCAGGAACACTTCCATATTGAACCGTGAGTGTTGTATGAAAACCTTCCTCGCCTCCTGACCATAGAGGTAGTTTGAGAGGTAATCATCAGTGAACTGCTTTGGAAAGGCCTGGAAACAAGGATGTGCATAAATATCTTCTCTATATTGCAAATGGGGCAAAGGAATAAAAAAAGGCAAGGTATAATAGTTAGTACCATCTTGTAGTGAACTGATATCTTCTTCATTGTGCAGACAAAGATCTTGTTGTTTTTTGTCGCTAATTTCTTTATCATAACAATCTTTTTGAGTTTCTTGATTTGGTTGATATTCATGGACAACTCATTTCCCATATGCAAAAAGGTTCAAACAGCGGGTCAAAACCTCTGACAGCAGGACCTACATGTGCAAGACCAAATTGTTAAAAACCTAAATATTAGAATGGTTCCTGCAATTGCACAATAATGTGCTATTAGACAACGGACCATGCACGTGCTAACCTCGATTGTAAACCTCAGTGCTTCCCATTGTTTCCCTGCAACACATATAAGGTAGTTAGTCATCAGGTTAAGTAAGGGTTCGCATGCTATCAGTAAAATATGTTGATGAAAAATAATCACATTGCAGATTCATCAGATTCATTCAAGCCACACGAAAAACTCATTTACCCAAACTAAGCATGATTAAGAACTAGGAAATATAGCACTTGTATATGTTTCTCATGTATTAAGTGCAGCCAAATTCACAACAATACAAAATTCTACCCACGACAATTGGACATCGCATTGCAGAATTGAACCAAGCAGTTAACTAAAAACCACAACAAATGAACCAAACATTAACTGAGCACCACATTGCACAATATAACATACTCCTAATAGAAGATCAGACAGTTAACCAAACAGTTAACTACAACCAATTGTAGCAATTGTATTTGTTTCTCATGTATTTACTATAGCCAAATTCAATTTATTCCTCACATGGTATACAATAACAAAATGCACCCACAATTTTTTAAAGATAACAAAATGCACCTCACATGGAAGACAATACAAAATTGCAGCCTGAAGAATTGAACATCACACTTGCAGAATTGAACCAAACAGTTAACTGAAGACGAGAACTAATTAACAAAACATTTAATAAGTGAGCACCACACTGCATGACATATAGAACATATACACTAGAGCAACAGATTGCATGGTAAAATCAGATAGCACAATTCACTAGAATTTGTGAAGGAAAGGCAGGAGCAGCACACGCAACGGGTAAACCGAGCATGCTTAACCGGCATAGCTAGCATGGCAAGGTGCTCCTTTGAGATCTGGGGGTCGGCACGAATGGCAGCAATCACGACCTCATCCGCGCATGCGGCCGCGATTTGCTTCTCCGCTGCCAAATGCTCCTTGAGGTCCTGGCTATACTGCGTGCACCATGGCTTTGGCCGGCACTTATTTGGTGGAGGTGTCGGTGATTTGGGTGGAAGGTGTCGCGCTCGCGTCGACGGTCGGGGCATGTGGGATGTGGAAGGAGGAGGAGGATGAGGGTCGGGTGTGGATTACCTGCTTGGATAGAGGAGGCCGAGCAGCGTGAAGGAGGGTCGCCGACAAGGAGGCGGCGCTGCAAGCAAGGAGTGAAGGTTTCAACATGGAAAGGAAGGCGGAAAGAGGGGAAATGTGGCTTTTGGTAAGGGGGAGAGGGCGGGGAGGTAGATATTTCCGCGGAAGCTGGAAATTTGGAATCACTTCAGCGAAAAAACTAGCGCGCAAAGTGTCATCAGACACGGTCCCTTATTCAGAACTCTGTATGATATGTGGACATCACAAACGATTCAGATAGCTTAACCCGTGTGTGATGAGTTTGAGCATCAAAAGTTTTGGTTTGAATTTCCATGGTTACAGTGGTCATCCACATCACTGCATAATTTGGGTACACAAAGGAGACTACAGCACACCCACACTTCTTAATCGAGCAAGTTCAGCAATTAAACAGAGCTAGCTGACCTAAACATTACTCAAACAATTTAAAGACCGGCGCTCTTAATTAAACAAAACAAAGAGTACTACTACGGCTGGTGCTCGTCGATCTCCGCAGCCGCCTCCATGTCCAGCTCGCGCCCGACGGTCTCTGGGGAAGGGGCTCCATGGCATCCATCGCACCATACTCGACAAGCATCTCGCCATCCGTGTCCACCATCTCTTTGGAAAAGGCCGCCATGATCTGGGCGTGGGCGGACACAATCTGGGCTTGGACGGGCTCGGTTGTTGCAAGGTATGCGGTGGAGGAACAGACGGCTGCTCAAATGCTCTCGGAGATTGCTAGCTCTTCGGCCGTGGGTTGCCGACCATTGTCTGAGAAGCTTCGTTCGATTTGTGCGGTGACCGCCAGGAGCTGGTCGTGAGCGGCCTCCATCAGGGCTAAGGCCGCCACTGCAGAACGGACAGCTGTTGTGCCGCTCTCGCCAGTTGCTATCCCCGAGGCAGATGTTGCTGCCGCCACCTGAGAAGCAACAGCGGCCGTTTGGGCTGCCTTTGCCGCCCGGTCGCAGATTGCGGCCGCGCTCATGCACCTTCTTAGCACGCCCATGGCGGCTACGGTCGCGCTCTCGCCGGAGTGGGCCACCGAAGTTGCCCTCACGACGCGGGTCCACGTGCCCATCTTTCACCGGTGAAGATTGAACACTGAATGATATTTGGGGAGCGAGCTAGTGTGTTTGAGACGCCGACTATGGACTGTAGCCGACGCACATTCTCGCGTACGCCATAGGCGTCCTATACACCGACAGTGCTCCAGGATATTTTGTGCTGCATCTCACACGGTTGCTGATAATAAACTTTATGCGGTCTACTTGATTTTTCATCTTGATTTGAATTACATAATGGGGTCACAGCGGCAACAGACGGTGTTTGAATTCCTAGACCTTTTATCTGGAGTGAACATGCAACTATATGTGTGTCGTATCAGGGTTCATTTAAACATTTTATACATTAAATTGGTTTTCTAGCCATCTCAGGTGAACAATTCAAATTTGAACTACATGCACATGCTCCAGTGCATATAAATTGGTTAAAAAATCAAATATGTGTCCTTGAGTGCATGGTTATAGGTCCCATGCAAGAAATGGAATGAATTTCAAACACCAGGGCATTGTTGATTGCGGGCAAAACATTGAGATGCCTAGTTTTTAAATTCTAGTAAATCCGAAACTCGTCTAGAATTCATTAAACTTGGCATGCTATCATGGAGCGGCATCAACATGCCGTGGTACAAATTTTGTCCCATTTGGGGTAGGTTTGGGTATAAACTTCTCACAAACCGGAGCTTCTCACAACAAGCATGATGGTTTTCGGTAGGGAACGTCCCACCTGTGGGGACGAAAAGATATCCATTGCCTCTTATTGCTTTCAAATTTTTTTCTCGTGTCAACATAGAACAACAGGAATGTTGTGTGAATTTTTTTGATTTTTCGGGGTTTGTTTAGACATTTTTATGCATTAACTGAGTTTTCAATGCATTTATGTGCATAATTCAAATTTAAACTACATGCACATGCTCCAGTGCATATAATTTGGTTGAAAAATCAAATCTGTGTCCTTGGGTGCATGCTTAGGTCCCATGCAAGAAATGGGAATGAATTTCAAACACCAGGGCACCGTTGATTGTCGGCAAAACATTGAGATGCCTGGTTTTTAAATTCTAGTAAATCCAAAACTTGTCTGATATTCATGAAACCCTGCATGCTATCATGGAGTGGCATCAACATGCCGTGGTACAAATTTTGTCCCATTTGGGGCAGGTTTGGGTATATGCTTCTCACAAACCGGAACTTCTCACAACAAGCATGATGGTTTTCGATAGGGAGTGTCCCACCTGTGGGGACGAAACGATATCCATTGCCTCTTATTGCTTTCAAATTTTTTTCTCGTGTCAACATAGAACAACAGGAATGTTGTGTGATTGTTTTTATTTTTCGGGGTTTGTTAAGACATTTTTATGCATTAACTGAGTTTTCAATGCATTTATGTGCATAATTCAAATATAAACTACATGCACATGCTCCAGTGCATATATATTGGTTGAAAAATCAAATATGTGTCCTCGGGTGCATGCTTAGGTCCCATGCAAGAAATGGGAATGAATTGCAAACACCAGGGCACTGTTGATTGCCGGAAAACATTGAGATGCCTGGTTTATAAATTCTAGTAAATCCAAAACTCGACTGAAATTCATGAAACTTGGCATGCTATCATGGAGCGGCATCAACATGCCGTGGTACAAATTTTGTCCCATTTGGGGCAGGTTTGGGTATATGCTTCTCACAAACCGGAACTTCTCACAACAAGCATGATGGTTTTCGATAGGGAATGTCCCACCTGTGGGGACGAAACGATATCCATTGCATCTTATTGCTTTCAATTTTTTTTTGTCGTGTCAACATAGAACAACAGGAATGTTGCGTGAATTTTTTGATTTTTCGGGGTTTGTTTAGACATTTTTATGCATTAACTGAGTTTTCAATGCATTTATGTGCATAATTCAAATTTAAACTACATGCACATGCTCCAGTGCGTATAAATTGGTTGAAAAATCAAATCTGTGTCCTTGGGTGCATGCTTAGGTCCCAAGCAAGAAATGGGAATGAATTTCAAACACGATTACCTTTGTTGATTGTCGGCAAAACATTGAGATGCCTGGTTTTAAATTCTAGTAAATCAAAACTTATGCGATATTCATGAAACTTGCATGCTATCATGGAGTGGCATCAACATGCCGTGGTACAAATTTTGTCCCATTTGGGGCAGGTTTGGGTATATGCTTATCACAAAGCAGAGCTTCTCACAACAAGCATGATGGTTTCGATAGGGAATGTCCCACCTTTGGGGACGAAAGCGATATCCATTACCTCTTATTGCTTTCAATTTTTTTCTCGTGTCAACATAGAACAACAGGAGTGTTGTGTGAATTTTTGTGATTTTTGGGGTTCGTTTGGACATTTTATGCATTAACTGAGTTTTCAATGCATTTATGTGCATAATTCAAATTTGAACTACATGCACATGCTCGGTGCATATAAATTGGTTGAAAAATATTATCTGTGTCCTTGGGTGCATGCTTAGGTCCCATGCAAGAAATGGGAATGAATTTCAAACACCGAGAGCCTTTGTTGATTGCGGAAAACATTGAGATGCCTGGTTTTAAATTCTAGTAAATCAAAACTTCATTGAAATTCATGAAACTTGGCATGCTATCATGGATCGGCATCAACATGCCGTGGTACAAATTTTGTCCCATTTGGGGCAGGTTTGGGTATATGCTTCTCTGGCAAACCGGAACTTCTCACAACAAGCATGATGGTTTCGATAGGGAATGTCCCACTTTGGGGGCGAAAGCGATATCCATTGCCTCTTATTGCTTTCAATTTTTTTCCGTGTCAACATAGAACAACAGGAATGTTGTGTGATTTTTTTTTTGATTTTTCGGGGTTTGTTTAGACATTTTTATGCATTAACTGAGTTTTCAATGCATTTATGTGCATAATTCAAATTTAAACTACATGCACATGCTCCAGTGCATATATATTGGTTGAAAAATCAAATATGTGTCCTTGGGTGCATGCTTAGGTCCCATGCAAGAAATGGGAGTGAATTTCAAACACCAGGGCACTTTTGATTGCCGGAAACATTGAGATGCCTGGTTTATAAATTCTAGTAAATCCAAAACTCGACTGAAATTCATGAAACTTGGCATGCTATCATGGAGCGGCATCAACATGCCGTGGTACAAATTTTGTCCCATTTGGGGCAGGTTTGGGTATATGCTTCTCACAAACCGGAACTTCTCACAACAAGCATGATGGTTTTCGATAGGGAATGTCCCACCTGTGGGGACGAAACGATATCCATTGCATCTTATTGCTTTCAATTTTTTTTTGTCGTGTCAACATAGAACAACAGGAATGTTGCGTGAATTTTTTGATTTTTCGGGGTTTGTTTAGACATTTTTATGCATTAACTGAGTTTTCAATGCATTTATGTGCATAATTCAAATTTAAACTACATGCACATGCTCCAGTGCGTATAAACTGGTTGAAAAATCAAATCTGTGTCCTTGGGTGCATGCTTAGGTCCCAAGCAAGAAATGGGAATGAATTTCAAACACCAGTGCACTGTTGATTGTCGGCAAAACATTGAGATGCCTGGTTTTTAAATTCTAGTAAATCCAAAACTTGTCTGATATTCATGAAACCCTGCATGCTATCATGGAGTGGCAGCAACATGCCGTGGTACAAATTTTGTCCCATTTGGGGCAGGTTTGGGTATATGCTTATCACAAACCGGAGCTTCTCACAACAAGCATGATGGTTTTCGATAGGGAATGTCCCACCTTTGGGGACGAAACGATATCCATTACCTCTTATTGCTTTCAATTTTTTTTCTCGTGTCAACATAGAACAACAGGAGTGTTGTGTGATTTTTTTGTGATTTTTTTCGGTTTTCAATGCATTTTGGACATTTTTATGCATTAACTGAGTTTTCATCTGCATTTATGTGCATAATTCAAATTTGAACTACATGCACATGCTCCAGTGCATATAAATTGGTTGAAAAATATTATCTGTATCCTTGGGTGCATGCTTAGGTCCCATGCAAGAAATGGGAATGAATTTCAAACACCAGGGCACTGTTGATTGCCGGAAAACATTGAGATGCCTGGTTTTTAAATTCTAGTAAATCCAAAACTCGACTGAAATTCATGAAACTTGGCATGCTATCAAGGATCGGCATCAACATGCCGTGGTACAAATTTTGTCCCATTTGGGGCAGGTTTGGGTATATGCTTCTCACAAACCGGAACTTCTCACAACAAGCATGATGGTTTTCGATAGGGAATGTCCCACCTGTGGGGACGAAACGATATCCATTGCCTCTTATTGCGTTCAATTTTTTTTCCCGTGTCAACATAGAGCAACAGGAATGTTGTGTGATTTTTTTTTTGATTTTTCGGGGTTTGTTTAGACATTTTTATGCATTAACTGAGTTTTCAATGCATTTATGTGCATAATTCAAATTTAAACTACATGCACATGCTCCAGTGCATATATATTGGTTGAAAAATCAAATATGTGTCCTTGGGTGCATGCTTAGGTCCCATGCAAGAAATGGGAGTGAATTTCAAACACCAGGGCACTTTTGATTGCCGGAAACATTGAGATGCCTGGTTTATAAATTCTAGTAAATCCAAAACTCGACTGAAATTCATGAAACTTGGCATGCTATCATGGAGCGGCATCAACATGCCGTGGTACAAATTTTGTCCCATTTGGGGCAGGTTTGGGTATATGCTTCTCACAAACCGGAACTTCTCACAACAAGCATGATGGTTTTCGATAGGGAATGTCCCACCTGTGGGGACGAAACGATATCCATTGCATCTTATTGCTTTCAATTTTTTTTCTCGTGTCAACATTGAACAACAGGAATGTTGTGTGAATTTTTTGATTTTTCGGGGTTTGTTTAGACATTTTTATGCATTAACTGAGTTTTCAATGCATTTATGTGCATAATTCAAATTTAAACTACATGCACATGCTCCAGTGCATATAAACTGGTTGAAAAATCAAATCTGTGTCCTTGGGTGCATGCTTAGGTCCCATGCAAGAAATGGGAATGAATTTCAAACACCAGGGCACTGTTGATTGTCGGCAAAACATTGAGATGCCTGGTTTTTAAATTCTAGTAAATCCAAAACTTGTCTGATATTCATGAAACCCTGCATGCTATCATGGAGTGGCAGCAACCTGCCGTGGTACAAATTTTGTCCCATTTGGGGCAGGTTTGGGTATATGCTTATCACAAACCGGAGCTTCTCACAACAAGCATGATGGTTTTCGATAGGGAATGTCCCACCTTTGGGGACGAAACGATATCCATTACCTCTTATTGCTTTCAAATTTTTTTCTCGTGTCAACATAGAACAACGGGAGTGTTGTGTGAATTTTTGTGATTTTTCGGGGTTCGTTTGGACATTTTCATGCATTAACTGAGTTTTCAATGCATTTATGTGCATAATTCAAATTTGAACTACATGCACATGCTCCAGTGCATATAAATTGGTTGAAAAATATTATATGTGTCCTTGGGTGCATGCTTAGGTCCCATGCAGGAAATGAGAATGAATTTCAAACACCAGGGCACTGTTGATTGCCGGAAAACATTGAGATGCCTGGTTTTTAAATTCTAGTAAATCCAAAACTCGACTGAAATTCATGAAACTTGGCATGCTATCATGGAGCGGCATCAACATGCCGTGGTACAAATGTTGTCCCATTTGGGGCAGGTTTGGGTATATGCTTCTCACAAACCGGAACTTCTCACAACAAGCATGATGGTTTTCGATAGGGAATGTCCCACCTGTGGGGACGAAACGATATCCATTGCCTCTTATTGCTTTCAATTTTTTTTCTCGTGTCAACATAGAACAACAGGAATGTTGTGTGATTTTTTTTGATTTTTCGGGGTTTGTTTAGACATTTCTATGCATTAACTGAGTTTTCAATGCATTTATGTGCATAATTCAAATTTAAACTACATGCACATGCTCCAGTGCATATATATTTTTTGAAAAATCAAATCTGTGTCCTTGGGTGCATGCTTAGGTCCCATGCAAGAAATGGGAATGAATTTCAAACACCAGGGCACCGTTGATTGTCGGCAAAACATTGAGATGCCTGGTTTTTAAATTCTAGTAAATCCAAAACTTGTCTGATATTCATGAAACACTGCATGCTATCATGGAGTGGCAGCAACATGCCGTGGTACAAGTTTTGTCCCATTTGGGGCAGGTTTGGGTATATGCTTATCACAAACCGGAGCTTCTCACAACAAGCATGATGGTTTTCGATAGGGAATGTCCCACCTTTGGGGACGAAACGATATCCATTACCTCTTATTGCTTTCAAATTTTTTCTCGTGTCAACATAGAACAACAGGAGTGTTGTGTGAATTTTTGTGATTTTTCGGGGTTCGTTTGGACATTTTTATGCATTAAATGAGTTTTCAATGCATTTATGTGCATAATTCAAATTTCAACTACATGCACATGCTCCAGTGCATATAAATTGGTTGAAAAATATTATCTGTGTCCTTGGGTGCATGCTTAGGTCCCATGCAAGAAATGGGAATGAATTTCAAACACCAGGGCACTGTTGATTGCCGGCAAAACATTGATATGCCTGGTTTTTAAATTCTATTAAATCCAAAACTCGACTGAAATTCATGAAACTTGGCATGCTATCATGGAGCGGCATCAACATGTCGTGGTACAAATTTTGTCCCACTTGGGGCAGGTTTGGGTATATGCTTCTCACAAACCGGAACTTCTCACAACAAGCATGATGGTTTTCGGTAGGGAACGTCCCACGTTTGGGGACGAAACGATATCTATTGCCTCTTATTGCTTTCAACTTTTTTTCTCTTGTCAACATAGAACAACAGGAGTGTTGTGTGAATTTTTGTGATTTTTCGGGGTTCGTTTGGACATTTTTATGCATTAACTGAGATTTCAATGCATTTATGTGCATAATTAAAATTTGAACTACATGCACATGCTCCAGTGCATATAAAATTGGTCAAAAAAAATCAAATCTTTGTCCTTGGGTGCATGCTTAGGTCCGATGCAAGAAATGGGAATGAATTTCAAACACCAGGGCACCGTTGATTGCCGACAAAACATTCGGATGCCTGGTTTTTAAATTCTAGTAAATCCAAAACTCGTCTGAAATTCATGAAACTTGGCATGCTATCATGTATATGCTTCAAACAAACCGGAGCTTCTCACAACAAGCATGATGGTTTTTGGTAGGGAACATCTCACCTTTGGGGACGAAACGATATCCATTGCCTCTTATTGCTTTCAAAAAAAATTCACGTGTCAACATAGAACAACAGGAGTGTTGTGTGAATTTTTTTGATTTTTGGGGTTCGTTTGGACATTTTTATGCATTAAATGAGTTTTTAATGCATTTATGTGCATAATTCAAATTTGAACTACATGCACATGCTGCAGTGCATATAAATTGGTCAAAAAATTGAATCTGTGTCCTTGGGTGCATGCTTAGGTCCCATGCAAGAAATGAGAATGAATTTCAAACACCAGGGCACCGTTGATTGCCGGCAAAACATTGAGATGCCTGGTTTTTAAATTATAGTAAATCCAAAACTCGTCTGAAATTCCAGAAACTTGGCTTGCTATCATGGAGCGGCATCAACATGCCGTGGTACAAATTTTGTCCCATTTGGGGCAGGTTTGGGTATATGCTTCTCACAAACCGGAGCTTCTCACAAGAAGCATGATGGTTTTCGGTAGGGAACATCCCACCTTTGGGGACAAAACGATATCCATTGCCTCTTATTGCTTTCAATTTCTTTTCTCGTGTCAACATAGAACAACAGGAGTGATGTGTCAGTTTTTGCGATTTTTCAGGGTTCGTTTGGACATTTTTGTGCATTAACTAAGTTTTCAATGCATTTATGTGCATAACTCAAATTTGAACTATATGCACATGCTCCAGTGCATATAAATTGGTTGAAAAATATAATATGTGTCCTTGGCTGCATGCTTAGGTCCCATGCAAGAAATGGGAATGAATTTCAAACACCAGGGCACCGTTGATTGCTGACAAAACATTGAGATGTCTGGTTTTCAAATTCTAGTAAATCCAAAATTATGTTAACCATTCACATGACGCCACGTGTCTTGGTTTTAATTACTGTAGGAGGTGTCGTGCGGACAGCTGCTTGACCTTGACTGAACGGGAGGCGTGCGAGCGCCGTCCGGTGCGCAGGCTGACTGAGAGGCGTGCAAGTTGTCCTCGAGTCCGCATGCTTACCAGGAAGCGTGCAAGCTGTACGTTGCGCAGGCTCATTAGGAAGCGAGCCGTTTGACTTCCATGGACGCCCGCCTTACTCGCATCCTCTCCATTAATGGCGGCCGAGCCGCAATTTAATTCGCTTTTTAAATATAAAACACTCATCGCAAACATTTTAGATAGAACACCCGTATGCAAACTGACAGCAGCGCAGGATTTGTGCATCCCTTCAACGCAAATGGTTGTTTTGGATGACCCGTGTGCAACCACGTACAAACAATTTGATAAGATTTGTCAATCCTTGTAACACTGCGATTTGTCAAAATATGAAGCTAAAAATCACTAGCAGTATCTAATTTTTGCAACTAAAATTCGGTAATTAAGCATAGATTTCATTCATAGATGAAGTAGTCATTCTTAATTTATACAAACAGTTCAACTCGACAGCCGAACCGACCAAACTTTTGCCCAATTATTTTCAACCTCGTACTGAAATAGCTAGTTCAACTATATATACTAGCTAATTTTAAGTACGTTCTACAGTTCCACCGCATCTATAGTCAGATGAACTGAACAAAATAGCCCCAAAATCCTACTACCACTACTACTATCGGATGGGCTTTGTACTACTTCGATTGCCTCTCCTCTCCGCCGAAGGCCAAGAAGAGGCGGAGGAGGAGGAGCCTACCGACGAGCTGGGAAACCGCAATGCGGTGCCTGCCGCTAATGCAGCTTCAGCGACGCTCGCCTTGAACGCCCTCTGCCGCTCCAGATGACCCCTCTCGAAGCGGTGGTTCTCCTCGTAGATCTCCTGATTCCTTGCCTCTGAGGCGGCGTGTGCCGCGGCCACGACGGAGGTAAGGCTCTTTGCGTGCTCGACGAGGGGCTCCTCCTCCTCCCGAAGGAACTCTGTGTAGCGCGCAAGGTTGCTGACGCACGTGCGGGCATCCACCTCCGCCTCCCGCCTTCGGGCGGCGGTGGCGGAGCGGGTGACGACCCCAGCGGCCGACGACAGGGTGGCGGCCACGACCACCACCTCCTGCCTTCGGGCCGCGGTGGAGGAGCGGGTGATGGCCACAGTGGCCGGCAGTGGGGTGGCGGCCACGACGGCCACCTCCCGCCTTCGGGCCGCAGCGGTGGAGCGGGCGATGGCCCCGGTTTTCGACGGTGGTGTGGCGGCAACAACGGCCGGCTACAACTACCAATGGGCACCGGCGGCGGAGTGTGTGGTGGGTGTTCGGCGCACACCCAACAGGGACGCCACACGCACTACACTACACTGGGGACTGCGCCGCCGCCGCGGTGTAGCCTCCCAGCTGGAGCTGTCCTCTGATGACGGAGGAGTGGCTGAGTGACGACAACGGACCGGTGCCATTGGCGATTGTGGGAGAAGCAGACGAGATAAGCTACAGGGATGGAGGGGAAAATGCGACGCAGGACTCGCCGGCCGTGAGGGTTTTTATAGCAGGCCGGTAAGCATTGGGATTTGGGGGGATTTCACCGAGTCGTGCGAGAAGCTTGTGCGGGAACCTGCGAGGTTGCGCGGGAACGGGCTCACCGACGACTCATTGGCGCCACCGTTTGGCACAAAGAACACCCCCGCATGCTGCGCAAGCTTGCGCTGTAAGCCGTCTGCGGCAGCGGGGTGACAAGACGTGCGAGAGGAGGACGAAAGGCCACGTACACATACGGTTAATAAAAAAACGTTTGCGATTTAATTATCTACTATACCACCGTCTTGGTTTATAAGTATGATTTAACTAATAAAATACGAATGCATGTCGCCGAAGATTATATAGTTGGATTTGTATTTGAACATAGTTTCCAATTATATAATTTTTAAAACATGCATTAACATTTTGTTGGTTAAATTTGAATGCAAAGTATGGCACGTAATATAAAGGAGACTATAGACTAGACGGAGGTGGTACCACACGGCCGCTCTCTACGTAGCGACGCAACTATCGGCCATCTTGTAGGCGACCATTTCCTGCGTGTTCAACTGCTCTATGCGTGTGGTTGCTTGCGGTTCAGGCGGCCGCGGCATGCACTGCTTGCGTCCCGCCGCACGCGCTCCGCTCTCGCGTCCCTCCGGGTGCTCTGCCCTCGTCCCTCCACGCGCGGTGCCAGTGTTCGAGGCCGGCGCATGATCACACACGTTCGTGTGCACGCAGTTGCGATGATGCGGACGCGCCGAGAATCCACGTCGCCCGGCCCCCTTTTATTCCTGCGGCCATTTACCTTCATCTCTCGTCTCACACGAGACAATAAGCACACCCACGAGGACACATACAGAGAGGACATCCAGCGGTTCCAATGGCGCTCCCCATGGCTCCAATGGCGCTCCCAGTGGCCGACGACGACAACGGCGGGCAGTTCACCATGCATCACGTAGTGGAAACCCACGTGAGGGGAAAGGCCCTCTCGGTGGTGTACGCGAATGATCCGGTCTCAGTGAAGAGCTCCATCCAAACTAGGGAGCAGTTCCTTGCCGAGGACAAGTACCGAGTGGTCGGCTTCGACCTCGAGTACACCACGGTCGTGCCGGGCACGATCAGAAGGTTGCCGTCGCCCAGTTGTGCGTGTGACATGATGTCCTCGTCTACAACTTCCACCATGCGACAAGGCCTTGCGAGCATTTCTCCAGGTTTATCAACAGCTCCGACTACAGTTTCACTATGGTGGACACCACCAACGATCTAAAAGCGCTCAAGGTTTCGGACTTGAAATGCCCAAATCTTGTCAACATCCAGCACCACTACAAGGTCTGGGGCAGCGACAAAAACAAACTGAACTCCCTGGTTGACCTCGCCTCAGTCATCATCGACCCCTACTACGTGAAGATGAAGAATGAGAGCAATAAGGACAGGAACGCCTGGCACAGTGTGTGGCATAAGAGACTGGATGAACAACATGTCAAGTACGCGGCCATGGACGCGTACACAAGCTACGAGATGTACAGGCGGATCGTTAACATGAGGAAGTGTCTTCTTCCTGACAAAGATGAGGGATCAAGCCACATAGCAGTGGCGGGAGCGTCACAAGAAGTAGACGACTAGACGATCGTTTCTCCTACTTTAGAATGCATGCAATTGTTTATTGAGGTGTGTACGAATGATCTTTATAGTCACTTATGTAATTGGATGTTTATTTCAGTTATATATATATATGTGTATATATATATATATATATATATATATATATATATATATATATATATATATATATATATATATATACATGTTATTCTACTATAGACAGAGCAATTCACACGGCTTATTAGCAGCAACCGTCTGTGTTATTATTGGTCTTCGCACACATTTCTGATTACAGACCTATTTGCTGCGTATCACACACATCTTATTCAGTTGAACCGTTTCCATTGTTTTGCCTAATCACACACAGTTCATCCCAGTGAACCGTATGTTGTATATCGCACACACCTTCATCTGGCTGCCCATTTATTTTGTTCCTCCTCATCGCAAACAGTTAATTGAGCAGAATCGTATGCCCTGCATCGCACAGGCAACTAAAATCTGAACCGTGTTTGATGCATCGGTCATCGCAAACGTTTTGCACCTTTTTTGACGGTTTTTTACACCACTGTTTGCGATTATGGCATTGCACACAGTTTCGTCGAAGGGTCTCTGATCGTAGTGTCGCGTTTGGACCATCCTGCAGTAGTGCGCCCTCCTCCCTAATGCCGGATACACTTTCCATTTGACGTCGTGCACTGGGCCGCGTGCCTCTTACTCCGTGCTGCTGGAGCTGCCTCGACGACGGTCGCGTGAACTGTGCCAGAGCCGATTCACCCCTGCCATTGTTCATGGTGCCGGAGCGGCTCCAACTTAGGATCCGTCCAAAGCCCCGGCGCTGCTTCCCCATAGCCATTGACCATCGCGACATCTCTGCTTCCCTGCCGCCGGTAGCCACCGCAACCGCGCGGGCCTCACCGACTCAGCAGCTGGAGCTGCCTACTTCACCGGGCCACCAGATAGGTCGCACCCTCATCTCAAATCACTTTATTTAGGCGTCAGTTGTCTGAATATTTATTCTGGGCCAATGATTCCCAATGGGAAGCAGCACCCCTCGAGGCGGCGGAGCTCCTAGGCTGTCGGTTGGCTGGTGTCTAACGTAAGGGTGCGGGGGCGCAAGTTCGCCACGGAAGTAGCGCTTAGATGGCTGTCTTGGAGTTGCATGTGTTGAAGGTACTGCCGTCGCTGGATCTGGATGACGGCGGGTCTTTGTGGATTGGCCCGGGGGCGGCGCAACCACGGTAGTGCGATGGGGCGGGGATCGTGGTTTTGGTCGGAGCCACGGACGGCGAAGGCAGGCTGCTCTGCCGGTGGTCGCTGGCTCTTCGGGGAAGATTCCGAACAGTGTCAGCCGGGAGGCACAAGACGGTCGTCAAGCCATCCGGCGTAGATCGGACAGCAGCTGCTCCAACAAGGGAAGCATACACCAGAAGGGAGCTATAGTCCCCACTCAACAGTTTCCTGCATCGAATGCGCGTGCCCGACATGGACATCCACAACAACTGCAGGGTGATACGTCTCCGTCGTATCTGTAATTTTTTATTGTTCCACGCCAATATTATTCAACTTTCATATACTTTTTGGCAACTTTTTATATTATTTTTGGGACTAACATATTGATCCATGCTCAAGTGCGCCTCATGCATTTGCATGTTTTTGGTTTCGCAGAATATCCATATCAAACGGAGTTCAAACGGGATAAAAACGGACGGAGCTTATTTTTGGAAAATATGGAAAATTTGGAAGGAAAATCAACGCGAACCAGTGCCCGAGGTGGTCACGAGGCAGGGGGGCTTTCCCCCAACCCTCGTGAGCCCACCGTAAGGCGGTTGATGCTCTTCTTTTGCCACAAGAAAGCTAATATTCGGAAAAAAAATCACAGCGAAGGTTTCAGGCCAATCGGAGTTACGGATCTCCATATATACACGAAACGGTGAAACAGAGCCAGAAGAGAACGCAGAAACAGAGAGATAGATCCAATCTCGGAGGGGCTCTCGCCCCTCCCAAGCCATGGGAGCCAAGGACGAGAGAGTAAACCCTTCTCCCATCTAGGGAGGAGGTCAAGGAAGAAGAAGAAGAAGAAGGGGGCCTCTCTCCCCCTTGCTTCCGGTGGCGCCGGAGCGCTGCCAGGGGCCATCATCATCACCGCGATCTTCACCAACACCAACGTCATCTTCACCAACATCTCCATCACCTTCCCCCCTCTATCTACAGCGGTCCACTCTCCCGCAACCCGCTGTACCCTCTACTTGAACATGGTGCTTTATGCTTCATATTATTTTCCGATGATGTGTTGCCATCCTATGATGTCTGAGTAGATTTTCGTTGTCCTATCGGTGATTGATGAATTGCTATGATTGATTTGAATTGCATGTTTTATTATTGGTGCTGTCCTATTGTGCCCTCCGTGTCGCGCAAGCGTGAGGGATTCCCGCTGTAGGATTTGCAATATGTTTATGATTTACTTATGGTGGGTGGCGTGAGTGACAGAAGCACAGACCCGAGTAAGTAGGTTGTCTGCGTATGGGATAAAGGGGACTTGGTACTTTAATGCTATGGTTGGGTTTTACCTTCATGAATCTTTAGTAGTTGCGGATGCTTGCTAGAGTTCCAATCATAAGTGCATATGATCCAAGTAGAGAAAGTATGTTAGCTTATGCCTCTCCCTCAAATAGAATTGCAATAGTGATTACCGGTCTAGTAACATAGTCAGTTGCCTAGGGACAACTCCACAACTCCTACCACCACTTTTCCACACTCGCCATATTTACTTTAGTTGTGTTTTTTATCTAAGAAGCCCCTAGTTTATATTTACGTGCTCTTTATTATCTTGGAAACCTATCCCGTCACACCTACAAAGTACTTCTAGTTTCATACTTGTTCTAGGTAAAGAGAATGTCAAGCATGTGTAGAGTTGTATCGGTGGTCGATAGAACTTGAGGGAATATTTGTTCTACCTTTAGCTCCTCGTTGGGTCCGACACTCTTAATTATCGAAAACTGTTGCGATCCCCTATACTTGTGGGTTATCAAGACCTTTTTCTGGCGCCGTTGCCGGGGAGCAATAGCGTGGGGTGAATATTCTCGTGTGTGCTTGTTTGCTTTATCACTAAGTAATTTTTATTTGCTGTTCTTAGTTGTTCTTTATCTTCAGTTATGGATATGGAACACGAAATACCAAAAAAATTAGGTGTACTTGCTACTCATGGAGATGAGGAACCTCCTAAAACCCTCGATGCTCAATATGTGAAAAATATTATGTATCACTTTGATAATCCTGAGAAAACCTCATTCAATTTGGTAATGGGAGTAACGTTGGATCAACGTGAACACTTTAGGGATTATCGCTTGACACAAAAAGGGAAACTATTATGGGATCAAATTTATATATTGAAGTGGTATGCTAGGCAACTATGCTCGGAATATGATTATACTTGCTGCTCTAGGATGAATGCTCCACACCTTCCCTTTTCATGCAAATTTAATGATAATGAAACCTTGGCTTCTTATGCTAGAGGTATATATGATTACTATGATGTGGAACAAATAGAAGAATTTGTTGCTTTTATGGGGGCTTATGAAATTGAATCTATGTTTAAAGAGTTTGATAATTTTGATGATGCTGTTTATAGATCTCAAAATTTAGCTATCCTCAAATATTGCTATGAGAATTACGAATACAATGCCTATATTAATGCGCTTATTAAGAAAGTCTCCGCTGTCCAAGAAGAGACTAATGTTTTGCAGGAATCTATGGAAGAAGAAGTTGATGAAACTGTGAGCTCATTGGATGAAAAAGATGAGGAGGAGAGCGAAGAACAAAAGGAGGAAGAGCGGATTGATCACCCGTGCCCACCTTCTAATGAGAGTAACCCTTCAACTCATACATTGTTTAATTCCCCGTCGTGCTTACCGAAGGATGATTGCTATGATGACTATTATGATCCGATTGATTCTCTTGAAATATCCCTTTTTGATGATGCTTGCTATGCTTATGGACGAGATGCCAATATGAATTATGCTTATGGAGATGAACTTGCTATATTTCCTTATGTTAAACATGAAATTGTTGCTATTGCACCCACGCATGATAGTCCTATTATCTTTTTGAATTCTCCCGATTATACTATATCGGAGAAGTTTGCACTTATTAAGGATTATATTGATGGGTTGCCTTTTACCATTGCACATGATGATTTTGATGAGTATAATATGCATGTGCTTGCTGCTCCTACTTGCAATTATTATGAGAGAGGAACTATATCTCCACCTCTCTATGTTTCCAATACAATAAAATTGCAAGAAACTGTTTATACTATGCATTGGCCTTTACTATGTGTGCTTGAATTGTTCTTTTATGACATGCCGATGCATAGGAAGAGAGTTAGACTTCTTCATTACATGATATATGTTACTTTGTGCTCACTACTAAATTACAAATCATTGCTAATTAAAATTGGCTTTGATATACTTTGGGATCCGGGTGGATTCACTACTTGAGCATTATATGCCTAGCTTAATGGAGAAAGCGCTGCCAGGGAGACAACCCAGAAGTTTTAGAGAGTCATTTATTTCTGTTAAGTGCTTTCATATAGTTTAGAAACAACAAAAATAAAGATGGGAACCCAAAACTTTTTTCATAAAGGAAAGTGAAAGTGAGAAAGACAAGCATTGTTGAAGTGGGAAAGCTCCTTGAACTTTGTTCATGCTCACGAAAACTTTGTGAATCTTGATTACAGAAACTTTTCAACAAAAATAATTATCCCCTTGTACAATTCCATTGTATTATAAAAATAATGTGCCAAGGGTTGCCTTTAGGATGTTTACATTGCTTGTTGGTTTGTACGGTGCAGGACAGAAACTTTGGCTGTAGTGCGCGAATTTACCTTTTTTACTGGAACGTCAAATGGTTCTGATTCCTTTTGCACTGTCTTACTGTGAAAATTGTTTATGTTTCCTAATTTTCGCAGAATTTTTCAAGTATCATAAGTATGGTGAATGTTCAGATTTCTACAGACTGTTCTGTTTTAGACAGATTCTGTTTTTGATGCATAGTTTGCTTGTTTTGATGAAACTATCAACTTATATCAGTGGATTAAGCCATGAAAAAGTTATATTACAGTAGACACAATGCAAAAACAAAATATTAATTGGTTTGCAACAGTACTTAGAGTAGTGAATTGCTTTATTATACTAACGGATCTTACCGAGTTTTCTGTTGAAGTTTTGTGTGGATGAAGTGTTCGATGATTGAGAAGGTTTCGATGTGAGAAGAAGGAAGAGAGGCAAGAGCTCAAGCTTGGGGATGCCCGAGGCACCCCAAGTAAATATTCAAGGAGACTCAAGCGTCTAAGCTTGGGGATGCTGGGAAGGCATCCCCTCTTTCTTCAACAAGTATCGGTATGTTTTCAGATTCGTTTCGTTCATGCGATATATGCAAGTCTTGGAGCGTCTTTTGCATTTAGGTTTTTATTTTTATTTTATGCACCATGCTGGTATGAAATAGTCCTTGGTTGATTTATAGAATGCTCATTGCACTTCACTTAATTTTTTTTTGAGTATGGCTTTATAGAATGCTTCACGTGCTTCACTTATATCATTTGAAGTTTGGATTACCTGTTTCTCTTTACATAGACAACCGCCATTTGTAGAATGCTCTTTTGCTTCACTTATAATTGTTAGAGTGTGGGCATATCTTTTCTAGAAATAATTAAACTCTCTTGCTTCACTTATATCTATTTAGAGAGATGACAGGAACTGGTCATTCACATGGTTAGTCATAAAATCCTACATAAAACTTGTAGATCATTGAATATGATATGTTTGATTCCTTGCAATAGTTTTGCGATATAAAGGTGGTGATATTAGAGTCATGCTAGTTGAGTAATTGTGAAATTGATAAATACTTATGTTGAGGTTTGCAAGTCCCGTAGCATGCACGTATGGTGAACCATTATGTAACGAAGTCTGAGCATGAGGTGTTTATTGATTGTCTTCCTTATGAGTGGCGGTCGGGGATGAGCGATGGTCTTTTCCTACCAATCTATCCCCCTAGGATCTTGTGTGTAGTACTTTGTTTCGATGACTATTAGATTTTTGCAATAAGTATGTGAGTTCTTTATGACTAATGTTGAGTCCATGGATTATACGCACTCTCACCCTTCCATCATTGCTAGCCTCTTCGGTACCGTGTATTGCCCTTTCTCACCTCGAGAGTTGGTGCAAACTTCGCCGGTGCATCCAAACCCCGTGATATGATACGCTCTGTCACACATAAGCCTCCTTATATCTTCCTCAAAACAGCCACCATACCTACCTATCATGGCATTTCCATAGCCATTCCGAGATATATTGCCATGCAACTTTCATCATCATCATATACATGACTTGAGCATTCATTGTCATATTGCTTTGCATGATCGTAAGATAGCTAGCATGATGTTTTCATGGCTTGTCCATTTTGATGTCATTGCTACGCTAGATCATTGCACATCCGTACATCACGGAGGCATTCATATAGAGTCATATCTTTGTTCTAGATATCGAGTTGTAATATTGAGTTGTAAGTAAATAAAAGTGTGATGATCATCATTATTAGAGCATTGCCCC
Source organism: Aegilops longissima (assembly GCA_021605205.1). Lineage (NCBI taxonomy): Eukaryota > Viridiplantae > Streptophyta > Magnoliopsida > Poales > Poaceae > Aegilops > Aegilops longissima. The sequence continues at coordinate 120,992,401 of CM038680.1, forward strand.
AGTGAGGAAAGGATGATGGAGACTATGAATCCCCCACAAGTCGGGGTGAGACTCCGGACGAAAAAAAAAGAGAAAGGCAAAAAAAAGAAGGCCCAAAAAAAGAGAAAACAAAAAATGAGAGAAAAAGAGAGAAGGGGCAATGTTACTATCCTTTTACCACACTTGTGCTTCAAAGTAGCACCATGTTCTTCATATAGAGAGTCTCTTGAGTTATCACTTTCATATACTAGTGGGAATTTTCATTATAGAACTTGGCTTGTATATTCCAACGATGGGCTTCCTCAAATGCCCTAGGTCTTCATGAGCAAGCAAGTTGGATGCACACCCACTTAGTTTCAGTTTGGGCTTTCATATACTTATAGCTCTAGTGCATCCGTTGCATGGCAATCCCTACTCCTCACATTGATATCTATTGATGGGCATCTCCATAGCCCGTTGATACGCCTAGTTGATGTGAGACTATCTTCTCCTTTTTGTCTTCTCCATACAACCTCCACCATCATATTCTATTCCACCTATAGTGCTATGTCCATGGCTCGCGCTCATGTATTGCGTGAAAGTTGAAAAGGTTTGAGAAACGTCAAAAGTATCAAACAATTACTTGGCATGTCATCGAGGTTGTGCATGATGTGAATATTTTGTGTGGTGACGATGGAGCATAGCCATACTATATGATTTTGTAGGGATGAGCTTTCTTTGGCTATGTTATTTCAATAAAACATAATTGCCTGGTTGGTATGCTTGAAGTATTATTGTTTTTATGTCAAAGGATAGACTATTTCTTTGAATCACTCGTGTCTTAATATTCATGCCATGATTAGACATATGATCAAGATTATGCTAGGTAGCATTCCACATCAAAAATTGTCTTTTTTATCATTTACCTACTCGAGGACGAGCAGGAATTAAGCTTGGGGATGCTGATACGTCTCCGTCGTATCTATAATTTTTGATTGTTCCATGCCAATATTATTCAACTTTCATATACTTTTTGGCAACTTTTATACTATTTTTGGGACTAACATATTGATCCGATTGCCAGTGCAGTTCGCCTCGTCATTGCATGTTTTTGGTTTCGCAGAATATCCATATAAAACGGAGTCCAAACGGGATAAAAACAGACGGAGCTTATTTTTGGAAAATATGGAAAATTTGGAAGGAAAATCAACGCAAACCAGTGCCCGAGGTGCTCACGAGGCAGGGGGCGCGCCTGCCCCCCTGGGCGCGCCCCTACCCTCGTGAGCCCACCGTAAGGCGGTTGATGCTCTTCTTTTGCCGCAAGAAAGCTAATATTCGGAAAAGAATCACGGCGAAGGTTTCAGGCCAATCGGAGTTACGGATCTCCATATATACATGAAACGGTGAAACAGAGCCAGAAGAGAACGTAGAAACAGAGAGATAGATCCAATCTCGGAGGGGCTCTCGCCCCTCCCAAGCCATGGGAGCCAAGGACCAGAGGGGAAACCCTTCTCCAATCTAGGGAGGAGGTCAAGGAAGAATAAGAAGAAGAAGAAGGGGGCCTCTCTGCCCCTTGCTTCCGGTGGCGCCGGAGCGCTGCCGGGGGCCATCATCATCACCGCGATCTTCACCAACACCACTGTCATCTTCACCAACATCTCCATCACCTTACCCCCTCTATCTACAGCGGTCCACTCTCCCGCAACCTGCTGTACCCTCTACTTGAACATGGTGCTTTATGCTTCATATTATTTTCCAATGATGTGTTGCCATCCTATGATGTCTGAGTAGATTTTCGTTGTCCTATCGGTGATTGATGAATTGCTATGATTGGTTTGAATTGCATGTTTTATTATTGGTGTTGTCCTATTGTGCCCTCCGTGTCGCGCAAGCGTGAGGGATTCCCGCTGTAGGGTTTGCAATATGTTTATGATTTACTTATGGTGGGTGGCGTGAGTGACAGAAGCACAAACCCGAGTAAGTAGGTTGTTTACGTATGGGATAAAGGGGACTTGATACTTTAATGCTATGGTTGGGTTTTACCTTAATGAATATTTAGTAGTTGCGGATGCTTGCTAGAGTTCCAATCATAAGTGCATATGATCCAAGTAGAGAAAGTATGTTAGCTTATGCCTCTCCCTCAGATAGAATTGCAATAGTGATTACCGGTCTAGTAACATAGTCAGTTGCCTAGGGACAATTCCACAACTCCTACCACAACTTTTCCACACTCTCCATATTTACTTTAGTTGTGTTTTTTATCTAAGCAGCCCCTAGTTTATATTTACGTGCTCTTTATTATCTTGCAAACCTATCCCGTCACACCTACAAAGTACTTCTAGTTTCATACTTGTTCTAGGTAAAGCGAACGTCAAGCGTGCGTAGAGTTGTATCGGTGGTCGATAGAACTTGAGGGAATATTTGTTCTACCTTTAGCTCCTCGTTGGGTCCGACACTCTTACTTATCGAAAACTGTTGCGATCCCCTATACTTGTGGGTTATCACAGGGCCATCGACAAGTCAGCACATGATGCTCACTCCTATGGATGGCGGCCAGATAGGTTGTACCCTCATATTACTTGTGTGCAACATTTATGGATTAGTTATTCATCTAAGCATGGAAAATAGATTATCACATTTCACTGTATATTCATGCTGATCTCTTACGGGTCTTCTTCAGGGGTTAACGATGTTCCATAGTTCAGCTAAGAGACTTGTTCTTTAGGTAACGTCGTTCCATAGTTATCATCCATCAGCCAATGCTATCCCACAGGCTGGTGATTATAGTATTATACCACTTCTAATTACCTATGTTGTTCTTTAATACTTTTTGTGCCATCTAGTTAATCTCGAGTACAAACGATACATATTCTGTAGCTTTCATCTATGTTCTCCCTTTAGTTTTTGAGACCTGTTGCTGCTAGTTAACCCTAGTCCTACTATTTATGTCGTCTCATACAGGCACTCATTACATAAATCTAACTACTAGTTGTCTTCCATGCAGGTCAGATATAATTGCACACACTGATTTATCCACAAGAACCTCACGGAGCAATGTAACGGCCAACAAACTTGACGTCAATGATACCCAATATGATGGAACATTTAAAGGCAGTTCTTCACGAGACTTGCAGAAAGATGGTGAATCCTATTCACCCCACAAGGTCCTTGCTCTAACTTGGCCCTTGATATGGGTACAACATGCATATAATGTCCTGGACTGCATCTACTCTACAATGCCTTGTGCTTAGCCTGCTGATCATGCATGTAAATATGGCATGCCTTCCTGTTTTTCAGTACCTATTCCATTCATGATAACATGTTTTCAAATTCAAGTACCGTCATTCTACTCTATTACAATGCCATCTGCTTAGCTTGGACATCATGCTTCTGAATATCTTATGCATTGTTATTCATCAGTATGTACTTCATCTGTCTACCATACCATGTTCTTTTTTTATGTTGAAGTGTTTTTATGGTGGTCTCTTGCAATGCCATCTTAGTTTCTCAATCATACACGCATATGTTGCCTTAGTGTTTTTATGTATGTATTCCGCTAGCATACAATTTTACACTCAAGTAGTGCTTTTTTACACTATTGTCCTTTCGTATCCCTAGCTCTTACATCATACTCCCTCCTCCGGATTACATGTCACAGAAATGGATAAAACTGGATGTATCTAGAACTGAAATACGCCTAGACCCATCCATTTATTTCCGGATGGAGGGAATACATGTCAATATGTCATGCCTTTCTATTCTTCAGTACCTATTCCACCTTTGTTGTAGCATGTTTTATAATTGAAGCACCATTCATTTATATAAGGCATGTAGGGGGGAAGACGGTTATGTTAGAATCTGAAGGGTTACAAACAAGGTCTTTGCAGAAGATCCAAACGCCAGGAGATAATAAACCGACTCCAGTTTTCATAGATACTGCTCTAGCATAGAGAAACACAACTCCCACTGATAATAAGCAGATTCCAGTGGCCAAAGAACTACTCCGCTCCAGTCCAGCAAAAATATATTAACTCCATTCTAAGAAGCGTGCACGTATCCTCGCATCATAAATTTTATAGCATTATGATCATATTTTCTACATGTTTCTTACCCATCTCTCTTCAAGAAAATAAGGTTAAATGATAGAAGACTTCCTCCATTGGGATCGTATTCAAGGAAAGTATCTTGCAAGAATTCTCTATGCTCCTATGCTGATGTAAGTACCTGTTGTATATCACTATATTTTTACATCAGCATGTATTAATCGGCATGAATCCAACCTTATCTGATCCAAAATTAGTTGTAGCAAAATGTTAAAGGCAACAATGTTGATTTTTAGGAAAATTGCCTGGTAGTTTTGCATACTGAGCTGCATGAGTGTACTGTCTCATATCATGCACATTACTGAATTGTAGTGCTGATCTGGTTGCCCGCCCATTCATTGTGTCAATGTTGCTTTCGTATTACCTTACCTGGCTGATGATAGTTGTGCCATATTGTGTTAATTTGGTGTAGGCTGGTGTGGTCTGGTTGCCCAATCGTTCGTTGTGTCAATGTTGCTTTCCTATTATCTGACCTGTCCAATGATAGAAATGCTAGTGTGTTAATTTGGTGCAGGCTGCTGAAGATAAGAAGACAAACTCTGAAAATAGCAAGGCAACCCCATTGTTTCTTTCCAATAAATCTAGGCCATGTAATATGGCAATAACTCTTGATTAATCTGTTCGGTTCCCCTCCTAATTTATGTTATGATGCAGTGGTCGAGACACTCTCCACTATCAATAATACAAGCCTGCCAAAATCGCCATCTGAATCTGTTCAGTTTCCTTTGTCTCGAATGCAACGAAAAAATGTATGTTTTTGAACCAATTCATGGCTGAAGCAATGATGGAAATGGTGGAGGAATCAGAGGTGCACATTCGTGCGCAACAACAAGTGATCAATGTTTTCAGAGACAGTGTAGCAAAGCAGCAAGAACTTGCCCACATGCTTATGGGTGTCATCCACGCTGAGGTTGCAGATTGTGACGTTGTAGATCGCTAGGTTCCGTTCATTTATTTGCACTAGCATCAATCTTTGATTGCCCAGTGGATGTAATTTCCTGTAATATATGCTGGATGTGCAACGTTTTTCCCTGTATGCCGTACCTTTGCTTGATCGCTTTTGGTCCTATGCATAATTGCTCATCGTAATGGGCTCAAATTATAAATTGGGCCTAAAGACATGTACGAACTTTAGTGGGCCCATTAAGTTAATGGGCCATTACCAGGCCGAAAGTTAATGGTCGGCCCTCTTACCTCCCGGGTCGTTAACGGGCCGACATCGAAGTGGGTAACATGTGGTCCCATTTGATTTCACGGGTCGTTAAAGGCCGATACTAAGGTCGGGCTACATATGGCCCACCTATACCGTGGGCCTTTAGTAGGCCGAAAGAGACAGCGGGCTCGTACTGGACCATGAAGAGCATCGGCCGCTAAGAGGCCAAAAGTCAGGTCGTACTGTAAATGGCCCAACTGTGTTGTGGGCCTTTAGTAGGCCGAAAGAGAAACCGGGCTGGTATTGGACCATGAAGAGCATGGGCTGTTAAAAGGCCAAAACTCAGGTCCGACTGCAAATGGCCCAACTCATTTATGGGCCGTCAATAGGCTGAAAGACACACCGGGCCGGAAATTGTCCCAACACATAAATGGGTCGCTAAAAGGCCGAAAGATGTACATCCTGAAAATTGGCCCATCCTTTGAATGGGCCGTTAACAGGCCGAAACCACATCAGGCCGATATTGAGCACATATATATAGTGGGCTGTTAATGGACTCGAATTGACGAGGGGCTGCAATGGTGTCAAATCGTTAACGGGCCGAATTGGCACATCTCGTATGGGCCGTGGGCTTAAATGGACCTGACACAAGTAGGCCTTATGTGAGTCGGCCTTTTTCACTGGAATGGGCCACTTTTGGGCCATGCCACGTGTCAACCTATCATAGGCGCCTCCTGTCCAATGAGTGGATTACATCTGTCCCGACGGTGAGCTGACACGTGGTTCCTCCAGCCAATGAGAATTTTACACGTGGAAAATCCCCATTGGTCCGGGCTGTTAACGGGTTATCGGATACAAACCGAAACCCGATAGCTTAAACGCGACCCGTTATGGTGGATGCCACGTGTCGGTCACCCTTAACGAAAGCACTTCTATGATGCGTGATTTATCGTCATGGAAGTGGACACTTCCGTGATGATAATTTTGGTATGTCATGGAACACTTCTACGACAGCACATGTATAACTATCTTGATTCTATCATAAAATCATCATGGATGTACATGCATGACAGAAAACGTGACCTACTGTGACAAACACGTATCATCACGGAATTGCATTTTTTTGTAGTGGAACAACTGGGTCGACCACCAATGCTAGCCGCCCAGGGGTAGCAATGTGCGCTGGGTGATCCGACTGTTTGAATGTAATGGGAGTCTTCGACCACTTCAAGTACGTCATAGTTGTCGAAGAAACCATGTTGACTTCTCTGTTGATAACCTTCAGTCGACTTTTGCTCTCAACGTTAGCAAAAATCACCAAAGTAGCATTTACATTGGGGTAACCATCATCCTATTTTTCCTCTTCCTCCTTATTAGAGTCTGTCTCCGTGGGCTGGCCCTCTTGGAACTGCCGAATAAGGAGCCGACACTGTCGAGTGGTATGCTTGGGCAGTATCAAGTTACCCTCCTCATCTTTCTTTGTGTGTATGTGACATGGCAAATCAAGGATGTCATTGCCGGAGTGATCTTTCACCTTTTTGGGCACCCACGGCCCCTTAGGCTTTCCTTTGAACATCCCTTGATTCAGAACTGCGGCTTTGGCTTCAGCTTTACGCTTTTGCTTCCGACCGGAATTTCCACCTTTCGTGTCTTGGGCGACAAGTTTTCCCTTTCCACTGCGTAGTCAGTCTTCCTCTTCGCCGTTAGCATACCGAGTGGCTATTTCCATAATTTGGGCCAGAGACGCCCTCCTTAAAGGCGCAAACTGCCTGATGCTCTGACACATTTTCTACCGTATAATGGGGTAGTCCATCTCTGGTTGAAATCTCTCAAAGTCTCATTCTGCTTCTGAACACAGTGCTGCAATTCAATCAGCCCAGCAGGTCGCTTGTAGGTGCCCTCGAATGTTTTAACTAACACTCGGGCTAACTCTTCCCAATAGAAAATACTTCCAGGGGCCAACTGATTCAACCAAGCTCTGGCCGAACCCTCAAGCATCAGGGGGAGGTGCTTCATGGCTACATCATAGTTGCCTCCACCAATCTACACCGCCACGCAGTAATCTTCGAGCCATGTGTCGGGCTTGGACTCACCGGTGAACGTACTCACGCCCGTCGCCAACCTGAAGTTGGGAGGAATCTCAGCAGCTCGGATGTCTCTACTGAAACACTCGGGGCCAGAAACAAATGCTTGTACGAGGAGTGACCTCGCATCGAACCCAGTCTCTCTTGGGTCGACTGGAGCTCTCCGCTCTTCACCATACAGGCGCCTATCAATCATACCGCCGGGGCGCGTACGATCCGCCCCTCAGAGGGAGTGTAGGCACTCGACGGTGGTCATCACGGGGATACTGATGATCATACTGCCCGTGGCCTCGACCCAGGTACTGATCCTGGCGGTGACCACGATCCTCACGTCGCGGAGGCGATCTCGGGCTATGTGTTGACTGAACTGTGTCCGCAACCATAGATCTACTATGGATTCCGTTGTGCGACTGAGAAACAGGCAATTTTTGTTCACCCGCTGCTCGGAGCAGCGCTCAGATCTTCATCAAACCTCTGCCAGCTTCTGAACAAGACGGATGAATTGATTCTACTATACTCGCTGCAGCTGCAAGATTTTGGACCGTAGTGCGGTATACCTGAGGTTCAGGCAAAAACAATTGTCGTGGTTGTCGACTGGATTCAGGGATCTGCCGACGAGCACGTTCGTCGAGTGAATGTTGGAGATTTTCCAGACATGCGTGCTCAGCCAAGGTGGCCAGGCGCGCAGCCTCCAGGGCCCAAGCCTCAAAGGTCTCCCCAACGATGGGGATCTGGAGCGCCTCCACGTTGCGGCGATGCAACTCTTTCCTCTTCTTCGAAGTGAGGGCTTAGGGATGATATTCATCGTGACCGTGCGACAGGCCGGCACCGCCATCTCCGCCACCGCCACGACAGAATCTGGGCGGGCTGCGATGAGAGTCGACCATGAGGATTTCCACCGCAGGGTCGCTGCTTCCGCACTCGGAAAGAGTGTTCGCGGAACCAGTCAATAGATCGAATGGTCCGTAGAGAGATTTGTCGGGCTCGATTTCTGCGACTTGAGGGGTGGTCGACTGGTGAGCCACCGCATGCTTTACCCACCGCTGGAGCCGCGATCGACCAGATCGCTTGCAATGGCAAACAGCAGGAAGCGTGCACGTCGCGGGAGCATACTGGGTCGAGGGCTGCCGCAGAAGGATGCCGCAAGCACATGCATGAAAGTATGTGGTCCCACGGACGGGGAGCGTCTCAACGCCGAGGGGGGCTTCTTAGAGCCAGGCGGAGTCATCGGTGATGAAGATGAGCGCTCCGAGTCGGACCTCGTGGCCCAAAGCAAAACCACCGCCGGAAACCGTGTTGATGGAGATCGGAAAAACTGCAACCTCACTAGAAGTCGCTAAGACGCCGGCCCCAAGGTGGGCACCAACTATCGTGGGAGTGAGTCTGACATTAAGAATATGGGGTACGTAGGAGGAGGTAAGGCCCTAGATATGGCGAGGTTGTACACACGAGTTTACGAGTTCAGGCCCCTCTGGGAGGAGGAGATAGCCCTACGTCTTGGTACCTCCGAGGCTTGTCGACTGTATTATGCATGAGAGTTATAGGGGGCGCGAATCCTTGTGCCAAAGGAGGGCGGTGGCTTATATAGAGTGCGCCAGACCCCTCCAGCCCTCAGTTACACAAGGTTCAATGTGAGTTAAGGCAGGGACATTACTGGTAACGCCTACTATAAATGATTATTAATGATCTTTAAGACTACGGAGGGAACGCCTGACCATTGCCATATTGAGGTGACTGCAGGTCTTCCGTACTCTGAGTGATTCTTTTGTATGGTCGAGTGTACTAACCATGTCAAGTGGAATTGGGATATCCAAGGGGAATATCTGGTCGAGTGGATTACACTCCAAGGTGATTTCAGTTAGTATCTTCTGTTAGACTTTGAATGTCTTTGACTTTAGGGTAGTGTCGGGTAGGGCTTCTAGGCCAGGCCTATGACCCTACCCTAAGTATATGTCCTCGTCAGTGCTACCATCACCGGCGGGCTGGTGAGGTACCTCTTGAGGTCTTGGAAAGCCACGTCAGCCTCCGGAGTCCACTCGAACAGGCCTTTCCTTTTCATTAGCTTGAACAAGGGGAGGGCGCGCTCTCCTAGCTTGGAGATGAAACGCCCAAGCGAGGATACGCAGCCCGCCAACTTATGCATCTCCTTGAGGGTTTGCGGCGGGATCATCCTTTCTATGGCCTTGACCTTCTCTGGGTTGGCCTCGATCCCTCTGTGCAACACCAGGAAACCCAGCAGCTTGCCAAATGGGACGCCAAACACACATTTTTCCGGGTTGAGCCATAAGTTCACTTTGTGCAAGCTAGCGAACGTCTCCTCCAGATCCTCGATAAGTGTTCTCGCTTCTCGAGATTTCAACATGATGTCGTCGAGTATGCCTCAGCGTTCCTCCCAAGCTGCTGACCCAGGCTGATGTGCATCAACCGTTGGAAGGTTTCTCAAGCATTGCACAACCCGAACGACATGCAAGTGTAGCAGTACACCCCGCACGGGGTCAGAAAGACCGTCTTCTCAACATCCTGCACCACCATCTTGATTTGGTGATAGCCCGAGAAGGCATCCAGGAAGCACAATAAATCGCACTCGGCGGTGGAGTCGATGATCTGGTCGATAAGCGGGAGAGGGAAAGGGTCATGTGGGAAGGCCTTGTTGAGGTTGGTGAAATTGACGCACATGCGCTCTTTCCCACCCTTCTTGGGGACAATAACTGGGTTCGTGAGCCAATCTGGGTGGCGCACTTCTCGAATGATGTCGGCCTCTTGTAGCTTGCGGGTCTCTTGGACGATGAACGACTGCTTCTCCGGGGCTTGCCGCCGCGCCTTCTGCTTCACCGGGCCTGTGTTGGGGCATACAATCAGGTGGTGCTCGATTACCCCACGCGGAAGCCCGACTAGATCCGCCGCCTCCCATGCAAACACATCTTTGTTCGCGCGGAGGAAGCCAACCAACGCCTCTTCCTGGTCTACGGGGAGGCTAGCACCTATGGTGAAGGTGGAGTTTGATCTTCCGTCTTCGTCGACTGGCACCTGCTTCGTCTCGGCCCTATCCTGAGAGAACAATTGCTTCTTATTTGCTGGTGTAGCCCCCGGGCCCTCCGGAGCTCCTTCCCTGCTAGGCCGCGCAGCCGCCGCGGCCCTGAAGGCGAGCTTGAGGGCTGAGAGCACATCTTTGGTGTCCCCCGTCATGGTGAGGGTGTCGTTGCTTCCCGACATCTTCATGAGGTTGTAGCCAGGATGGGTTGCCGCCATGAACTTGGCCAAGGCCGGGTACCCGAGGATAGCGGTGTACGGGAGGCCGATGCGGGCGATGTGAAAGTCGATGAGCTCGGTGCGGTAGTTGTGGCGGGTGCCGAAGGTGTCGGTTTAACACCCCGGATGTAACTTGCCATATTTGTAACTCTGACTCTTGCCATTTTCGGCTTTAAGTTATGATTTCCCTTTGTGGTTGGGTTTTTGTCTTTCTTTTGCATTTTGTTCATGTCATGTATTTCATATCATCTCATCATGTGCATCGCATTTGCATTCGTGTTCCTATCATGCATCCGAGCATTTTCCCCGTTGTCCGTTTTGCAATCTGACACTCCCGCATGCACCGGCGCACCCCTCTTGTCTCTTTTCGTGAGCGGGTGTTAAACGTTCTCGGAATGGACCGAGATTTTCCAAGTGGCCTTGGTACAATATCGGTAGACCGCCTGTCAAATTTCGTTCCATTTGGAGGCCGTTTGATGCCCCAACTGTTAACCGGGTAACCGCAAAAGCCCTCTTTGTGTTGCAGCCCAACACCCCTCCAAAACAGCCCAATAACCCATGTAAACCACTTCCATGTCCTCCGTCGTCGGATCACGATCGTGTGGGCGAAAACTACACTTCATTTGGACACTCCTACCTCCTCCTACCTGTAAATAGGTGCTCCCCTCCGAAATTCTCGCGCAGATAAACCCTAGCTCCACCCTCCTCCGCCGCTGGACACGTCCGGCCCGAGCCGGACGAAATCGCCGCCGCCGCCCGCACCAATCAGGCGCCGCCACATGGCGCGCCGCCGCCGACCATGAGCCTGCGCGGGCCCGCCGAGCCCATCCACGCCGCCCAGCGCGCCGCGCCTCCTCCTCGCCGCCCGATCCGCCGCCCGCTCCCGCCGGCGCTCCATCGCAACCACTGCGGCGACCCGGTCCTGAGGCCGGCCACCGAGCTCCACGCACGCGCCACGACGCGGGATCCGGCGCCCGTCGACGTCCCGCGCCCAGATCCGGCGACCGTCACCCCGATCCGCGCCGCCCCACACTTCGCCGACCACTCTGACTGCCGTCCCCGTCTACTCCGGCGAGCTCGAGCTGCAGTCATCCTCGGCTTCCGTGCACGAACCCTAGATCCAAAAAGGTTGACCCCGATTTTCTTCCAAGTCCTTTTTCTGTGATGATTTCATGCCCTGTTCATTGCCACATATCTCCATGACCATAGCTTCGTTTCATGCATATTATATATCAAAATGTTCATTGTGAGATGAGCTTCATTTCATTCCATAGGGGCATGCTTGTTTGAGTTCATCTTGATGCCCTAATCATTGATGCAAGAGAGCTATAAAATGTTTCCTGCTGTTAATTATCATATCATGGTGTTTTATCATTTTTGTCACATTTGATGTGTGCTTCATATGAGCATTAGCTCTACATGTGTTTTGAACTAAAACATGCCATGTTTATAGAGGTGCTTTCCATATATTTTTTTGATCTATGTGGTGACTAGCACAAGCATGCATAGTAGCCTCCACAATGTTGCTGTTTTCAGTGACTTGATTTTGCCAAGTCCTTTTCCTGCTGTTATTTTGATGCCATGTAACCTTGATGCTACCGTGAGACCCATGCTTGTTTTGATTATCTTAATTAAGGATGTTTTTAAAATATGGTTATTGTCTATCCATCCATGCCCCCTTTTGCAATTATGGAGTGCCCTAGCATGTCTTGTTCTTACTCTACGTTTGCTATAAAATGTTCCTGGCAGATTGTTTACATGTTAATCAATTTTGCCACGGTTGTTGCTAGTGATCCATGCATGCTATGAAATTGATCTTGCCATGGTTAGCTTGATGAACATGTCATCTTGCTGTTAGTATGCTTGTTTTGTCATGCAAGGCATTTTGATGAGTGGTTTGAGCTCGCAAAGTTGCTATCATAATTCTGTTCTTGCCATGCTCTGTTTTTTCTTCCAAGTCTAAATCTGTTCATATAACATGCCATGTTTACATGGGTGCCATCATATCTTCTATGCCTTTTTGGCTCATGTTCAGTAAGGGAATTTCGTTCTATGCATTTAATAGATTCATGACATGTCTTGATTTGCTATGATATTTTCCGGTAGCATGTCGTTTGCTTGCTCTAAACATGGCTTCCTGATGTTATTTCTGGCATGTTAGTATTTTCACAAAGTCTGTGAAGCTGATATCTTTTGCATTTTTGCCATGCTTGTTTGAACCTGCTCTGTTGTGATTTAGCCGTAGCTAAGTGTTAATGTTGTTTCAAGCATCTTGTGTACATCACTTCCATATGTTTTGTTGTTATGTTGGAGTGCAGTAGCTTAGTTTCTTGCTGCATGCTAAGTAGAATCGTGTTGTTAATTATAGTTTTTCACCATCCTTGTTTTGCTTGCCATTTGCAAACCGTGCATCCATTTCCGGTGATCTTTATATCGATTTCAACCGAAAGCATCTCATCTTTCCAGCGGCATACTTGGTTTTCCAAGTTGATGCCTTGTTCATCCTTTCCCTTCTGGAGCACGCATATGCATTGCATATCACATCTCGCACATCATGCCATGTATTGCATCATGTTGCTTGTACGATTGCACCGTGATTGATTGTTGGTCCTTTGCTTGTGTTCTTGCCTTGGGTAGAGCCGGGAGACGAGTTCGTGACCGAGGAATCTGTTGAGTACGCTTTCGAGGATCAAGCTTTCGGCAACTCTGAGAACTTTGCAGGCAAGATGACCATACCCTCGAAATCACTTCTATCTTTGCTTGCCAGTTGTTCGCTCTATTGCTATCTCGTGCTACCTACCCCTTGCTATATCATGCCTCCCATATTTCCATGTCAAGCCTCTAACCCACCTTTCCTAGCAAACCGTTGTTTGTCTATGTTACCGCTTTTGCTCAGCCCCTCTTGTAGCGTTGCTAGTTGCAGGTGAAGATGAAGTTTGTACCATGTTGGAACATGGATATTGTTGGGATATCATTATTATATCTTATTTACTTTAATGCATCTATATACTTGGTAAAGGGTGGAAGGCTCGGCCTTATGCCTGGTGTTTTGTTCCACTCTTGCTGCCCTAGTTTCCGTCATACCAGTGTTATGTTCCTTGATTTTGCGTTCCTTACGCGGTTGGGTGTTACGGGAACCCCTTGACAGTTCGCTTTGAATAAAACTCCTCCAGCAAGGCCCAACCTTGATTTTACCATTTGCCTACCTAAGCCTTTTTCCCTTGGGTTCCGCGGACTCAAGGGTCATCTTTATTTTAAACCCCCGGGCCAGTGCTCCTCTGAGTGTTGGTCCAACCTGTCAGCCGCCGGTGGTCACCAGGGGAAACTCTGGGCTGGCCTATCGGAAGTTTGGACAATCCGGTGTGCCCTGAGAACGAAATGTGTGCAGATCCTATCGGGATTTGTCGGCACATTCGGGCGGCTTTGCTGGTCTTGTTTTACCATTGTCGAAATGTCTTGTAATCGGGATTCCGAGTCTGATCGGGTCTTCCTGGGAGAAGGAATATCCTTCGTTGACCGTGAGAGCTTGTGATGGGCTAAGTTGGGACACCCCTGTAGGGTATAAACTTTAGAGAGCCGTGCCCGCGGTTATGTGGCAGATGGGAATTTGTTAATATCCGATTGTAGAGAACTTGACACTTAACTTATTTAAGATGAATCAACCGCGTGTGTAGCCGTGATGGTCTCTATTCGGCGGAGTCCGGGAAGAGAACACGGTCTTGTGTTATCCTTGAACGTAAGTAGCTTCAGGACCACTTCTTGATCATTTCTAGCTTCTCGACCGTGCGTTGCTTCTCTTCCCTCTCTCATTTGCGTATGTTAGCCACCATATATGCTTAGTGCTTGTTGTAGCTCCTCCACATTCCCCCTTTCCTACCCATAAGCTTAAACAGTCTTGATCTCGCGGGTGTGAGATTGCTGAGTCCTCGTGACTCACAGATTCTACCAAAACAGTTGCAGGTGCCGAGGATACCAGCGCAGGTGACGCAACCGAGCTCAAGTGGGAGTTTGACGAGGACCTTGGTCGTTACTATGTTTCGTTTCCTGATGATCAGTAGTGGAGCCCAGTTGGGACGATCAGGGATCTAACATTTGGGGTTTTCTTCCTTTATTTTGGTTCTGTAGTGGGACCTTTGTTTGTACCCTGGTTGATGTATGGATTATTCATGTATTTTGTGAAGTGGCGATTGTAAGCCAACTCTTTATCCCATTCTTGTTCATTACATGGGATTGTGTGAATATGACACTTCTTGCGACAAAACCACCATGCGGTTATCGACACATGGGAGATATAGCCGCATCGTGGGCGTTACAAGTTGGTAATCACAGCCATCCCCGACTTAGGAGCCCCCTGCTTGATCGAACCGCTGACGTTGTTGAGTCTAGAACAAAATGTTTTGAGTCTTAGGGTTATATATATCGGAGATTAGGATTACTTTTACTCCTCAGTCTCTTTGTCGCTCTGGTGAGGCCTCCTGACGTAGAAGTTTTGACTTCCCTCTCCTCAAATTTCACAAAAAAAAAAAATTAGGATCACGCGGGTATGTATCGTAGGATATCTTTTCAACAGACACATGATACGATATGGGATCTATCATATGTTTGTTTCCGGCTTATTTTGCAATCCAATCCTTTGTTTTGTTTTGTTTTGGTTTGTGGTACTCGAGTTGCTTCAATGTCAAGTGTTGATTCCATACCTTCCCTAAGTGGTGTCAATTCTTCTTGATCATCGAGGTTGTCATGTCAATTCTTTCCAATCGATGTGATTCTCTTCAATATGTTCCTATTACTTTTTCCCATCCGCAAGATAAACTCAAAGTCTTCTCAACGTTATTTGTTTCATCCGTCCCAAGTTGCCTTTGTTTTACCCACCCTCCCACCCTTTTTTCTTCAAGGACTCGGATTTCTTAATCAAGTATCCATCTTATGAATGTGAAGTCTCTTCATTCCTTTCTTTCAGTGTTCTTATCCGGTGATTCTCAGGAAGATACTAATGGAGCCTTAACTTCATCATTATTCATTCTCTTTCTTCTCCAGTGGATTAAATTCAAGCTTTGTCGATCATATCTTTTCCTCGTTTCAAATGTTTTTCTCGTACCGGTGCACCTCTTAATCATCCACTCCCTATTCAATTGTTCCGGAGTGATGAAGATATCTCAGAAGATTCATCCATTCTCAATTCGCTCAAGTTCTTTTGAGGATGTTATCTCATTCAAGCCATTTAAATCATACCGGTGCATCATTCAAGTATTCTCTAACCAGCTCGGGATCTCCTCATTCACTAGCATCTAAATTCTCTCAAGTATCTTCTGTCGGGGATATACCCCGCGGTGTAACCCGGCCGGAAGTATAACCCGGCCGGACTTGGCGACTCACTAATGACCCGCCCTGGCTGGACGACACACTAAGTGACCCGCCCGATCCTCGGCGACTTATGGGTGACTCCGGAGCGGATCAGAGGAGCGACAAAGTCCCGGGGCCCAGGAGGCTCAAGGTTCGGAAGGCGGCTACGTTATGGTAGGCCGGCTTAAGAGGAAAGGCGTGAGGAATATCTTCCTTACGAGGAATCAAGACCTGGACTTGTATCCGGCTTGTAGTAGAAGATCGGCTAGTCCTAATTCTATTTGGACTCGACATGTAACCCGCCCCTATAACCTATATAAGGAGGGGCAGGGCACCCCAAAGAGGGACAAGTAACAAGAAACAATATCTAGGGCTAGACACATCTAGGGGTGAGCCGTCTTATGCGGCGTCTCCCTGATGAGCATAATGAGACCTAGCCTCAAACAACATGTAGGGCTATTCCGGATGATGTTTCCCGGGGCCCGAAGCTGTCTAAATCCTTGTCTTGTGTGATGATCCGCCTAGTGTCTCTCGATTCCGCCCAACCCCTCTCAAACTACCACATAGATGCGTTGGCCTCGCGACTAAGTCCTTGCAAGAGAACATCTGCCGTGAATATTCCACGACAGTTGGCGCCCACCGTGGGGCCAGGCGCACGGTGGTGATGAGTTCTTGATGGGATCTATTCCAGAGATCGAGAAGTTTGCAATTTTTCGGATGAAAAATAACCGGTGTGGAAGGATTCACATCAACTACAATTTCAACAGTCAAAGATCAAAGGAGTTTATCAGCGATGGATTAGTCAAAGTTGAGGCCAGGAGCTAGGGTTACGCCGCCATCCTACGACTTATTTTGTGGACGATGAGTCGCCAAGATCACAAGGATTTTCCTAAAGAGGATGTGTTCGATCAACCGCTGCCGTCACGTGTGCATGCACTGTTGCTGTTTCAGCTCCAAAACAAAGAACACGAAGTCAAGTCAAAAAGAATCACAACCCGGAGATGTATTGGGGCTCCAACGACTCCACGGACGAGTCGCCGCCTGGTCTCCGTCTTCGACTCTGCCTCGCGCCACCACCGGCCGCGTCCAGAGCCGTTGTCGCAGACACTTGCCAAACCTCCGCTACTCCAAACAGCTCCAGGGCCCTCGAGCCGCACTGCCCTGTCTATCCCAAGTCGCCGTTACTGCTGCAGGTATGCCTCGAGCCGGCTGCCGTTGGCTCTGCCTCGCCTCCGCGGTGGTCAGCCTGGCTGTGAGCTGCCCTGACGGCCTCTTTCAGTCTCCGCGAACGGACTGCTCTGGCCTCTGCCGGATTACCTTCGCTGTTGTCAAACCGTCATTGAGCCGGAGCTGCCGCCGGCTAAGGGCCGCCCTGTTTAAATCGCCTCGCTACTGTAAAAGGACGCAGCCGTGTCCCGTCTTCCAGCGCCAAGGTCACTGCCACGGTCCTGTCTTCCAACCCGCCAGCACCGCCATGAGTCGCCGTCTATGAAGTCGCCTTGTTACTGGAAAATACTTCAAACCGGCTCCCTGCTGGGCTGCACCCCAAGTCACTCCGGTGGTATGCCGCTGCCGCGAGATGCCCCGGTTTCCGCCTCGTGCTGTTGTTGAAACACCAGTGAACCCTTGTGCTTGCTTAAGCCGCCCCTGCTGGTCTCTGCTGTTCCGAATAGCTACCTTGGAGATGCTTTGAGTCGCCGGCTTCACCCGGCCTCACCCACACTGAGCCACCAGGAAACGCTGCTCAACACTGTGGCGCTCGCCTCGCCCCAGTGTTCCAATGCATCTTGGCGTCAACTGTTCTGCAGAAGACTAGAGTGCGTGCATCTGGTGGTGACTATACGGAGCGAACACGAATTTTTAGGACTACAGGTTCATGGCGTGGATATGCCCACTCCGAGCTCCAGTAGCACTCAGACATTAAACAATTGAGGAGGAATCATCAAACAGTAAGTACTCCATGAAGGGTCAAGAGGGAAAATACATACATACCCACAGGAGCCTAATAGCTCAACTCTGCATGCAACACGGAGTTTGACCATTTGAGGAGTCAGTTAATTCATCCTCACACGCCGTCGCTTGGAGTCGGCCTTGCCACGTCGCTCCCGCGGCCACCAGCCTGTGTTGTTGCAAGTCACCGTTGCCGGGTCGACCTCGTCACCTCCAAAACTGCCTCTGCTGCCATCCGAGCCGCCTGAGTCGGCTGGACGATGCCTTACGTCGCGCCTCCGCAGAGTGTTGTTGCTGGTTTGCCATCGTATAAAGGAACATGGATCACGGTGCTAGGGCCACATCAGACATTTGATATGTTTTGATCCCAGTATCCACGTTCATCCGAAGAAAAAAATACCATGTGATATCCATTTAAGATTACTTTATTAAACATATTGTTTCATCAAAGAACAATTACTTTGGTCTGTATATTTTTATGTGCAGCAAAGGTGGTGCCATGTTGTGCCTATGAAGTATACATCAGCACCATCATGCACCGGCGTCTGCGCCCGTTTACTGATGGAACAGGTGTGCGCAAGTCGCCGCCCGTGCATCTTAATTTACGTCAACCCGCCGGAGCCGCGTTGAGCCGCCCTTGCTGCTTTGAGCCGTCGGGGTATATTAAGTCGCTAGTCTGCCCGAGCCACCGGAATTATGTTAAGTCGCCGGTCTGCCTCAACAACCGGAACTATATTGAGTCACTGGTCTGCCTGAGCCACCTCTGTCGCGATAAACGGATCATCCTCGTCCAAACAAATTAGGTGATATCCATCCAAGTTTGTTTTATTATCACATGTTGTTTTTGTCAAAGAACAAGTTTATCTTTGCCTTGGTCTGCAATATTGTTTATGCAGGGCAATTATTTATGACAAAAAGTGATATTATATCGCGGAGGTGGAGGTATGCCAACATCTTTTGGCACAGGTGGTCGTCGTTACTCAACGGACTCCCGCACCGTCTTACAATGTCGTGGCCGTCTCTCGCAACCGTGCCGGCTTACAACGTCGTGGCCGTCTCTCGCGACCACGCCGGCTTACAACAAGGAGGACAACTTGCCCGTCCGCACCGGCTTACAACACCACGGCCGATTCATCAGTCTGTGCCGCCTCAGATGTGGAGGTCGTTTTTACCGTCCGTCTCTTGTGGCCTGGTCTACATCAACACATCGAGCCACAACTGTCTGCATGAGTTGTTTATTGAGTATGAGCAAGTCACTAATTGGGAAGCCGGTTTTCTTCCAACAAATTGGAGGCAAATTATCATGTATTATCAGCCGCGTCGCAGACCGGATGGCTCAATGGGCAGGCGCACAAGTCGCCGCCAAGACGGGTTTGGTTAACTTCAAACAGCCGCTTGAAGGAACCATTGGCCGAAATTCTTTACACGCTCGAGACGGGATCATTTATAACCCGCCGCAGATCACCTCAACCTTCGTGGATTCACATCGCGTTATCAACGCCAATGATATACGCCTTCTGCTATGGTCAAATATGGAGAATCTCAAGCCAACTCTTCGAGTCATCTTGAGACTCGGGGGCTACAATGGTATGGCTCGGCAAAATTAGCCGGCTTCAATGAATTCAAGAGCTCGAGTCATTGAAGGAAGATAACCCGACCACGAGGCTACCGCTTATTGGTAATATTTAAAAGCCGTCAGAAAAATTTCCGGCTCAAAATGAAGATTCCGGTTTAAAATACAGCTCAAGAGACATCTCTCTCCCGCAAAGCTTTGAAGCTCTCAAAACCGGTTCAACATCCGGGTCAAGGTAAATTTGTCCCTTACAAAGCTTTCAGGATCTCAATATCCGGTTTAAGAATTTCCGGTTCAAAAAGAATTAATCTCTAGCAAGTTCGAGATCTCAGACAAATTAATGGTTACCAAAGAGAACTTGCTGTCATGATGCACGATTCAAAACATGGGTATCCTGCCTTACGGCTTATCTTATCATGGTCACTTGGGGGCTTCCTGTTCAAAGATAGGTCGTATTCAAACCAAAGAGAACATAGCTGTCGATACCCTTTTGGTTAGCAAACTGCTGAACCTACTTGGGGGCTTCTTGATCATATCTGAATCATAGCTCAACCCCTTTGGGAATCGACGTGGATCGATTCGAATCAGCGCCGCTAAACAACTCTTAAGGTCACTTGGGGCTTCTGTTGAAACATGGGTCGTATTCGAACCAAAGAGAACATAGCTGTCGATACCCACTTTGATCGGCATCGCCAACGCCACTGGGGGCTATATGATCATATTCGAATCTTAGCTTAACCCCTTTGGAACGGTTTACTGATCGTATTCGAATCAGAAGCCTCAAAATTTTTATCTATTTTTATACAATCGCAAGTATTTGAGTTGTCACAAATATCATATGTGCCGGCTCTTACAGAGTTGAGTTATCAACTTCACTGTCCGGGTCACATAAACAGGCGGTATCATTCAGAGGATCATAGGGATCTTGTGATCTACTTGTGTTCAGGATAAGACTATATTTGGGTGGTTACCCACCCTAGCTTTTGACATTAAGTCGCCAGGGCATATGTTGTTTAAACTCTGTGCAGGATTTACAGAGCTATGGCTTACATAAATGATCAAGTTCAAGCCCATCATCAAAGATTGAAATTGATGTCTCAAAAAGGGTTATTAATTCTTGATTTTCTCAAAGGCTATACGCCACCGGGTTACAATCAATGCACGTTAAGTCGTCATCGTCCAAGACCCGCCAGGTATTTAAACTCCGGATTTACTTGTCAACCGATGAGGTATTCAATATTTAATAGCCAAAACTGGCTGGATTTTCATGATGATATTGAATGATTGAGGTTTTCATACCGGATTATATTGTTCAAAACTTAAATAGCCAACATGGTTGGATTTCTATTGTGATTATCAATAACCAGTGTTATGATTGAGGTTTTCGAAGTCGCCTTAGCACAACGGCTATTATTTTTATCAATGGGCATGATTTATTTTACAATGGAGGAAATAGTCCCGAGTCGTTGCAGGTTTACGACCCGACACTTGGGGGCTGCATTGTTCAAATCAAGATTGCATAGAATATACAAGTCCCATGTCACTGCCAGCATGCACCATGGCACTTGGGTGCTAATGCAAAGTCATTTTTGCTCAACTTATTGAAGACCCGACTCATCACATTCTAAATGAGCCGGCCCTTGGGGGCTACCAATTGCTCCTATCGAAAATTCAAGGTACACAAGCCTCAGTCCATTACATTAAGAGATCCACTACTCAGTTGGTAAAGTACAAAGCTCTTAACCTTATGGACGTGGGTTCAAGCCCCATGGTGGAGATTACATCATATGATGTTATTATTAATGAATTATTTACAAAGTCCTGCTCATTATTGCATAATGACCCGGCCCTTGGGGGCTACACTGGTGGAAGTTTTTATGAGCATAAGGCAATTACAAGTCCCAGGTTTCTGCAAGCATGACAACCCGGCACTTGGGGGCTACATATGTGGAATATTCAGTTTATGACTAATGATTGAGATGAATAACCCGGATTTCTTCAAGGTTGCAACACTTATATTGAAGCAAGTCTTAAGTTATCACTATGTTCTCCTCTTAAGACTTGGGGGCTACATGTATTATGCATATAAAGAAGGAACATCTTCAAATTCTCAGCTTTGAGTAAATCAGGAAGATCAATTACATGACCCGGTGTCAACAACAATTATGACTCAACATCATCAGTCTTTTAGAACCCAGAGATTTTGGAAATTATTACTCGGCAAGATCGACATCTTTAAGCCGGTTGAAAATCAGATGAGTATTTCAAGACCTATATTTTTTTAAAGCCGGCGCTTTGGAAGCCGACTCAAATGAATTATTTGTTTACAATATTTCTTCTACAAGCAAATTGATTGTGAAGCTAGTCTATTGACCCGGATTTTCTAGAAGAAGGAAATGACAAGGACTTAAGGATGTTCAGGTGCCGGTTTACAAGAATTCTTAACCCAGAGCACAACCTGTCAAATTTGTTCTTGTGTTTATTTTGCAGCATAAGTTTACCATGGATAAATCCAAGCTAAACTTGGGGGCTAATATCGGGGATATACCCCGCGGTGTAACCCGGCCGGAAGTATAACCCGGCCGGACTTGGCGACTCACTAATGACCCGCCCTGGTTGGATGACACACTAAGTGACCCGCCCGATCCTGGCGACTTATGGGTGACCTGGCAAGCGGATCAGAGGAGCGACAAGACCCGGGGGCCCAGGAGGCTCAAGGCCCAGAAGGCCGGCATACGTTATGGTAGGCCGGCTTAAGAGGAAAGGCGTGAGGAATATTTTCCTTACAAGGAATCAAGACCCGGACTTGTATCCGGCTTGTAGTAGAAGATAGGCTAGTCCTAATTCTATTTGGACTCCACATGTAACCCGCCCCTCTAACTTATATAAGGAGGGGCAGGGAACCCCAAAGAGGGACAAGTAACAAGAAACAATATCTAGGGCTAGACACAACTAGGGGAGAGCCGTCTTATGCGGCGTCTCCCTGATGAGCATAATCAGACCTAGCCTCAAACAGCATGTAGGGCTATTCCGGATGATGTTTCCCGGGGCCCGAAGCTGTCTAAATCCTCGTCTTGTGTGATGATCCGCCTAGCATCTCTCGATTCTGCCAAACCCCTCTCAAGCTACTGTTGGGGAACGTTGCAGAAAATTAAAATTTTTCTTACGGTTTCACCAAGATCCATCTATGAGTTCATCTAAGAAACGAGTCAAGAGAGAGAGTTTGCATCTACATACCACTTGTAGATCGAATACGGAAGCGTTCGAGGGAATGGTGATGATGAAGACGTTCCCAACGTGATTCCGATCACCGATGACCAAGTGCTGAACGGACAGCACCTCCACGTTCAACACACGTACGGGACAACGGCGTCTCCTTCGTCTTGATCCAGCAAGGAGGAAGGAGAGGTTGAGGAAGACCACCCAATGGCAGCGCCGGCGTGATGCGATGGAGTGGACTGATCTCCGGCAGGGCTTCGCCAAGCTCACGCGGAGGAGGAGAGGTGTTGGGAGGGAGGCTGCGCCTTCAATGGTGTGTGCAGCCCTCCCTCCACCCCTCTATTTATAGGGGAAGGGAGGAGGGGCGGCCCCCTAGATGCATCTAGAGGGGGCGGCCAAGGGAGGGGGCTTGCCCCCAAGCAAGCAGGCGCCCCTTTGGGTTCCCTCTCAACCCTAGGCGCATGGGCCAAGGGAGGGTGCGCCCAGCCCACCGGGGCTGGCTGCCTCCCACGCAGCCCAAGTGGCCCCCAAAAGGGTGGCCCTCCGGTGGTCCTCCGGAACCTTTCCGGTGGACCCTCCATTAAACCGATATGACCCAAACTTTTCCGGTGTCCGCTTGACGACTTCCCATATATAAATCTTTACCTCCGGACCATTCCGAACTCCTCGTGACGTCCGGGATCTCATCCGGACTCAACAACATTCGTAATCACATACAAGTCTTCCTATTAACCCTAGCGCCACCGAACCTTAAGTGTGTAGACCCTACGGGTTCGGGAGACATGTAGACATGACCGAGACGCTCTCCGTCAATAAACAACAGCGGATCTGGATACCCATGTTGGCTCCACATGTTCCTCGATGTTGTCATCGGATGAACCACGATGTCAAGGGTTCAAGTAACCCCGTATTCTATTCCCTTTGTCGACGGTATGTTACTTGCCCGAGACTCGATCGTCGGTATCCCAATACCTCGCTTAGTCTCGTTACCGCAAGTCACTTTACTCGCATCGTAATGCATGATCCCGTGACCGGACACTTGGTCACTTTGAGCTCATTATGATGATGCACTACCGAGTGGGCCCAAGTGATACCTCTCCGTCATACGGAGTGACAAATCCTCGTCTCGATCCGTGTCAACCCAAGACACTTTCGGATATACCTGTAGTGCACCTTTATAGTCACCCAGTTACGTTGTGACGTTTGGTGCACCCAAAGCATTCCTACGGTATCCGGGAGTTACACGATCTCACGGTCTTAAGGAAGAGATACTTGACATTGGAAAAGCTCTAGCAAAACGAACTACACGATCTTTGTGCTATGCTTAGGATTGGGTCTTTGTCCATCACGTCATTCTCCTAATGACGTGATCCCGTTGTCAATGACATCTGATGTCCATAGTCAGGAAACCATGACTATCTTTTAACCAACGAGCTAGTCAACTAGAGGCTTACTAGGGACGTATTGTAGTCTATGTATTCACACGTGTATTACGATTTCCGGATAATACAGTTGTAGCATGAATAAAAGACAATTATCATGAACAAGGAAATATAATAATAATGCTTTTATTATTGCCTCTAGGGCATATTTCCAACAGTCTCCCACTTGCACTAGAGTCAATAATCTAGTTACATTGTGATGAATCGAACACCCATAGAGTTCTGGTGTTGATCATGTTTTGCCCACGGAAGAGGTTTAGTCAACGGATCTGCGACATTCAGATCCGTATGCACTTTACAAATTTCTATGTCTCCATCTTGAACATTTTCACGGATGGAGTTGAAGCGACGCTTGATGTGCCTGGTCTTCTTGTGAAACCTGGGCTCCTTGGCAAGGGCAATAGCTCCAGTGTTGTCACAGAAGAGTTTGATCGGCCCCGACGCATTGGGTATGACTCCTAGGTCGGTGATGAACTCCTTCACCCAAATTGCTTCATGTGCTGCCTCCGAGGCTGCCATGTACTCCGCTTCACATGTAGATCCCGCCACGACGCTCTCGCTTGCAGCTGCACCAGCATCTTGCTCCACCATTCAACATATACATGTATCCGGTTTGTGACTTTGAGTCATCAGATCGTGTCGAAGCTAGCGCCGACGTAACCTGCTTCTGACGAGCTCTTCGTCACCTCCATAAATGAGAAACATGTCCTTTGTCCTTTTCAGTACTTCAGGATATTCTTGACCGCTGTCCGGTGTTCCTTGCGGGATTACTTTGGTACCTTCCTACCAAACTTACAGCAAGGTTTACATCAGGTCCTGTACTGACATGGCATACATAATAGATCCTATGGCTGAGGCATAGGGATGACACTCATCTCTTCTTTATCTTTTGTCGTGGTCGGGCATTGAGCTGAGCTCAATCTCACACCTTGCAATACATGAGCAAGAACCCTTCTTGACTGATCCATTTTGAACTTCTTCAAAATCTTATCAAGGTATGTGCTTTGTGAAAGACCTATGAGGCATCTCGATCTATCTCTATAGATCTTGATGCCTAATATATAAGCAGCTTCTCCAAGGTCCTTCATTGAAAAACACTTATTCAAGTAGGCCTTAATGCTGTCCAAGAATTCTATATCATTTCCCATCAACAGTATGTCATCTACATATAGTATGAGAAATGCTACAGAGCTCCCACTCACTTTCTTGTAAACGCAGGCTTCTCCATAAGTGCTGTAAACCCAAACGCTTTGATCATCTCATCAAAGCGAATGTTCCAACTCCGAGATGCTTGCACCAGTCCATAAATGGATCATTGGAGCTTGCATACTTTGTCGACATTCTTAGGATCGACAAAACCCTCCAGCTGCATCATATACATCTCTTCCTTAAGATATCCGTTAATGAACGCTGTTTTGACGTCCATCTGCCATATCTCATAATCATAGTATGCGGCAATTGCTAACATGATTCGGACGGACTTAAACTTCGCCACGGAGAGAAAGTCTCATCGTAGTCAATCCCTTGAACTTGCCGATAACCCTTAGCGACAAGTCGAGCTTTATAGATGGTGACATTACCATCCGCGTCCGCCTTCCTCTTAAAGATCCATTTGTTTTCTATCGCTCGCCGATCATCGGGCAAGTCACCAAAGTCCACACTTTGTTTTCATACATGGATTCTATCTCGGACTTCATGGCTTCTAGCCATTTGTTGGAATCTGGGCCCGCCATCGCTTCTTCATAGTTCAAGGTTCATTGTTGTCTAACAACATGATTTCCAAGACAGGGTTGCCGTATTCACAGTGCGGAACGTGTCCTAGTGGACCTCTGAGTTCAAGAGCAACTTGATCCAAGTACCTTGATCATCATCATGAATTTCCTCTTCAGTTGGTGTAGGCATCACATGAACATTTTCCGAGATGCACTACTATCCTGTTCAAGAGGTAGTACTTCATCGATTTCTACTTTCCCCCACTTACTTCTTTCGAGAGAAACTCTTTTTCCGAAAGGTTCCGTTCTTGGCAACAAAGATCTTGCCCTCGGATCTTAAGTAGAAGGTATACCCAATGGTTTCTTTAGGGTATCCTATGAAGACGCATTTTCCGACTTGGGTTCGAGCTTTTCAGGTTGAAGTTTCTTGACATAAGCATCGCATCCCCAAACTTTTAGAAACGATAGCTTAGGTTTCTTCCCAAACCATAATTCATACGGTGTCATCTCAACGGACTTAGACGGTGCCCTATTTAAAGTGAATGTAGCTGTCTCTAGAGCGTATCCCCAAAATGATAGCGGTAAATCGGTAAGAGACATCATAGACCGCACCATATCCAATAGAGTGCGATTCGACGTTCGGACACACCGTTCTGTTGAGGTGTTCGGCGGCGTTAGTTGTGAAACGATTCCACATTTTCTTAAGTGTGTACCAAATTCATGACTTAAATATTCTCCTCCACGATCTGATCGTAAGAATTTTATCTTTCGGTCACGTTGATTCTCTACTTCATTCTGAAATTCCTTGAACTTTTCAAAGGTCTCAGACTTGTGTTTCATCAAGTAGACATACCCATATCTACTCAAGTCATCGTGAGAGTGAGAACATAACGATATCCTCCGCGAGCCTCAACGCTCATTGGACCGCACACATCGGTATGTATGATTTCCAACAAGTTGGTTGCTCGCTCCATTGTTCCGGAGAACGGAGTCTTGGTCATCTTGCCCATGAGGCATGGTTCGCATGTGTCAAATGATTCATAATCTAAAGACTCCAAAAGTCCATCAGCATGGAGCTTCTTCATGCGCTTGACACCAATGTGACCAAGGCGGTAGTGCCACAAGTA
Source organism: Aegilops longissima (assembly GCA_021605205.1). Taxonomy (NCBI): domain Eukaryota; kingdom Viridiplantae; phylum Streptophyta; class Magnoliopsida; order Poales; family Poaceae; genus Aegilops; species Aegilops longissima. Next base: position 121,019,314 of record CM038680.1, read on the forward strand.
TGTGGGACTATCGTTATCAACTTTACATCTTTTGGTATTCACGCTATAAACATGTGTAATACTACGCTCGAGATTCATTAAGAATAAACCATTGACCATCGGAGCATGACCATAAAACATATCTCTCATATAAATAGAACAACCATTATTCTCGGATTTAAATGATTAGCCATCTCGTATTAAACGAGATCCAGATACAATATTCATGCTCAAACTTGGCACCAAATAACAATTATTAAGGTTCATAACCAATCCCGTAGGTAAATGAAGAGGTAGCGTGCGACGGCGATCACATCGACTCTGGAACCATTCCCGACGCGCATCGTCACCTCGTCCTTTGCCGATCTCCGCTTATTCCGCAGCTCCTGCTGTGAGTTACAAATATGAGCAACGGCACGGTATCAAATATCCGGGAGTTACTACGAGTCTTGGTAAAGTACACATCAATTACATGTATATCAAATATACCTTTGGTGTTGCGGCCTTCTTGTCCGCTAAGTATTTGGGGCAGTTCCGCTTCAAATGACCCCTCCCTTGCAATAAAAGCACTCGGCCTGGGTTTGGGTCCATTCTTTGACTTCTTCCGGCAACTTGCTTACCGGGCGCGGCAACCTCCTTGCCGTCCTTCTTGAAGTTCTTCTTGCCCTTGCCCTTCTTGAACTTAGTGGTCTTATTGACCATCAACACTTGATGTTCTTTCTTGATTTCAACCTCGGTGACTTCAGCATAGAGAACACTTCAGAATGGTCTTTACCATCCCTGCATGTTGTAGTTCATCACAAAGCTCTTGTAGCTTGGTGGGAGCGGCGGAGGATTCTGTCAATGACCGCCTCATCGGGGAGGTTAATATTCACTGGGTCATACGGTTGTGCAACCTGGACATCTTGAGAATGTGCTCACCGACGTAACTGTTTTCCTCCATCTTACAACTATAGAACTTGTCGGAGATGTCATATCTCTCGACCCGGCGTGAGCTTGGAAAACAAGTTTCAGCTCCTCGAACATCTCATATGCTCCGTGATGCTCAAAACGCTTTTGGAGCCCCGGTTCTAAGTCTGTAAAGCATGCCGACTTGAACGAGGGAGTAATCATCAAGACGAGACTGCCAAGCATTCATAATGTCTTGGTTCTCTAGGACGGAGCGTCACCTAGCGGTCCTTCTAGGACATATTGTTTCTGGCAGCTATGAGGATGATCCTCAAGTTAGGACCCATCCGTATAGTTCTGCCGTCATCTTTCAGCTTGGTTTCTCTAGGAGCAGCGTTGAAGTTCAAGTTGACATGAGCGTTGGCCATTTGATCTACAAGACATATCATTCAAAAGTTTTAGACTAAGTTCATGATAATTAAGTTCATCTAATCAAATTATTTAAATGAACTCCCACTCAGATTAGACATCCCTCTAGTCATCTAAGTGTTACACGATCCGAGTCGACTAAGCCGTGTCCGATCATCACGTGAGACGGACTAGTCATCATCGGTGAACATTCTCATGTTGATCGTATCTTCTATACGACTCGTGTTCGACCTTTCGGTCTCCGTGTTCCGAGGCCATGTCTGTACATGCTAGGCTCGTCAAGTAAACCCTAAGTGTTTTCGCGTGTGTAAATCTGTCTTACACCCGTTGTATGTGAACGTAAGAATCCATCACACCCGATCATCACGTGGTGCTTAGAAGCGACGAACTTTAGCAACGGTGCACGATTAGGGGAAACACTTCTTGAAATTGTTGTAAGGATCATCTTATTTACTACCGTCGTTCTAAGTAAACAAGATGTATTAACATAATAAACATCACATGCAATTATATAGTAGTGACATGATATGGCCAATATCATAAAGCTCCATTGATCTCCATCTTGAGGCTCCATGATCATCTTGTCACCGCATGACACCATGATCTCCATCATTGTGCCTCCATGAAGTTGTCACGCCAACGACTACTTCTACTTCTATGGCTAACGTTTAGCAATAAAGTAAAGTAAGTTACATGGCGTTCTTCAATGACACGCAGGTCATACAAAATAAAGACAACTCCTATGGCTCCTGCCGGTTGTCATACTCATCGACATGCAAGTCGTGATTCCTATTACAAGAACATGATCTCATACATCACAATATGTCATTCATCATTCATCACAACTTGGCCATATCACATCACATGTCAATTGCTGCAAAAACAAGTTAGGCGTCCTCTAATTGTTGTTGCATCTTTTACGTGGCTGCAATTGGGTTCTAGCAAGAACGTTTTCTTACCTACGAATAACCACAACGTGATCTTGTCAACTTCTATTTACCCTTCATAAGGACCCTTTTCATCGAATCCGCTCCAACTAAAGTAGGAGAGACAGACACCGCCAGCCACCGATGCAACTAGTGCATGTTAGTCGGTGGAACCGGTCTCACGTAAGTGTACGTGTAAGGTTGGTCCGGGCCGCTTCATCCCACAATACCGCGGAAGCAAGATAAGACTAGTAGCGGCAAGTAAATTGACAAGATCCACGCCCACAACTAAATTGTGTTCTACTCGTGCAAAGAGAACTACGCATAGACCTAGCTCATGATGCCACTGTTGGGGAACGTTGCAGAAAATTAAAAATTTTCTTACGGTTTCACCAAGATCCATCTATGAGTTCATCTAAGCAACGAGTCAAGAGAGAGAGTTTGCATCTACATACCACTTGTAGATCGAATACGGAAGCGTTCGAGGGAATGGTGATGATGAAGACGTTCCCAACGTGATTTCGATCACCGATGACCAAGTGCTGAACGGACAGCACCTCCGTGTTCAACACACGTACGGGACGACGGCGTCTCCTTCGTCTTGATCCAGCAAGGAGGAAGGAGAGGTTGAGGAAGACCACTCAATGGCAGCGCGACGGCGTGATCACGGATGGAGGACTGATCTCGGGCAGGCTTCGCCAAGCTCACGCGGAGGAGGAGAGGTGTTGGGAGGGAGGGCTGCGCCTTCAATGGTGTGTGCAGCCTCCTCCACCCCTCTATTTATAGGGGAAGGAGGAGGGCGCCCCCTAGATGCATCTAGAGGGGGCGGCGGCCAAGGGGAGGGGGGCTTGCCCCCCAAGCAAGGGGGGCGCCCCCTTTAGGGTTCCCCTCTCAACCCTAGGCGCATGGGCCAAGGGGAAGGGGTGCGCCCAGCCCACCAGGGGCTGGCTGCCTCCCACGCAGCCCAAGTGGCCCCCCAAAAGGGGTGGCCCCTCCCGGTGGTCCTCCGGAACCTTTCCGGTGGACCCTCCATAAACCGATATGACCCGAAACTTTTCCGGTGTCCGTTTGACGACTTCCCATATATAAATCTTTACCTCCGGACCATTCCGGAACTCCTCGTGACGTCCGGGATCTCATACGGGACTCTGAACAACATTCGGTAATCACATACAAGTCTTCCTATTAACCCTAGCGTCACCGAACCTTAAGTGTGTAGACCCTACGGGTTCGGGAGACATGTAGACATGACCGAGACGCTCTCCGGTCAATAACCAACAGCGGGATCTGGATACCCATGTTGGCTCCCACATGTTCCTCGATGTTGTCATCGGATGAACCACGATGTCAAGGGTTCAAGTAACCCCGTATTCTATTCCCTTTGTCAGACGGTATGTTACTTGCCCGAGACTCGATCGTCGGTATCCCAATACCTCGTTTAGTCTCGTTACCGGCAAGTCACTTTACTCGTACCGTAATGCATGATCCGTGACCGGACACTTGGTCACTTTGAGCTCATTATGGTGATGCACTACCGAGTGGGCCGGTGATACCTCTCCGTCATACGGAGTGACAAATCCTGTCTCGATCCGTGTCAACCCAGAGACACTTTTGAGATACTGTAGTGCACCTTTATAGTCACCTAGTTACGTTGTGACGTTTGGTGCACCCAAAGCATTCCTACGGTATCCGGAGTTACACGATCTCACGGTCTAAGGAAGAGATACTTGACATTGGAAAAGCTCTAGCAAAAGCGAACTACGATCTTTGTGCTATGCTTAGGATTGGGTCTTTGTCCATCACGTCATTCTCCTAATGACGTGATCCCGTTGTCAATGACATCTGATGTCCATAGTCAGGAAACCATGACTATCTTTTGACCAACGAGCTAGTCAACTAGAGGCTTACTAGGGACGTATTGTAGTCTATGTATTCACACGTGTATTACGATTTCCGGATAATACAGTTGTAGCATGAATAAAAGACAATTATCATGAACAAGGAAATATAATAATAATGCTTTTATTATTGCCTCTAGGGCATATTTCCAACAGCTACCACATAGATGCGTTGGCCTCGCGACTAAGTCCTTGCAAGAGGACATCTGTCGTGACAATTCCATGACATCTTCGTTCATTTTCTAATTCTTCCTAGTGTTTCGTTATCTTTTCTTTGTTCATTTTTAAATCCTACCAGTGGTTCGTTGAAGACTGTACCAAGATTATGCTATATCTATCCTTAATCCTTTTCAAGGAGAATGAGTAGTATGCCAAATCCGTTGCTCGTCGTCAATTGGTGAAGGATGCGCATAACGTAATTCTTATTATAGTTTCATCCAAGTGATCTATTTTCTTGTTTCTAGAGTTGTGCATTGTATAACATTCTCGGTTCAAGTGCTCCATACTTTCCCGGAGTTCCAATATCTCTTAATTATATCATCGCGAAGCTCCATGTGATCATTGCAAGGCTTCAACCTTATCCTTTTCATCCCTCACTTCTTTTGATCATTCTTTTATTACCGGAGTTCTTCATGGAGGCTCTACATGATGGTTCATCAAGGATTTAATTCCTTCTCGAAGTGTTCATCGAGATTCTTTTCAGAGGAGCTCAAGTATTCTTCATCTTGCATTCCGTAGTGCAATTCTTTCTACCTTATCTTTTGAGATGGTGTTATGTCATTCTTCACAATTTCCCTTTGTGTTTCATGATTCGCAAGTTGTTAAGAATGAGATATTTAAACCCATCACTTTCTTCCTTGGAGTTATCTTGGTATATATTTCACCTAAAGCCTTCCATTGGGAATGTTGCTCGTTGTGATGATTACCTATGATCCATGTTTTTCTTATCACCTCGGTGGAAGAAGCTTTCTATCTTTTCTAGCTCTCAATCAGATCTTTTCCCGTGAGTGGCAGGTCGTCACCTCATAATTTTGAGATGTCTTCCATAAGCCCACATCAAGCTTATCTTTTCGTTGTTGATAATCCAACAACTACGTTCTAGCATTTGTTGTAAGCATGCTCTCTCAAGATCTTGTTTCCCTCTGTTCATACCATTCCATTCTTTCATTTCTTCCGGAGGCATTGTGTTGTTGCTCTTTTCGTCCCATCATCTTGTTTTGTCAAGACCATGTTCTTTCCATTGTTTATCCATTTAACCGGAGTGCTGTACGAATTTGTTCTTCCTTGTTCCTCTTTTCTGATGGAGGTTTTCAACTTCGATCATCTCCATTCTATTATTTTCTCAAAATGGTTTAACATCTCAAGGTTCTTTGGTTTCGCTCGTTTGTCAAAGAAGCAACTTAGTTTTGCCTCTTATCTTCCTCTTCCGTTTCCCTCCGGTGCCATCCTAGATCTCGGGACGAGATCCTCTCGTAGTGGTGGAGTGTTGTAACACCCCAGATGTAACTTGCCATATTTGTAACTCCGACTCTTGCCATTTTCGGCTTTAAGTTATGATTTCCCTTCGTGGTTGGGTTTTTGTCTTTGTTTTGCATTTTGTTCATGTCATGCATTTCATATCATGTCATCGTGTGCATCGCATTTGCATTCGTGCTTGTTTTGCAATCCGACACTCTCGCATGCACCAGCGCACCCCTCTTGTCTCTTTTCGTGAGCGGGTGTTAAACGTTCTCGGAATGGACCGAGATTTGCCAAGTGACCTTGGTACACTACCGGTAGACCGCCTGTCAAATTTCGTTCCATTTGGAGGCCGTTTGATGCCCCAACGGTTAACCGGATAACCGCAAAAGCCCTCTTTGTGTTGCAGCCCAACACCCCTCCAAAACAGCCCAATAACCCATATAAACCACATCCATGTCCTCCGTCGTCGGAACACGATCGTGTGGGCGAAAACTACACCTCATTTGGACACTCCTACCTCCTCCTACCTATAAATAGGTGCTCCCCTCCGAAATTCTCGCGCAGATAAACCCTAGCTCCACCCTCCTCCGCCGCCGGACACGTCCGGCCCGAGCCGGACGAAATCGCCGCCACCGCCCGGACCAATCTGGCGCCGCCACGTGGAGCGCCGCCGCCCGGCCAGCGTCGGACCCGCCGAGCCCATCCATTGCCGCCCAGCGCCGCGCCTCTTCCTCGCCGCTGATCCGCCACCCGCTCCCGTCGGCGCTCCCTCGCCGCCACTCGCGGCGACCCGGTCCACAGCGCCGGCCACCGGAGCTCCACCACACCGCACCGGTATCCGGCGCCCCTCGACATCCCGCGCCGGATCCGGCGACCGTCGCCCCGATCCGCGCCGCACGGTACTTCCCTGACCACTCTGACCACCGTCCCCGTCTACTCCGGCGAGCTCGAACTCTAATCGTCCTCGGCTTGCGTGCACGAACCCTAGATCAAAAAAGGTTGACCCTGATTTTCTTCCAAGTCCTTTTTCTGTGATGATTTCATGCCCTGTTCATTACCTCATATCTCGATGACCGTAGCTCCGCTTCATGCATATGATATATGAAAATGTTCATTGTGAGATGCGCTTCATTTCATTCCATTGTGGCATGCTTGTTTGAGTTCATCTTGATGCCCTAATCATTGATGCAAGAGTGCTATAAATGTTTCCTGCTGTTAATTATCATATCATGGTGTTTTGTCATTTTTGCCACATTTGATGTGTGCTTCATATGAGCATGAGCTCTACATGTGTTTTGAACTACAACATGCCATATTTACAGAGGTGCTTGCCATGTATTTTTGTGATCTATGTGGTGACTAGCACAAGCATGCATAGTAGCCTCCACAATGTTGCTGTTTTCAGTGACTGGATTTTTCCAAGTCCTTTTCCTGCTGTTATTTTGATGCCATGTAACCTTGATTCTACAGTGAGATCCATGCTTGTTTTGAGTATCTTCATTAAGGATGTTTTGCAAATATGGTTATTCTCTATCCATCCATGCCCCTGTTTGCAATTATGGAGTGCCCTAGCATGTCTTGTTCTTGCTCTACTTTTGCTATAAAATGTTCCTGGCAGATTGTTTACATGTTAATCAATTTTTCCACGGTTGTTTCTAGTGATCCATGCGTGCTATGAACTTGCTCTTGCCATGGTTAGCTTCATGAACATGTCATCTTTCTGTTAATATGCTTGTTTTGTCATTCAAGGCATTGTAATGAGTGGTTTAAGCTCGCAAAGTTGCTATCATAATTCTGTTCTTGCCATGCTCTGTTTTTTCTTCCAAGTCTAAATCTGTTCATTTAAATTGCCATGTTTACATGGGTGCCATCATGTCTTCTGTGGCTCTTTGGCTCATCTTCAGTAAGGGAGTTTTGTTCTATGCATTTAGTAGATTCATGACATGTCTTGAGTGGCTATGATATTTTCCTGTAGCATGTTGTTTGCTTGCTCTAAACATGGCTTCCTGATGTTATTTCTGGCATGTTAGTATTTTCAGTCTGTGAAGCTGATATCTTTTGCATTTTTGCCATGCTTATTTGAACATGCTCTGTTGTGATTTAGCCGTAGCTCAGTGTTAATGTTTTTTCAAGCATCTTGTGTACATCACTTCCATATGTTTTTTTGTTATGTTGGAGTGCAGTAGCTTTGTTTCTTTCTACATGCTAAGTAGCATCATGCTGTTAATTACAGTTTTTCACCATCCTTGTTTTGCTTGCCATTTGCAAACCGTGCATCCGTTTCCGGTGATCTTTATATCGATTTCAACCGAAATCATCTCATCTTTCCAGCGGCATACTTGGTTCATCTCATCTTCCAAGTTGATGCCTTTTTCATCCTTTCTCTTCCGGAGCACGCATATGCATTGCATATCACATCTCGCACATCATGTCATGTATTGCATCATGTTGCTTGTGCATTGCACCGTGATTGATTTTTGGTCCTTTGCTTGTGTTCTTGCCTTGGGTAGAGCCGGGAGACGAGTTCGTGAACGAGGAACCTGTTGAGAACGCATTCGAGGATCAAGCTTTCGTCAACTCTGAGAACTTTGCAGGCAAGATGACCATACCCTCGAAATCACTTCTATCTTTGCTTGCCAGTTGTTCGCTCTATTGCTATGCCATGCTACCTAACACTTGCTATATCATGCCTCCCATATTGCCATGTCAAGCCTCTAACCCACCTTTCCTAGCAAACCGTTGTTTGGCTATGTTATCGCTTTTGCTCAGCCCCTCTTGTAGCGTTGCTAGTTGCAGGTGAAGATGAAGTTTGTTCCATGTTGGTACATGGATATTGTTGGGATATCATTACTATATCTTATCTACTTTAATGCATCTATATACTTGGTAAACGGTGGATGGCTCGGCCTTATGCCTGGTGTTTTGTTCCACTCTTGCCGCCCTAGTTTCCGTCATACCGGTGTTATGTTCCTTGATTTTGTGTTCCTTACGCGGTTGGGTGTTATGGGAACCCCTTGACAGTTTGCTTTGAATAAAACTCCTCCAGCAAGGCCCAACCTTGGTTTTACCATTTTCCTACCTAAGCCTTTTTCCCTTGGGTTCCGCGGACTCAAGGGTCATCTTTATTTTAAACCCCCGGGCCAGTGCTCCTCTGAGTGTTGGTCCAACCTGTCAGCCGCTGGTGGTCACCAGGGGCAACTCTGGGCTGGCCTATCGGAAGTTTGTACAATCCGGTGTGCCCTGAGAACGATATGTGTGCAGCTCCTTTCAGGATTTGTCGGCACATTCGGGCGGCTTTGCTGGTCTTGTTTTACCATTGTCGAAATGTCTTGTAACCGGAATATCCTTCGTTGACCGTGAGAGCTTGTGATGGGCTAAGTTGGGACACCCCTGCAGGGTATAAACTTTCGAGAGCCGTGCCCGCGGTTATGTGGCAGATGGGAATTTGTTAATATCCGGTTGTAGAGAACTTGACACTTAACTTATTTAAGATGAATCAACCTCGTGTGTAGCCGTGATGGTCTCTTTTCAGCGGAGTCCGGGAAGAGAACACGGTCTTGTGTTATGCTTGAACGTAAGTAGCTTCAGGACCACTTCTTGATAATTTATAGCTTCTCGACCGTGTGTTGCTTCTCCTCTCGCTCTCATTTGCGTATGTTAGCCACCATATATGCTTAGTGCTTGCTATAGCTCCAACACATTCCCCCTTTCCTACCCATAAGCTTAAATAGTCTTGATCTCACGGGTGTGAGATTGCTGAGTCCTCGTGACTCACAGATTCTACCAAAACAGTTGCAGGTGCCGAGGATACCAGTGCAGGTGACGCAACCGAGCTCAAGTGGGAGTTCGACGAGGACCTTGGTCGTTACTATGTTTCGTTTCCTAGTGATCAGTAGTGGAGCCCAGTTGGGACGATCGGGGATCTAGCATTTGGGGTTTTCTTCCTTTATTTTGTGTCCGTAGTCGGACCTTTGTTTGTACCTTGGTTGATGTATGGATTATTCATGTATTGTGTGAAGTGGCGATTGTAAGCCAACTCTTTATCCCATTCTTGTTCATTACATGGGATTGTGTGAAGATGACCCTTCTTGCGACAAAACTACCATGCGGTTATGCCTCCAAGTCGTGCCTCGACACGTGGGAGATATAGCCGCATCATGGGCGTTACAGACGGGGAGGCGGATCTGCCCCAAAGGGCAGGTGGAACCGTCAACAACCCCGAAGAAAGGCTTGGTGGGGCGGAGCCGGCCGTGGGGCACATGAAGCAGGCCGAATGCTTCTGCGGAGAGGACATTGAGGCCAGCGCCACCGTTGATGAGGGTCCTGGTGACCGCTACATTGTAGATGGTGGGGGTGCAGGGCATCGGGAGTGTGCCAGCACCGGCCGTGGTCGCGGGGTGGTCCCTTGAGTTGAAGGTGAGGTCGGCCTTAGGCGCCACTCAGCCCGGAGGAGCTCCCCACTGCACGTGGGAGGCGCCCATCTGGCGGAAGAACTGCTTGACGTGGCGGTCCGGTGCCGGCGCCTGCGAGCCGCCAAGGAGGGTCGCGATGGCGTGGGGTGCCGGGACCACGAAGCGCATGATGAAGAGACCGCGCAACTCCTCCCAGGAGGCCACTGAATACTTCGTCAAGCCTGGGAGCCAGTCGCGTGGCACACTCGTAAGGGCCATAGGTAGCCAGTTTGCCATGGCCTTGTCAACGCGGCCGGCCACCCAAACAACCTTCGTATACGCCTGGAGGAATCCCGCCGGATCTGCCATGCCGTCATACCGATGCGGAAATTCCGGCCTGAACTTGGGCGGCCACTACACTCGCCGCACGGCGGGGGTGAAAGCCCGGAGGCCCATGGCGCCTCCGAACGCACTCGGCGGTCCGGTCGGCGGAGCGACGCCCGCCATGAGAGCCAAATGGAGTGGCGGGGTAAAGCACACGAGGAGGCGAATCTTCGATGCACCCCTACCTGGCGCGCTAAATGTCGGATTCCAGGCTCCGCAGACCCAAGATAGATTCGAACTCTAGGGTGCGTGCGAAGAACTCAGCCTCCCAAGCCTGCCAACTCGTCGATCTCACGGCCTAGCTCGATGAACTAAGGAAGAACGGGACAAGGCAAGTAACCCAGGTTCGGTCCACCTTGCGGTGCAATACCCTACTCCTGCTTTGAGGTGGATTAGCCTCGAGGTGGGCTGAGGATGAACTGGTACAAGGGGAGAACAACCTCAGGAGGTGTGTTCTTGTGTTTGTATGAGCTGGTGAGGATGGTCTGGATGATCCGCCCCCCTCTATGGTGGCGGCTAGGCTATACTTATAGTGGCCTTGGTTCTCTTCCCCCAAAACGAAGGCGGGAAGGGATCCACAATGGCCAAATTCGAAGGAAGACAACTAGTACATCTTATCCCGACGAAAGGTGGTATGCGCCTGCAAAGCTTCTGGTCGTGACACCGTGGTGGGCTCGGCGATGACCTTCGTCCTACCGTCCTGGCGGTCTTGGTCTTGTAGCATGGAAATAGAAACCTTTGGTTGTTTCCTCGGGACTCCGCGCATGCGCTTGCCTCTTTAGCATCAAACATGAAACATGTTGTACTGCGCCCGCTGGCGCCCGCCTGGCCTTGGTCATCATGGCTTGTGTCATCTCAACCTCGCGAGGTGAGCACCTGCATAGAAAATTCATCCCCTCAGGAGCCAACCTAGTGAGGCCGCTCCTTCTGGAGGTCTTGGCGTCGTCCACCTCGCGAGGGTCCTGTGCTATTGGTGCTGAAGATGGGCCATACCAGACCGTCGATGGAGCCATGCCATGGGCCGCAGGCAGGCAAGTCTGGGTACCCTGGTTCCCAGAACGCCGACACAACTCTTAGTGGCCGGGTTCATCGTTGAAGTTTTTTACCCTCAGTGGTTGGCTAACCCCGTGCTGGTGAAGGAAATATGCCCTAGAGGCAATAATAAAAGTTATTATTTATTTCCTTATATCATGATAAATGTTTATTATTCATGCTAGAATTGTATTAACCGGAAACATAATACATGTGTGAATATATAGACAAACAGTATGTCACTAGTATGCCTCTACTTGACTAGCTTGTTAATCAAAGATGGTTATGTTTCCTAACCATGAACAAGGAGTTGTTATTTGATTAACAAGGTCACATCATTAGTTGAATGATCTGATTGACATGACCCATTCCGTTAGCTTAACACTTGATCGTTTAGTATGTTAATGCTTTCTTCATGACCCATACATGTTCCTATAACTATGAGATTATGCAACTCCGTTTACGGAGGAACACTTTGGTACTACCAAAGCGTCACAGCGAATCGGGTGATTATAAAGGAGTACTACAGGTGTCTCCAAAGGTACTTGTTGGGTTGGCGTATTTGAGATTAGGTTTTGTCACTCCGATTGTCGGAGAGGTATCTCGAGGCCTTCTCGGTAATGCACATCACTTAAGCCTTGCAAGCATTACAACTAATGAGTTAGTTGTGAGATGATGTATTACGGAACGAGTAAAGAGACTTACCGTAACGAGATTGAACTAGGTATTGGATACCGACGATCGAATCTCGGGTAAGTAACATACCGATGACAAAGGAACAACGATGTCGTTATGCGGTTTGACCGATAAAGATCTTCAGTAGAATATGTAGGAACCAATATGGGCATCCAGGTTCCGCTATTGGTTATTGACCAAGAATGGTTCTAGGTCATGTCTACATAGTTCTCGAACCCGTAGGGTCCGCACGCTTAACGCTTCGATGACAGTTCATAATGAGTTTATAAGTATTGATGCACGAAGGTTGTTCGAGTCCCGGATGAGATCGGGGACATGACGAGGAGTCTCGAAATGGTCGAGACGTAAAGATCGATATATTGGACGACTATATTCGGAGTTCGGAAAGATTCGAATGATTCGGTATTTTTCGAGTACCGGAGAGTTATGGGAATTCGCCGGGAGAAGTATTGGGCCTTATTGGGCCCTGCGGGAGAGAGAGGGCTGCCTAGGGCAGCCGCGCGCCCCATGGCCTAGTCCGAATTGGACTAGGGGAGGGGCGCACCCTCCCTCTTCCCCTTCCCCAAGTCCTAGTCCAACTAGGAGAAGAGGGGGAGTCCTACTCCGGTGGGAGTAGGACTCCTCCATGCGCGCCCTCCTAGGGCCGGCCTCCTCCTCCCTCCCTCCTTTATATACGGGGGCAGGGGGCACCCCAAGACACAAGTTGATCTACGGATCTTGCCTTAGCCGTGTGCGGTGCCCCCTTCCACCATATTCCACTTCGGTCATATCGTCGCGGAGCTTAGGAGAAGCCCTGCGCCGGAGAAGTCATATCGTCGCGGAGCTTAGGCGAAGCCCTGCGTCGGTGGAGCATCAACATCGTCACCACGCCGTCGTGCTGACGGAACTCATCCCCGACACTTTGCTGGATCGAGTCCGGGATCGTCATCGAGCTGAGCGTGTGCAGAACTCGGAGGTGCCCGACGTTCGGTGCTTGGATCGGTCGGATCGTGGGGACGCACGACTACATCAACAGCGTTGTTATAACGCTTCGCTTTCGGTCTCACGAGGGTGCGTGGGCGGACCTCTCCCTCTCGTTGCTATGCCATCACCATGGTCTTGCGTGATCGTAGGAAAATTTTGGAAATTACTACGTTCCCCAACAAGTGGTATCGAGCCTGGTTTTATGCGTTGATGTCATGTGCACGAGTAGAACACAAGTGAGTTGTGGGCGATACAAGTCATACTGCCTACCAGCATGTCATACTTTGGTTCAGCGGTATTGTGAGATGAAGCGGCCGGACCGACATTACGCCAGACGCTTACGCGAGACTGGTTTCATCGCCCGAGCACTCGTTGCTTAAAGGTGACGGCGGGTGTCTGCTCTCTCACTTTAGTTGAATCGAGTGTGGCTACGCCCGGTCCTTGAGAAGGTTAAAGCGGAGTCTATTTGACGAAGTATCGTTGTGGTTTTGATGCGTAGGTAAGAACGGTTCTTGCTCAGCCCGTAGCAGCCACGTAAAACTTGCAACAACAAAGTAGAGGACGTCTAACTTGTTTTTGCAGGGCATGTTGTGATGTGATATGGTCAAGACATGATGCTATATTTTATTGTATGAGATGATCATGTTTTGTAACCGAGTTATCGGCAGCTGGCAGAGCCATATGGTTGTCGCTTATTGTATGAAATGCAAGCGCCATGTAATTGCTTTACTTTATCACTAAGCGGTAGCGATAGTCGTAGAAGCAATAGTTGGCGAGACGACAACGATGCTACGATGGAGATCAAGGTGTCGCGCGGTGGCGATGGTGATCATGGCGGTGCTTGGCGATGGAGATCACAAGCACAAGATGATGATGACCATATCATATCACTTATATTGATTGCATGTGATGTTTATCCTTTATGCATCTTATCTTGCTTTGATTGACGGTAGCATTATAAGATGATCTCTCACCAAAATTATCAAGAAGTGTTCTCCCGAGTATGCACCGTTGCGAAAGTTCTTCGTCTTTGAGACACCACGTGATGATCGGGTGTGATAGGCTCTACGTTCAAATACAACGGGTGCAAAACAGTTGCGCACGCGGAATACTCGAGTTAAACTTGGCGAGCCTAGCATATAACAGATATGGCCTCGGAACACGAGACCGAAGGTCGGCGTGAATCATATAGTAGATATGATCAACATAGTGATGTTCACCATTGAAACTACTCCATCTCACGTGATGATCGGACATGGTTTAGTTGATTTGGATCACGTAATCACTTAGATGACTAGAGAGATGTCTGTCTAAGTGGGAGTTCTTAAGTAATATGATTAATTGAACTTTAATTTATCATGAACTTAGTCCCGTAGTATTTTGCAAATTATGTTGTAGATCAATAGCTCGCGTTGTTGCTTCCCTATGTTTTTATATGTGTTCCTAGAAAATTGTATTGAAAGATGTTAGTAGCAATGATGCGGATTGGATCCGTGATCTGAGGTTTATCCTCATTGCTGCTGCTGAAGAATTATGTCCTTAATGCACCGCTAGGTGACAGACCTATTGCAGGAGCGATGCAGGGCGTTATGAGCGTTTGGCTAGCTCAATATGAGCGATCTGACGTTATGAGCGTTTGGCTAGCTCAATATGATGACTACTTGATAGTTTAGTGCACCATGCTTAACGGCTTAGAATCGGGACTTCAAAGGCGTTTTGAGCGTCATGGACCATATGAGATGTTCCAGGAATTGAAGTTAATATTTCAAGCAAATACCCGAGTTGAGAGATATGAAGTCTCCAACAAGTTCTATAGCTAAAAGATGGAGGAGAATCGCTCAACTAGTGAGCATGTGCTCAGATTGTCCGAGTACTTCAATCGCTTGAATCAAGTGGGAGTTAATCTTCCGGATAAGATAGTGATTGACAGAATTCTCTAGTCACCATCACTAAGTTAGTAGAACTTCGTGATGAACTATAGTATACAAGAGATGACGAAAAAGATTCTCGAGCTCTTGGCGATGCTAAAATCGCGAAGGTAGAAATCAAGAAAAACATCAAGTGTTGATGGTTGACAAGACCACTAGTCTCAAGGAAAATGGCAAAGGGAAGAAGGGAACTTCAAAAGAACGGCAAGCAAGTTGCTACTCGGTGAAGAAGCCCAAGTCTGGACCTAAGCACGAGACTAAGTGCTTTTGCTACAATGGAATTGGTCCTCGAAGCGGAACTACCACAAGTATTTGGCGGATAAGAAGGATGGCAAAGTGAACAAAGGTATATTTGATATACAGGTTATTGATGTGTGCTTTACTAGTGTTTATAGTAGCCCTGAGTATTTGATACTTGTTAGGTTGCTAAGATTAGTAACTCGAAACAGGAGTTCAGAATAAGCAGAGACTAGTTGAAGGGAAGTGACGATGAGTGTTGGAAGTAGTTCCAAGATTGATATGATCATCATCGCACACTACCTATACTTTCGGGATTAGTGTTAAACCTAAATAAATGTTATTTGGTGTTTGCGTTGAGCATGAATATGATTTGATCATGTTTATTGCAAAACAGTTATTCATTTAAAGTCAAAGAATAATTGTTGTTACTGTTTAAATGAATAAAACCTTCAATGGTCATACACCCAATAAAAATAGTTTGTTGGATCTCGATCGTAGTGATACACATATTCATAATATTGATGCCAAAAGATGCAAAGTTAATAATGATAGTGCAACTTATTTGTGGCACTTTGCCGTTTGGGTCATATTGGTGTAAAGCGCATGAATAAAACTCCATCTTGATGGACTTTTGGAATCACTTGATTATGAATCATTTGATGCTTGCGAACCATGCTTTTGGGCAAGATGACTAAAACTCCGTTCTCGGAACAATGGAACAAGCTCTTGACTTATTGGAAATAATACATACCGATGTATGCGATCCAATGAGTGTTGATGCTCGTGGCAAGTATCGTTATTTTCTAACCTTCACAAGATGATTTGAGAAGATATGGGTATATCTACTTGATGAAACATAAGTCTGAAATAGTTGAAAGGTTCAAAGAATTTCAGAGTGAAGTGGAAAATCATCGTAACAAGAAAATAAAGTTTCTGCGATCTGATCGTGGAGATGAATAATTGAATTCGAGTTTGGTCTTCAATTAAAATAATGTGGAATAGTTTCACAGCTCACGCCACCTGGAACACCACAATGTTATGGTGTGTCCGAACGTCGTAACCGCACTTTATTGGATATGGTGCGATCTATGATGTATCTTACCGATTTACCACTATCGTTTTGGGGTTATGCATTAGAGACAGCTGCATTCACGTTTAATAGGGCACCATCTAAATCCGTTGAGATGACACCGTATGAACTATGGTTTAGCAGTAAACCTAAGCTGTCGTTTCTTAAAGTTTGGAGTTGTGATGCTTATGTGAAAAGTTTTCACCGATAAGCTCGAACCCAAATCGAGAATGCGTCTTCATAGAATACCCAAAAGAAACTGTTGGGTACACCTTCTATCACAGATCTAAAGGCAAAACATTCGTTGCTAAAATGGATCCTTTCTAGAGAAGGAGTTTCTCTCGAAAGAAGTGAGTGGGAGGAAAGTAGAACTTGATGAGGTAATTGTACCTTCTCCCTTATTGGAAAGTAGTTCATCACGAAATCAGTTCGAGTGATTCTTACACCAATTAGTGAGGAAGTTAATGATGATGATCATGAAACTTCAGATCAAGTTGCTACCAAACCTCGTAGGTCTTCCGAGTAAGATCCGCACAGAGTGGTACGGTAATCATGTTCGGAAGTCATGTTACTAGACCATGATGAACCTACGAACTATGAGGAAGCGATGATGAGCCCAGATTCCACGAAATGGTTTGAGACCATGAAATCTGAGATGGGATCCATATATGAGAACAAAGTGTGGACTTTGATGGAGTTGTTCGATGATCGGCAAGCCATATTATATAAATGGATCTTCAAGAGGAAGACAGATCTTGATAGTAGTATTACTATCTACAAAGCTCGACTTGTCGCAAAAAGGTTTTCGACAAGTTCAAGGTGTTGACTACAATGAGATTTTCTCAACTGTAGCGATGCTTAAGTCTATCCGAATCATGTTAGCAATTGCCACATTTTATGAAATCTGGCAAATGGATGTCAAAACTGCATTCCTTAATGGATTTATTAAAGAAGAGTTGCATATGATGCAACAAGAAGGTTTTGTCAATCCTAAAGATGCTAACAAAATGTGCAAGCTTCAGCAATCCATCTATGGACTGGTGCAAGCATCTCGGAGTTGGAATAAACGCTTTGATAGTGTGATCAAAGCATATGGTTTTATACAGACTTTTGGAGAAGCCTGTATTTACAAGAAAGTGAGTGGGAGCACGACAACATTTCTGATAAGTATATGTGAATGACATATTGTTGATCGGAAATGATGTAGAATTATTCTGCAAAGCATAAAGGAGTATTTGAAAGGAATTTTTCAAAGAAGGACCTCGGTGAAGCTGCTTACATATTGAGCATCAAGATCTATAGAGATAGATCAAGACGCTTGATAAGTTTTTCAATGAATACATACCTTGACAAGATTTTGAAGTAGTTCAAAATGGAACAGTCAAAGAAAGAGGTTTTGCCTGTGTTACAAGGTGTGAGATTGAGTAAGACTCAAAACCCGACCACGGCAGAAGTTAGAAAGAGAATGAAAGTCATTCCTATGCATCAGCCATAGGTTCTATAAAGTATGTCATGTTGTGTACAGATCTATTGCATACCCTACCACTAAGATTGGCAAGGAGTGCAATAGAGATCTAGGAGTAGATCAATGGACAGCGGTCAAAATTATCCTTAGTAGAATAAGGATATGTTTCTCGATTATGGAAGTGAAAAAAGGTTCGCCGTAAAGGTTACGTCGATGCAAGTTTTAACACTAATCTAGATGACTCGAGTCTCAATCTGGATACATATTGAAAGTGGGAGCAATTAGCTAGAGTAGCTCCGTGCGAGCATTGTAGACATAGAAATTTGCAAAATACTTACGGCTCTGAATGTACAGACCCGTTGACTAAAATTATCTCACAAGCAAAACATGATCACACCTTAGTACTCTTTGGGTGTTAATCACATAGCGATGTGAACTAGATTCTGACTCTAGTAAACCCTTTGGGTGTTGGTCACATGTCGATGTGAACTATGGGTGTTAACCACATATAGATGTGAACTATTGATGTTAAATCACATGGCGATGTGAACTAGATTATTGACTCTAGTGCAAGTGGGAGACTGAAGGAAATATGCCCTAGAGGCAATAATAAAGTTATTATTTATTTCCTTATATCATGATAAATGTTTATTATTCATGCTAGAATTGTATTAACGGAAACATAATACATGTGTGAATATATAGACAAACAAGTATGTCACTAGTATGCCTCTACTTGACTAGCTTGTTAATCAAAGATGGTTATGTTTCCTAACCATGAACAAGGAGTTGTTATTTGATTAACAAGGTCACATCATTAGTTGAATGATCTGATTGACATGACCCATTCCGTTAGCTTAACACTTGATCGTTTAGTATGTTAATGCTTTCTTCATGACCCATACATGTTCCTATAACTATGAGATTATGCAACTCCGTTTACGGAGGAACACTTTGGGTACTACCAAACGTCACAACGTATCTGGGTGATTATAAAGGAGTACTACAGGTGTCTCCAAAGGTACTTGTTGGGTTGGCGTATTTGAGATTAGGTTTTGTCACTCCGATTGTCGGAGAGGTATCTCGAGCCTTCTCGGTAATGCACATCACTTAAGCCTTGCAAGCATTACAACTAATGAGTTAGTTGTGAGATGATGTATTACGGAACGAGTAAAGAGACTTACGTAACGAGATTGAACTAGGTATTGGATACCGACGATCGAATCTCGGGTAAGTAACATACCGATGACAAAGGAACAACGTATGTCGTTATGCGGTTTGACCGATAAAGATCTTCAGTAGAATATGTAGGAACCAATATGGGCATCCAGGTTCCGCTATTGGTTATTGACCGAGAATGGTTCTAGGTCATGTCTACATAGTTCTCGAACCCGTAGGGTCCGCACGCTTAACGTTCGATGACAGTTCATAATGAGTTTATAAGTATTGATGCACGAAGGTTGTTGAGTCCCGGATGAGATCGGGGACATGACGAGGAGTCTCGAAATGGTCGAGACGTAAAGATCGATATATTGGACGACTATATTCGGAGTTGGAAAGGTTCGAATGATTGGGTATTTTTGGAGTACGGAGAGTTACGGGAATTCGCCGGGAGAAGTATTGGGCCTTATTGGGCCCTCGGGAAGAGAGAGAGGGCTGCCTAGGGCAGGCGCGCGCCCCATGGCCTAGTCCGAATTGGACTGGGGAGGGCCGCACCCTTCCCTCTTCCCCCTTCCCCAAGTCCTAGTCCAACTAGGAGAAGAGGGGGAGTCCTACTCCGGTGGGAGTAGGACTCCTCCATGGCGCGCCCTCCTAGGGCCGGCCTCCTCCTCCCTCCCTCCTTTATATCTGGGGGGGGCACCCCAAGACACAAGTTGATCTACGGATCTTGCCTTAGCCGTGTGCGGTGCCCCCTTCCACCATATTCCACTTCGGTCATATCGTCGCGGAGCTTAGGAGAAGCCCTGCGCCGGAGAAGTCATATCGTCGCGGAGCTTAGGCGAAGCCCTGCGTCGGTGGAGCATCAACATCGTCCTGCGCCCCGTCGACTTGTGGAACTCATCCCGACACTTTGCTGGATCGAGTCCGGGATCGTCATCGAGCTGAGCGTGTGCGAACTCGGAGGTGCCGACGTTCGGTGCTTGGATCGGTCGGATCGTGGGGACGTCGACTACATCAACAGCGTTGTTATAACGCTTCGCTTTCGGTCTCACGAGGGTGCGTGGGCGGACACTCTCCCTCTCGTTGCTATGCCATCACCATGGTCTTGCGTGATCGTAGGAAATTTTTTGAAATTACTACGTTCCCCAACAGCTGGTACTTAAGAAAAATGGCACTTGGCGCATGTGTGTGGATTACACTGACCTTAATAAAGCATGTCCAGTTGATCCTTTTGCTCTTCCCCGTATCGATCAGATCATAGATGCCACAGTGGGTTGTGAGCGTTTAAGTTTCCCGGACGCTTATTTTGGTTATCATCAGATTAAGATGGCAGTTAAGGACCAAGACAAGACGGCTTTTATCACACCTTTTGCAGCTTTCTGCTGCATGTCTATGCCCTTTGGGCTCAAGAGTGCCCAGGCGACTTATCAGCGCTGCGTCCAGAACTGTTTCCATACTCAGATTGGTCGTAGTGTTCATGCTTATGTGGATTGTATTGTTGTGAAGTCTACAAAGAAGGAGACCCTGTTGGATGTTTTGAAGGAGACCTTTGATAATCTCCGGGACTACAAATGATGCTTAATCTGGCTAAATGTGTTTTTGGTGTGCCTGCAAGCAAGCTCCTAGCTTTTCTGGTCTCAGAGAGAGGCATCGAAGCTAACCCGGAGAAAATCAAAGCTATCACTTCATTAGCTAAGCCGGCGCGTTCAATGATGTCCAGCGTTTGCGGGTTGTATTGCTGCTTTAAGCCAGTTTATAAGCCATCTGGGAGAGAAGGCTATTCCTTTGTACCAGATGATGAAGAAAACAGATCGGTTTATTTGGAGTGATGCTGCTAACGAGGCGTTTGAGGCGCTTAAAAAGCAGTTGGCTCAGTCGTTGGTTCTTGCAGCTCCTATTGAGAAAGGGCCTTTGCTCTTATATGTGGCGGCTAATAGCAGAGCCTTCAGCGTGGCGATTGTAGTGGAAAGAAAAGAGACACGTAAAGAATATCCAGTCCAAAGGCCGGCTTATTATGTCAGTGAGGTATTAATTGAGTCTAAGCAGCGATACCCACATTGGCAGAAGCTGGTGTATGGGCTGTTTATGGCGAGTCATAAGTTGAAGCATTATTTTCTTGGTCATCCCATTACTATGGTCAGCTCTCCTCCCTTAGGAGACATTATTCAAAATAGAGAGGCTACACGCCAAGTTGCAAAGTGGGCCATTGAGCTTGGCCCCCATGGTTTGAAGTATATGCCAAGGACAGCTATCAAGTCTCAGGCTCTTGTGGATTTCATCAATGACTGCACAGAGTTGTAGACGCCTGAAGAGAAGCATGATAACACATATTGGACTATTCACTTTGATGCGTCTAGAAAATTGGTGGGCTCGGGGGCTGGAGTAATTTTGACGTCCCCACGAGGTGATAAATTTTGCTATGTTTTAAGGCTAATGTTTGTAGCGATCCGACCTCAAACGGTCAAATATCTATGCATAACTGCCATCCCTGGATCGGTAATGCTGACACACACAGTACTTGAAGGATTTATAACAGAGTGCAATCACACACTTATTACATCGAATGTCTCAAAAGAGAACTTTTCACAATAATATGGCTTAAGGCCATCTAAATAAGATAACTGCGGAAGCATCGAAGGTAAATGAGTCCATCAACTCCAACGGCATAGCTGAGTGCACGACAACGACCTGGCGCACCTTACTCTTCGTCTGAAAAGTCTGCAACATAATACGTTGCAGTCCGAAACGGGTCAACACATGGAATATGCTGGCAAAATAACACAGTAGAGCAACGAACAGGTAAATGCTAACACTACATGCATATATGGCTGGTGGAGGCTCTATGGTTATCATGTCTTTGCGAAAAAGCCAATTTTTTCCTACAACAAAGTAATATATTTTGTTTTACTATCAAGGTAGTTGATAAAATTGAGAAGGTTCCTCCAACTCAATCCCAATTAAGCAGTATTAATAACCCAACAAATTAACTTAGAGTGATGAGATCAACATGACAATTCAAGAACCAGATACTCAAGATGTCCATAACCGGGGACGCGGCTAACCATGATTAGTTTGTACACTCTGCAGAGGTTTGCGCACTTTTCCACACAATACTCGATCTCCTCCGTTGGATTTCTCGCACTACATGGTGTTTGAGAAACAGATAGCTGAGACACAGTCTTTCAGAAGCATTTAATCTTTACTCTGGGTTGACAGTTACACCTACTTTCCCCTACATCTGCTACCCTACCACTGAAAGAGGTCACGCAACATACTCAACTATGCCAGAGCCCATAATGGCTTGTGGCTACACACGGAAGTTTCTAGCATGAATAATCTTATGATCCCATTGAGCCTGGGTGGCGAACCATAGGATGATCACACGGGTACTCCGGGATATCCTAGGACAACACTGGATTCTCCAGGTGCCCGCAACCAATCCACCCAGATGTGTATTTAAGTAGCCACCTTAAGTTAACCCTTAATTAACAACTCTCACATCTGTCATGGATACACTCAACCAATCCACGTCTACGAGCATAGCATAGCAGTATAAGCATAACATAGAAGTAACTCCCAGGGTTTGATAATAAAAGGGTAATAGGTTCTATCTCATCATCTACTTCCCAATACCCACATATTAATCAGATCCTTCTCATGCAATGTTTGAGGATGGGAATTAATGCATAAAAACTGGGTAATAAAGGGGTATGATCAAAGTGTTACTTGCCTTGCTAACGATCTGCAAACCCTAGAGATTCGTAGTAGCACGCTTCGCACTCCAGAAATTATATCGCAAACAAACAATAGCAATAAGCACTCAAGCATAGATCCAAGGGTAAAACTCAGATAAGAAAGTCCAAACTGAAAGTTCAACCAAAGAGCTTCAATTTGCAAAAAAAATCGAATCGGAGCTACGGAACTGAAACTACGATTAAAAGAACTTCGAATACAAATCTGCTTGAAACCAAATTTTAAATTGTCAAAATAATTTTCAAGTTGATTAACTGGAAAGACGGGTTCGAGACGAAGATTTTGGCGTTGGTTTCGCTGGATTTGGACGAACGGTTGAAAAGTTACGAGGGTTTGAAGATGAGGGGCTAATCTGCGATAAAAATATTCACGGATAGGTCCCTGGCCGAAAATAAAATAAAAAAATCTATCGGACGAACGTCCGCTAACAGAGACAAACGAATGAATTCGTTCGTTATTAGATCTGAACGTACGAACGTTCGCAAAATAGCTCTAAACCGAGAAAACCGATCTATTAAAAAAATCGAACTAGATCTAGGGTTTACCGAAAATAAACCGATGAAAAACTGGACAAAACCGGCGGCGGCGGCGGAGTCCGAACGGCGGCGGGCTCATGGGCGGCAATGGCAGCGAGGCGGCGGCTAACGGCGGCGGCGCTGGCTTGGGAGGCGGCGCTGGCTGCGATGGCGGAAGAGGCGGCGGGCGGCGCTTATAAAGGTGTCGGGAGGCGGCTTGGGCGGGGCATGACCTCGGGAGGTGTGTCGGGACGGGACTCGGCGGCGGCGGGCGGGCGCTCGGGACTCGGTCCCGAGTCGAGCGGGAGGCGGTGGCGCTGGCTGGCTGGCCCGCTGGTCGGGCCGTTAGCCCGATCGAGTAAACGCTTTTTAATAATTCCATCAAGAAAATCCTAAATAAATATAAAAAAAATCTAAAAATGCCAAAAACAATTTTCACCGTCTAAATAAATATTTAGAACAAAGTGAACATTTTTCTTGCCTAAAGAATGCATTTTGAAAATGCATATTTTCTAATTCAAATAAAATAGCAATAAAAATCCAAATAAAAATATTTATTGGATTTTAACATTTTTCCTCCAATATTTCTTTTGTTTTGGAGAAGTCCTTTTATCTCCTCTCTTTTATTTTTATATTGGAAATATTTTGGAGAGAAAAATATTAGAACCAAGGTGATCCTCTTGTCAAATTTGAGAAAAAATCAAATATGAAAATAAATGAAATCCCCAACTCTCTCCGTGGGTCCTTGAGTTGCTTAGGATTTTCTAGGATCGCAAACGAGATGCAAAATAAAATATGATATGCATATGATGACCTATGTATAACATTCCAAATTGAAAATTTGGGATGTTACAATGTTTCCATGCACTAATAATTCAGCTGAGTATGAGGCCCTGCTCCATGGCCTTCGTATGGCCAAAGAGATGAATTTAAGCTGGGTCAGGTGCTTTGGCAACTCATATTTGATGGCTCAGCAAGTTTCAGGCACTTGGGATTCCAAAGACCCGCTCATGGCGGCTTATCGTTGGGCGGTTGATAATATTGCTGGTCACTTCAAGGGTTATCAGGTGGAGCATGTTGACCGCAGAAAGAACGAGGTGGCTGATGCTTTAAGCCGGCTGGGGTCTGAGCGTAAACCGGTGCCCCCCCCCCAATGTTCTTCTTGATATATTGAGTAATCCTTCCGTTAAGTTGCCGACAGAGGAGGATCTTGCTATTACTAACCCGGAGGCATAGTTGGTGGCGGCTCTCCATGCTATTCCTGATTGGACAGTTCCATACTTGGCTTGTATGACCCGGGGCGAGTTGCCTGAGGACGAAACTTTGGCTAGACAGATAACCCAGCGGTCTAAGTCTATGACCATTGTCAATGGCGAGTTACACCGATGCAGTGTCATAGGCGTGTTCCAGCGTTGTGTTCCTCCTTATGAGGGCCATGAGATTCTAAGGGAAATCCATGAAGGTGATTGTGGTCATCATGTCGGCTCTAAATCTCTGGTGGCTAAAGATTTCCTCCATGGGTTCTATTGGTTCATGACTCATGCTGATGCAGAGGTTCTTGCTAGCAAGTGTGATGGTTGTCAGAAATTTTCTCAATAGGCTCACATGCCGGCTCAAGAATTGAGGATGATTCCAATTACTTGGCCGTTCACGGTATGGGGGCTTGATATGGTTGGACCTTACAAGAGGTATAAGGATAAGAAGACCCACCTCTTGGTGGCGGTTGACAAAATTACCAAGTGGGTTGAGGCAGAGCCGGTCAGTAAGTGTGATGCGGCAACGGCGGTGCAATTCATAAATAAAGTAATCTTCCTTTTGGTTACCCTCACAGTATCATAACGGACAATGGCACTAATCTATCAAAGGGTGCTACGAGAGAGTTTTGTCAACGAGAGCATATTCGTCTTGATGTATCATCGGTGGCTCACCCACAGTCTAATGGTCAAGCTGAGAGGGTCAATCAGGAAATCTTGAAAGGTATAAAACCCCGGCTTATAGTTCCATTGTAGCAAAGGCCGGGTTGTTGGGTTGAGGAGTTACCCTCAGTAATTTGGAGCATCAATACCACTCCCAACAGGTCAACGGGCTATACACCCTTCTTCATGGTCTATGGGGCAGAGGCGGTTCTCCCAAATGATATCCATCATGACTCGCCCCATGTGGTGGCTTATGTTGAAGCTGTTAATGAAAAAGCACGTCAGGATGCACTTGATGTGTTGGATGAGGAGCGTGACCTTGCGGTAGCCCGGTCGGCGATATACCAGCAAGATCTGCGTCGCTATCATAGCCGCCGAGTTAAGACTCGGACCTTTCAAGAAGGCGATTTGGTGGTTCGGTTGATTCAAGATCAAACAGATATGCATAAGCTATCCCCACCTTGGGAAGGACCCATTGTGGTCAGCAGAAACCTAAACAACGGGTCATACTACCTCATTGATATTCGAGAACACAAGGATTCACATACGTCAGAGGAGGAGACCCGCCGGCCTTGGAACATCTCATCTTCGTCATTATACATGAGTCATTGGCTCTTGTACTTGTACATACATTTATCCATGTATATGTTATGATCAATTTAGTAAAGCCGGCATACGCTGATAATTCAGGGCCTCTGTTGTTTCATTCAAAAGCATCTAAGTCTTTATTAATTGTTCATAAGGTCACTTGGGGGCTTCCAACCCAACAGGTTTAGCTTTAATATCCTCTTGTCCAGGCATAAAACACCGAAATCCGGGTTATCCTACCTGTATGCAAGATGCTTCTCCACCAGGTAATCCTGAATGACCCGACGTACTCTTAACAGTCAATCTTTTAAATAAGACCGTGAACTCGTTAAGGTTAAAATGGCGGTTTTCATGTGAGGGCCGGCTTACGGATAGCGAGGACAACCCAGGCTATTAAGTCGCCTTCATTGAAACTTGGTTAAACCTGCCTGTTTGCAAGATGCTCATCTGAACCCCGTGTACTCTCGATAAGTCAATATTTTAAATAAGACCCTGAACTTATCCAGGTTAAAACATCGATTGGGTCATGTAAGTGCCGGCTTACTGAAACCGAGGATAAACCAGTGGCTATCATGCTAATTTCATTGAAGTAAGACTTATTAGGGCTTGGTGGCCCATGAAAGCCTCATTTTTTCTGAATATTTTGGGTTTAAACTCTTTTCTTCCCAAATGGTTTTCACAAATTCGGGTCAGGCAGCCCTGACTATGTATCATATTTGAGCATCTTTGGGTTTCATAACCCACCCTGATAGCAGACTTTAAGTCGCCAGGATAATTTGCCTTAAGCAATCAAAGTCATGAGATTTCATGCCTATGGGTTAATACCCATTCTGGATTATAATTATCACAACATCAACATGATATCAATCTCCAGGTAGGTATGAACATTTGGGACATATTAAACTGCCTTGGCCTTAGACTTTAAATTGCCAGAGTGTTCCGGCTTATATGGCGTGCACTAATATTCTCTATGTCAAAATTTTCAAAAGACCATTCTATTAGGATTTGTTACCCGCCCTGGCTCAAACCACCAGGGCATATGTTGTTTCACTCGTGTGCAGGAAATATGAAAATATTGATCTGACCCGCAAGGAAGATAATATTATAAGCACAGCGGCGATCATAAACATCAGATCGGCGGTTTAAGCATTCAAAAGATAAACATGCACGATGGCATGACAGGTCATTGTTTTCAAACCTAGGTTATTAAAAGGCCACAATGGACCTAGAAAATGGGACTTATGTGTTTTTCAGCGCATTGTGCTCTAATTTAAGAGCCGCCGGATATCATTTGCCTTCATCTTGGCAGGTTGATGCCTCCGAGTCACCCTGGTCTAGTTCTTCTTCTTCGCCCGTCTTGAGGTCAGGTGATGTCCATTCGATGCCAGTTAAGGCCTTGAATACAGCTTCATCATCGATAAGGGGGGACGGATCAACATCAGGAGCAATAGTATTCTTACAAGTTGGAGGGATGAGATCCACGACTTCATAAGCCGGCGCTTTCACTTTTGCATTTTCCAGGGTGTAAGCCGCCTGATACCTGGATAAGTCGGTTTCTTCGGCCAACTTACAGGCCAAGGGGCGTGTTGCCTTTACACACTTCGCAAAGTCTGGCTGATCGAAAGGAGACCCATCTTCTTTAAGGCTCAGAGAACCGGTGGCCATCTCCTCCAGGTCAAGTTCTCCTTGCCATGCCTTGGCTCGGGTAAGAGCTGTAATGGCGCCAGCACGGGCGGCTGATCGTTTGATCTCTTCAAGTTTCTGGGGCATCACAGACAGCTTGTCTAGAACCTCCCTGAGGAGGGTCACCGGCTTTTTCTTGTTGGAGATAGCCACAATAGTTCATTGTGTGCTAGTGTATAATTGTTCCACCAGAGTGTACATTACTTTGAGCTTCAGCAGCATGTCTTGGCCAAGATTGGCGCTCCTGGGGCCTATTGAGAAAACATGCAGATGAGTCGCCAGGCGGGTTAAAATTAAACATGTGGGAAAGGTTGCAACATTCCGAATGGCTTACCAAAGATAGCACATGTCATCTATGAGATATGGCGTTGTAAGCCGGTCAGCTCTGCGGTGGTCTCCTTCAAAGATGATTCACCAGCTTCTGCCTTTTTCAGTAAGGTGGCCTTTTCCTCTTCCCAGGCGGCTCTCTCGGTGGTAAATCCGGCTTTCAGCTTCTCGTTCTCATCCAAGCTAAGCTTCAATTTGGAGTTAGCTTTGCATGATTCAGCCTCTTGATGTTCAAGCCTATTCTTTAATTCCACCAATTGGGACTCATTCAGGCTTAAGACATCCTGCAAAAAGAATCAAAGAATATAAGTACGTCAATCAGGGCATGATTTTCATACAAGTCCCAAGCACATTGCAAGCAATACAATTGGCACTTGGGGGCTAATGTACGAGGAAGCTCTTTTCAAACTACATTACTGAAGAACCGGTTCATCTTTCTCAAGATAAGCCGACCCATGAGGGCTATGATTGGAAGTTTTAAAATTTGGGGGCTGGATGGTTGTACATACCTCATATTTTTGCCGCATCCTTTTATCCAAGTCAGCTTCTAGGTCGCGACTGGTATGCAGGCGGCTCAAATAACCAGAGTATAGTTCATTGACACCCAAGCGTGAATAGTTTGCAATGTCAGAATTGGCTTTGCTCCTCTCAGTTAGCTCCTCCTTGGCAGAATTCTTGGCCAGAACGATGGGGTTTCCTGGTTCTGCATAACCAGTCCCAGTGACCAAGACATCCTCAGCATCGTCTTCAGCAGGCTTGGTGGGTCTTGGCGGCTTAGCACTTTCTGGGTCAACACCCATTGGATCCAGGGGTGTCATGGGCTTCTGGCGGCGGGTCACTAGCAGTGTCTTCGGGGTTCTGATTTGAAGTCTCTGAAGTCGGTATATGTTTCTCCGGCTCATTGACCTTGGATCTTCGGCCGGTTTGCCCATCTTCAGCTTCTTGCTTGGTTTGGCTATACCACTAAAAATAAGACTTATGATGATTTGAATATATAGGTTTCAAAGTGTTAAAACAAAGAAGTGAAATGTTCTTACCCAGGGGCAATCTTGAAAGCTGGCATCTGAGTCCCAGTAGAGTCGCCAGAGAATGAATGGCAAGTTCCCTGACAATTTGAGTTAGAAGGATTAAGTGGTTGACTGATACGTCTCCAACGTATCTATAATTTATGAAGTATTCATGCTATTATATTATCCATCTTAGATGTTTTATAAGCATTTATATGATATTTTATATGATTTTTGGGACTAACCTGTTAACCTAGAGCCCAGTCCCAGTTTCTGTTTTTTCCTTGTTTTTGAGTTTTACAGAAAAGGAATACCAAACGGAGTCCAATTGAGTTGCCAATTTTTTATGATTTTTTATGGACCAAAAGAAGCCCCTGGAGTAAAAGAGTTGGGCCAGAAGAGTCCGAGGCTGTCCACGAGGGTGGGGGGCGCGCCCACCCCCTGGGCCCCTGCCTCGCGGACAACTCGGAGACCCCCCCCCCTGACGTGAAACCAATGCCAAAAATTCCTATAAATATAGAAACCCCCAGAAAATAACCTAGATCGGAAGTTCCGCCACCGCAAGCCTCTGTAGCCACGAGAAATCAATCTAGGCCCTCTCGGCACCTGGGGGGGCCATCATCACCGGAGGCCGTGGAGGAGGATCCTGGAGGGCCATCATCGCCATGAAGGACAAGGACCAGAGGGATAACCTCTGCCCATCTAGGGGGGGGGGGAGGCCATGGAGGAGGAAGCACAAGGGGGAGAACCTCTCCTCCTCTCTCTCGGTGGCGCCAGAGTGCCATCGGGAGGGGAATCATCGCTGCGGTGATCGTCTTCATCAACATCACCATCATCATCACCATCCTCATCTATTTTACGCGGTCCACTCTCCCGCACCCCGCTGTAATCCCTACTTGAACATGGTGCTTTATGCCACATATTATGATCCAATGATGTGTTGCCATCCTATGATGTTTTGAGTAGATATCCTTTGTCTTTGGGCTGATTGATGATATAGATTGGTATGAGTTGTATGTTTTATTTTGGTGATGTCCTATTGTGCCCTCTGTGTCGCGCAAGCGTGAGGGATTCCCGCTGTAGGGTGTTGCAATACGTTTATGATTTGCTTATAGTGGGTTGCTTGAGTGATAGAAGCATAAACCCGAGTAAGGGGGTTGTTGCGTACGGGATAAAGGGGACTTGATGCTTTAATGATGTGGTTGGGTTTTACCTTAGTGATCTTAGTAGTTGCGGATGCTTGCTAGAGTTCCAATCATAAGTGCATATGATCCAAGAAGAGAAAGTATGTTAGTGTATGCCTCTCCCTCATATGAAATTGCAATAGTGATTACCGGTCTTGTTAACAATTGCCTAGGACAATTCCGCACACCGATCCACCATTATTCCACACTCGCTATTTATAATATTTAGTAATATATTCTAACTTTATGATAACAACACCTACTTTTATATTTTAGCTCTCTGATACCATGCAAAGTTATCCTGTTCATACCCACAATGTAGTTTCATTTATCGTTTCTAGTTGGAAGCAAATGTTCAGTGTACGTAGAGTCGTATCAGTGGCAGATAGGGCTTGAGAGAATATTGATCTTACCTTTAGCTCCTTGTGGGTTCGACACTCAATACTTATCACTTCCACCTTTGGGAATTGCTACGATGATTCCCTGCACTTGGGGATTATCAACCTCTTTTCTGGCGTCGTTGCCGGGGAGCAATAGCGTGGGGTTGATATTCTCGTGTGTGCTTGTTTGCTTTCTTCACTAAGTATATTTTGTTTTTCCTTTTTATTTCTGTTTAGTTGTGGGTGAAACATACAAAAAAATTACTTTCCTTTCTTGCCTAAAAAGTTTTTCAAGAAGAGAAGTGATTGGAAAGTTATGCATTGAAGAAGTGAGGGTCGACCTTGAGCACTTGTGTTCATGCTCACGGAAACAATGTAGAATTTTTCATGGAAGTTTCTCTGTAAATAATTATCCCCTTGTGTATATCCATTGTATTATAAAAATAATGTGCCAAGCTTTGGTTTTAGGATGATTAGATTGCTTGTTTACTATGTGTAGAACAAAAACAGAAACTTTGGATGTAGCGCGTGATTTTACATTTTTTTTACTGGAAGGTCAAATGGGTTTGAAATTTTTTGCACATTACTTCTGTACAAATTTTTCAAATTTATTTCATAATTTTGGGAGTTACAGAATTTTACTAAACTTCCAGATTACTACAGATTGTCCTGTTTTTGACAGATTCTGTTTTTCGCGTGTTGTTTGCTTATGTTGATGAATCGATGGCTAGTATCGGGGGGGGGGGGGTATGAACCATAGAGAAGTTGGAATACAGTAGGTTTAACACCAATATAAATAAAGAATGAGTTCATTACAGTACCTTAAAGTGGTAGTTTTCTTTATTACACTAACAGATCTCACAAAGTTTTTGTTAAAGTTTTGTGTGGATGAAGTGTTCGAAGATCGAGGAGCTATCAATATGAGAAGAATAAAGAGAGGCAAGAGTTCAAGCTTGGGGATGCCCAAGGCACCCCAAGTAAATATTTCAAGGGATACTCGAGCATCTAAGCTTGGGGATGCCCCGGTTGGCATCCCATCTTTCTTCTTCAACAATTATCGGTATACCTCGGTTTTTGTTTTGTTCACATGATTTGTGTCCTTTGTGTTTTTGTTTTTCCCTTAAGAACAATGCTAGTATGAGATAGCCCTTCATTGATTTATAGAATACTTCATGTGCTTCACTTATATCCTTTAAGTATGATTTTATAGAATTGCTCTTTGTGCTTCACTTAAATCATTTGAGTATGGTTTTATAGAATGCTTCGTGTGCTTCACTTATATATTTTGAGATTGGATATTGGTTAGTCTATATTAAATGTAGAATGCTCCAGGAAATTCACTTATACCTTTTGGAGTATGAATAATAGTATAATCTAAAGTGGGGTTGGAAGAGTGCCAACTTTAGGAATTAGTGTTCCCACTATTCCGAATGAGAAGAATTTTGCTTATGTCGAGAGTAGTAAAATTTCTATGCTTGTATATCATGAAAAGAATGCTCTATGTGATGGTTATATTGTTGAAATCATTCATGATGCTACTGAAAATTATTATGCAGGAGGAATACATGCTTGTAGGAGTTGCAATAATATCAAGTTTCCTCTCTATGTGCTTAAAGTTTTGAAGTTATACTTGTTTTGCCTTCCTATGCTAGTTGATTTTTATTCCTATAAATTATGTGCTCACAAAATCCCTAGGCATAGGACTTGGGTTAGATTTAAATGTGCTAGTCATATTCTTCATGATGCTCTCTTTATGTTTCAATTCTTTTCTTTTATGTGAGCATCATTGAAATCATCATGCCTAGCTAAAAGGCATTAAAGAAAAGTGCTTGTTGGGTGTAACACGCCGGATACAACTTTCCATATTCGTAACTCCAACTCTTGCTTTTTCCGGAGATGCGATATATTATTTCCTCCGTGGTTGGGTTTTTTCTTTTGTTTTGCATTTTTTTCATGTCATGCATCTCATCTCATAGCATCATGCGCATTGCATCTGCATGTTTTCATAAAGCTTGCATCGGTTCGTAGTTGCCGCGTTCCCCCCTTGCCTTCGTTGACCGATCCGAGTCCAATCGGGTTTTCGCTCCCCTTTTGACCGTGACCACCTAACCTCTCTTGCCAGTGCATCGACCCCTCGCCCGCGTCCGAAACTTCCTGAACCCGACCCGCTCAGTTATCACCGTTGAATTCAGATCATCTCCTAACATCTATAAAACATCTGCGTTTATTTGCCGGACTCCCCTAAGCTGTTTTCTCAGGACTGCCCGATCGCGATCGAAGGATCAAAATATTTCCCCTTTCCTATATATATAGTCGACAACCCTAGTCCAATCCCTAAAACCTAGGCTTCCTGTCCCATCACTCCCATCCCTGCCGCCACTCTCTCGGGATCCATCCCGCCACCTACCTCCATCGATCCCCTCCACTACCACCGAAGCCTACAGCCTCCTCCTCCCACCTTGGGATCATCTCCCGCCAACCCGAGCTCCTCCGCGCCCGAGCCCTCCGTCCCAGGCTCCTACAGCCCCATGGCGCCCCAACCTCCAGATCGAGATGGTCTCGATCCCGAGTCGCCAGCCAGACTCCGTCGCCCTCCTCCTGTCTTCCTTCCCTTCCTTCCTCTGGTTCCTTCTCCTCACACATCTCACCCTTCTCTGTTTTCATCGCAGAGCACTGCACCATGGCTGCGCCACCAAAGCTTGAGCTCCTGCGGCAGCCTTGCTCCCCTTCCCCATCGTCGCCACCCCAAGCCGTCCTCGCCCTCGAGCGCCTCCAGGCCAGCCCCACGCCTCCCCTTTTTCTCCTTCCTCCCTCTGTTTTTCTCCCTCTCACGCAGTTCTCTTCCTCTCTCTGATCCTTCACAGGAGCCATGGCCGAAGCTTCAAGCGCTGCCCGTCTCGTCTCCATCCGATGCCGCCGCCATGGCCTCGGATCCGTTGGGTTCCGGCCATCCCCGTCGTTGCCGGACCTCCTCAGCTCGCCGGAGCCCCAAGACCCACCGCTGCAAGTCCGTCGCGCGCGCCACTGTTCGTCTGCTGCTTCTAGTCGCGGCGCCTGCTTCTCTCGCTTCGAGCCCGTCACGCATCGGCGTGTGCTCGTGGCTACGAGGAGAAGCAGCGCCTCCGCTCGAGTCTCCCCGTTGACCGACGCCGAGACCTCGTCGCGCTGCTCCATCGTCTGCCAAGTCCGCGCCGCCGTGCCGACCTCACCTCTACTTCGTCCGATTCGAGCAAGCGGCGACCGCTGCTGCCCGCTTGCGTTGACCCGTTCTCGCGACGCGCTGGGCGATCCCGCGCCAAGGCCCAGTAGCGCCACCTCTCCTTCCATCGGCCTCTCCACCGATTGGGCCTGGCCCATGGGTGAGCAACCCCAGCGCCCTCCTCTTGTTTTTTTTTCACCCATCGGGCCAGCCAGATTCGCCCGGTGTAGTATTTTTCAGATCTGCGATTTTAGCATTTATCCTGTGATTTTCAGAATTGCGAAAACCCCTTGCTCTTCATGCATATAAAACTCATTAACCGTGCATCATAATAAAATGATTTAACCATGTAAAATGCTTAGAATTCTGTCTAGTTTCTCAATATGCCACTTTCATCCATGTTTAAAATGTTTAAAATGTTGTTTCTTTAAATTTGTTCAAATGCCATGTTAAAATGATTTATTTCATAACTAAATAACCGTAGCTCGGTTTTAAATAAACTTTATATGTAAATGGGGTGGAAAAATGCCTAGTTTAACATGGTCCACTTTATTTTCCTGTTTAACAACCTTAAAATATGTTTTAGGGCAGAACAGTACCAAATTTGAAATATGCACATGGGGATTTTTCCGGAATTGTTGTTTGTTGTTCCAGCCTCATTTAAACTTGCCTAGATAGGTAGTTTTCATATGTTTCACCTTTTGCCATGTTTAACAACATTTCATATTGTTTGGTAGCTTAAACGAGATTAAACTAAATATGTCAATGTGGTGTTTTGTCCACTTAACTTGTAGTATTGTTTGTTGCACTTTGCCATGCCATGCTCATTAAACCGGACATGCATCATACTTGTTTGTGCATCATGCCATGTTTATGCTTGTGCATTTATCATGTTGTTTGTTTCTTTCCGGTGTTGCTTCTCGGTTCCGTAATGTTGCGATTGTGAGGATTCGTTCGACTACTCCGTTCATCTTCTTCATGGACTCGTTCTTCTTCCTAGCGGGATTTCAGGCAAGATGACCGTCACCTTGGATCTCATTACTATCATTGCTATGCTAGTTGCTTCGTTCTATCGCTATGCTACGTTACCTACCACTTGCTGCTCAAGCCTCCCAAATTGCCATGAACCTCTAACCTTTGTCACCCTTCCTAGCAAACCGTTGCTTGGCTATGTTATTGCTTTTGCTCAGCCCCTCTTATAGCGTTGCTAGTTGCAGGTGAAGTTGAAGATTGCTCCATGTTGGATTATGTTTATGTTGGGATATCACAATATCTCTTATATTATTAATGCATCTATATACTTGGTAAAGGGTGGAAGGCTCGGCCTTATGCCTGGTGTTTTGTTCCATTCTTGTCGCCCTAGTTTCCGTCATATCGGTATTATGCTCCCGGATTTTGCGTCCCTAACGCGGTTGGGTGATTTATGGGACCCCCTTTACAGTTCGCTTTGAACAAAACTCGTCCAGCAAGGCCCAACCTTGGTTTTACCATTTGTCTCAGCACCACCTATACCCTTTCCCTTGGGTCGGCCAACCCGAGGGTCATCTTTATTTTAGCCCCCCCGGGCTAGTGCTTCTCTAAGTGCTGGTTCGAACCGAGCCGCCTGCGGGGCCACCACAGGGAAACTCGAGGCCTGGTTTTACTCGTAGCCTGTCTCATCCGGTGTTGCCCTGAGAACGAGATATGTGCAGCTCCTATCGGGATTGTCGGCGCATCGGGCGGCTTTGCTGGTCTTGTTTTATTACTGTCAAAATGTCTTGTAGCCGGATTCCGAGACTGATCGGGTCTTCCGGGAGAAGGAATATCCTTCGTTGATCGCGAGAGCTTATCATGGGCTAAGTTGGGACACCTGCGCAGGTATAAACTTTCGAGAGCCGTGCCCGCGGTTATGTGGCAGATGGGAATTTGTTAATATCCGGTTGTAGTAAACTTGAAGTAAACTCTTCTAAAATACACCAACCGTATGCGTAATCGTGAGTGTCTCTTTTCGGGGTTGATCGAGAGGAGAACACAGTTTCTGGGTTATGTCTGACGTAAGTAGGAGTTCAGGATCACTTCTTGATCATTACTAGTTGACGACCGTTCCTTTGTTTCTCTTCTCGCTCTCATTTGCGTATGTTAGCCACCATATATGCTTAGCCACTGCTGCAACCTCACCACTTTATCCCTTCCTTTCCCCTTAAGCTTTGCTAGTCTTGATACCCATGGTAATGGGATTGCTGAGTCCTCGTGGCTCACAGATTACTACACCAACAGTTGCAGGTACAGGTTTGCGATGATCATGACGCGAGAGCGATGTTTGCTTGTTTTGGAGTTCTTCTTCTTCTTCGTCGATCAGGGGATAGGTTCCAGGTCGGCAGCCTGGGCTAGCAGGGTGGATATTGTTTGAGTTTCTATTTATGTTTCATCCGTAGTCGGATGTTGATCTTGTATGTTGTATTGATGTATTCATGTGACATTGTATGTATTGGAGGTATCCCCACTATTATGTAATGTTGATGTAATGATATCCACCTTGCAAAAGCGTCTTCAAGATGCGCTTCTATCCTTGGTGGGACCTTCGAGTTCCTTTAGGATAGGGTCGCATCTTGGGCGTGACAAGTTGGTATCAGAGCCTCGACCGACCATAGGAGCCCCTTTGATTGTTGGCCGTTGTTGAGTCTAGAAGAAAACTATTTTGAGTCTTAGGATTATATATATCGGAGAGTAGGATTCTTTTTACTCCTCGGTCCCTTAAATCGCTCTGGTGAGGCCTCTGACGTAGATGTTTTGTCTTTCCTCTCCTCAAATTTCATGAAATTTTTTTAGGATCACGGGTATCTTGGGATCGTTCGGTATTCTTGTGACGAGAACATTGTTCTTGGTGCCTCGACATTTAGGGGTTGTGGCGGTGTCCGGGAGTTGAGCTCCGAGGTGTTGTCGTCACAATTTTATCGTTGCAGTTCTGGAATACCTGAGTTTTGCCGACATCGAAAATCTCTTTTATGCAGTTGTTGGTGAGATAACCTCGACGCCACCCAGTACTGGGGAGTTCGGGAGTATTGCCATAACTCGTATAACGGATGCTTTTCGAAGGTTGAGGTACATGATTTCCGGAGTTTTCTTGGTTATGTGTTGAAGGATGGATACAGCTGGATCTAGTTATTGTTAGTTTGGGTGATATATTTTGTGTCCCCTGTATCCCCAACACCAGATTGCATAACCAGAAAGTTTCGGGAGTTTATAGGTGGGAATTCAAGTAGCTCCTAGAATATCTTTTCGACAGGTGCATGATATGAGATGGGTAAATGTCTATCATATGTATTTGTTCCGGCTTATTTCTGCAAGCCAATCCTTTGTTTTGTTTTATTTGTGGTATTCGAGTTGCTTTGAAGTCAAATGTTGAATCCATACCTTTCCTAAACGGTGTTCTCATATTGCTATGTGAATACTAATCCTTCTTGATCATCGAGGTCTTCATGTTAATTCTTTTCCCAACCGGCGTGTTTCTCTTTAAGTGGATCCGATCATTTCAACGTCTGCAAGATAAATTCTAAGTTTTTCTCAACAGTGTTTGTTTCATCCATCCCAAGTTGCCTTTATTTTCCCGCCCTCCCACCCTTTTTCTTCAAGGACTCAGATTTCTTAATCATGTATCCTTTTATTTGTGGGAAGTCTCTTCATTCTTTTCTTTCAATGTTCTTATCCGGTGATTTCACGTAAAGATTCTCAACAGCTCCAAGTTCATCATTCTTCATTCTCGTATTCTTTTCCGGTGGATCCAACTCAAGCTTTCGATATTCATCATATTCCTTTCCTTGTTGCAAATGCTTTCTCTTGCCGATGCACCTCTTAATCATTCACTTCTCGCTATTCATTTGTTCTGGAGTGTTGAAGATATCTCAGAAGGCTCGTCTTTTCATTCTAGATCCGTTCAAGTTATTTTGAGGTTGTTATCTCATTCAAGCCATTTAATTCTACCGGTGCAATCTTTATTTCAAGCAATCCTTCAACGATGTTTCTTTCGAGTGGGCCCTAACCAATAGGTCTTTTCCCAGGATCTTACTTGACTTTTCTAATTTTCCCGGAGCCATTCCCAAATTCATTTCAAAGTTTGACGTAAGAATGAATTTTCATCAGTCACATGCCTTCTCCTAGGCTGCTTTCAAATTCTTTTCATCTCTGGCTCAACCTTTCCTCTTTTAATCCTTTCGGAGTTCCTCAACAATTTGGTGGTGTTTCTCCTCGTCATTCTCAGCATGTGAAGACCGAAGAAGAGTTCCTCTTAAATCCTTACCCGTTTTTCCAAAGAAGCGTAGTTCAAGTTTGATGCCATCCTCTCATAATTGTTTTCGATTGTGGGAATTCTTTTCACCCATCCGGAGCATTTCATGAGTTGTTTCCATTTCTTTCCTCCGAAGGCCATCATGTCATAATTCTTCATTCTCAGCGTGTAGCTATCGTTCTCCAAATCTTAATGGTGCATCGTTCAAATATCCTCTAATCAGTTCATGATCTCTTCGTTCTCATGTATCTAAATCCTCTCAAGTATCTTCGTTTTCTTTTTCTCCAATTCTTCCCGGTGAATTGTGCCTTTGCTACGTTCATTTTCAATTCTTATGGTGGTTCGTTCAAGATTTCACTTCCTTCGTTACCATATTAATTCATTCGTTGTTTCCAAATTCCACCGGTGGCTCCATCAATACCTTATCAAGTTTGCGCTATATCTCTCTTAATCCTTTCTACGGGAATAAGTAGTATGCCAAATCCGTTGCTTATCATCAATTAAATTGGTGAAGGATACACATAACGTAATTCTTATTATTGTTTCATCCAAGTGATCTAGTTTCTTCTTTCCATCATTGTCATCATGTCACATTTCTCGGTTCGAGATGCTCCATCTTTTCTTTTCCGGAGTTCCAAGTTCTCTCGGTTATATAGTCGCGAAGCTCCATCTAAATCATTGCAAGGCTTCACCCTGTGTTTTCAACTTCTCTTTCTTTTTATCATCCTTTTATTACCGGAGTTCTTCATGGAGGCTCTACATGGTGGTTCGTCAAGGATTCTTTTCATTCTTCAATTGTTCTTCAAGATTTCTCTCGAAGCTATGACCCGCCAAGCTATACTCTAAAATAAACATGGTGCCCAACACATGTTTTGTTTTGAGGAGTTCAAGTTTTCTTCTTCTTGCATTTCGAAGTGCAATTCGTTCTACCTTATCATTTGAGGTGGTGTTATGCCATTCTTGACAATTCCCTTCGTGTTTCATGATTCACAAGTTTTCAAGAATGACATATTTTAAACCCATCACTTTCTTCCTTGGAGTTATCTTGGGTTAGGTTACACCTAAAGCCTTCCCTAAGGAATGTTGCTAATTGTGGTGCCTATCGATAATCCAAGTTTCCTCCTATTCTCTCATTAAAAGGAGTTTTCATCTCCTTGCTGATCTCAATCCAATTAACTGTTTCCATCGGTGGCCGGTTGTCACCTCATCATTTTGAGATGTTTGCCGTAAGCCCACAACAAGCTTGTGCTTTTCGTTGTTGATTTTGCAACAACTCCGTTCAATTCTTCTTTGCAAGGGTGCTTTCCAAGTTCATTTGTGGCAGAAGTTGGCATTTTCTTCTCCGTCCCTTTATCCCAATGATCTATCTTCTTTTCGTTCTTCCGGAGGCATGGTGATGTTGCTCTCTTCACTCATCATCTCGAATTGTGAGGACCGTGTTCTTTTCATGCTTATCCATTTAACCGGAGTGTTGTGTCATCCATTCAAGTTCTCTCATCTTATCAAGTTTTGCCTCCTTCCTCAACCGGAGAGCTGTCTGAAATCTTTCTTACCCCTTGTGCCATTCTTTCAATAGTTCCGGAGGTAGTGTGTTGTTGATCTCATCAAGTATCCTCTCATCTTGTCAAGTTCATGTTCTATTCCTTCCGTGTTCAACCGGAGTGCTGCCCGAATTCTTCCTCTCTCATCTTGTTTTAATCGGAGTGGTTTCGAATTCTATCTTGTCCATTAAACTCTTGATTCATGTCTTTGCAACCTTCAAGTTCTCGTAATGTTCCTTGTTCCTCTTTTCTAAGGATTGTTTGCAATCTCGTTCATCTCTGTTGTACTCTTTCTTTTAAATTGTTTAACCTCTCAAGGTTTGTGGTTTCACTCGTTTGTCGTAGAAGCAACTTAGTTTTACCTCTTCCCCTTCCTTTTCCCTCCGGTGCCATCCTAGATCTCAGGACGAGATCCTCTCGTAGTGGTGGAGTGTTGTAACACCCCGGATACAACTTTCCATATTCGTAACTCCAGCTCTTGCTTTTTCCGGAGATGCGATATATTATTTCCTCCGTGGTTGGGTTTTTGTCTTTTGTTTTGCATTTTTTTCATGTCATGCATCTCATCTCATAGCATCATGTGCATTGCATCTGCATGTTTTCATAAAGCTTGAATCCATTCGTAGTTGCCGCGTTCCCCCCTTGCCTTCGTTGACCGATCCGAGTCCAATCGGGTTTTCGCTCCCCTTTTGACCGTGACCACCTAACCTCTCTTGCCAGTGCATCGACCCCTCGCCCGCGTCCGAAACTTCCTGAACCCGACCCGCTCAGTTATCACCGTTGAATTCAGATCATCTCCTAACATCTATAAAACATCTGTGTTTATTTGCTGGACTCCCCTAAGCTGTTTTCTCAGGACCGCCCGATCGTGATCGAAGGATCAAAATATTTCCCCTTTCCTATATATATAGTCGACAAACCTAGTCCAATCCCTAAAACCTAGGCTTCCTGTCCCATCACTCCCATCCCCGCCGCCACTCTCTCGGGATCCATCCCGCCACCTACCTCCATCGATCCCCTCCACTACCACCGAAGCCTACAGCCTCCTCCTCCCACCTTGGGATCATCTCCCGGCCAACCCGAGCTCCTCCCGCGCCCGAGCCCTCCGTCCCTGAGCTCCTACAGCCCCATGGCGCCCCAATCTCCAGATCGAGATGGTCTCGATCCCGAGTCGCCAGGCCAGACTCCGTCGCCCTCCTCCCTGTCTTCCTTCCCCTTCCTTCCTCTGGTTCCTTCTCCTCACACATCTCGCCCTTCTCTGTTTTCATCGCAGGAGCACCGCACCATGGCTGCGGCCACCAAAGCTTGGAGCTCCTGCCGGCAGCCGCGCTGCTCCCCTTCCCCATCGTCGCCACCCCAAGCCGTCCTCGCCCTCGAGCGCCTCCAGGCCAGCCCCACGCCTCCCCTTTTTCTCCTTCCTCCCTCTCGCGCAGTTCTCTTCCTCTCTCTGATCCTTCACAGGAGCCATGGCCGAAGCTTCAAGCGCTGCCCGTCTCGTCTCCATCCGATGCCGCCGCCATGGCCTCGGATCCGTTGGGTTCCGGCCATCCCCGTCGTTGCCGGACCTCCTCAGCTCGCCGGAGCCCCAAGACCCACTGCTGCAAGTCCCGTCGCCGCGCCACTGTTCGTCTGCTGCTTCTAGTCGCGGCGCCTCGCTTCTCGCTTGGGCCCGGGCCCGTCCTGCATCGAGCATGTGCTCGTGGCTACGAGGAGAAGCAGCGCTCCTCTGCTCCAGGTCTCCCCGTTGACCGCACGCCCGAGGACCTCGTCGCGCGGCTCCGTCGTCCTGCCAAGTCCCGCGCCGCCATGCCCGACCTCACCTCTGCTTCGTCCGGTTCGAGCAAACGAGCGGCCGCTGCTGCCCCGTTTGCGTTGACCCGTTCCCGCACGCGCCTGGGCCGCATCCCGCGCCAAGGCCCAGCGCGCCAGCCTCTCCTTCCATCGGCCTCTCCACCGATTGGGCCTGGCCCATGGGTGAGCAGCCCCCCAGCGCCCCTCCTCTTGTTTTTTTTTCACCCATCGGGCCAGCCAGATTCGGCCCAGTGTAGTATTTTTTCAGATCTGCGATTTTAGCATTTATCCTAGGATTTTCAGAATTGCAAAAAACCCCTTGCTCTTCATGCATATAAAAACTCATTAACCGTGCATCATAATAAAATGATTTAACCATGTAAAATGCTTAGAATTCTGTCTAGTTTCACAATATGCCACTTTCATCCATGTTTAAAATGTTTAAAATGTTGTTTCTTTAAATTTGTTCAAATGCCATGTTAAAATGATTTATTTCATAACTAAATAACCGTAGCTCGGTTTTAAATAAACTTTATATGTAAATGGGGTGGAAAAATGCCTAGTTTAACATGGTCCACTTTATTTTCCTGTTTAACAACCTTAAATTATGTTTTAGGGCAGAACAGTACCAAATTTGAAATATGCACATGGGGATTTTTCCGGAATTGTTGTTTGTTGTTCCAGCCTCATTTAAACTTGCCTAGATAGGTAGTTTTCATATGTTTCACCTTTTGCCATGTTTAACAACATTTCATATTGTTTGGTAGCTTAAACGAGATTAAACTAAATATGTCAATGTGGTGTTTTGTCCACTTAACTTGTAGTATTGTTTGTTGCACTTTGCCATGCCATGCTCATTAAACCGGACATGCATCATACTTGTTTGTGCATCATGCCATGTTTATGCTTGTGCATTTATCATGTTGTTTGTTTCTTTCCGGTGTTGCTTCTCGGTTCCGGTAATGTTGCGATTGTGAGGATTCGTTCGACTACTCCCGTTCATCTTCTTCATGGACTCGTTCTTCTTCCTAGCGGGATTTCAGGCAAGATGACCGTCACCTTGGATCTCATTACTATCATTGCTATGCTAGTTGCTTCGTTCTATCGCCATGCTGCGTTACCTACCACTTGCTGCTCAAGCCTCCCAAATTGCCATGAACCTCTAACCTTTGTCACCCTTCCTAGCAAACCGTTGCTTGGCTATGTTATCGCTTTTGCTCAGCCCCTCTTATAGCGTTGCTAGTTGCAGGTGAAGTTGAAGATTGCTCCATGTTGGATTATGTTTATGTTGGGATATCACAATATCTCTTATATTATTAATGCATCTATATACTTGGTAAAGGGTGGAAGGCTCGGCCTTATGCCTGGTGTTTTGTTCCACTCTTCCCACCCTAGTTTCCGTCATATCGGTATTATGTTCCCGGATTTTGCGTCCCTAACACGGTTGGGTGATTTATGGGACCCCCTTGACAGTTCGCTTTGAATAAAACTCCACCAGCAAGGCCCAACCTTGGTTTTACATTTGTCTCACCACCACCTATACCCTTTCCCTTGGGTCGGCCAACCCGAGGGTCATCTTTATTTTAGCCCCCGGGCGGTGCTTCTCTAAGTGCTGGTTCGAACCGAAGTCTTCAAGGGCCACCACGGGAAACTCGAGGCCTGGTTTTACTCGTAGCCTGTCTCATCCGGTGTTGCCTCGAGAACGAGATATGTGCAGCTCCTATCGGGATTGTCCGGCGATCGGGCGGCTTTGCTGGTCTTGTTTTATTCTTGTCGAAATGTCTTGTACCCGGATTCCGAGACTGATCGGGTCTTCCGGGAGAAGGAATATCCTTCGTTGATCGCGAGAGCTTATCATGGGCTAAGTTGGGACACCCTGCAGGTATAAACTTTCGAGAGCCGTGCCCGCGGTTATGTGGCAGATGGGAATTTGTTAATATCCGGTTGTAGTAAACTTGAAGTAAACTCTTCTAAAATACACCAACCGTGTGCGTAACCGTGAGTGTCTCTTTTCGGGGTTGATCGAGAGGAGAACACGGTTTCTGGGTTATGTCCGACGTAAGTAGGAGTTCAGGATCACTTCTTGATCATTACTAGTTGACGACCGTTCCTTTGTTTCTCTTCTCGCTCTCATTTGCGTATGTTAGCCACCATATATGCTTAGCCGCTGCTGCAACCTCACCACTTTATCCCTTCCTTTCCCCTTAAGCTTTGCTAGTCTTGATACCCATGGTAATGGGATTGCTGAGTCCTCGTGGCTCACAGATTACTACACCAACAGTTGCAGGTACAGGTTTGTGATGATCATGACGCGAGAGCGATGTTTGCTTGTTTTGGAGTCCTTCTTCTTCTTCGTCGATCAGGGGATAGGTTCCAGGTCGGCAGCCTGGGCTAGCAGGGTGGATATTGTTTGAGTTTTTGTTTATGTTTCATCCGTAGTCGGATGTTGATCTTGTATGTTGTATTGATGTATTCATGTGACATTGTATGTATTGGAGGTATCCCCACTATTATGTAATGTTGATGTAATGATATCCACCTTGCAAAAGCGTCTTCAAGATGCGCTTCTATCCTTGGTGGGACCTTCGAGTTCCTTTAGGATAGGGTCGCATCTTGGGCGTGACATTGGGAGACAACCCAATATTTACCCTTACTCTTTTTTGTGTGTTTACATGATTAAGCTACTGTAGTAATCATGTTTTATAGCTTTTGTTTCACTAAATTGCCAAGTAAGACCTTTGGGAAGACGGGTGAAAGTTAATGTGATCTTGCTGTAAAAAAACAGAAACTTTGCGCTCATGAGATTTGCTGTCATTTTTTACAGAAGAGTTCTTTTGAGTTGATTATTTTTGAAGAATATTAATAGACAAATTACTCACATCCACCAATTTATTTCATAATTTTTGGAGTAGCAGAAGTATGGTTGCTGTTCAGATCATTACAGACTGTTCTGTTTCTGACAGATTCTGTTTTCATTGCAATGTTTGCTTGTTTTCTAGTTTCTATGACTTATATTTCTCAATATAAATTGTAGAAATGATATGGTACAGTAGGCATTGTGTGAGAACAATTATGAACCTTGTCTTTAACAGTACCAAGTGAGTGGTTTACTCTTTATCATACTAACCTATCTCACGAAAGTCCGTTAAGTTTTGTGTGATTGAAGTTTTCAAGCTTTGGGTGAGATATCGATATGAGGAGAATAAGGAGTGGAAAGACCCTAAGATTGGGGATGCCCAAGGCACCCCAAGGTACTATTCAATGAAGACTCAAGCGCCTAAGCTTGGGGATGCCCCGGAAGGCATCCCCTCTTTCGTCTTCAAAACTATCGATATACCTTACTCAGAGCTATATTTTTATTCGTCACATGATATGTGTTCTGCTTGGAGCGTATTTCAAATTTTACTTGTTGTTTGAATTAAATCATTGGATCTGAAATCTTGAATGAAAAATAATCCTCCCATGGCTATTTAATTATTTGACTACTCAGAATTCTTCACTTATATCTTTTTGGAGTAGTTTGTCTTTTACTCACGTGCTTCACATATATCCTAT
The DNA here is from genome assembly GCA_021605205.1 of Aegilops longissima. Taxonomy (NCBI): domain Eukaryota; kingdom Viridiplantae; phylum Streptophyta; class Magnoliopsida; order Poales; family Poaceae; genus Aegilops; species Aegilops longissima. The sequence continues at coordinate 121,063,927 of CM038680.1, forward strand.
GAGTAAATGGTTGAATGAATTGAATATCATAAATCTGAAGTTATATACGTTTCATATGCTTACAACATGGGGAGTAATGACTTCACACATAATAAGTATAGGTAGTAAACTTATTGGAAGTTAGCAAACGCATAATAGGTCACTTGAACAATTCATGAAAGAATATTGAAGGAAGAGAGATTTCACATATAAATATACTATCTTGGACATCTTTTGCAATTGTGAGCACTCATTAAAATATGACATGCTAAAAGGTTGATGTTGGACAAGGAAGACAACTTAATGGGTTATGTTTTCCTATATCCGGAACGTTATATTGTCTTGGATCATCTAACATGTTGAGCTTGCCTTTCCCTCTCATGCTAGCCAAATTCTTTGCACCAAGTAGAAACACTACTTGTGCTTCCAAACATCCCTTAAACCAGTTGTAGCGACCTGACCCAAAATCGGTCAAATCTCTGTGTCTGTACCATCCCAAGATCATGCTGGTACTCACAGTACATCGATAAAGTAATCAAAGTTCAATCACACCTGAATATCATTACGCGATTCTCATATAGAGTCTTTATTACAAGGGAATAAAATCGGCTCAAGGCCAACTCATGAGAAATAAACTAATAACACTGCGGAAGCGTCGAAGTAAAGCCAGTCCATCCGACTCCAAAGGGCAATCGCCAAGCGCGGAGCGTAGCCTCACTCCTGATCGGAAAATACCTCTGCAACATAAGACGTTGCAGCCATGTAGGTCAGCTTTTGGAATAAGCTGGCAAGTCATGAAGAATAACAATAATAAACTTACTATCACTATATGCATTTTGGCTGTGGAGCTCTAAGTTTCATCATTTTGCGAAAAGCAAATTTTTCCCTACTACAGTGGACTTGCTTGCAAATTACTACAATTGTTGGTAGTTATTGAGATGGTTCCGCCAACCAATATCTCATTCCCAAATTATTAAGTCATAAAACCCCTCAAATTAATTCATTAGCTTTAGTGTTGAGATATCCGAATACTTCCAAGTTCCAGAGGCTCAAATTGTCCGTGAATCGGGGACACGGCTAATCGATTAGATCTTTAACTCGCAGAGGTTTATGCACTTTCCCGCAAGAATCATTCCCTCCTTTTAAGTCTTCGCACTACATGGTGTTTGAAGACGGACCGAATGAAACAGGTCTTCCAAAGAGTTCTTCCGCTACTGCCGGTACCCATCCAATCCTACCGTTCTTCTACATCTCGTAGTACCGTCCAGCTAAGCGTCACTACTAAGGTTAACCCAGCCGAGCCCATAATGGCTTGCGGCTGCATGTAAGCTTCGGTCATGGGGCATCCATCCTTCTCTTCTTGGCTGGGTGAAGCTTTCCCAAGATGTCATGGCACTTCTCCATGCATCCCGGCCAACCACTGGGTTCTCAGGTGCCCGTCAACCGTCCTCCACCCAAGAGTGATTTTCAAGTCCATCTTGATCATTGTAGTTCATGGGGTTGTCATCATCATTGACTCTCACATCTTGCTTATGAATTTCACTCAACCAAAACCGTCTCTGAGCATAGCAAAGTAAACTACTTCGTCCGGGGTCATGGTAACAAGGGATTGGTTCATCCTACCACATGATACTACTCAAGTTTAATAACTTCAAAATTTCAACTACTGCATGCATGGTGGGGTGGTGACAATTCTAATGCACAAAACATAGGTATAGAAATAACATGATCAAAACTTGCCTTGCTGATGATCCTCGTAAGCTAAAGATTCAGTAGTAGCAAGCTTCAGACTCGGAAACTCTACCGAGACAAACAAATCACAATAAGCATATAGCAATGGGATCACATAACACAATAGCATAACAAGTAACACACAAAACCAACAAAGCAAAACCAAAAGGGAAAACTCAAAGAAAACCAACTCAAAGTTTTTGCTACTTCAAACAACAACTAAAAGTAGTTTTATAAAATAAAAATTTTCTAACATAACCTAATCATGGTTTTATGTTAACTTAACAGAAAAGATTTCATTAAACAACTAGGAGCAAAAAGAATTAATTTAAAATCTATTAAGAAACTCCTATTAGGACTAATTCAATTTCTATTAAGAAAAATAAAATAAAACTTTTATTAATTATAAATAAAAGTTCATCTATTAGAGTGACAGAAACTATCCTAGAATAATCAATCACATTAAAATAAATTTATTTACTAATTAAAATAATAGAAAAACAGTAGCTAGTTAATTAATTAGGATTAACAAGATTCTGCCTAAAACTATTTATTTATTAATCCTAAAATACCCAAGTTAATTTTTATGGTTTGGCAATGACAAAATAAAGTTGGGACAAAAAGAATCATCCAAAATAATTTCTCTAACTCAAGTTATAGCAGATTTACTATTCTGACTAAAACAAAAATAAAGCCATTTTAATTAATTTTAACATAGCTAAATATATATTCTACAGAAACTTTAGAAAATTTGCAACCCAACAAAAAAAGAATCACCTAAAAATAATAAACAGAATAAAAGATATGAATTTTTCAAAACAGGAACTATTCTGCTAAAACAGAAAATGAAAATAAAAGACAAAGGGCCGAATGGGCCTAAACGGTGCACTGGGCGTAATATAATCTAAAAGGGCCCTAGGGTTAAACTAAAACGGGCCGGGCTAAAACAAATAAACCTAACTAAATTAAACCGTACGAACCGGCCGGACCGGGTGGTTTTATATAAAAAAGATACCCCTTCGGGGGTTCTAATCTGGGCCGTTCGTTATGAATCGGACGGGGAGTCTCCGGCGACTTACCGGCGTCCGACGGCGGCGGCGGCGGCGGCGAGAGTGCGGTGAGGGCTTCGGGCGTCGGTGAGGTCGGGGGAGTGGCCTGGGGGGTGCGGACGGGGTCGGGGAGGGGTCTGGTGGAGTCGGGGGAGGTCGGGGGTGGCTAGGGCGGCGACGGCGACGAGAATGGCGGCGGCGGGAGCTTCGGGCTCCGGCGAGCTCGTGCGAGAGAGAGAGGGGGTCCGGCGAGGGCTAGGGGGGGGGAAATGAGGTGCGGGGCGACGGCTTTTTATAGGGGAGGGCCTCGGCGTTGGCAAGGGGGGCGATCGGGGGGAGATCGACATCCCGGATCTCACGGGATCCGGCGATCGGCAGCGGCGCGGCGTTGCGTGGGCGAGAGGTTGAAGGAGGGGGTGGGGTCCGCCTGTCGGTGAGAGAGAGAGGGGGGTGGTGCGGTCGGGCGACCGGCTCCAAAGTGTTTCGGGCGAGGGGGAGGTGAGGCCGGCTCGGTTGGCTCGCTGGGCTGGCCTCTGGGCCGCCTGGTGGGCCGGTGCGGTCGGTGGCTTCGGTATTGGGCTGGGCAGGGGTTCTGGTGGCGCTGGGGGTTTTTTAAATTTTTTAATAAAACAAAAACAGAGATAAAACATAAACTATAAATATTTTATATAGGACATATATATACCAAAATGATCAGGGGAATATTCCTTATCATTTGAACATTTTTCCAAAGGCAAAATCCAAACTTTATAAAATTTCATTTTTTTCAAATTCAAATAAATCTCAAGTTTGAATTCAAAACTTTTGGCAAGGTTTTCCTCTGATATTTTTGGAGTGTCATGTTTACTCCTCTCATACTTTTGCTCAAGTATTTATCAGGTATAGTTTTTGAAATGATTCCCACTTGCCAAAGTTTGAATTTCAAATTCAAAACTCAAAATCTTCTGAAACTTCAAATGGCATTCAAAATCAAACAGGATGCATTAGATGCTTAGCTATAATTGTAAAACATTCCAAATAGGAAATTTGGGATGTTACAAACCTACCCACCTTAAGATGAATCTCGCCCTCGAGATTCGGGTTGGCTAGCAAATAGGTGCGGGTGGTCTCGAAGAAGGTCTTCTTCGCGCTCCCAGGTGGCTTCTTCCTCGGTGTGGTGACTCCACAGCACCTTGCAAAATTTGATGACCTTGCTGCGGGTGACCCTGCTCGCAGTCTCGAGAATTCGGACGGGTTTCTCCTTGTAGGTCAGATCACTGTCAAGCTGTATGGCCTCTAGGGGCACTGTGTCTCTCAACGGAACATCGTCCATGTCGGCATGACACTTCTTCAGCTGGGAAACATGGAAGACATCATGAACTCCGGACAATCCTTCCGGCAGTTCCAACTTGTAAGCAACTTCTCCACGACGTTCGAGGATTTTGTAGGGGCCAATAAATCGGGGTGCTAACTTTCCTTTGACACCAAACCTCTTGATTCCACGAAGTGGAGACACACGAAGATATGCTCGGTCTCCCGCTTCGTAAGTCACTTCCTTGCGCTTCTCGTCGGCATAACTCTTACGTCTCGATTGTGCTATCTTGAGCCTGTCTCGAATCAGCTTGACTTTCTCTTCGAATCCTGATAAGGTCGGAACCGAAAAGTGATCGATCTCCAACACCATCCCACAACAATGGTGTTTCGCACCTCCTTCCGTATAGAGCTTGAAGGGGCCATCTTTGATGGATTGACAACTGTTGTTGTATGAGAACTCTGCGACGGCAAATTATCATCCCAGCTAGACCCATAGTCTAGCACACAAGCTCTCAACATGTCCTCCGTAATCTGGTTGACTCTCTCGGTCTGTCCATCTGCTGCGGATGAAAGGCTGTCTTGAATTCCAGCCTCGTACTCCAAAGTTTCATGCAACTGCTTCCAAAACTTTGAGGTAAACTGCGTTCCTCTATCGACACGATTTTCCTCGAACTCCATGCGCACATACGATCCTGGTCATGTATATCTTGGCCAACTTAGCACTGGTATAGGTAGTCTTCACGGAAATGAAGTGAGCTACCTTGGTCAAACGATCAACCACTACCCAGATAGAATCATAACCTGAACGGGTCCTGGGTAATCCTGTGATGAAATCCATTCCAAGTTTCTCCCATTTCCAATCGGAATCGGCAAAGGTTGAAGTAACCTGCTGGCTTCGATGTTCGCCTTTACACGTTGACAAACATCGCATCATTGCTACGTACTCGGCAATATCCTTCTTCATACCTGTCCACCAGAAACTTTCATTCAAATCCAAGTACATCTTGGTGTTGCCGGGGTGAATCGAGTACGGTGAATCATGAGCCTCCTGAAGAATTAGCTTCCTGAGCTCGGGATCATTTGGCACATAAATACGATCCTCGAACCATATAGTTCCGTGTTCATCCTTACGAAATCCTTTAGCTTTTCCTTCATTCATCTTTTGCTTTATCTCATCAATTTCCTTGTCCGACTTCTGGGCTTCACGAATCCTTTCGCCAAAGTGGACTGAACTTCCGAGTAGCAACATATCCTCTCGGAACTATCTCCGATCGGAGATCTCTCGAGGTCATCGACTAACTCTGGGTAATCCTCCTGCTGTAAGAGTATCCACATAACTCTTACGGCTCAAAGCATCGGCTACAACATTAGCCTTACGGGTGGTAATGCAATCTCATATCGTAGTCCTTTATCAACTCTAGCCATCTCCTCCGCTCGAGGTTCAATTCCTTCTGCGTGAAAATATACTTCAAGCTCTTGTGATCTGTGTAAACATCACAACGGTTTCCGATGAGGAAATGTCTCCAGTCTTGAGTGCATGCACTACGGCTGCTAACTCCAAATCATGTGTGGCATAATTCATCTCATGAGGTCGAGCTGTGCGGAGGCATAAGCTACAACTTTTCCTTCCTGCATCAAGTACTCCTCCGAGTCCTTGACGAGAAGCGCCACAATAAACCTGGTATTCCTTGTGTATGTCCGTAAAATCAACATCGGGCTATAACCAACCGTTTCTTCAATTCCTGAAAACTGGCTTCACATTCCTCGGTCCAAACATACTTGGCTTCCTTCTTCAATAGCTCAGTCATGGGCTTGGCAATCTTCGAAGTTCTCAATAAACCTCCGATAATATCCTCGCTAGTCCGAGAAAACTGCGGATCTCCTTGATCGAGGTGGGTGCGCCAATCGGTGACTGATTCAACCTTGGCGGGATCAACTGCTATTCCTTCTCCTGAAATAACATGTCCGAGGAATCCAACTTCCTTCAGCCAAAATTCACATTTGCTGAACTTGGCATACAACTGATGTTCTCGAAGTTTCTCCAGAACTAGACGCAAATGTTCCTTATGCTCTTCCTCGCTCTTGGAGAAAATCAGTATATCATCGATGAACACCACGACAAACTTGTCCAGATATTCCATAAACACCTTGTTCATCAAATTCATGAAGTATGCAGGAGCATTAGTCAATCCAAATGACATGACGGTATACTCATATAAACCATACCTGGTAGTGAATGCTGTTTTGGGTATATCCTTTTCACGGATCTTCAACTGATGATACCCTGATCGAAGATCGATCTTAGAGAATACCTTGGCTCCAACTAGCTGATCAAACAGATCATTAATCATCGGCAGAGGGTACTTGTTCTTGATGGTTACTTCGTTCAACGCACGATAATCCACAACCATCCTCAAGCTTCCATCCTTCTTCTCTACCAAAAGAACTGGGGCTCCCCAAGGTGATGAGCTTGGCCGAATATATCCTTTCTCCAATAACTCATTAATTTGATCCTTGATCTCTTTCAACTCATTCGGTGGCATCCGATAAGGTCTCTTGGATATTGGGGCTGTGCGGCAATAACTCAATCGAAACTCAATGTCTCGTCGGTGGCATTCTGGTAATTCCTCCGAAACACATCGGAAAGTCTTGCACTCTGGCACTTCCTCTGAACAACTCCCGTGAGGGAATGCACCTGATTCTTCATCTGGCTGTGCCTGGCTACATACTTGATCCTCTTCTGCTCCGGGGTGGTGAGCAGAATAGACTTGCGGGCACAGTCTATGTTCCCTTCAAACTTTGTCAACCAATCCATGCCTAGGATTACATCCAAGGTCTGGGTTTCCAACACTATGAGGTCCGTGGGAAATTTATGGTTCCCGATGTTGAGGGTTGCATGACAGCCTACACCTGCCATCATTTCTCCTCTGCGGGCCCGACGCCGAAGGGGCTTCTAAGGGTTTTAGTGGGTAACCCGTACTTTTCCACAAATACCCTTGATATGAATGAATGCGTTGCACCAGAATCAAAGAGTACCAAAACTGAACGGGAATTCAATAAAAACTTACCAACCATAGTGTCTGGCTGATCATAGACGTCCTCCACGTCGATGTGGTTCACCTGAGCACGAGGGAATGGATTGGGCTTCTTCATTTGAGCCTCCATTGCCATTTCCATTCTCTCGCTTGGCCTCCGGGCAGTCGGTGGCGTAGTGCCCTGTCTTCTGGCACTTGAAGCAGGTGATGTGGCTCAGATCCTTCGGAGCCGGGGCAGAACGGTGCTGATTCCCATTACCTTTCCATTGCCATTGCCATGGCCTGACTTGTTGTCCTGGCTGCGGTTGTTCCCATTTCCTCCATGGTTATGACCTCCATGGTTATGATGGGTGTGCCCTCCCGAGTATGGTGCATAACGGGCTTCGCTGAGCTCCCGAGTTGTGCTTCCCTGGTTGTACTTCCGCTTGCGACTTCGATCCGCTGCTGCTTGCCTTCAAGTATGGTGGCCTTGTCTACCAGCTCTGGTAGTTGTTGAAGGTAGCCACAATAAGCTGCATGCTCGGTTCATCATTGAGTCCCTCAAGGAACTTCTCCCGCTGCGGCATCTGTGGCCACATCATCGGGGCATAGCGAGCGAGCTTGCTGAATTCATCCACGTCTTGTGCCACAAGACGGTTCCCTGGCGTAAGTTGCGGAACTCACGCTTCTTCGACTCATGGCTCCAGCTGAGACATGCGTGACGGAAGGCTGCTGAACTGATCCCATGTGATAGCTCCAATGGGATAGGTGGCGGTGTAGTTCTCCCACCAAGAAGCTGCAGGTCCATCAAGTTGATGCGCTGCAAAGCGCACCTTCTCAAAGATCGGTGCATCCAACGGTGATTAGCTCTCTTCCGACTTTGCGGAGCCAATCATCACCACAATCGGCTCGGTGCTACTAGAGAACACATGGCGGATTCAGCCTCGTGAATCGAGTCAAGTTGTCCACGAGGGTGGTGGCGGTGGATTGTTGGCGTTGTTGTTCGATTCTAAATAAGTAGCTGCATCGGTGCATTTCTGCTGCTGGAGCAGCTGGGTGAGCTCGGCGGAAAACCAAAGGTCACGTCTCGGAGGCATCTGGTGTTTTGGAGTGGATGAGAAAATTAGAATAGAACAATGGTCTATGAGAAATAACACTACCCATATGAATGCACAAACATAAACACACCAATCATTTATTCATTCCACTCAAACATGGTTCAAACTCGATTACAAAAGCTCATGACTAATCGAAGGAAAATATCGGCCTAACTGATCGACGAAAAAAAATAAAAGATAACATGGTGGTCGACTAAAAAGTCTTCATCAGTGGCGCCTCCTCTTGTGGCTTCCTTCAGTGGAACTCCCTTCATAATCCTGATCATTGCTCACGAGGGGTCCTTCATCTCCACTCGGATAGAGGTCCTCTCCCAAGTCCATCTTTTCCTCTATCGCGGCAAGCTTCATCTTCAGGTCGTCGACTGTCTCCATGAAGTCCGCGACTTCTTCCTCATGGTTAAGGAAGTCTGCGCGTGCCTTCTCCTCCAGGTCCAGTTCGCGGAACAAAAGCTTCCGGTGTGTCTTCGAGTTACGGCGAGTCTGAATCTCCCGTTTCCTGAGAAGACACTCGAAGTCCTGGATGTACGAGAGAGTGGAGTCGTCCTCGACGGTACGGATGATATCTCCGTTCCTCGCTCTGCGAGAAACCATGGCGAGGTCTGAGGGATCGAGCTCGGCCCTGTACTCCTCTCGAAGAAGTCCAAGTGCTCGATAGATCGCCACGTCCCTTCCGATGATCCAGTTGAACTCGGTGAACTCAAAGTCAATAGGCTCCGTGTGTCCTCCGAAGATTCTCCCTGGGATATGCACCTCAATCCTGTAGCGGGTGTCCGTCGGAAGTGCGTTAGTTGGCTTCCCGGTGATCGAGGGCAGAGCAATCTTCAGCTTCTTCACCATCTGGACCAGCTTCCTGCCGAAGGGCATCGTCTCATCGGGCTGGCAAAACTCCGGTAGCAAAACTGGGGTGAACTCGACGGCCATCTAGAATGTTGAAAATCGGAGAGAAGTTAGAAATGAATAGAGGAGAATTACGGAATGATAAGGACAAAAGTAAATGGTCTCTTCCTATGGCTTTCCGATCCTAGGGGTTACGATCCTACGGTCAGCGTGTGCTCTGATACCATCTCTGTAGCGACCTGACCCAAAATCGGTCAAATCTCTGTGTCTGTACCATCCCAAGATCATGCTGGTACTCACAGTACATCGATAAAGTAAACAAAGTTCAATCGCACCTGAATATCATTACACGATTCTCATATAGAGTCTTTATTACAAGGGAATAAATTCGGCTCAAGGCCAACTCATGAGAAATAAACTAATAACACTGCGGAAGCGTCGAAGTAAAGCGAGTCCATCCGACTCAAAGGGCAATCGCCAAGCGTGGAGCGTAGCCTCACTCCCGATCGGAAAATACCTCGCAACATAAGACGTTGCAGCCATGTAGGTCAGCTTTTGGAATAAGCTGGCAAGTCATGAAGAATAACAATAATAAACTTACTATCACTATATGCATTTTGGCTGTGGAGCTCTAAGTTTCATCATTTTGCGAAAAGCAAATTTTTCCCTACTACAGTGGACTTGCTTGCAAATTACTACAATTGTTGGTAGTTATTGAGATGGTTCCGCCAACCAATATCTCATTCCCAAATTATTAAGTCATAAAACCCCTCAAATTAATTCATTAGTTTTAGTGTTGAGATATCCAAATACTTCCAAGTTCCAGAGGCTCAATTGTCCGTAACCGGGGACACGGCTAATCGATTAGATCTTTAACTCTGCAGAGGTTTGCGCACTTTCCCCGCAAGAATCATTCCCTCCTTTTAAGTCTTCGCACTACATGGTGTTTGAAGACGGGACGAATGAAACAGGGTCTTCCAAAGAGTTCTTCTGGCTACTGCCGGTACCCATCCAATCCTACCGTTCTTCTACATCTCGTAGTACCATCCAGCCAGCGTCACTACTAAGGTTAACCCAGCCGAGCCCATAATGGCTTGCGGCTGCATTGTAAGCTTCCGGTCATGGGGCATCCATCCTTCTCTTCGTGGCTGGGTGAAGCTTTCGCAAGATGTCATGGCACTTCTCCATGCATCCCGCCAACCACTGGGTTCTCCAGGTGCCCGTCAACAAATCCTCCACCCAAGAGTGATTTTCAAGTCCATCTTGATCATTGTAGTTCATGGGGTTGTCATCATCATTGACTCTCACATCTTGCTTATGAATTTCACTCAACCAAAACCCGTCACGAGCATAGCAAAGTAAACTACTTATTCCGGGTCATGGTAACAAGGGGATTGGTTCATCCTACCACATGATACTACTCAAGTTTAATAACTTCAAAATTTCAACTACTGCATGCATGGTGGGGTGGTGACAATTCTAATGCACAAAAACATAGGTATAGAAATAACATGATCAAAACTTGCCTTGCTGATGATCCTCGTAAGCTAAAGATTCATAGTAGCAAGCTTCGCACTCCGGAAACTCTACCGAGACAAACAAATCACAATAAGCATATAGCAATGGGATCACATAACACAATAGCATAACAAGTAACACACAAAACCAACAAAGCAAAACCAAAAGGGAAAACTCAAAGAAAACCAACTCAAAGTTTTTGCTACTTCAAACAACAACTAAAAGTAGTTTTATACAATAAAAATTTTATAACATAACCTAATCATGGTTTTATGTTAACTTAACAGAAAAGATTTCATTAAACAACTAGGAGCAAAAAGAAATAATTTAAAATCTATTATGAAACTCCTATTAGGACTAATTCAATTTCTATTAAGAAAATAAAATAAAACTTTTATTAATTATAAATAAAAGTTCATCTATTAGAGTTACAGAAACTATCCTATAATAATCAATCACATATTAAAAATAAATTTATTTACTAATTAAAATAATAGAAAAACAGTAGCTAGTTAATTAATTAGGATTAACAAGATTCTGCCTAAAACTATTTATTTATTAATCCTAAAATACCCAAGTTAATTTTTATGGTTTGGCAATGAAAAATAAAGTTGGGACAAAAGAATCATCCAAAATAATTTTTCTAACTCAAGTTATAGCAGATTTACTATTCTGACTAAAACAAAAATAAAGCCATTTTAAATAATTTTAACATAGCTAAATATATATTCTACAGTAACTTTAGAAAATTTTCAACCCAACAAAAAAAGAATCACCTAAAAATAATAAACAGAATAAAAGATATGAATTTTTCAAAACAGGAACTATTCTGCTAAAACAGAAAATGAAAATAAAAGACAAAGGGCCGAATGGGCCTAAACGGTGCACTGGGCGTAATATAATCTAAAAGGGCCCTAGGGTTAAACTAAAACGGGCCGGGCTAAAACAAATAAACCTAACTAAATTAAACTGCATTTAACCGCCGGACCGGTGGTTTTATATAAAAGATACCCCTTGGGTTCTAATCTGGGCCGTTCGTTATGAATCGGACGGGGGGAGTCTCGCGACTTATCAAGGCCCAACGGCGGGCAAGGCGGCGAGAGTGCGGTGAGGGCTTTGAGCGTCGGTGAGGTCGGGGGAGTGGCCTGGGGGGTGCGGACGGGGTCGGGGAGGGGTCTGGTGGAGTCGGGGGAGGTCGGGGGTGGCTAGGGCGGCGACGGCGACGAGAATGGCGGCGGGAGCTTGGCTCCGTGAGCTCGTCAAGAGAGAGAGAGGGGTCAGCGAGGGCTAGGGGAAAATGAGGTGCGGGGCGGCGGCTTTTTATAGGGGAGGGCCTCGGCGTTGGCAAGGGGGGCGATCGGGGGGAGATCGACATCCCGGATCTCACGGGATCCGGCGATCGGCGGCGGCGCGGGCGTGGGCGGGAGGTTGAAGGAGGGGGTGGGGTCCGCCTGTCGGTGAGAGAGAGAGGGGGTGGTGCGGTCGGGCGACCGGCTCCAAAGGGTTTCGGGCGAGGGGGAGGTGAGGCCGGCTCGGTTGGCTCGCTGGGCTGGCCTCTGGGCCGCCTGGTGGGCCGGTGCGGTCGGTGGCTTCGGCGCTGGCTGGGCCAGGGGGCCTGGCTGGCGCCTGGGGGGGTTTTCTTTTTTAAAATTTTTATTTTTTTAATAAAACAAAAACAGAGATAAAACATAAACTATAAATATTTTATATAGGACATATATATACCAAAATGATCAGGGGAATATTTCTTATCATTTGAACATTTTTCCAAAGGCAAAATCCAAACTTCAAATGGCATTCAAAATCAAACAGGATGCATTAGATGCTTAGCTATAATTGTAAAACATTCCAAATAGGAAATTTGGGATGTTACACCAGTTTTTCCATGAGAGTCCACCATACCTACCTATGGATTGAGTAAGATCCTTCAAGTAAGTTGTCATCGGTGCATGCAATAAAAACTGCTCTCTAAATATGTATGATCTATTAGTGCAAAGAAAATAAACTTTATACGAAATTGTGATAGGGAAGAAATAAAAGCGACAGGCTACATAATAAAGGTCTTTATCACAATAGGCAATATAAAGTGATGTTCTTTTGCATTAAGATTTTGTGCATCCAACCATAAAAGCGCATGACAACCTCTGCTTCCCTCTGCGAATGGCCTATATTTTACTTTTATCTTGTACCATTATACAAGCGTCCTGGTGATCATCACCTTTCCTTTTTACACTTTTTCCTTTGGCAAGCACTTTGTGTTGGAGCGATCCGGATATATATATCCACTTGGACGTAGGTTTTCATAAATTATTATTGTTGACATTACCCTTGAGGTAAAAGGTTGGGAGGCGAAACTATAAGCCCCTATCTTTCTCTATGTCCGATTAAAACTTTGAACCCATAAATATCACATGAGTGTTAGCAATTGTGAAAGATTAAATGATAGTTGAGTATGTGGGGTTTGCTGAATCAAAGCTCTTACATAGACCCTTCCCGAAAATAAGATGAATTGCAATTGTTTGATGACTAAGAGCACTGTTTGTTAGTTTTCAAGAAAGTTTATGATCTATAATTTAACATGTGAGTAGCCTGTTACTTGATCATGAAAAGTTTTACGATATGAGATACTGTTATGACATATAATGATGCTAGAAAAGGTGATTGAAATTATCATTGATCAAACTTGTGCACCTTCTAGCATTCACACTTCATAAATTTTTTCTTTTATCATTTACCTACTCGAGGACGAGCAGTACTTAAGCTTGGGGATGCTGATACGTCTCCAACGTATCTATAATTTATGAAGTATACATGCTATTATATTATCCATCTTAAATGTTTTATATGCATTTATATGATTTTTGGGACTAACCTATTAACCTAGAGCCCAGTGCCAGTTTCTGTTTTTCCTTGTTTTTGAGTTTTACAGAAAAGGAATACCAAACGGATTCCAATTGACGTGCCAAATTTTGATGATTTTTATGGACCAAAAGAAGCCCCTGGAGTAAAAGAGTTGGGCCAGAAGAGTCTCGGGTTGTCCATGAGGGTGGGGGGCGCCCACCCCCCTGGGCGTGGGCCCCTGCCTCGTGGACAACTCAGAGACGCCCCGAGACACGAAACCAACGCCAAAAATTCCTATAAATATAGAAACCCCCAGAAAATAACCTAGATCGGAAGTTCCGCTGCCGCAAGCCTCTGTAGCCATGAGAAATCAATCTAGGCACTCTCTGGCACCCTGCCGGAGGGGGCCATCATCACCGGAGGCCATGGAGAAGGATCCCGGAGGGGTCGTCATCGCCATGAAGGCCAAGGACCAGAGGGATGACCTCTCCCCATCTAGGGGGGAGGCCATGGAGGAGGAAGCACAAGGGGGAGAACCTCTCCTCCTCTCTCTTGGTGGCGCCAGAGTGCCATCAGGAGGGCAATCATCGCCGCGGTGATCGTCTTCATCAACATCACCATCATCATCACCATCCTCATCTATTTTATGCGGTCCACTCTCCCGCACCCCGCTGTAATCCCTACTTGAACATGGTGCTTTATGCCACATATTATGATCCAATGATGTGTTGCCATCCTATGATGTTTTGTGTAGATATCCTTTGTCTTTGGGTTGATTGATGGTATAGATTGTTATGAGTTGTATGTTTTATTTTGGTGCTGTCCTATTGTGCCCTCCATGTCGCGCAAGCGTGAGGGATTCCCGCTGTAGGGTGTTGCAATACGTTTATGATTCGCTTATGTGGGTTGCTTGAGTGACAGAAGCATAAACCCGAGTAAGGGGGTTGTTGCGTATGGGATAAAGGGGACTTGATGCTTTAATGCTATGGTTGGGTTTTACCTTAATGATCTTTAGTAGTTGCGGATGCTTGCTAGAGTTCCAATCATAAGTGCATATGATCCAAGAAGAGAAAGCATGTTAGCTTATGCCTCTCCCTCATATGAAATTGCAATAGTGATTATTGGTCTTGTTAACAATTGCCTAGGACAATTCCGCACAGCGATCCACCATTATTCCGCACTCGCTATTTATAATATTTAGTAATATCTTCTAACTTTATGATAACAACACCTACTTTTATATTTTAGCTCTCTGATACCATGCAAAGTTATCCTCTTCATACCCACAACGTAGTTTTATTTCTCGTTCTAGTTGGAAGCAAACATTTGGTGTACGTAGAGTCGTATCAATGGCAGATAGGGCTTGAGAGAATATTGATCTTACCTTTAGCTCCTTGTGGGTTCGACACTCCATACTTATCACTTCCTCCTTTGGGAATTTCTACAATGATTCCCTGCACTTGGGGATTATCATTGACGTATAAGACCCGCCTTTCGAAAGGAGAGGATTGAACTCTGAGGCACCTCTTTTCGGCGCTTGCGAGGGACCTTCGTGTTGGGTTAGCCGGCGTGAAGGTCTCCGCCTCCGCTATTACGGGTCATGCGCTGGGCCTCATGATGTTGTTTCTTCAAAATGGTTTGGATCCAAGTAAGCTAAAGGGTGAGAAAATGTTACTTTCTTGGTCACGTGCCAAACTTTTTGTCTTGGCAAAGGCTCTGAGTCGGAGGAAATAATAGTTACCTCTTCAGCATCTGCCTGGCTGGTCTCCGCATCAGCCTGAGAGGAGTCAGTGTCAATAAGATGCACAAAAAAGGAGCAAAGAGAATCAAGTTCTACCTCCGACTCATCATCCAGGACAAATTGCTCTGTTGCGTCTGTTTTCTTCTTATTTTTCTTTGGAGCCTTGGTCTTTGCCCTGGCCTCTTTTGCCGGTTTATCTTGCAGTTTCTTGGTCTGGAAAGAAGAGTCAGCCTGAAGAAAGCAAAGTGATGGTAAGGAGTGTGCAGTTTAATGTAAATAATGAATAAAGAAAATTTGCTTGGAGCACTTACATCTGGAGCCGGGATAAGAGTGCATAAGGGGTTCAAACCGTCTTGCTACAGTTTCTAAGCTTTCCCCGAGAAGCGTCTTCATCATCTCATTGATCTCTTTCTCTTCCAGACATACTTGACAGTGACGCTGCGGGTCTTTGACATCGCAAGTGTATTCACACATTAAACCGGGCCGGCAGCTCAAAGGTATGATCCTCCAAGCGACCCAGCATCGGACCAACTCAACTCCGGTTAATCCGTTAGCTAGCAAGGCTCTTACCTTCGAAAAGGTAGGCATATACTTATCCCGCTCAGCGGTGCTGATCCGGTCTGGAAGTGGATGCTTTGGGCTAAGCCGGTGGTCGGGGAAACACGGCAGAGGATCTCGCTAGATGGAGATGTGACTTGAAAATAAAACCAGGTCTGATTCCAGTCTTTAGGGTGACTAGGAAGTGCAGCTGAGGGGAAGATATCTCTTCGTCTTTGAATTGAAATTCCGCCAAGTTCTAGGCTGGGCCCGTCTGTAAACTCGGTCTAGCGGCTCAAATACTAGTATTCTCTGAAAAGATCAACGATGGGTTCTTCTTGAAGGTATACTTCACAAAAGACTTGGAAGTTGCAGATGTTGGAAACGGAGTTCGGTCCAATATCTTGGGGGTGAAGTTGAAAGAAGTGCAGCACATCGCAAAGAACTTTGAACCGGGTGGTGAGAAACCATGGTTCATTTGATCAACAAAAACTACGACTTCGCCTTCCTTTGGCTGAGGTCTAACTTCTATCCCTGGAGCTCGCCAGTGGATAACATCCTTGGCTGATAGGACGCCCACTTGAACATACTCGTCAAGAGTTTGCTCCGTGACGGTGGAAGCGACTCAATCGCATGAGGTGACAGTCTTAGTCATGTTTTATTGCGTAAGGCCTAAGAAGGAAATATTGGCGGGTCAAATTCGTGATGATAAGCCACCCAATGGCTGAAGAAAGTAAGTTTATTATGCAGAATTGGTTATGCGCAAGGATTGATAAGCCAATCAATGGCTAAGGAAAATAAAATGGCATGATTAAACCGGCAAGGTACAAGCCGGGTAATGTCAAGCTTGGATAAGTACTAGCGGTTTAAATAATTCATAAAGTAATCCGGCTGGTATTTGGCGGGTTACAAAGTATCATTTGAGCCGCCCATACAGCAGTGGTCAAGTATGCATTTACGGATCTGGATTTGAGTGAAATTTTAGTAATGTTAAACAAACAAGTTTCACAGGTTCAGCTTATAATTTTGGATCTATGGCAGTTCAAAAAACAGATGGAAATTGTGAAACCTAATACGCGGAGGATGAACTACTGTGTTGGGGAGTGAATCTCAATAGAAGAAAATGGATCTACAGTTGATAGCAGGCACTAAAATAATCAAAGCATGACTTTAGCATCGCATCTGGGCTCGACTAAGCAACATGGCCGATGAACTACCGGCAAGCACGATGAACCTCGAGGAACTCTGAAGAACGACAGGAACCCTAATGCACATCAGATTCAAAGGGAGATGGGTACCTGGAGATGCTGATGAACAGCGGAGGGGCGCCACCATTTTCTGGTCGATATCAGGTTGATGCGGCGGCCTAGTTGATGCAGTCGACTCGGGCGGCGGAGGTCCGGTGGCGTCGGGCGTCACGAGGAAGAAGAAGAAGGGGCAGAGGCAGGGGTAAAAGTGAAAAAGAAGACCCCCAGTCCCTATTTATAAGGAGGTGATAAAATGGCATGCACGGAAATCAAGGAGGCAAAATGATTATGTTAACAATACGGGCACCTCAATTTCCGGGAAGCCCATTAAGGATAAGGATCTGTTGAGATATCCTAGGTCTTGTGCGGAATTAATGCACATGACATCATGGTGGGTTACAATGATTCTGTTTATATGACGTCATGGCGGGTTATAGCGATCTGCATAAAGTTTGGCACTGATGCACAGTCTGATAAGTTAAACATGGAAGATTGACATGAACAAGTTCAAATCAATCTGGGGCCTAATGTTGGGGATATAGCTCCCAGGTGTGACCTGCCAAGGAGGGGTTGGGTTACACCGTTGGCAGTTTAATATGAAGAAGGTTCAAGAAAGCCCAAGGTGTGAAGATGGCAGCTCTTGGTAGCAAGCCTGGGGAAGGCCCAAGACCCGAGCCTATGAACCCTACTTTGCATGCTTGTTCTAGTCACGACACGGCATATAAAAATACATGGATTGCACCACTGTAAATATGGCATGCATATGCTCCTAAAACATGTTGACATGATGCTCAAAAGATAATCACAGAAAATGCTATGAAATAGACAAATCAGCAAGTTATGACAATTTCCAGCAAGTTATATCATTTAGCACTTTCGCGACAAGGATTAAGGCATCAATATGAACAGTAACATACACACAAACCCCAACATCTTGGAGAGCATTCAGAGATGAACATTTTGATATATCATGCACATGAAACGAAGCAACAAGCATGGAGTTATGACAGGTAAAAGATGCACACATGAGATGGATCTCCAGGGACTTGGCCAAAATTACCCTCGTCGAAAAAAACTGGACGGGGCGGATCGGCATGGCACGGTGCGGGACGAGGCATGCGTTTGGATGGAGGGATGGGTGGATCTCGTCCACCCTCCCGGATCCAGCAAAAAGGAGGCCTCCGGCGAGCTCTCCGGTGAGGTCGCGGTGGCGGCGCCCGTGCGGATCGGCGATGGGGCCGCGGAGGAGGCGACGGCGAGGCAGATCCGGCGACGGCGAGCCGGCGCGACGCAGTGGTTGTCCGGACAGCGAGGCGGTGGCGGCGGCCGGAGTCAGCAAGGTGACGGCGACTTCGGCGGTGGGGACGGAGGAGCCACGGGCTCGGCGCGCGGGGTGAGTGGCGCGGCGGATGGGCTCGGCGCTTCGGGGTGAGTGGCGCGACCGGATGGACTCGGCGCTCGGGGTGAGTGGCGCGGCGGATGGGCTCGCAGAGTTCGATCCGGGCCCGCGGGGCGGCGGCGAAGTGGGCGCGGTTGCGGCGTGCCCGGGACAGGTGGCGGCGGCTGATTGGCGCGGGGGTAGTGGCAGACACGTCCGGCGCCGGGATGGACACGCCCGGCGGCGGAAGAGGAGGAGGCTAGGGTTTCTACCTGAGATTTCACAGGGGGAGGTGTTTATATAGGCATAGGGAGCTAGGAGAGGGCTATGGAGGTGCGATTTTCGCCCACACGATCGTGATCCAATGGCGAAGAGCGTGGAGGGGGTTTTGTTGGGCTAGTGGGTTGTTGAGGAGGGTGCTGGGTTACAAAGAGAAAGGGCTCCGGCGGTTAACGCGGTTAACTGTTGGGGCATCAAACGACCTCCAAATGGAACAAAATTTGACAGGTGGTCTACCGCTGATATACCAAGACCACTCGACAAATCTCGGCCCAGTCTGAGAACTTTTTTCTCCTGCTCACGAAACAAGATCTGGAAGGTGTGGCGTGTGCATGTGAGAGTGTCGGATTCAGAAACGGGCAACGTAGAAAATGACCAGATGCAAGTTTTGAAAAACATGCAGGTGAAATGCACATGATGACATGGCAAAGTGCAACACGCAAGTGAATGACATGGCAACAACGGCGAATAATTGGAAGACACCTGGCGCATCGGTCTCGGGGTGTTACAGAGGGGCCGAGCCTGGGTAACTCTTTGTGTCCTTTGTCTCGTTCAACCCCTTCAAGCTAACTACGTTGCGATGGCTCCACACCTAAGTCCTTTTGCTAGGACATCTGCCGTGACAAATCCACGACATATGGGATAAAGAGGACTTTATACTTTAATGCTATGATAGGGTATTACCTTAATGATCTTTAGTGGTTGCGGATGCTTGCTAGAGTTCCAATCATAAGTGCATATGATCCAAGTAGAGAAAGTATGTTAGTGTATGCCTCTCCCTCATATGAAATTGCAATAATGATTACCGATATTGTTAACAAAGACCTAGGAAAATTCCACACACCGAACCATCATTATTCCACACTCACTATTTGTAATATATTATAATATATTCTAAATTTATGTTAACAGCACCTATTTTTATATTTTAGTTCTCCGCTATAATGCAAAGCTATCTCTTCATACCCACAACATAGTTTTATTTCTCATTTCTAGATGGAAGCAAACGTTTAGTGTACGTAGAGTCGTATCAGTGGCAGATAGTACTTGAGAGAATATTGATCTTACCTTTAGCTCCTTGTGGGTTCGACACTCCATACTTATGACTTCCACCTTTGGAAATTGCTATGATGATTCCTTGCACTTGGGGATTATCACACCCCTCCAGATGTGGGTGTTGAAGAAAAAGAACTAATCTTCTATGCAGAGTCAGGTCTCCAGACGAACTTGAACGTCTTAAGAATTAGCTGGAGACCTGAATATGCTTGAAGGGATGCAAGCTAATCATGAAGTAATGATTTACTCATTTCTCATGTCCTTATACTGCTATATAGGTTGCACTATTTGATAAAATCATATCTAATGAATTTGATGTCATATTCTTCACTCTGAAGTATATGAGTTCGTAAGATGCACTAATTCATCAATAGGATGAAACACCCAAAGCTACTAAGTGGTTCCTCGACAGTGGATGTACAAATCACATGACTAGTGACAAGAGCTTATTGATGGATTCTCCTTTATCGTCATCGCGTCTGAAGCATATCACCTACGCAGACAAAGGCAAAAGCAATGTACTGGGTCTAGGTAGGGTTACAATCTCAAAGGATCGAGACATGGAAAAAGGCATGCTTGTCGACTCCCTCGGATTCAACCTCATATCTTTCTCATTGCTTTGTGATCTTGATATGGTTGTTATCTTTGGCAAAGATCACTGCACGGTGCTCATCAAATCTGACAATTCCAAAGTCGTCGAACGCTTTAGGAGAGGAGACTTGTATATTGTTGATTTCTCTGCAAGACTGTAGCCTGCCACATGTCTACTTGCAAAAGCTTCAGAAGGCTGGCTATGGCATCGTCGACTCGGTCATGCTGGCATGAGGAACTTGCACACACTGTCATAGAATAAGCACGTCATTGGCATCAAGGGTGTCAAATTCCTCAAAGACCATCTTTGCGGGGCTTGTGAGGCTGGAAAGATGACCAGATCCAAGCATCCCTCGAAGACTATCATGACTACCACTCGTCTGTTTGAATTGCTTCACATGGATCTCTTTGGCCCTACTCATTATGCCACACTAACAAATGCAGAATCTCTATATGGCTTTGTTATTTTTGATGATTATTCTCGTTACACCTGGGTGCACATCATTGCTGACAAAACTGAAGTGCAGGAAGTCTTCAAACGATTTTCCTCAAGGGCTGATGACCCACAAGTATATGGGATCAATTTTAGCTCTTTTCAATAAGTAAGAGTGCCGAACCCAACAAGGAGCAGAAGGAAATGACAAGTGGTTTTCAGCAAGGTAATGTCTGCAAGTGCTGAAACTGTAAGTAACAGAGTAGTTTGATAGCAAGATAATTTGTAACGAGCAAGCAACGATAATAGTAACAAAAGTGCAGCAAGGTAGCCCAATCCTTCTGAGGCAAAGGACAGGCCAAAACGATCTCTTATGATAAGCAAAGTGTTCTTGAGGGTACACGGGAATTTCATCTAGTCACTTTCACCATGTTGGTTCGATTCGTGTTCGCTACTTTGATAATTGGATATGTGGGTGGAACAGTGCTTAGGTGATGTTCTTACTTGAACAAACTCCTACTTATGATTAACCCTCATGCAAGCACCCGCAAATATGATAAAAGTATTAAGAATAAATTCTAACCGTAGCATTCAACTTTTGGATCCAATCGGTCCCTTACGGAATAGCGCATAAACTGGGGTTTAAGCTTCTGTCACTCTCGCAACCCATCATCTAATTCCTACTCCACAATGCATTCCCTTAGGCCCAAATATGGTGAAGTGTCATGTAGTCGACTTTCACATGACACCACTAAGGGAATCACAACATACATACTATCAAAATATCAAACACATATCAGGTCCACATGATTACTTGCAACATGATTTCTCCCGTGACCTCCAGAACAAAATTAACTACTCACAAATGATAATCATGCTCAAGATCAGAGGGGTATTAAATAGCTTATTGGATCTGAACATATAATCTTCCACCAAATAAACTATATAGTAATCAACTACAAGATGTAATCAACACTACTGGTCACCCACAAGCACCAATCTATAGTTCCGGTAACAAGATTGAACACAAGAGATGAACTAGGGTTTGAGATGAGATGGTGTTGTTGAAGATGTTGATGGAGATTTCCCTTCCCAAGATGGGAGAGTTGTTGGTGATGATGATGATGATGATTTCCCCCTCCGGGAGGGAAGTTTCCCTGGCGGAATCGCTCCGCCGGAGGGCAAAAGTGCTCCCGCCCAAGTTCCGCCTCGAAACGGCGGCGCTCCATCCCAAAAGTCCTTTCCCTATTTTTTCTAGGTCAAAATGACCTATATACTAGAATATGGGCACCGGAGGTGGGCCTGGGTGAGCAAAACCCACCAGGGCGCGCCTGGGCTCCATAGCGCGCCCAGGTGGGTTGTGCCCACCTGGTGGGCCTCCTCTGGTACTTATTTGCTCCAATATTCATCATATATTCCATAAAAATTCTCCAGTTTCAGCTTGTTTGGAGTTGTGCAGAATAGGTTGCCTGACGTCGCTTTTCCAGGTCCAGATTTCCAGCTGCCGGAATTCTCCCTCTTTGTGTGTACCTTACAAATTATGAGAGAAAAGGCATTAGAGTTACTCCAAAAAGTATTATTATGCATAAAAAGACCATAAATAACAGTAGGAGAACATGATGCAAAATGGAAGTATCAACTCCCCCAAGCTTAGACCTTGCTTGTCCTCAAGCGAAACCGAAATCGAAAAACATGTCCACATGCTTAGAGAGAGAGGTGTCGATAAAAACAAAATACGGACATAGAGGCATCATGTTCATTATTATAACAACAACAAACTTAAATATAAGACTCTTATCATAGAACTTTTATCATAGACTTATCATGAATAAGTGACAATTCACACTATTGAAGTATAAAGAAAAAACTCTATTAGAAACAAACAAACTTTGTTCTCAATCAACTTTGCAACTACAATTCATCATCTTTTCAGGAAGGGTCACATATCGGAGCCTCTAGGCAAGTCCACATACTCAAACATCATATAGTCTTCTATGATTGCTAACACTCACCGCATACACATGAGCAAAACGCTTCAACCGGACACATAGAAAGATAGGGGCTTATAGTTTCGCCTCCCAACGTATTCACCTCGAGGGTGATGTCAACAATAATAACTCATGCTACCCATATTCAACTGGACATATGTGCCTAGATGTTTCCTCACCACATGACACTTGCCAAAGGAGAAAATAAAAAGGAATAGAGAGAAAACTTTGACTCTTTGCATAAAAGTAAATACATAAAGGTAAAAGCTAGGCCCTTCGCAGAGGGAAGTAGAGGTTGCCATGCGCTTATTTGTTTGTATGCTCGACCCCTTAGTGCAAAAGAACGTCACGTTGTATTGCCCCTTGTGATAGCGACCTTTGTTATGCAGTATGTCACTTTTATTCTTCACCATCACAAGTTTGTACAACGCTCAATTTTCGCTTACACTAAATGATCTAACATTTTTAGAAGCAATTTTTATTGCCCTTTTGCACCAATGACAACTTACTTGAGGGATCTTGCTCAATCCCTAGGTATGTATGGTGGACATGTGAAAATAAGATTTGGGTTTAAGGGTTTTTGGATGCACAAGTAGTATCTCTACTTAGTGCGGAATTTTTTGCTAACAAAGATAGGGGCAAGCACCACATGTCAAAGGATCTTTGACAATGTGACTTTTATGTGAATATGAACAAACATAAATCATTAGGTTGTCTTCCTTGTCCAACGTCAACAATTTTGGCATATAATATTTTGATGGGGGCTCACAATCACAAAATATTTCTAGCATAGTATATCTATATGTGAATCTTCTCTTCCCTTATTAATTCTTTCATGAGTTGCATCATTGACCAATGCTATGTTTGTCAATCACTAATAAAATTTCCAACTTATACTTTTCCTTATGTGGTATCATCATCTACCATAAGATTAGCATCTGATCTTTTTCATTTATTTCCTTTCTTCTTAGTTACACTACAAAAAAAGACACATCCGTGACATTTTGGGCCAAACGAAAAAAATTGTCATGCTTATGACACTTCTATGACGATAATTGTGACAAAACCCGGTATCATCATAGATGTGGTGGGCTTCTACTTCTATGACAAAAAATAATGACAGAAAATGGGCTTTTTGTCCTGGGCGGGCCGGAGATGCAGTTGCATGACATTCTTTGGGCCGTCCATGACGGAAGAAACCATGGTAGAAGCGAGGGCGAGGAAACTATCGGGGAGTTCCCTGTTACGATGGGTGGTCGGGGGCCGAGCGATGCGCGTTTCTCTCAGACATGTATGCTCGTGGGTGCGAGGCGTTGGGCTCTAACTGAACTCGAGGGAGGCGTTCGCCTACTGAACCCGAGTGATTGCACTTCAGGCTACGCGTTACTGAACCCGAGCTATCGATCGATCTGGCTGTTAACTGAACCCGATCGAGCGATTCCTTCGCTACTGCTGCTAACTGATGCCGATCGATGCTACCTCTGGATGAACATTGAGAGTTGTTGGGGTGGATGAATAGTTCCCAGTGGGGGGTTGGATGAACAGGACCCCGTGGAAGTAGAGGCCGTTGCCGCCGGATGAATAGGACCCCGATCGAGCCGGTTGGGGGTGGATGAACAGGACCCCATGGAGGGATGGATGAACAGTAGCCCGTGGAGGGATGGTTGAACAGGACCCCGTGGAGAGGGCTGGTTGAACATTAGCCGGTGGAGGAGCGGTGGAGGCTGGATGAACAGGAGCCCGTGGATGAATAGTCGTAGGTGGAGGCTGGAGGGGGTCGACGGTGGATGAAAAGTAGACCATGGAGGCTGGAGGAGGTCGACGGTGGAGATGAACAGTATCCCATGGAGTCTCATTGTGTGGTATGCCACACCCCTCCCGATAAACAGGACCCCTGTTTCGACCGTAGCGCTCCAACACAAGTCTGTTTCCTCCGTTTTGCGGTACGCCACACCCCTCCCAATCAACAGAAACCCGTTTCCACCGTAGGAGGTCCAAGAGAAGTATGTTTCCTCCGTTTTGCGGTACGCCATACCCCTCCCAATGAACAGGATCTCGTTTCGATCGTGGCCGGCCGAACACAAGGTCGTTTCCTTCGTTCTACGGTACGCCAGGCCTCGTTTCGATCGGCTGTTCCGTCCAAGCCGGTTGGCTCCCGATGAACATGATGACGCAGTTTCTCCGTTCCGACCTAGCCATGTACACGAGCCCTGGCCGTACATATGCGCGAGTAGGCGTTTGAGACCCCGCCCGTATGTACGTACGTGGCCGTATTTACTTGCTTGCGCCCTGGCTGTAAGTACGTGTACATGCTATGTGCGCGCCTCTACTACGACACGTGCCCTTCCTTACTCGGCCATGGTTCATTGTTGCAGCCTGCAGACAGACCAATCGGCCAGTATGTACATACACGTTCGTGACCAGAATGACAATGCTAC
Organism: Aegilops longissima; assembly: GCA_021605205.1. Taxonomy (NCBI): domain Eukaryota; kingdom Viridiplantae; phylum Streptophyta; class Magnoliopsida; order Poales; family Poaceae; genus Aegilops; species Aegilops longissima. The sequence continues at coordinate 121,088,995 of CM038680.1, forward strand.
GTACACTTTGACCAGGTGGGTCCCGACTGTCAGGCACTTCCTTGTGTGCGAAGATGTAGCTGGTGGATCCCAGCAATCAGGGGGGCAAATCATTTTTTTTTCACGAAATACGGTGGCCCGTCAGGAGGCACTTCCTTGCTGCGGCCGTGGACCTAGCTGTCAGCCTCTCCATGTACAGTACTCTTCCGATGGAAGTCGTTCATTGACCACATTGACCATGCCGTGCCGAGAGCACCAAGGCGGTGGACGATGAAGAGGCCTAGGAAGGGGACGACACGGAGCCGGGGAATACGCAGCAGTGGATGCGCACGCGGAGAGGAGTACGAGGGTTCACTGGTTCGGCTACGGTGTCAGGCTGCCGTCGCCGCTAGGCCTATCCAGCAGTGGGAGTAGTAGGGGGCGGTGAGGCCTCAATGGTAGCACAGCCGGCCACTGGAGGCAGGAGCAGGCGGTCTCGTCGGCGCTGGTTTGGGCGGCTGGTGCAAGAAGAGCAGCGATTGAAGAAGCAGCAGGACCGTTCAATTCAAATCAAATGGTCACTGCTGCTAGAATTGTTTGTTGACTAAGTTGACAAAGCCCTGCTTGCACGTCAACTTAGTAGGCCCACAGGTCAGCCTCCGAACCAGTGCGCTCCAGATGTCCGTGGGAGGAATATTTTCTTTACGTAAAAGGAGGCAGTTGATAGCGTGCGGCCAGGCCAGCGGAGGCAGTAGGGTGGGCTGGTGAATCCTGTGCGGCATCATAGTAGGACACAAGAGGAGGAAGCAGACAGTCCCGCCGGCGCTGGTTTAGGCGGCTAGAGCAGGAAGATCAGAGATTGAAGAAGCACGTCGGCCGTTGGATGGACATCCAACAGTCACTGCTGCTAGAATCATGTGTTGACTGACAAAGCCTTGCGTAAACAAGTCAGCCTCAAAATTTGTGGCGTGTATAGCCCATTTGCTATTATTTTTATAATTTTTACTCATTTCATATGGAATTTATTGCAGCCCATTTTCCATTTTTAGAATTCCTGCCCATTTTCTGGTCAGTACCAGGGTTAAATAATTGAACTAAAAATGTGCGAAATTTGAAAATTCGCAATTTTTTGCTGGGGAACAAAATATTTTTAATCCAAAAATTAGTAGCCATACTAAAACTAATTTAAAAATAAATTAGTACTATGTCATGTTAAAATCCAATGAAATATAAAATATCAGTGAAGAACAAAAACAAAAAAAGAAACTAATTTCCCATTTGCTATAATTTTTTTTGGAATTTTCAACCCCTTTGATATTACTTTTAACAGATACTGACCATACTCTTTGGCCAGGCCGAAATGCGTCCCTCCTCGTCTTGAAAGATTTATAGCTCAGTAAATCGAAGAAAAAAATAGGCCTAACTCTTGTATTCTTCAAAAAGAAATAGTGGGCTACCTATTTTCCCAAAGAAAAAACTGTTGGGTTGGTCATGTTGTTAGACAGGCCACAGAGACCGCACAACCCAGTTTATAGCCTGCTCCTCTGTACAAATCCTCAAAACAATTGTGCAATTCTGTCATTAATTGAATATACGTTGAAAATGATGTGGGTCCCAGATATCATCTGGTCGGATTACAGTAAAAACGAGGGGTTCATCTGAGTAGTAAAAGAGGCGCTTGTTTGTGTTCGAGAGTGTACCTGGTGGGTCCGTACTATCATACTCACAACTACAGTCCTCTCCCGATTCACTATGTTGACAGGGCCGGACGGCGGCGCCGCGGCGAGCGCACCAAGGCGGAGGATAAAGTGTTGTCGCCAATGTGTTGGGCTGGGTTGGACATTCTTATTGAAAATAAAAATGGACCAGAACTATTTACGACGTTGACTACGATTTGCATGGGTCCGCTAGTTGCAGGAAGAAAATGGTGGGAGAAAGAAGACTGGTCGCTATCTTTGCCTAAGAATAATATCGACTGAATGTAACGACACTATCATAGGAAATAATATCCTCCTGTTAAATCGTGAATTTAAAGAACTGGTGCATGCGCATTTAGGTTTATTTATTTATGTACTTAGAATATAAGATTAAGGATGGATTTGTTTCTTTTTAACTTCCTGTACGAATCTGTAGCCAGCCTACAAGTCATGTACACTGTACTGACAGTGGAACCCATAGAGTACTTAGAATACAAGATTAAGGATGCAATTAACCTTTTATAGAGGGAGAATCATACACGCAATTAACACAAATGGATTGGGTGTGACTCTTATTCTCCAGCGGCAACCGGAAAATTTCCTCCCGCGGGCCGGAGTAGGTTTCTCGGTTTGCATGTGGGTTTAACGGAGGCGTTTGATGGAGGCAAGGAGGCGTGATGAGCCGGGCGTGCAGTGGGTGGTGCAGTACTATTCGATTTGACAGCTACTAATATATTATAAAAAGAAATAAGAGTAGTAGAGATAGAGATAAGAGTAGAGAGAGACTAGGGAGGAGCACCATCTACTGCTTCGTGTGCTACTCCTGCGCTCCATTTAGTGGCCGCAATGTCCCCTGTAGCCACTCCCTCCTGCGCTCCATTCGGTGGGCGCTGTTGAAATTTGGGGAGCACATTCGTGCGACTGCTGGCAGCGGCGACTTCACCGACGACGACTTCTTCCCCGACCTCGGCAACCTCTTCCTCAACGACATGGGCGACAACCTCAACGCCAACGGTGCTGCTCCCATTGCTGTTCAAAATCGTGGTAGAATTCATGTTTCTAGTCTGTGTCCTAGATTCGATCTGTTCATCTACTATGCTAGTCCACGTGATTAGTTTAATCTCTGTTATAACCGTCATGATTTATTTTGTGCTTATTCGGACTAAAACTCATAGTAACTTGCTCATATATTCAACTGGCGCAACGTCCCCTACAGCCACTCCCGTTTCATGGACGGCCTGGTCGATGCCTCCAAGGAGCCCTTTGTCTGCTGCTATGAGTGCCTGATGTCGTTTTGGGGCTCGCCGGCGGACCTCGTGCATCACCTCACGCAGGCGTGCGTCTATCACTACTGGCCCCCGGCGAAGAATATCAAGTACAAGACGTGCTACCCGTTTGCCATGCCGGAGTCGCTGGAGGATCACTTCCGCCTGCTAGTCTCGGAGGAGGATGACAATGTCTTCCTCTTGATCCTGGGCACCGGCGAGGCCCGCGTAGGCTGCCGCCCCGTCTCTGTAGTGTGCGTCAGGGGCGACGCCGCTGACGCTGACACTGACATGAGGCTGATGTATGGGCGCGTGCTCACTGTTACTGCCCCTAACAGGTACGTGGGCGCCCACACCCGCTCCATGATGCTGACTAGGACTGCGCCGAGCTGGGACCTTCCCGCCGATGTGGACATGGAAGACACATGGTATGATCCCCCCCCCTCAACATGGTGCACGGGGACTACAAGGAGGTTCACCTGGACATATGCATTACCAAGTTAAATGATGATCATTAGTCTTCGCTCAATGTAATCCGTTGTCTAAGCATGTGGAGACTTCTTATTTATATAGTATAGAACCTTCCATGCATGATCTTGCTCTATTAGAGTATCGCGCTTGAATAAAAGTTTATCCATTTATGGTTTAGACTAGACTTTTGCTCCATTAGAGTTCTCGCTTGCCATTTATGAGATTAACTGAGAATTTTTACTACAGTACTCGTGAAAGACTTATGATGAACCATTTCTTACATCTCCTCTGCCCCCTTCCAAGTCATCATGATTTAATCCCTCCGTCTAGGTGTATAAGAGCATGGTTAATACTTAATAGTATAGCCAACTTTTGACTATAAGAAAGTGCCATGTCATCTGTAGCTAACATGTATAACAATCGACACTGAAACACTAATACTTAAAGATCATTTCTTGCAAAGCACAATAAGTGTTATTTCTTCACAAGTTTTGGATGCAGGTTGAACAGTTGAACGCTTTTGTTTGCAAAAGGTACTTTTTTATCTATTTCACCCGGATGTTTGTGAGCTCTTGAGATGAAATAATATCCGAAGAAACATATCGATACCCATTACACATGAGATGAACCTCACATCCTTTTTCAAAATAAATAACTCCTCGGTCAATGCATTTCACTGTTCCGTGCAATGCACGGGCACCTTACTATAGATTAGTACAACCAAAAATTTAACTAACATTATATATAGTACGATAAATGCTCATGCATGTCACCTAAAATTATATCATTGAAAACTATGTTCAAATACGAATCCAACGATATAGTTTTTGTTGACATGCACTAACATTTTGTCAGTTAAATCTTCAGTCAAATTCAATGGGGGCCTAATAAACCATGACCGATGTAGTACTATTGTAGAGGGTGGCACTGCACGGGAATCTCACCCCGCTCGTGGCGCGGCAGTAAAGCCGTCATATCACAAAACCCCACCACTCCCAGTAATAAGTGGCCTGGTAAAATAAACGGACAAGCAACCATCACATCCCTCCGTCTTTTTTGCATTTGATCTCTCTGCATTTACTTTCTCCGGTTCATCTCGCACACTCGATCCCTAGCTACTACTCCTAGTATCCCTAGCTACTACTCCTAGGGCCAATTCTTTTGGCGGCTTAAAAAATAAGTCGTCTCTTCCCCAGCTTTTCCCATAAGACTAGTCACAGTGGAGAGTAACATTAAGGCGCCTCACTCATTTATTTGGGCTTCTAAACTACTACTTCCTCTCTCTAGGTGTGTGAGTCACCTTATGAAAACGAAATAATCCCAAAACACTTAGGCATGGTACATTAACTCCCTCCTCGTTTCTTGTTTCATGACGTATCAACCAATAAGAGATGTGGGCCATCCATGCTTTTAATGACTTGAGACTAACAAACATGACATGCAGTGTTTAGTTCATTGCATACAATGCTATCAATTAGCAAAAAGACATTAAGTTCTCTCATTTTCCCATCCGCCTTGGTCGCGGTGCACAACCTACGATGACTTATACACCTAGACGGAGGGAGTAGTACCTCCGTCCTGGTTTATTCATCACCATTGTAATTTGTGCTAAATTTTGACCAAAGATTTAACTGATAAAATGTTAGTGCATGCGACATGCACAAACATTTCATTAGTTAAATTTATGGTCAAAATTTGACACAGGTTACAATGGGGACCAATAAACCAGGACGGAGGTAGTAGTTATGGGATTACTAATCTAGAATCCTAAAAGAACTGGCCCCTGGTACTCCTAGTAGTAGTACTCAAGTTGGCATTCCAACACGGCACAACTTGTTAGGCAAAAAATTCGATATAGGGTGTAGGAAGCGGTTTGGGAATTTGCATGCCTTTCCGACCAATGAGATACTCCGTACAAAGTATGATAGAGAAATAACCACAGAGAAGGAAGCTAAAAGTAAACAATCGAACGAGCATTTTTGCATTTGTTTTGCATTGAATCGTTTCACAAGCTTGACTAGTGCTGTTTTTCAACTTTTATAAAAACCGCATCATAATGTTAAAACGTGCATTTGCACGTACATAAGTAATAGTAGTACTCCCTCCATCTAGGTGTATAAGTCTTCCCTCCTTCTTGGTCACGGTGCACAACCAAAGATGACTTATTCACCTGGACGAAGGGAGTAGCACAGTTTGCAAGCATATATAGAGAGAGACATGTAGTGCGATAGTATATAGTAAAATTTGTGCTATATGCACATACTTACAAAATGCGTACGGATACACAAGGTTTCCAAACTTTTCCTTTTACATACTTAATTAAGGACGCTAATAATTCCCGAACGTTCGGGATTTATCATTTGCATCCCAAAACTAATGAGAGCGCCTTACGAAACTAAATTATATTCCTAATAAAAGCCACGGCACTCGTAGGAGCGCTTGCGGCGCTCCACGAGTGCCCTGATGCGCGGCCGTTTCCCACCGCGCCGACACAACGCCTCTTCCTTAGCCTCGCAACTCGCGAGGTGCTGATTGGCGGCTTGCCGGTGGGCAAGCGCGATCTCACCGGTGTGGTGATACGGCGCCAACAGGTACTCCTCCTTGCTGGAAGCGTGCACCCGGTCCACGTACCGCCAAGCGTAGATGAGGCGCTTCACGGGCATCCTCCGCCACCCTCACAGCCCTCGCACGAGCCTTCTACCAAAGAGCCAATTGCCTAACTCTCTCGAACGCGACATAGGTCTGCCAGGCAGCTTGCCCCGCGCCGCGCTTCTCTTCCTCGGCCTTCTTCTCCGCCTTCTTCTCCACCTTGAGGAGCCTCGGCCTTGTGTGTCTACCTCTGGACAACATGGGCCGTTTGATCTACTTGGAACCAACGGCTGAGATGTGTCTGCATAGAGACATGGCCTTGCCACCGGAGGTAGGAGTAGCAAATATTTACCCACCCCTGCCACTGTATAAAATACGGAACTACTCATTCCAGCCTCATTTCCTTTCTGGTTCATCTCCTTGCATTCTTGCCAGCGGCGGTGAAGGTTCCTGAAGATGGAGTTCAGACTCTAGAAACCACTACCAAAACTATTCCACCGCCTCTATCTTGGTAAGAGTAGGTGAAAATTTTGAATCGAGCCCTTTAAACTAGAAGGGAGGTAGTAGTACTCTAATAGCTAACCTTGTTGTGAAGACTAGATAGGACATGGCACGCAGCTGGACGGAGGAACTAGTCTGCATTGTGCATTTAAGTTTTGTCTGAAGTCAATGTACCTCTACTTTGACCAAACTTATATAAAAATGTATCAACATTCACAACAAATCAATATTTTTATACTCATTATAAAACATAGTTTTAATCAGTATTGTAGATATTGATATTTTTAGTATAAATTTGGTCAAAAACTTTGCAAACTTTGACTTGACACGAATCTTACGTGGAGTAAAAAGGACCAGAGGGAGTATCATGCATGCGGAGTAGGCAAAAAAATTGCTCATTTATAGCCGGTCGAAGTCTCAAAGGGCGCGACTGCGCGAGGGAGGCGAAGGTCGTGGGAGGCGCAACGGTTGACAAAATTAAGTGAAGTTACATCCACGCACCGGCATGGCATGCGAACATGAAGAAGCTATACCGCCAGGCCTGCGATATGGGTCTAGTAGACATGACATCTAGTGGGTCCCGCATAGTACTCGAGAACTCTTTGGGGGCTTGTAGACGTTTATCCATCGGGCAAGCCAACAACCCCACACTGTTCGCACGACCTACTCGTCCCCGTCTTCTACCTTACAATAGTTCGCTCCTAGTCGTCCTGTCCTTTCACATTACACCAGTTCAACTTCTCCTAACCCTCCTCCAAAATCCATGGCCTCCCAAATCTCCATGGTTGTCGCTGAGTACCAGGTTAGAGCCATCACCGGTGATGAGTTCATCGCCATATACACCCGTGGATCCGCGACAGTGAAAGCATGCCTTGCTCGCTTCCTACGCATGTTCAACAGTTCAAAGGATGAGTGGGTCGCTGGGCTAGATGTTGAGTACACCACAGTCCTGGAAAGCGAGAAGATTCTAAAGGAGGCAGAGAAGAAAAGCCCGCTGTGATCCAGGTTTGCGTACATAACGTGTGCTTGGTCTACTACATATGCCATGCCGATGTTGAGTGCCAGGATTTTAAGAACTTCCTCAAGGACGAAAGAGTGAAATTTGTTACTGTAGACTTTAGGAACGACAGGTATGTCCTGGGTCGGATAGGCCTTGTTGTAGGCCAGCCCTTCGATCTCCAGAAGGCAAGCATGGTATCCTCTTCTCAGCCTTCAATGTTGACCCTGGCAGCAGCCATGATTGATCCTTCGTATGCTCAAGTGAAGAAACCTCACCACGAGTTTCATCATGCATGGGAGTCGAAGACAATAGATGAAGATCACATCCTGTACGCAGCAATGGATGCCTGCCTTTGTTTAAATATCTACAAGGGTTGGATGAAGAAGCAAAGCCCAGTGTCCGGTTCAAGCAAAGAAGCATCGGCAAAGAGGAAGAGGAAGAGGGATGAGAACGAAGTCGAGGACGTGGACTCGGACTCCGAGGAAGGTGGTAGTGACGTCGCTCGTGTTGGTTCTACTGCAGTGGCAAGCAGACTAGTTGCTTAGTTTTATTTCAGGGGTGTCTTGTGCTGAACCCCCAGCAGAACTATCTTTATGTTCTTTCTCGTTATTTGGACTCTTTAGTACGTACAGTAGTACTAGTACTATGTTGGTTCATGTTCGTTCTACTGAAGTGGCAAGCAGAACTATGTTTATCTTCTTTCTCGTTATTTGAACTCTTTAGTACGTACAGTAGTACTAGTACTATGTCTTGCTACTGTTCTTCTTTTAGTTGGTACTACTGCTCGTATCTTCATGTTCCTACTGTACTTAATACGTTCTTACTAGTAGTATAATTTGGGTTAGTCGATTTGTGAAAGAAGTTCGACGGAGCAAAGGAAGAAGACAGCAGAGAAGCTACCCCAGTATCTATATTAGGGTGGCAGGGTGACCATGATCTATCTTATGAGTGTTGCGTGTGGAATGCAATTCACCGGAAAAAATGGATCGTGCCCGGTGTTAAACAGATGGTGGGGGTGGGGGAGCATGGCGATGGCAGGCGGTTCAGAGGAGGGCGGGGCGGCGGTTAGGCCTATGGCGGGCTGGCGGCTCGATGCCTGTAGCTACCCGACTCAAATGGATCGAAGTCTCTGTGCTTAAGTGTCATCCCTGGATCGGTATTCTGACACACACAGTACTCGAGGATTTATAACAGAGGTAAATCACATGTATAAAGTAACATAAATAATATTACCTCGATCCATATAGCGGAAGTAAAAACAAGGTTGTGGATTCCCATCAACACCAACGACAAAGTTGAGTGTAGAAATCGTAACCCTAATGTATCACTTACTCGTCGTAAGATTCCTGCAACATGAGACGTTGCAGCCATGTAGGTCAGTACATTGAATGTACTGGCAATTTCACACTAGCAATGCTGAATCACGGCTATCACTACATGCATATTTGGCTGGTGGAGGCTCTAAATTTAGTTTTGCATAAAGCTATTTTTTTCCTACAACAAAGGTATATATTTATTTAACTACAAAGTTTGTTGAAAAATATTGAGAAGGTACCTCCAACTCAATCCCCAAAATAATATTAATAACCCAACAAATTAATTAGGTAACGCGATGAGATCAAATCAATAATTAAAGAACCAGATACTCAAGATGTCCATAACCGGGGACACGGCTAATCATGATTAGTTTGTACACTCTGCAGAGGTTTGCGCACTTTTCCCCACAAGACTCGATCTCCTCCGCTGGATTTCTCGCACTGCATGATGTTTGAGAAACGAACGACCGAGACACCGTCTTTCCGAGGAGATCCCCTTAACCGATAGATAGGACGGTAACCTACAATCCCCTACATCTGCTAGCCTATCATGGAAAGGTTTCCCTAATGGCTTGTGGCTGCACACGGAAGTTTCTAGCATGAATAATCTTATGATCCCTTTGAACCTGGGTGGCATTCCGTAGGGTGATCACACGGGTACTCCGGGATCCCCTTGGGCAAGCACTGGGTTCTCCAGGTGCTCGGGCAAACCACTGGGTGCTCCGGGGTGCCCCAACCATTCCACCCATATGTGTATTAAAGTAGCCACCTTAAGTTTCCCTTAGTTAATATAATAACTCTCACATCTTTCATGAATTCTCTCAAAACAAAACCATGTCTACTAGCATAGCATAGCCGTATAAGCATAACATAGTAACACCCTAGGTTTGAATTGCAAGATAATAGGTTCTACCTCATCAACTACTTCTCAATACCCACATGTTATCAAATCCTAACGATGCAATGTTTGAGGGGTTGAAACTAATGCATAAAAACTGGGTAATAAAGGGATATGATCAAAGTGTGAACTTGCCTTCTATTTTTGATGAAGATGATTCACACTCAGAACTCCCGATAGTTCTACTCGTCACACTCCGGTCAATCTATCGTAAGCAAGCAACAGTAACCACACATAAGAAATCGTGCAAAAGAATCGAAGAAAAGATCTCGGAAAACTTCAAAAACAAGCAATTAACTCTTGCAACAGAAAATAATTTCTAACAGTACCAAAATTGGTTGGATTTGGTCTTATCAGAAAGTTTAGGTCAAGAGCTTCAATTAGCAAAAAAATCAAGTAAATCAGAGTTATAGAACTCGAGTTATGAACAAAAGAAGTTTGAATATGAATCTGAACAAATTTCGAAATCTGAAAATTTCAAAAAGTTGATGTGACAGGTTCACTGGATAGGTGAAAACAAGACGAAACTATAGGCGCTGGTTTCATCTAATTTAGATGAACGAGTAAAAAGTTATGACAATTTGAAAAATCAGGGTCAAGATGTTTTATGGAAAAAAAATAGCTATGGCTAAAAGAATTCTAGGTCTAATGTATAAATACAGAGACTAATTTATAATCTATTTATTCTACCGTATTAGTCTAGAAATAATAAATTACGAAACTATAAAAATATACAAAGAAAGATACCTTTATAAGGTAGAGAAAAGACGACTTCGGAGAGAGAAGACAACTTCCGGAGTCTCGCCGGAGAGGAGAAAAATATTTTTTAAATGAATCTAGTCAAACCAAAATATTGATTTAACCCGAATCGGATGATTTTTGGAGGCTTTATGGGTCTACATTTATAGGTGAAAAAGAGGTTTAGAGGTCAAAGGATAGGCAATGTGGGATTAAACGTAGACGTAAAAATAGAAAAGAGAAAAAACGCACGGCTAAAGTGTTTGGCCGGCCGGCGCACGCGCGCTGCAGCTTTTTTTACTTTTTTTAAGAAAAAGAAATATTTCTGAAAATAATATTTTTTTCCAAGCATAACCGAATAATAAATAAAAACAGTTACGGGCCTGTCTGCTGACTAAGTTGCGTACGTGGCCGACGGATAGCAGTCGGTCGCTCGTACAGTTTTTTTTATAAAAGCGAAAAAGGAGTAAACGTAAAATAAGGAAATAATAAAATAAAAAATTTCCTTAGGCATAGTATATATCAAAACTTTCAGAAAAAGCTTTTCTACAATATGAACATTTTTCTAGCATCAAATCAAATACGCAAAAAGTTAAATAAAGCAAACAGTGCTACTGTTGCAATAAAACCTAATAAAAATTATTTTAAAAATACCAGAACAATTTAAAATTTATTTCCCTCCATTTTCTACAGTAGGGAATCATTTTACCCTAATTTTCGTATATTTTATTTTTGGAGAAAAGTAAATTGAATAAAAACCAAATATCTCCAAATTGAAAATAATTTCAAAGGGACTTTTAATTTGATTCTTTTAAACCTCCAACTCATATTTCATATGATTTGAAGAAGTCATTTTATCTTCTCTCATGAAAATCATTGAGTTGCATAAAGTTTCTGAATTTGAAATATTTTCAAATAGAATTCAAACCTTTTTCAAAAAACCCTTTTTCATTTAATTAAATGGAAGAAGTCATATCATCTTCTCTCTAGGGTTTTGTGATGAAATGAAATTTGAATTCATGGAGATCATAAATGTAAGGTGAAAGTTTGGGAAACTCATTTCATTCCCTCTCATTCAATTTTCAAAAGTTTCAAATTTCACTAAATTTCACACAAGCAACCACACCACAATCAAACAAACAATCAAACCTATTTATTTAATATAACATTCCAAAATTTGGAATTTTGGGATGTTACAATGCCTGATAGAGAAGATGAATAGTGCATCAATTTCGGAGGTTGAAGAAACCCTTCTGGCCATCCATGTTGCATCCAACGGCTCATAAGAGTCGACTGATCCAAATTGCTCCTTCAGATTGCAGGATCCACGTGGCATTCAAGATCTCGAAGGTAGATTCCGTGTCCGCACCCGGTTTGCGGGCTCGGCGCGGGCACGACCGGCTTGCGCGGTGACAGCCACCATGCGCGCCTCCTCCTCGCGGGCAGAGACGACAATGACACGCTTGCTCCTCCTCGCTGTTGTGCTGGAGCACGCGCTCGTCCTCCTCTTTGTATGCTGCGTGCATAGACGCGGCTCCACAAGCTGCTCGCGTGCTTGGCAGCACGGTGGCATCGCGAGGAGGGACTGCAGACGACGTGAGCGGGCGAGTGTAAGGGCATTCTTGTCCCTAAGTAGTTTTGGTGATTGATGACAATGCCTTTGCGGACTAATCGTGTGTATTGAGCTTTTCAGATTCATCACGACTAAACACAAGACGATTTAATGCCCCTCGAAGATTATTGAAGACGGCGTTTCTCTACGGTTCGGTTCGGTGGAGTTGAGTCGTAGGAGAGCCGTACTATTAAGAGGGGGTCCGCTTTGGAAAGGTTTGGGTGGAATCTCACGTACACATTCCCTTTTGCACCGGCTTTCCTCAAGCTCCTTGGAGTGTTCCTTCGTCTCTCCTTATCTCTGCGATTTGAAGGCCTCCGCCTTGCTCTTCTCAGGCTAGCGGTAGTACTGCTCTTCTGAGCGGTACTACCGCATGAGCCAGCGGTAGTACCGGGCTCCGGCACGGTAGTACCGTAGGCTCCCACGGTAGTACCGCTCCTCAGAGCGGTAGTACCACGAGCTCTGGTCTGGCACCACTGCTCAAGCGGTGGTAGGCGCGGAAGTAATTTTTTACGCCCGCGCTCCCCGCGGTAGTACCGTGCTTGCGCGCGCGTAGTACCGTGACGCCTTGAGCCAGGTTCAGTAGCAAGTCGGAGCTAAGGCGGATGTAACTTTTACATCCGCACCTTTCACGGTAGTACCGCACCCATGGTCGCGGTAGTTCCGTGTCGGATTTTTGCATGACAATTTCTCAGCGGAGGTAGTCACGGATGTAATTTTTTACATCTGTGCCTACCGGGCCTGGCCTGCGGCTGTCTTGCGGTAGTACCGTATGAGGCCGTGGTAGTACCGCTCCTGCGGATCTACCGTGCCCTGTTAGTGCTCCTTTTGTCAGGTCTGGACTCTGCCGTGCCCAAGGTAGTACCACGGTTCGCCGCGGTAGTACCGCAGGCCCGTGCGGTAGTACCGCGCCTGAGGTGCGGTAGTTCCGTGGGTCGCGGGCTGAGTGGTGGGTAACGGTTGGAATTGTTCCCCCACTATAAAAGGGGGTCTTCTTATCCAAGAAGACCCACCTCTTCCAACCCTAATCTCCATTGTTGCTCCAAGCTCCATTTTAGCCCGATCTCTCTCCCTAGCCAATCAAACTTGTTGATTTGCTCGAGATTGGTTGAGAAGGCCCCGATCTACACTTCCACCAAGAGAAATTGATTCCCCCCAGTAATCCCTAGAGGATCTTGTTACTCTTGGGTGTTTGAGCACCCTAGACGGTTGAGGTCACCGTGAAGCCATAGTCCATTGTGGTGAAGCTTCGTGGTGGTGTTGGGAGCCTCCAATTAAGTTGTGGAGATTGCCCCAACCTTGTTTGTAAAGGTTCGGTTGCCGCCTTCAAGGGCACCAATAGTGGAATCACGGCATGTCGCATTGTGTGAGGGCGTGAGGAGAATACGATGGCCCTAGTGGCTTCTTGGGGAGCATTGTGCCTCCGCACCGCTCTAACGGAGACGTACTTCCCCTCAAAAGGAAGGAACTTCGGTAACACATCCTCGTCTCCACCGGCTCCACTCTTGGTTATCTCATCCCTTTACTTGTGCAAGCTTACTTGTGTTTTATTCATTGCTTGCTTGTGTGCTTGTGATTTTTGCATCATATAGGTTGTCCACCTAGTTGCATATCTAGACAACGTACTTTGAAGCAAAGTTTAATTTGGTAAAGAAAATCTAAAAATTGTTAGTTGCCTATTCACCCCCCCCCTCTAGTCAACCATATCGATCCTTTCAATTGGTATCAGAGCCTCGTCTCTTTTTAAGGACTTTACCGTCCGAAGAGTATGGTTGACGTCGTAGACGATGTGGGTGAGCACTCCGGTGCGAATCCGATATCGTCTACGGGAGATGGGGTAACTCGATCTCTCGTGAGGAATTCAATGTGGCGTTGGACACATTGAAAACCTCCATGACGACCGAGGTCAAGGACATGTTTAAGGAATTCTTAGAAAGGCTTAAACTTTCCACCGCGCCCGTGAAAGTGGGTGATTCCGCCAACACGGAGACGGATGCTAACCCCGACAAGGGGGAAGCTACTAGTGAGAAAGCTCCTATGTCTAGTGGTAAAAATGGCACCGACATCTTTGCCCATGTGCAACCTCCTCCCGTGTATGGTGGACCGATTCCGTCTACTCATTTGAATCATGTCGGTCCTCCCCCCAAGATTGATAAAAAGGAGGATTTTGATTCTTGGGTCTATCGTTTTAAGCGTCATTTAAATCATGTGAACACTAACCTTTGGAGAATCATTGAAGAAGGTTTTTATCCGCAAGATCGGAGCAACTTCACTCCTAGAGAAGCCGTGGATGATCAATTTAACGAGAATGCTCTCTTCATCATCCAAGAAGCAATCCTTCCCGAAGACCTCCCGCATCTCCTGCCCTACTCATTGGCCAAAGATGCTTGGCTCAAAGTGGTTTCCCTCTATCAAGGAAGCGCAAGCATTCAACGGTCCAATTATGAAGTGGTTCAAGATGAAGCCGATGAGTTTGTAATGAAAGAAGATGAAGAACCTCGTGAACTTTATCGGAGAGTCACCAAACTCGCCATCTCTCTTCGGGATCATGGAAGCAAGGACACGGATGACAATTGGATCAAGCGCAAATTCCTCAAGGCAATGATGCCCTACCACAAGGCCATGTCCTCCGTCATCCGTCAAAGGCTGGACTTCCACACCTTGTCCTCAAGTGATGTATTGGATGAGTTTGTGGCTATGAGCATATTGGGCAAGACCGCCGACAATGCGGTGCTTCGCTCCAAAAGAGCAAAGAAGCCCAACCTTGCTTTGAAGGCCAAGGTTTGTGTCGAAGAAGAAGATGAGGAGGAAGAAGAGGAGAGCAACCTCGAAGATATGAAGTATGCCTATCATGAACACATGGCCCTTGCTTCAAGGCAATTTTGGAGCAAGAAGAACTCAAGGCCCAACTTCAACAAGAGCAACTCAAGTGGAGCAAAGGGCAAGCAACGAGTGAGGACTTGCTTCAATTGTGGCAATGTGAGTCATTTTGTTGCGGAGTGCCCATATGAGAAGAGGGAAGACAATGGTGGCAAGCTCATCTGTAAGGACAAGGCCAAGTCTTTCCCCAACAAGAGCAACTTCACCAAGAAGGCTCCTCACAAGGCTTTGGTGGTACAAGAAGAGTACAATGAGGATGATGATGATGATGAAGATGGTGAGTCGTTTGCCATGGCCTCCGTTGCCATTGCGACGACTCCTCGGGTGTGTCTCTTCGACTCACCCAATGAAAGCATCACCGCCAAGTGCCTCATGGCTAAAGCCACCAACAAGGTAACCCCCAACATCAAAAATACCATCATTAATTGTTCTTCTTCGACGGATTGCATTGATGAACATGAGGGAACTAATGTGGAGGAGAATGAGTTTGAGGCCTTTATGGGTAAACTCAAGGGCAAATCCAAGAAGCACTTCGTTGCTCTCTTGGAACAACTTGGTGAAGCCAATGACATGATCGAGGCTCACGAAGAAACCATCTCTAAGATGGCGGGGCATAGTCGTGACTATGCCGATGAGATTTCGGATCTTTCCAATGCTCTTGAGGAAGAGCGTGGTCTTCGTTTGGCTCTTGAGGAGTCATACAACGATGATCATGCTAAATTAAAGAAAGATTTTGATCATGTTGTTGTTATGTCTCGTGTGCTAAGCTCCGAGAAAGTGAAGCTTGGGGTTGATCTTGCTAGACTCAACGAGGAGTTTGCCTTTCTCGACAAGTCTCACAAAGTCTTGAAGGGTGTTCATGCTAGCCTCAAAGAGTCTCATGATCAACTCCAAGTGAAGCTAACCAAGGAGAAAGCCACTTTTCCTCACATGGTGTTGATTGATAATGCAAATGCTACTAACCCTTGTTGTGAGCATGTGCATCTTGTTGAGGAGAATGCTAAGTTGAAGGAGCAACTTGAGAAAGGCCTTGTCACATGCGTACAAGGTGAGAAGAACCTCAACGACCTTTTGAGTAATCAAAAGGAAGGTGTGGCCAAGGAGGGGATTGGGTTACTTTTAAGCCCAAGAACAAGAAGAAGAATGACAAGACCAAACGACCTCCTCCTCTCAAGCAAACTTTGGTGAGGGAGGGAGAGGGTGCTTTCAAGGAGAAGAAGAACAACGCAAAGGGTGGCGATGTCAAGAAGGGCAATGCCACCCCTCCCAACAAAGCCGGCGATTTTAATCCCTCTTATGTGTTATGTCGTGCTAGTGATGGGCACGTTTTTGCCAAAAAATTTGGTTCTCCTCATGAGTACATTGAATGGTCTATTTGGGTTCCTAAGACCCTTGTTACTAACACCAAAGGACCCATTACAAAATGGGTACCTAAAACCAAGCATTGATCTCTTGTAGGTGTTTTCTTCCGGTGGGGGATCATGGTTGCTCGATAGTGGAGCTACAAATCATATGACCGGAAGCAAGGACTTGGTGGTGGACGTGCACAAGATTCCTTCTATGCCCACTAATGTCGAGTGGGGTGATGCCTCGTCTTCTAAGGTATTGGGACTCGGCAAGGTTGTCATTTCTCATGATCTCACGATCGAGAAAGTCATGCTTGTGGAGTCCCTTGCATACAATTTACTTTCCGTTTGTCAGCTTGCAATCATGGGCTTTGCCACTTTCTTTGATATTGATACCGTGGCCCTCTTGTGGAGCAAGACTCTTAAAGTAGCCTTTGTTGGGCATGTCGAGAACGGTCTCTATGTGATTAACTTTTCAGAGGTACCCACTAAGACCGCGACATGCCTAATGGCTAAAGTTGATGTGGGATGGCTTTGGCATCGCCATTTAGCCCATGTCAATATGAGATCTTTGCAAAGTCTTCTCAAGGGGGACCATGTCCGTGGACTAACGAATGTTAGCTTTGCTAAAGATCGTGCTTGCAGTGCTTGTATTGATGGCAAGCTTCATGAAAAGGCTCACCATCCCACGACTATCATTTACTCGAAGAGGCCTTTGGAGCTCCTTCACTTGGATCTCTTTGGGCCTCCATCCTTTGATAGTCTTGGGGGTAGAAAGTATTGATTGGTGATTGTGGATGACTACTCAAGATATACTTGGGTGTACTTCTTCAAGAGGAAGAGCGAGACCCAACAAACTGTCATTGACTTTGCAAATGAAGCACAACATCAACACAATGCAAAGATCTTGACAATAAGAAGTGACAATGGCACCGAGTTCAAGAACTACACCTTGGATGAGTTTCTTAGTGATGAGGGGATCAAGCATCAATAATCTACATCCTACACCCCTCAACAAAACGGTGTCGCGGAGAGGAAGAACCGGACGTTGATGGATGCGGCAAGGACCATGATGGCGGAGTTCAAGTCTCCATACAACTTTTGGGCCGAAGCCATCAACACCGCATGTCATGCATCCAATCGGCTCTACCTCCGCAAGGGCTTGAACAAGACTCCATATGAGATACTCACCGGTAACAAGCCCAACCTCAAGCACTTTCGGGTGTTCGGGTGTAAGTGCTTCATTCTCAAGAAAGGTGTTCGGTTGTCTAAGTTTGAAGCTAGAGCCTATGAGGGCATATTTGTTGGTTATGCCACAAACTCCCATGCTTACCGCGTCCTCAATAAATCAACGGGACTTATAGAGGAGACGTGTAACGTGGAGTTTGATGAGAATAACAGCACCCAAGTGGAGCAAAGTCGCACTTGTGATGTAGGTGATGAAATTCCTCCTCAATCCATAAGAAGAATGGGTGTTGGTTTTATCCTACCCGTTGAGGAACCCCTTGTGGCCAAAGGAGAAGGACAATGCTCCACTCAAGTGGAGCCATCACCAACCCAAGGCCCACACGCTTCCGAAGAACAAAGTGAAGGCCCTCAACCTCATGAACAAGACCAAGGGCAAGATCGTGCTCAAGACGATGTTGACACACCAAGTGAGGCCCAAGGTCAAGTTCTCCTCCCTGAGCAAGTTCAAGATCAAGAACATGCTCATGAAGGCACTCAAGATGATCAAGTGACCGCTCCTCAACTCACCTCCGAGGAGGAATTAGAGCGTCGTGCCGCCAAGATTGCTTCCAAGCTCACCACCAAGGGTCATCTCATGAAGAATGTACTTGGAAGCATTGAAAAGGGGGTAAGAACTCGTAGACAATTGGCAAACTATTGTGAACATCACGCGTTTGTTTCGTGTGTTGAACCCCAAAAGGTATATGAAGCACTCGAAGATCCGGATTGGCTTAATGCCATGCATGAAGAACTCAACAACTTCGAGTACAACAAGGTGTGGAGGTTGGTGCCAAGGTCAACGGGGAACCACAATGTCATTGGGACCAAGTGGATTTTCAAGAACAAACAAGATGCTCATGGAACCATCATTCGCAACAAGGCAAGATTGGCGGAACAAGTTTACTCCCAAGTCGAGGGTATCGACTATGGTGAAACCTTTGCTCCCGTTGCTCGTCTTGAATCCATTTGTTTGTTGATTGCTTATGCTTCTCATCACAACTTTAAATTGCAACAAATGGATGTGAAGAGTGATTTTCTTAATGGTCCTATTAATGAGTTGGTTTACGTAAAACAACCCCCCGGGTTCGAGGATCCCTACTTTCTCGATCATGTGTATCAACTCGATAAGGCACTCTATGGCCTTAAACAAGCCCCACGTGTGTGGTATGACCACCTTACCGAGTTGCTACAAGATCGCGGGTTTGAAGTTGGGCTCATTGATCCCACTCTTTTTACTAAGAAGGTCAATGGGGAGTTGTTTGTGTGCCAACTATATGTTGATGACATTATCTTTGGTTCCCCTAACAAAGCTTTCAATGATGAATTTGCCGCACTGATGACCTCAAAGTTCAAGATGTCTTGCATGGGAGAGTTGAAGTTCTTTCTAGGTTTCGAAGTGAAGCAAAGAAGAGAAGGTACCTTCATCAACCAATCCAAATACACTCAATACATGCTCAAGAGATTCAAGCTAAGCGATGTCAATCCGGCTTCCACTCCAATGCCCACTAAGTGCCAACTTGACATCGATCCCAATGGTAAAGCGGTGGATCAAAAGGTATATCGCTCCATGATTTGATCCTTGCTTTACCTTTGTGCATCTAGACTGGATATCATGTTGAGTATGGGAATTTGTGCGCAGTTTCAAGCCACACCTAAGGAAAGCCACTATGTGGCGGTCAAGCGAATCTTTCGATATTTGGCTCATACCCCAAACTTTGGCCTATGGTACCCGAGAGGAGCAAACTTCAAGCTTGTAGGATATTCGGATTCCGATTGGGCGGGAGATAAAGTGGATAGGAAGTCCACTTCCGGAGGGTGCCAATTCCTTGGTTGCTCTTTGGTAAGTTGGTCTTCCAAAAAGCAAAGTTGTGTGTCTCTCTCGTCCACCGAAGCGGAGTATGTAGCGGCCGGTAGTTGTTGTGCACAACTCTTATGGATGAGGCAAACTTTAAAGGATTATGGTGTCATTTGTGACAAAGTGCCTCTTGTTGGAAATATGCCCTAGAGGCAATAATAAATTAGTTATTATTATATTTCCTTGTTCATGATAATCGTTTATTATCCATGCTATAATTGTATTGATAGGAAACTCAGATACATGTGTGGATACATAAACAACACCATGTCCCTAGTAAGCCTCTAGTTGACTAGCTCGTTGATCAACAGATGGTTACGGTTTCCTGACCATGGACATTGGATGTCATTGATAACGGGATCACATCATTAGGAGAATGATGTGATGGACAAGACCCAATCCTAAGCCTAGCACAAAGATCGTAGTTCGTATGCTAAAGCTTTTCTAATGTCAAGTATCTTTTCCTTAGACCATGAGATTGTGCAACTCCCGGATACCATAGGAATGCTTTGGGTGTACCAAACGTCACAACGTAACTGGGTGGCTATAAAGGTGCACTACAGGTATCTCCGAAAGTGTCTGTTGGGTTGGCACGAATCAAGACTGGGATTTGTCACTCAGTGTAAACGGAGAGGTATCTCTGGGCCCACTCGGTAAGACATCATCATAATGTGCACAATGTGACCAAGGGGTTGATCATGGGATGATGTGTTACGGAACGAGTAAAGAGACTTGTCGGTAACGATATTGAACAAGGTATCGGGATACCGACGATCGAATCTCGGGCAAGTACAATACCGCTAGACAAAGGGAATTGTATACGGGATTGATTGAGTCCTTGACATCGTGGTTCATCCGATGAGATCATCGTGGAACATGTGGGAGCCAACATGGGTATCCAGATCCCGCTGTTGGTTATTGACCGGAGAACGTCTCGGTCATGTCTGCATGGTTCCCGAACCCGTAGGGTCTACACACTTAAGGTTCGATGACGCTAGGGTTATAAATGAAGTTTGTATGTGGTTACCGAATGTTGTTCGGAGTCCCGTATGAGATCCCGGACGTCACGAGGAGTTCCGGAATGGTCCGGAGGTAAAGATTTATATATGGAAAGTTGTTGCTCGGGTCCCGGAAAAAGTTAGGGTTTTTTCGGTATTGTACCGGGAAGCTTCCAGAAGGTTCCGGAGGATTCCGAATGGGTCCGGAGGTCGGAAATAGTTCCACCACGTCCAATACAGTAGCATGGGCTGTAGGGGGGCGCCCTAGCCTTAATGGGCCAGGGGCACCAGCCCCCCCAAGGCCCATGCGCATGGGAAGGGTAAAACCCTAAGGGGAGGCCTCCACTTGACTTGGGAGGCACTCCTCCCCTTGGCCGCCCCTAGATGGGATCTAGGGCTGGCCGCACCCTTGGGGTGGGAAACCCTAAAGGGGCGCAGCCCCCTTCCCCTATATATAGTTGAGGTTTGGGGCTGCAACACACATGAGAACTTCTCCTCTTGGTGCAGCCCTGCCTCTCTCCTCCTCCTCTCCCTTGGTGCTTGGCGAAGCCCTGGGATTGCCACACTCCTCCACCACCACCACGCCGTTGTGTTGCTGCTGGATGGAGTCTTCCTCAACCTCTCCTCTCTCCTTGCTGGATCAAGGCATGGGAGACGCCACCGGCTGTACGTGTGTTGAACGCGGAGGTGCCGTCTGCTCGCACTAGGATCTCCAGTGATTTGAATCACGACGAGTACGACTCCATCAACCCGTTCACATGAACGCTTCCGCTTAGCGATCTACAAGGGTATGTAGATGCACTCTCCTTCCCTCGTTGCTAGTTTCTCCATAGATAGATCTTGGTGACACGAGGAAAATTTTGAATTTCTGCCACGTTCCCCAACAAAGGGTATCGAGCTAGGTCTATTGCGTAGATTATTTGCACGAGTAGAACACAAAGTAGTTGTGGGCGTTGATGATGTTCAATATGCTTACCGTTACTAGTCCAATATTGTTTCGACGGTATTGTGGGATGAAGCGGCCCGGACCGACCTTACACGCATCTTACGTGAGACAGGTTCCACCGATCGACATGCACTTGGTGCATAAGGTGGCTAGCGGTGCCGCCTCCCACTTTAGTCGGAACGGATTCGATGAAAAGGGTCCTTATGAAGGGTAAATAGCAATTGGCATATCACGTTGTGGTTTTGTGTAGGTAAGAAACGTTTTGCTAGAAACCCATAGCAGCCACGTAAAACATGCAAACAACAATTAGAGGACGCCTAACTTGTTTTTGCAGGTATGCTGTGTGATGTGATATGGCCAAGAAGAATGTGATGAATGATATGTGATGTATGAGATTGATCATGTTCTTGTAATAGGATTCACGACTTGCATGTCGATGAATATGACAACCGGCAGGAGCCATAGGAGTTGTCTTTATTTATTGTATGACCTGCGTGTCATTAAACAACGCCATGTAATTACTTTACTTTATTGCTAACCAGTAGCCATAGTAGTAGAAGTAATAGTTGGCGAGACAACTTCATGAAGACACGATGATGGAGATCATGATGATGGAGATCATGGTGTCATGCCGGTGACGATGATGATCATGGAGCCCCGAAGATGGAGATCAATGGAGCTATATGATATTGGCCATATCATGTCACTACTATATATAATTGCATGTGATGTTTATTATGTTTATGCATCTTGTTTACTTAGAACGACGGTAGTAAATAAGATGATCCTCACAACAATTTCAAGAAGTGTTCTCCCTAACGTGCACCGCTGCCAAAAGTTCGTCGCTTCTAAGCACCACGTGATGATTGGGTGTGATGGATTCTTACGCTCACATACAACGGGTGTTGACGAGCCTAGCATGTACAGACATGGCCTCGGAACACACGCAATACACTTAGGGTTAACTTGACGAGCCTAGCATGTACAGACATGGCCTCGAACACAAGAGACCGAAAGGTCGAGCATGAGTCGATAGTAGATACGATCAACATGAAGATGTTCACCGATGATGACTAGTCCGTCTCACGTGATGATCGGACACGGCCTAGTTGACTCGGATCATGTAATCACTTAGATGACCAGAGGGATGTCTATCGAGTGGGAGTTCATAAGATGAACTTAATTATCTTGAACATAGTCAAAAGACCTTTTGCAAATTATGTCGTAATCTCGCGCTTTAGTTCCACTGTTTAGATATGTTCCTAGAGAAAATATAGTTGAAAGTTGAAAGTAGCGATTATGCGGACAGAGAAAGCTTATGTCCTTAATGCACCGCTGCAGTGTGTTGAACCCCAAACGCCGCCCTGTGGATGTTGCGAACATCGACATACACGCTTTGATAACTACGTGATAGTTCAGTTAAACGGTTTAGAGTTGAGGCACCAAAGACGTTTTCAAACGTCATGAACATATGAGATGTTTCGAGGGCTGAAATTGGGATTTCAGGCTCGTGCTCACGCCAAGAGGTATAAGACCTCCGACGATTGTCTTAGCCTGCAAACTAAGGGAGAAAAGCTCAATCGTTGAGCTTGTGCTCGATTGTCGAAGTGCAACAATCACTTGAACCGAGTGGGAGTTGATCTTCCGATGAGATAGTGATGTTTCTCCAAAGTCATTGCCACCAAGCTGCTAGAGCTTCGTGATGAACTATAACATATCAGGGATAGATATGATGATCCTTGAAGTATTCGCGATGTTTGACACCGCGAAAGTAGAAATCAAGAAGGAGCATCAATTGTTGATGGTTGGTGAAACCACTAGTTTCAAGAAAGGCAAGGGCAAGAAGGACACTTCATGAAACGGCAAATCAGTTGCTGCTCAGTGAAGAAACCCAAGGTTGAACCCAAACCCGAGACTAAGTGCTTCGTAATAAGGGGAACAACCATCGAGCAGAGTTACCCTAGATACTTGGTAGATAAGAAGGCTGGCAAGGTCGATAGAAGTATATTGATATACATTATGTTAATGTGTGCTTTACTAGTACTCCTAGTAGCACCAGGGTATTAGATACCGTTCGGTTGCTAAGTGTTAGTAACTCAAATAAAAGCTACGGAATAAACGGAGACTAGCTAAAGGAGAGTCGACGATATGTGTTGGAAGTGTTTCCAAGGTTGATGTGATCAAGCATCGCACGCTCCCTCTACCACCGAGATTGGTGTTTATGTTGAGCATAGACATGATTGGATTATGTCTATCGCAATACGGTTATTCATTTAAGGAGAATAATGGTTACTCTGTTTATTTGAATAATACCTTCAATGGTCTTTCACCTAAAAGAATGGTTTATTGAATCTCGATCGTAGTGATACACATTTTCATGCCAAAGATATAAGATAGTAATGATAGTACCACTCACTTGTGGCATCGCCATGTAAGTCATATTGGTATAAATGCATGAAGAAGCTCCATGTTGATGGATCTTTGACTCACTCTGTTTTGAAAAGTTTGAGACATGCTAACCATGTCTATTGGTGCATACGCATGAAGAAACTCCATGCAGATGGATCGCTTAGACTCACTTGATTTTGAATCACTTGAGACATGCAAATCATACCACATGGGCAAGATGACTGAAAGCCTCGTTTTCAAGAAATGGGACAAGAAAGCAACTTGTTGGAAGCAATACATTTTGATGTGTGCAGTCCAATGAATGCCGAGGCATGCATGGATATCGTTATGTTCTTACTTCACGATGATTTGAGTAGATGTTGAGTATATTTACTTGATGAAATACAAGTCTGAATTATTGAATGGTTCAAGTAATTTCAGAGTGAAGTTAAAGATCATCGTGACAAGAGGATAAAATGTCTATGATATGATCATAGAGATGAGTATCTGAGTTATGAGCTTTGGCACGCTATTGAGACATTGTGGAAATTGTTTCACAATTAATACCTCCTGGAACACCATAGTGTGATGGTGTGTCCGAACATCATAGTTGCACCCTATTAGATATGGTGCGTACCATGATGTCTCTTATCGAATTACCACTATCGTTCATGGGTTAGGCATTAGAGACAACCGCACTCACTTTAATAGGGCACCACGTAATTCCGTTGAGATGACACCGTGAGAACTATGGTTTAGAGAAACCTAAGCTGTCATTTCTTAAAAGTTTGGGGCTGCGACGCTTATGTGGAAAAGTTTCAGGTTGATAAGCTCGAACCCAAAGCGGACAAAATGCATCTTCATAGGACACCCAAAACAGTTGGGTATACCTCCTAATTCAGATCCGAAAGCAATAGGGATTGTTTCTTGGATCGGGTCCTTTCTCGAGAAAAAGTTCGTCTCAAAAAGTTGAGTGGGAGGATGGTGGAGACTTGATGAGGTTATTGAACCGTCACTTCAACTAGTGTGTAGCAGGCACGTGAAGTTGTTCCGTGGCACCTAAACCAATTGAAGTAGAAGCTATGATAGTGATCATGAAGTTTTGGATCAAGTCACTAATGTACCTCGTAGGGTGACAAGGAGACGTACTACTTCAGAGTGGTACGCAATCCTGTCTTGATGGTCATGTTGCTAGACAACAATGAACCTACGAGCTATGGAGAAGCAATGGTGGGCCCAAATTCCGATAAATGGTTAGAAGCCATGAAATCCGAGATAGGATCCATGTATCATAACAAAGCATGGACTTTGGTGGACTTGCCCGATGATCGGCAAGCCATTGAGATGAATGGATCTTTAAGAAGAAGACGGACGTGGACGGTAATATCACCGTCTATGAAGCTTGACTTGTGGCAAAGAGTTTTCACAAGTTCAAGGAGTTGACTACGATGAGATTTTCTCATCCGTAGCGATGCTTAAGTCCGTCGGAATCATGTTAGCATAAGCTGCATTTATGAAATCTGGCAGATGGATGTCAAAATGAGTTTCCTTACCAGCCAGAAGGAAAGGTTGTATGTGATACAATCAGAAAGTTTTGTCGATCCTAAGGATGCTAAAGGTATGCTGGCTCCAGCGATCCTTTCTAAGGACTGGAGTAAGCATCTCGGAGTTGGAATGTGCGCTTTGATGAGATGATCAAAGATTTTGGGTTTATACAAAGTTTATGAGAAACTTGTATTTCCAAGGATGTGAGTGGGAGCACTATAGAATTTCTGATAAGTATATGTTGTTGACATATTGTTGATCGAAATGATGTAGAATTTCCGAAAGCATATAGGATTATTTGAAAAGTGTTTTCAATGGAAAACCTGGATTAAGCTACTTGAACATTGAGCATCAAGATCTATGAGGATAGATCAAAACGCTCAATAGTACTTTCAAATGAGCACATACCTTGACATAATCTTGAAAGTGTTCAAGATGGATCACCAAAGAAGGAGTTCTTGCTTGAGTTGTAAGGTATGGAGTTAAGAGTTAAAGCTCGACCACGGCAGTAAAAGAGAGAAAGGACGAAGGTCGCCCCTATGCTTCAGACATAGGCTCTATAGTATGCTATGCCGTGTACCGCACCGAAGTGTGCCTTGCCATGAGTCAAGAGGGTACAAGAATGATCCAGAATGGATCATTGGACAGCGGTCAAAATTGTCCTTGGAGTAAATAAGGACATGTTTCTCGATTATGGAGGTGATAAAGAGTTCGGCGAAAGGGTTACGCCGATGCAAGCTTTAACACCTATCCGAGTGACTCGAGTAGCAAACCGGATACGATAGTGGAGCAACCATTTGGAATAGCTTCAAGTGGAGCGTGGAAGCAGCATTTATAATATGACCTAGAAAGTTGCAAAGCACACACGGATCTGAAAGGTTCGACCGCTGACTAAAACCCGCTGACTAAAACCTCTCTCACAAGCAAAACATGATCAAACCTCGAACTCATTGAGTCTAAATCACATGATGATGTGAACTAGTTTACAGACACTAGTAAACTCTTTGGGTGTTGGTCACATGGCGATGTGACCTATCAGTGTTAATCACATGACAATGTGAACTAGATTATTGAGTCTAGTGCAAGTGGGAGACTGTTGGAAATATGCCCTAGAGGCAATAATAAATTAGTTATTATTATATTTCCTTGTTCATGATAATCGTTTATTATCCATGCTATAATTGTATTGATAGGAAACTCAGATACATGTGTGGATACATAAACAACACCATGTCCCTAGTAAGCCTCTAGTTGACTAGCTCGTTGATCAATAGATGGTTACGGTTTCCTGACCATGGACATTGGATGTCATTGATAACGGGATCACATCATTAGGAGAATGATGTGATGGACAAGACCCAATCCTAAGCCTAGCACAAAGATCGTAGTTCGTATGCTAAAGCTTTTCTAATGTCAAGTATCTTTTCCTTAGACCATGAGATTGTGCAACTCCGGATACCGTAGGAATGCTTTGGGTGTACCAAACGTCACAACGAATCGGGTGGCTATAAAGGTGCACTACAGGTATCTCCGAAAGTGTCTCATTGGTTGGCACGAATCAAGATGGATTTGTCACTCGGTGTAAACGGAGAGGTATCTCTGGGCCCACTCGGTAAGACATCATCATAATGTGCACAATGTGACCAAGGGGTTGATCACGGATGATGTGTTACGGAACGAGTAAAGAGACTTGCCGGTAACGAGATTGAACAAGGTATCGGATACCGACGATCGAATCTCGGCAAGTACAATACCGCTAGACAAAGGGAATTGTATACGGATTGATTGAGTCCTTGACATCGTGGTTCATCCTATGAGATCATCGTGGAACATGTGGGAGCCAACATGGGTATCCAGATCCCGCTGTTGGTTATTGACCGAGAACGCCTCGGTCATGTCTCAGATGGTTCCCGAACCCGTAGGGTCTACACACTTAAGGTTCGATGACGCTTAGGGTTATAAAGGAAGTTTGTATGTGGTTACCGAATGTTGTTCGGAGTCCCGGATGAGATCCCGGACGTCATGAGGAGTTCCGGAATGGTCCGGAGGTAAAGATTTATATATGGAAAGTTGTTGTTCGGATTCCGGAAAAAGTTAGGGTTTTTTCGGTATTGTACCGGGAAGCTTCCAGAAGGTTCCGGAGGATTCCGGAGGGGTCCGGAGGTCCGGAAATAGTTCCACCACGTCCAATACAGTAGCATGGGCTGTAGGGGGGCGCCCTAGCCTTAATGGGCCAGGGGCACCAGCCCCCCCAAGGCCCATGCGCATGGGAAGGGTAAAACCCTAAAGGGGGAGGCCTCCACTTGACTTGGGAGGCACTCCTCCCCCCTTGGCCGCCCCCTAGATGGGATCTAGGGCTGGCCGCCCCTGGGGTGGGGAAACCCTAAAGGGGGCGCAGCCCCCCCTTCCCCCTATATATAGTTGAGGTTTGGGGCTGCAACACACATGAGAACTTCTCCTCTTGGTGCAGCCCCGCCTCTCCTCCTCCTCTCCCTTGGTGCTTGGCGGCCTCGGGATTGCCACACTCCTCCACCACCACCACGCCTGCTGTGTTGCTGCTGGATGGAGTCTTCTCAACCTCTCCCTCTCTCCTTGCTGGATCAAGGCATGGGAGACGCCACCGGCTGTACGTGTGTTGAACGCGGAGGTGCCGTCTGCTCGCACTAGGATCTCCGTGATTTGAATCACAACGAGTACGACTCCATCAACCCCGTTCACATGAACGCTTCCGCTTAGCGATCTACAAGGGTATGTAGATGCACTCTCCTTCCCTCGTTGCTAGTTTCTCCATAGATAGATCTTGGTGACACGTAGGAAAATTTTGAATTTCTGCTACGTTCCCCAACACCTCTTTGGTGTGACAATGAAAGTGCCATCAAGATTTCTCTCAACCCGGTGCAACACTTCAAGACGAAGCATATTGAGATTCGGTATCATTTCATCCGAGATCATATTAGGCGAGGGGAGATCGAGCTCAAGTATGTCAACACTCATGATAACCTTGCAGATATTTTCACGAAGCCCTTGGATGAAGCAAGATTTCGCGAGTTAAGGCATGAGCTAAATATCATTGATTCGAGCAATGTTGCTTGAACCCTTGCACACCCCACCATACTCAACTTGTTCTCTTGTTTAGGTGTAGGCATGGACATAGGGGGAGTGTTGTTCTCTCAATAAACTCTCCCTCCCCCCATTATGCATAAATTGATCAACTCTTTCACATTAGCCATTCTTGATGGTACATGTGCTTCAAAGATGAGTTTTGGTCATGGACCCCAGGATAATTCTTCGCGGTGCCATACCAAGTGACTCAAACATAGGTGGCTCCGGCCACCGCCCTTCCTTGGAGAAGGTGTGTCTCGTAGTTGGTCCTCGTTGTCGTGTGGCTTTCTCTTCTCCTTGGCGTGTTTGAGTCGGTGTTTGTGTTCGCCTTTTTGTTGCTTCGTGTTTTCTCCTTTCTCTCTTGAAGTTCTAGCACTTTCTTGGTTTACGGTACTACCGTGGTGCGCCACGGTACTACCGCATGAGTTGGTGGGTCTCTGCCAAGTGCGTGACCCTTCAGGTGCACGGTACTACCGCTACTTCCGCGGCAGAAATTTTTTATTGCCGCTGAACGAGCGGTACTACCGCCAGTAAACATGCGGTATTTTCCACCGGGCGGTACTATCGCGATGACCAGGGTATTCGCTTCATGAGGGTGGGGGGTTAAGAGCGGTGTCGGTGTCAAACCGCGGATCTCGGTAGGGGGTCCCGAACTGTGCGTCTAGGCGGATGGTAACAGGAGACAAGGGACACGATGTTTACCCAGGTTCGGGCCCTCTTGATGGAGGTAAAACCCACGCCCCTGCTTGATTGATATTGATATTGTGGATGTTTACAAGAGTGGATCTACCACGAGATCAAGGAGGCTAAACCCTAGAAGCTAGCCTATGGTATGATTGTAAGGGTTGTTGTGATTGTTCGTCCTACGGACTAAAGCCATCCGGTTTATATAGACACCAGAGAGGGCTAGGGTTAAATAGAGTCGATTACAATGGTAGGAGATCTACATATCCGTATCGCCAAGCTTGCCTTCCACGCCAAGGAAAGTCCCATCCGGACACGGGGGGAAGTCTTCAATCTTCTATCTTCATAGTCTTGGAGTCTGGTCGATGACGATAGTCCGCAAATGATAGTTCGGCCGATGATGGTAGTCCGCTGTCCGGACACCCCTAATCCAGACTCCTCAAGAGTCCCTAACCAGGCTTCAATGACGATAAGTCCGGCGTATATTGCTTGGCATTGCAAGGCGGTTCCTCCTCCAAATGATAGAAGATTGTGAACACCACGATAGTGTCCGCTCGCAAAATAAATTCCACATTCCACCGTAGAGAGAATAATAATATATACACAAGTTCAATCTGTCGACGTTTTCCGTGGCATGACGTCACACCACTACCAAGCCATTACTCAATTGTTTTTACTTTACCACCTCAACAGATTTAGCTAAGCGGTTTCTTGGCACGCCTTGTCGAAGCAGAGATCGTGTTTCCCTTAATCCGGGATTCTCATCAATACGGGCGTGGGTAACCCAACGCGCCATTGATGGTGATGCTTGGGAGATAAGCGAGTTTTACCAGGCCGGTGGGGGACTTCACCCGCCCATATAAGGGATAAGGATTCACCTTCTCACCCACGCCTTCTTCCTCCTTTGCTTATCCATCTCCGCAAGACTCGAGCCCAGCGCCCAAGTTCGCAAGATCTCGCCTCAACCTTCTCCGACCATGTCCGGAGCGGAGGTAAATGGTTGGCCTCCACCGCTAAGGAGGAGCAATCGCTAAACCGCGCGACGCCGGATACCTTTCCGCGACATCACAGATCGGCTGCCCGACAAGGGGCAGCTCATCCCCACCCCTGTGCCCCATGAGAGGGTTGTCTTTCTTTCCCACTTCCTCGCGGACTGGGCTTTCCACTTCACCCTTTGTCCGGGGCTCATGTTCTACTACGGCCTGGATTTCCATGATCCGCGCCAACTTCATCCTCAACATCTCGGCGCTTATCGTCAGGTGCGAGGCCTTCCTCTCGCATCCAGCCCCACTTCGCTTGTGGCTCAAGACCTTCAATGTCAAGTCAAGGTAGTGAAGGGCATTCAAGCGGAGTGCGGAGGCGCCATGTTGGGCAAGATGCCCAACGTCCTTGGTTCAAGGGCCTTCGTGGAATCCGCCAAGGGGTGGCAATCGGGTGGTTCTACATCACCGAGCCGCGTGACCCTAAATGGGCGGCGGCCCCCGAGTTTAGATCTGGTATCCCCACGCAGCTCACCTCCTGGAAAGAGAAGGGCTTGCTGTGGGGTAGTTCGAAGGAGCTGACGGGACTCCAAGCCTGTATCAAGAAGCTGGTGAAGAAGCTTAGGCTGGTTAACGTGGTCCAAGTCATGCTCGTCCGCCGGATACTCCCATGCCAAGAGCGGGCATTCAAACTGTGGGAGTTTGATCCGGAACAGCACCAGGCGCTGAACAAGCTCTTCGACACGACGTACGAAGGCGCCTGGAAGGTGTTGTTCAAGGGTGCCGAAGCCCCCGCATCCGCGACTGAAGATCGCAGTTTTCACTCGCAGCGCCAGGCCGACGAGGTAAGTGATTCTACCCTTTACGGACACTTGTTTTCATAGTTTGACTCTATGCGGGTTTTAATTTCCCTTTTCCTTTGACAGACTGGATGAAGAAGGCGGAGTAGATTACCTGTCCGGCCCTATGCCGTAAAACCCAAGAGACGCCGTCTAGCGAGGCTCTGGTTCCGCACCGCACGTGGTGCCGGAGAAGAAGGCCAAGAAGGAGGCCACGGGTGCTCGAAAGAGCTCCCGTTTTCAGGTGTCCGACGACTCCGGGGCGGACTCCTCCCCCGAAAATGAGGAGGAGGAAGAAGACTCTCCACCAGAGGAGGGAGAGAGGAAAAGGAAGGCTCCCCCAACAGGGGGGGCCGAAGGGTCCAAGAGGGGAAGGACTATTCCCCCGGACAGCTCCGCCAACATCAACGTTGGCGAGGAAGAATGGCCTTCAAGGGCCAGGCCTCCAGCGAGATCGTAAGTATCTGGATTCCTGAATAATTTATAATTTCGTTTTCGGCGTCACATAGTGTCATTCTAATGCCGCATACTGCCTGTAGTCCGGCCAGTGACGATCTCCCCGCTTCATCGAGCGGGTCGTTGGCTTCGTCAGATGTAGACTCCATCCCGACCGCCTCCACCCCTCGCGACGCCGAGGACGCCGAGGCGGGAACCCAAGAAGGGACCCATCAGGGGGAGGCTCCAGAGGCGCCACAAGGCGTCCTCCCGGACTCTGCGCCGGACTCCAAGACAGAACCAGCAGTGGTTCCAGAGTCCGGCCGGCGGCCCCTTCGAACGAAGGGCAAGACCGTGACGCCGGCGACTTCCGTCCAACCGGAGGTGCCGGGTAATTTGTTGGAGGTGCTGCAGAGCGCTTCCATCGAGGAAGAACACCGCACTATTATGAGTGCGGTGATTCAGAAGGTGCAGCTCGCCAAAGGCGGGCTGACAAGCTCGCAATAGCCTACTATCGTGCTTTGAGGTAAGAAGTTAAAATATGCAATGTAATACCGCATAGACAGAGCCCCGATGCTCGGTTCGTGTTCGGAAAGAAAAGCCGATCGAGGATCTAAAAAAGATATACGCAGGATTGCTAAAAATTATGTCAATATGGGTTGCAGGCTGCGCCGCTTGACCTCTCGCCAGACCGACGGCGAAGGTCGGTGCTGTGAAGCAGAGCTCGAGCGGTCCAAGCAAGAGCTCGCCGCCAGAAGCAGCTCCAGGACAAAGAAGGTGAGTAACACCACTTTGAATTTGTACCTTATAGAAAAGGATTTAGGTTGCGATAAAAAATAACAAGGATAACGTGGGTACTGCAGGGGCCACGAACGAGGTGGCGGCCCTGAAGGAGGCCGTGTCTGCGGCCGAACGCAATGCGGCCACGGAACAGGGGGAGCGAGAAAAGCAGGAGGCGCGGTGGCGGTGGTGCAGCAAGAGCCTGTGCTCTCATGGAAAAGCATGAGAGTTTGGAGCGTGACTCAAAGACTCGAGAGTCCGAGCTTGCCTCGCTCTCGAAAGTGCTAAACCGCCAAGGCCGAGGCCCATAAGTCCCTTCAGAGGTTGAATTGATGAAGAAGATAGCGCGGGTAAGGCATTTTTCATGCAAAGTAAGCATGTGAATGTAAATTACGTGTTACTTACCCGGATTCGAGCTCTGTATGCGTTTGCAGATCTGCCTCGCAGCGTGTCGATGCCGCGCGATTCTACCGAGCCGAGGAGGGAGCTTAACGGAGAAGGTCTTCGGTCTCAAGATTCGAGGCCGCCATCCGTGCCCCTAGTGACCAGTCAAGCAGCTGGTCGAACTGCACAAGGTGGCCGAGCAGGCCATGAAGGGCCTCATAGTCCGGTTGTGGCTGGAGAGGCCATGCCTGGGAGCTACTTCGCCTCGTGGCGACGGCTGGTGGATGCGTGCCCCGGGTGGAGGTTATCAAGCGCCCGCCTGTATTGAAGGTGCTCGTCGGGCCCTTGCCCGCGCAAAGGTGCATTGGAGCAAGCTGGATGCGGAGAAGCTAATCATCGACGCGCCACCAGCGGGCAAGGAGCATCGACGCCCGAACTTTACTATAAGGCTGTCCTGAAGGGTGCCCGCAAGATTGCGGATGAGTGCCCCTGTGGATGTAATTTTGAGTGAATTCGCAATGTGTTATCTTGTGCGCTGAAAACTTTGTTCATATGCGCTAAGCAACGCTTATTTAATTTAAAATATTACCTTCAGGCGGCCGCTTATTAAATCTGAGAGATGGCAAGTCGTCGGCTTTAGCCCCATGCCACGAAAGTGCTGGGGTGTTCGGGATAAACTTGAGCACTCTTGTTCCCATTTTTGGGTCCATCTAGGAGGCGCCAACACAACGTAACAAGGCAACCGGACTTATAGTGCTTGAACACTCTCACTTAGCCATAGAATTCTATAATTTTAAATTTCGGCGAAGCCCCTAGTATTCGAAGACGAAGTGGGGCGCTATCCACGCCTTCATCGGACATAATCCGAACTTCGTCAAGCGGCGAGGTCTTTAAGGACCCGAAGGACCTCTCTAACAGCGACCAGTCTCTCGCCTTATCGTGCCGGTCATTTTTAGCTTTCCATCGAGGCGTTAACCCGCCGAACCGGGCGCAATCGCAGTGGTTCTCCAAAGGCTACCTTAGCCGATAGAACGGAACGTAAGGTGCCGAACATGGGAGCCGGGCAAACCCAACTATTGACCCAAGGCAGGATTCGAGCTGATTCATATAATGCTATAAGTTCGGGTGCCGCACTTGTGAGAGTGTGCGGACTTTATCACACCATAAAGTGGAGGACATAAGCCCTCGTGTGTTTGGTCAGTACTAAGATGCACGGGTGCAACATGTTGTAAATGAACATATATATATATATATAAAGTAATGCAATTAAAGGCAAAAGTGCTGCATTTTATTCGAGAAGATATGCTATCGAGCGGAATGATACAAATAGTGCGGAAAGCAAGGGATTGACGAATTAAAGGCGCCTCCTCCGTGGGTAGGCCGGAATGTTGTATTTAACAAAATTAATGCTCGTGATGGAGACCACCGAGTGTTCGTCGCGCCTTTGTCCTTCCCTCGGCTGTTGCATCATGAGTTCGGCAGGTTCGCCACGGACTGAGTTCTGTATAAAAAGAGAAAATAAAACAAAAAGAGCAACACACTTGGGAGCCCCCGTGTGGTCGAACCGCACTGGATCTGTTGTGGTTGTGCCCTTCCCCCTATGAACATGGTATCTCCAGGGCGTAATTATGTACGCGGAGAGTGTCTTGCAATTTCGCGAGGGCTGGGGTTAGCCGCATTGCTACGCTGCGTACGTAACGTGCTGTGGTCTTGGTTGATGTTGCTCGGCGCGTTTGGTTGTGTCCGGTCGCTTAACGGCCGGACTCGAGAATTGCCTCAAAAGGCTGCTCAGATTTCCGCGCGAGAGCCGCTGTATGTTCCTCCGCTCGAGGGAGCGCCCGTGTTTCCATTGACCGTGATGACTCCACGAGGGCCTGACATCTTGAGCTTAAGGTATGCATAATGCGGCACCGCTGAATTTTGCAAACGCGTTCGTCCGAGCAGAGCGTGATAGCCGCATGAACGGGACTATGTCGAAGATTAACTCCTCGCTCGAAATTATCCGGGATCCAAGACCACTTCAGTAATCGATCTCGCATAATTGTCCTCGACACCTGGTATGACGCCTTTGAAGGTCGTCGTTGTAGGTTTAATCCTTGAAGGGTCTATGCCCATCTTGCGCGACCGTATCCCGATAAAGCAGGTTCAGCTCGCCGCCGCCCATCGGGACTCTCGTGAGGTGAAATCCATCAACGATTGGGTCTAAAACCAATGCGCGAATCCGCCATGGAGGATATTGGTCGGATGGTCTCTTCGATCGAAAGTGATCGGGCAAGAGGACCATGGGTTGAATTTTGGGGCGATCGCTCCATCGCAGATACGCCCTTTAGTGCACGCTCGCTCCCTCTTGGGAATATGCGCTATGATATCATGTTTACCGTCCGAACTTGAGGGGGAATCCTTTGTCCTCTCGTTGTTCGGGCGAACGGTATCTTCCTCGTCATCGCTGTATAGCCCCTTATCACTATTTTCGGCTATTAACTTGCCTGCCTGCTTGAATACCCAGCAATCTCTGTTGGTATGGTTAGCTGGCTTTTCGGGGGTTCCATGTATTTGACAAGAGCGGTCGAGTATTCGGTCCAAATTGGACGGACCCGAAGTGCTTCTTTTGAATGGCTTCTTCCGTTGACTGGGTTTGGAGCCTCGGAATCTGGCGTTAACTACCGTATCCTCATTGCTGTCACCGTTAATGCGGCGTTTGTTTTTGTTTCGACGCAACCTGCCATTGCGGTCCTTGGTATCAGGACTGCCATCGTTTTTGCTGAGGTTGTTACTACGAGCGAGCCAACTATCCTCTCCCGCACAAAAGCGGGTCATGAGGGAAGTGAGGGCTGCCATGGATTTCGGCTTCTCCTGTCCTAGGTGTCGGGCCAGCCACTCGTCGCGGATGTTATGTTTGAAGGCAGCGAGGGCCTCTGCATCCGGACAGTCGATGATTTGATTTTTCTTTGTTAAGAACCGTGTCCAGAATTGCCTGGCCGATTCGTCTGGCTGCTGGATTATGTGGCTTAGGTCATTTGCGTCCCGTGGTCGCATCGCACGCGTTCTCGGAAGTTGTCGAGGAATGCGGCTTCCGTGTCTTCCCAACATCCAATTGACTCTGCGGGCAGGCTGTTGAGCCAATGCCGAGCTGGTCCTTTAAGCTTGAGCGGAGATATTTGATGGCGTGGAGATCGCCGCGCGGGCCATGTGTATATGGAGGAGCTAATCCTCAATCCAGACCGCGGGGTCTGTTGTGCCATCGTAGGATTCGATATTAACGGGTTTGAACCCTTCAGGGATTTGATGATCCATTACTTCGTCAGTGAAGCATAGTGGGTGTGCGGCGCCTCTGTATTGAGCGACATCGCGACGTAGCTCGAGAGAGCGTTGTTTGTTGTGTTCGGCCCGGCCGGAGTAGTTGTATCCGGTGCGACGGTATTCGTCGTGGGTCGTGGGGCGTCCGCGTGATCCATAGATAGATCTGGATTGTCTAGTCCTGTCCTCCAATATATCTCGCAAGTCCGGCGCGTTCCCCCGTGGCTTCCTGCTTTTAGAGCGATGCCGGGGTACGGTTTTGGTGGAGGGCTTGCACGCCTCTCTATCTCGACCCCGAGGCGGTCGGTCTGCCAGACAGCGCTGGTGATGCTGCCTCCTCTAATCGGGGAGCAACTTGCGCTTTGGGTAACTTTTGAGGGGCGCTCGAGTTCATACTCTTCGCCGTGAGGACCTCGGTCCATCTGCCGCCAAGAGGTCTTGATCAGCTTGAAGCTGTTGTTGCTTTTTCTTTAGGCTGTTTGCCGTGGCTATTAGCCTGCGCCTCAAACGCTCTTGTTTGACGGGATCCTCGTGCACGACGATTGCGTGCCGCCGAGGCTTGCCTCGCCTTCGGAGGGAGGTAAGTAATTGTCATCCTCGACCTCTCCCCGCCGCCTCTCCCGAGGGCTTGCTTCCGCCTCCTCCCGCGCTGGATCGTGGCCGGAGGGAGTCGTCTTCGCACTTTTTGGGGTGTTATTATCTCCGTGCTGGAATCTCCATTCTTGCCGTGGCGGATTTAGAGCGCGCCACCGACGCCGGGCGCTTGGGCTGTTTCTTTAAGGAATCGGCCTCCGCGCTTCTTCGCCGTCCCCATCTTTTGGGGTGTCCACCATGTATATGTCGATGACGAGGTGGTCTTCCAAAGGTCCTGTAGGCTTTGGTTCTGGTAGTCTCCGCATCATCGCCCATATCGCCGATGTCTTCGGAGTCGTAGTCAAGCACGCCGGTTAAATCGCCGACGGTATCTACGGTGGGTGGTGGGTGGATCCGAATTTCTTCGTCATCCGCGTCCCAACCGCCCCGGCCGTAGTCCGCCAGGCTCTCCGGATAGCGAGAGATGCTTCAATGAATTTATGATATCGCCGAAGGGCGAGTGCTGAAAGATGTCCGCAGCGGTGAATTCCATGATCGGCGCCCAATCGGATTCGACTGGCAGGAGCGCAGGAGGTGCGGAGTCCGCCAGGGAGTCCGGCACCTCGGAGTCATGGGCTTTATGCAGGACAAGGCAAGTGTTCGGCTCCATCACCGTAGGAATTGCGGCTCCCGAGGCGGTGTCCAGCCATCCGTCCTCGATTCGAGCGATCGGCCCCGGACTAAGAGTCGGAGCGGATCCGGGTGCGGCCTCCAAGGTGCTGTCCGGCGGCAGAGTTAGGTCATGCCCATCGAGACAGCGTGGCACGCTCGGCTGTGGCTCAGATCCATCGAGGATCAAGTCCCCGCGGATATCAGCCGTGAAGTTTAGGCTTCCAAACCTGACCTGACGGCCAGGGGCGTAGCTTTCGATCTGCTCCAGATGGCCAAGCGAGTTGGCCCGCAGTGCGAAGCCACCGAATACGAAGATCTGTCCGGGGAGAAAAGTCTCACCCTGGACTGCGTCGTTGTTGATTGAAGAGGCCATCAAGCCTATCGGTGACGACACAGAGGAACTCTCAATGAAAGCACCAATGTCGGTGTCAAAACCGGCGGATCTCGGGTAGGGGGTCCCGAACTGTGCGTCTAGGCGGATGGTAACATGAGACAAGGGACACGATGTTTACCTGTGTTTGGGCCCTCTTGATGGAGGTAAAACCCTACGCCCCGCTTGATTGATATTGATATTGTGGATGTTTACAAGAGTGGATCTACCACGAGATCAAGGAGGCTAAACCCTAGAAGCTAGCCTATGGTATGATTGTAAGGGTTGTTGTGATTGTTCGTCCTACGGACTAAAGCCATCCAGTTTATATAGACACCGGAGAGGGCTAGGGTTACATAGAGTCGGTTACAATGGTAGGAGATCTACATATCCAGATCGCCAAGCTTGCCTTCCACGCCAAGGAAAGTCCCATCCGGACACGGGGAAGTCTTCAATCTTCTATCTTCATAGTCTTGGAGTCCGGTCGATGACGATAGTCCGGCAAATGATAGTTCGGCTGATGATGGTAGTCCGGCTGTCCGGACACCCCCTAATCCAGGACTCCCTCAAGCGGGACAGGGGGAGTTCTAACTCCCCCATACCCATTCATCTCTATTTCCCCACCTCTCTCTCTCTCTCTCTCTCTCTCTCTCTCTCGACCAAGAACGGCGCCGGAGGCCTCGCCGGATCTCCGCCTCCGCCGCCTCCTCGGATTACGACGGTGGGATCGTTCCCACCTCACCCTCTTGCCATGGACCCAGGTTTTCCCCAAGTGCCTCTTCTTTTGTCCTTCCTAGTGCTTTTAGGTTTTGGGGAGATGCATGTGGTGTTCTTGAGATTTTTGGCTAAATCTATGCAAGTGGGATTCGTTGTGGAGTGGTAGTGTAGTTCCATGTTCTTTGGATAGTCAAAATAGTTTCGTTTGATCAACGGTAGTACCGAAGTTGTCGTGCGGAGGTTCTAGATCCAGATCCGCGTCCTCCGTGGCGGTTTTCAATCCGTCTTGGTACTACCGCTCCTCTGGGAGCGGTACTACCGCAGCCTCACTGGATCTGGCGCCCGCGTACTTCAAGATTTAGGTGCGGTACTACCGCTTGTCGTCCGGAAGTAAAAAAAATTCTTCCGCCCCAAGCGCGGTACTACCATGCTACCCCGGCATGGTACTACCGTGGCTGGAGCGGATGTAATTTGTTACTTCCGTAACCCTGCCCGGTACTACCGTAGATTCATCCTGCGCCATTTTGCCTCGTCCACCTCGCATGTTTTTGTGTTTCTTTCGGATTGGTTTTGATCCGTTTTGTTCCCGTGCGTGTCTTTGTGTCTTTGTGCCTAGGTGGTGGCTCCGGTGTTGCTCGTCGCTCGAATCCCAGCCGTGACACAGGGTCAAAGCGTCTGCGCAACCCAGATGATGTTCAAGAGGGGTCCTCTGCTGCTCCCCAACACAGGACCAAGCACACCGCCAGCAAACAGAAGGAGCCCGTCAAGGGCATGGATGAGATGCCCCAGGCCGAGTTTGTCATTCGAAGGAAGCTCAATCCCTATGTGAATCCCCAGGCTAGCACGCGAGGCAATAAACTCTTCTGGAACAAGCAGCAGAATTTGATATACATGGATGTGATCAAGGCCAAGCAGAATCACTATGTTGAAGTTCACTACATTGACATGCATCATATGAGACAGGACAAGCACCGTGAGTACTTTGGAGAGGCCTTGGATCTAGTCGAGCAGTTCGACATTGGGCACTTGCTCACCTTCCACAAGGATTTTGATCCAGAGATCATCGCACAGTTC
Source organism: Aegilops longissima (assembly GCA_021605205.1). Taxonomy (NCBI): domain Eukaryota; kingdom Viridiplantae; phylum Streptophyta; class Magnoliopsida; order Poales; family Poaceae; genus Aegilops; species Aegilops longissima. Next base: position 121,128,132 of record CM038680.1, read on the forward strand.
TTTGCTTCAGTCCATTTCGGCGTTGATGATGCGAGAACCATGACTTGGATGACTAATGGTCGCCGACTGTACGCTACTTGGAAGGAGTTCATGGAGTTGCTTAACGTTCCGATGAAGGGCTCAACATGCCAGTTGGAGTTCGCCTCATGCCAACTCGAGTCTGCCAACAAGAACAAGATCATGCCATTCCTTGTTCAAGACTCTTCCCAACAAGAAGACTCGTGGGTGCTTAATCCTTCCTTGACATCATGCATCGGCTCTTCCGGAACACCCTCTTCCCACGCATTGGGGACATGGGGCAGGTACATGCTTACCTCGTTGACATGATGCTTAACTGCGAGGAGGCCCGTCAGGCTCAGACTCAACCACTTGATGTCTCACATATCATGTGGTGTGAGCTTCAGTTCGCCATGTTCAACCGCAAGGTCCCCATCTATGGGCCTTACCTGTTCCACTTGATCTCCAAGACATGGGAGCGGTTGTTTCCCAATGATGAGTTTGAAGCTCCAGGGTGGATTCGTCATGAGCCCATCAGGCTCCGCATCAAGCCACAATGGGCTAACGCCACCACTTCTGCTGAGGCTGCCAGGAGGGCTATGGGTGAGGAGGAAATTGGGGGGGAAGAAGCTGCTGCTGACTGTTCTGCATTCACTACTCCCTCTGCCGAGCCATCTTGGGCAAAGAAGCTACAGATCAAGATGAAGAGGCTTTTCTGCATGCAGGTCCAGTGTCAGTACAAGGCTCATGTTGCTCAAAAGGAGGCCCGTCGTCGCGACAACAGGATTTTGAGGGCATGCGGCGAGGATGTGGCCAGCGGCTCTGAACGGCACATCACCCCCGAGGCTTCCTGGATGGCTAAGCAGGGCTACAAGTGGACTGATTCTGAGGAAGAGTACGTTCCTTCTACGGAGTCTGACGACGAGGAGTCCTTTTCCGCCTGAGCTACCACCTTCGTTGTAGGTGACCTCTCTGCCTTTTTGGTGTATGGATGCCAAAGGGGGAGAGAGTGTAGGATTTGCATGTCGTGTGTTTCGTCGTTTGCTTTGCTCTTTCCATAGTTGATCTTGCTTGCTTTGGTTTGGTTGTGATCGTGAGACTAAGCTTATCATATGGTGTAAGACATATGCTCTCTATCGTATCTTATTTCCTATTGAGCTTGTGCTATATCATGTTATTCATGTTATGCTCATATCTACTATCTTGTTTAGTGTTAGCCTTACCATTGCGAGATATGCTCTGTTTCTAAAATATAGGGGGAGTGGTGATCCTAGTATTCGTGCCGTGCAGTCCAAAGCACTTTACTCTCTATCACGAATCTAGGGGGAGCTCATCTATATTTTAGAGATGTGGGTTTGCTTGTGCTATATTCATCTCCTTTGTGCAAATCCCGTATTGTCATCAATCCACCAAAAAGGGGGAGATTGTAAGGGCATTCTTGTCCCTAAGTAGTTTTGGTGATTGATGACAATGCCTTTGCGGAATAATCGTGTGTATTGAGCTTTCCAGATTCATCACGACTAAACACAAGACGATTTAATGCCCCTCGAAGATTATTGAAGATGGCGTTTCTCTATGTTTCGGTTCGGTGGAGTTGAGTCGTAGGAGAGCCGTACTATTAAGAGGGGGTCCGCTTTGGAAAGGTTTGGGTGGAATCTCACGTACACATTCCCTTTTGCACCGGCTTTCCTCAAGCTCCTTGGAGTGTTCCTTCATCTCTCCTTGTCTCTGCGATTTGAAGGCCTCCGCCTTGCTCTTCTCAGGCTAGCGGTAGTACTGCTCTTCTGAGCGGTACTACCGCAGGAGCCAATGGTAGTACTGGCTCCGCACGGTAGTACCGTAGGCTCCCACGGTAGTACCGCTCCTCAGAGCGGCAGTACCGCGAGCTCTGGTCTGGCACCACTGCTCAAGCAGTGGTAGGCGCGGATGTAATTTTTTACATCCGCGCTCCCCACGGTAGTACCGTGCTGCGGCGCGGTATTACCGTGACGCCAGGCCAGGTTCAGTAGCAAGTGCGGAGGTAAGGGCGGATGTAATTTTTTTACATCTGCACCTTTCATGGTAGTACCGCACCCATGGTCGCGGTAGTTCCGTGTCGGATTTTTGCACGATAATTTCTCAGCGGAGGTAGTCACGGATGTAATTTTTTACATCTGTGCCTACCGGGCCTGGCCTGTGGCTGTCTTGCGGTAGTACCATATGGGGTCGCGATAGTACTGCTCCTGCGGATCTACCGCGCCCTGTTAGTGCTCCTTTTGTCAGGTCTGGACTCTGCCGTGCCCACGGTAGTACCGCGGTTCGCCGCGGTAGTACCGCAGGCCCGTGCGGTAGTACCGCGCCTGAGGTGCGGTAGTTCCGTGGGTCGCGGGATGAGTGGTGGGTAACGGTTGGAATTGTTCCCCCACTATAAAAGGGGGTCTTCTTCTCCAAGAAGACCCACCCCTTCCAACCCTAATCTCCATTGTTGCTCCAAGCTCCATTTTCGCCCGATCTCTCTCCCTAGCCAATCAAACTTGTTGATTTGCTCGGGATTGGTTGAGAAGGCCCCGATCTACACTTCCACCAAGAGAAATTGATTCCCCCCACTAATCCCTAGCAGATCTTGTTACTCTTGGGTGTTTGAGCACCCTAGATGGTTGAGGTCACCGTGAAGCCATAGTCCATTGTGGTGAAGCTTCGTGGTGGTGTTGGGAGCCTCCAATTAAGTTGTGGAGATTGCCCCAACCTTGTTTGTAAAGGTTCGGTTGCTGCCTTCAAGGGCACCAATAGTGGAATCACGGCATCTCGCATTGTGTGAGGGCGTGAGGAGAATACGGTGGCCATAGTGGCTTCTTTGGGAGCATTGTGCCTCCACACCGCTCTAACGGAGACATACTTCCCCTCAAAAGAAAGGAACTTCCGGCTCCACTCTTAGTTATCTCATCCCTTTACTTGTGCAAGCTTACTTGTGTTTTATTCATTGCTTGCTTGTGTGCTTGTGATTGTTGCATCATATAGGTTGTCCACCTAGTTGCATATCTAGACAACCTACTTTGAAACAAAGTTTAATTTGGTAAAGAAAATCTAAAAATTGTTAGTTGCCTATTCACCCCCCTAGTCAAACATATCGATCCTTTCAGCGAGCCTTCGGCTTCATGGCACAGGAATGGCGGCGACACGACAGTTATGGGCGAGAAATGGTTGGCTGAAGCAGGCGGGTGCCGGCATGCGCAACGGCAGCGGCCACATATTGATGAGTGCACGTATGGGAGCTTAGTTTAGTTTTATATAGGGTTGGTCAAACTTAAAAGAAAACCATACTAGTACACGTAAACATTAGACTGAGGCATCGCTTATATTAGTTACCACAGCCATGTTCTGGAATCCTATGCAAGCGCATGAACCACGACCGTGCGGTCGATCGAACGGTGCGTCACCGTGTCGCGCACGAAGGACATCCACCGAACCTTTTTGTGTGTGTGAAAACAATCCCCGAATATTACTCAACTTTTTTTCCTGGAAAAGTTCTTCATGATACAATATTTCCATATATTTGAATTTAGCTTCAGTTCGTGTTTATTTGGATTTGGACGTTTTAGGTGCGCCCTAGTTTTTTTAATACTGATTTTGTGTGTGTGGCTGAGAGAGAACGTGTGTATGTGTCCATATGTGTGTTGTGGCGGAAGGGCAATGTGAAGACGGTGTGTGTGATAGAGACATAGAGAGGTGTGAATGTGCAAATGATCATGCATGAGTGAGACATAGAGAGATGCCAATACGTTGTGTATACATGAGAGAACAGTCTTCTATTTGTACTTGTGTGTGTGTGAGAGAGAGAGAGGAGCATCCGTAACACAACAACCATCTCTCTCGATTCGTCCGTCCCTCGCACGATCGCATGTAACACATGCATCAACCATCTCTCTCGATTCGTCCGTCCCTAGCACGATCGCATGTAACACATGCATCAACGCACACGTTTTGACACCCTCGCCCGGCCCGTGCCCACCTCAAGGCCCGCACATCGCTCTCTATCTCGCACGCACAATCCCTTCGTGAAAACCCTATTTAGCATGTAGCTTGCCGTCACATACACACATTTATCTCCATAGGTTTGATTTCACACACACACACACACACACACACACACACACACACACACACACACACACACACACACACACACACACACACACACACACACACACACACACACACACACACACACACACACACACACACACACACACACACACACACACACACACACACACACACACACACACACACACACACACACACACACACACACACACACACACACACACACACACACACACACACACACACACACACACACACACACACACACACACACACACACACACACACACACACACACACACACACACACACACACACACACACACACACACACACACACACACACACACACACACACACACACACACACACACACACACCGCACACACACTCCCCCTCCCCCGAGCACACAATTCATCCCCATCCAAGGTTATATGGCGACCACTCTCCCTTGTGATTCTCTACACCCCAGCATGCACACCACCTCAATCTTCAAAGAGGGTATTGAGGAGATCGAAGACGGCGACCACACTGCACTAGAAAATGCGGGGCCATTTGGAAGCAGGATGATGTGATGACGGCTGACTGACTCCTGCCCCCCCCCCCTCTCCCGCACAAACTTACCAATCCCTCTCTCTCCCGCACAAAATTATCAATCCCTCAACCCCACGAGATGCTTCCCCTCTCATCCTTGTTTTTCCAGCTCTCTCACCAAACCTGTTGTCTCTTCTCCTTCCACGTGTACAGAATCCGGATGCACACGCATCTCACATATATTACATGTCTCCATCTTTCTCAGAGACCTAACTTCTTCCTCTCTCTTTCTCTCTCTATCTCTCTCTCTCGTTAGGTTTGTCTCTTACTCTCTCGTCCACATACATACAATATTTCCGCCTCTATCTGCTTCCATCTTCGCAAGCTCTCTCTACACGTTTCATTCACACATTGGGATGTGTTCAAAATGTTGCTTTTATAATGGATGATGTAGAGTTATGGTTGGTTTTGTTGCATCCTACAAAGTAATAACTATGAAATGCATTTAGATTCTCATTTGACTGGGATTATGTGAGTTTGAGCATATTGTGAAGTACTATAGACCTCGTATACATCTTGGAATTCAACAATGATTGTAACTATTGAATTGTATAGACCATTATATTCGAAGTCGGTAGCCTAATATATTTATTTCACAATTACAACAAATGATTAATTTACTACAAACTAAGAAAACAAATGTGTACTCCCTCCGTTTTTATTTAAGTCCGCGCATTAGCATTGGTCAAAGTCAAGTTTTGTAAACTCTAAGAAAATTTATAACAAAAAATATTAACATATACAATAACAAATAAATACCATTAAATTCAGTATTGAATGTATTTTCACATCATACATATCTTTTATGGTAAATGTTTATATTTTTCTATAAACTTGGTCAAACTTTAGGAAGTTTTACTTCGGTCAAACCTAATATGCAGAATTAATAAAAATGGTGGGAGTACTAGTAGTTAATAGTACTACTAACTGCTAGTACTACTCGCTAGTTGCTTGGCCCAATCACCCAACACGCCACACGGGGAGTTCAGTGTCACAAAATTTTGAGGTCGGCGGGAAAATCTCCCGTGACCCTGATTTGAGCAGTGCGAAGTTACCATCATAGCCTTCGAAACATGCCTACGGATGACGCTTGGTAAGGGGCTGTTTTGGTAACTTCAGGTTCACCCTACCCAGCCAACCCCACCCCGGCACCCAGAGTAGTATAAATGAATACTCCCCATTTACTATCCCCACCACGAAATAGACCCTCCACGGCACCGCATGAAGGAAATATGCCCTAGAGGCAATAATAAAGTTGTTATTTTATATTTCCTTATATCATGATAAATGTTTATTATTCATGCTAGAATTGTATTAACCGGAAACTTGATACATGTGTGAATACATAGACAAACAGAGTGTCACTAGTATGCCTCTACTTGACTAGCTCGTTGAATCAAAGATGGGTAAGTTTCCTAGCCATAGACATGAGTTGTCATTTGATTAACGGGATCACATCATTAGAGAATGATGTGATTGACTTGACCCATTCTGTTAGCCTAGCACTTGATCGTTTAGTATGTTGCTATTGCTTTCTTCATGACTTATACATGTTCCTCAGACTATGAGATTATGCAACTCCCGAATACCGGAGGAACACCCTGTGTGCTATCAAACGTCACAACGTAACTGGGTGATTATAAAGATGTTGTACAGATGTCTCCGATGGTGTTTGTTGAGTTGGCATAGACCGAGATTAGGATTTGTCACTCAGTGTATCAGAGAGGTATCTCTGGGCCCTCTCGATAATGCACATCACTATAGCCTTGCAAGCAATGTCTAATGAGTTAGTTGCGGGATGATGCATTACGGAACGAGTAAAGAGACTTGCCTGTAACGAGATTGAACTAGGTATGAGGATACCGACGATCGAATCTCGGGCAAGTAACATACCGATGACAAAGGGAACAACGTATGTCGTTATGCGGTTTGACCGATAAAGATCTTCAAAGAATATGTAGGAACGAATATGAGCATCCAGGTTCCGATATTGGTTATTGACCAGAGATGAGTCTCGGTCATGTCTACATAGTTCTCGAACCCGTAGGGTCCGCACGCTTAACGTTCGGTGACGATCGGTATTACGAGTTTATGTGATTTGATGTACCAAAGGTAGTTTGGAGTCCCGGATGTGATCACGGACATGACGAGGAATCTCGAAATGGTCGAGACATAAATATTGATATATTGGACGACTATATTCGGACACTGGAAGTGTTCCGGGTGGTTTCGGAGAAAACCGGAGTGCCGGAGGGTTACCGGAACCCCCCGGGGGAAGTTGGGCCTACATGGGCCATAGGGAAGAGGGAAGGCAGCCCACAAGGGGAAGCCATGACCCCTCCCTATAGGGAGTCCAAATTGTACTAGGGAGGGGGGAGCGCCCCCCCTTTCCTTCTCCTCTTCCTCTTCCTTCCTTTCCCCTTCCTCCTCCTAGCTGGACTAGGGAAGGGGGGAGTCCTACTCCTACTAGGAGGAGGATTCCTCCCCTCCTTGGCGCGCACCAACGGCTGCCGGCCTCCCCCCTTGCTCCTTTATATACGGGGGCAGGGGGGCACCCTAGAATACACAAGTTGATCATTGATCTGTTAGCCGTGTGCGGTGCCCCCCTCCACCATAATCCACCTCGGTCATATCGTTGCAGTGCTTAGGCGAAGCCCTGCGCTGGTAGCTTCATCATCATTGTCATCACACCGTCGTGCTGACGAAGCTCTCCCTCGACAAACTTCTGGATCTTGAGTTCGTGGGACGTCACCGAGCCGAACGTGTGCAGATCACGGAGGTGTCGTACTTACGGTACTAGGATCGATCGATCGTGAAGACGTACGACTACATCAACCGTGTTGTCATAACGCTTCCGCTTACGGTCTACGAGGGTACGTGGACAACACTCTCCCCTCTCGTTGTCATGCATCACCATTATCTTGCGTGTGCTTAGGAATTTTTTTGAAATTAGTACGTTCCCCAACAGTGGCATCCGAGCCAGGTTTATGCGTAGATTTTATATGCACGAGTAGAACACAAGTGAGTTGTGGGCGATAATAGTCATACTTCTTACCAGCATGTCATACTTTGACTTGGCGGTATTGTTGGATGAAGCGGCCCGGACCAACATTACGCGTACGCTTACGCGAGACTGGTTCTATCGACGTGCTTCGCACACAGGTGGCTGGCGCGTGTTAGTTTCTCCAACTTTAGTTGAATCGAGTGTGGCTACGCCCGGTCCTTGTTGAAGGTTAAAACAACACATACTTGACGAAAAATCGTTGTGGTTTTGATGCGTAGTTTCTTGCTCAGCCCGTAGCAGCCACGTAAAACTTGCAACAACAAATTAGAGACGTCTAACTTGTTTTTGCAGGGCATGTTGTGATGTGATATGGTCAAGACGTGATGCTAAATTTTATTATATGAGATGATCATGTTTTGTAATGGAGTTATCGACAACTGGCAGGAGCCATACGGTTGTCGCTTTATTGTATGAAATGCAATCGCCATGTAATTGCTTTACTTTATCACTAAGCGGTAGCGATAGTCGTAGAAGCAATAGTTGGCGAGACGACAACGATGCTACGGTGGAGATCAAGGTGTCGCGCCGATGACGATGGTGATCATCACGGTGCTTTGGAGATGGAGATCAAAGGCACTAGATGATGATGGCCATATCATATCACTTTTATTGATTGCATGTGATGTTTATCCTTTATGCATCGTATTTTGCTTAGTTCGACGATAGCCTTATAAGATGATCTCTCACTAAATTTCCAGGTGCAAGTGTTCTCCCTGAGTATGCACCGTTGCGAAAGTTTGTCGTGCCGAGACACCACGTGATGATCGGGTGTGATAAGCTCTACGTTCACATACAACGGGTGCAAGCCAATTTTGCACACGCAGAATACTCAGGTTAAACTTGACGAGCCTAGCATATGCAGATATGGCCTCGGAACACTGAGACCGAAAGAGGGATCGTGAATCATATAGTAGATATGATCAACATAGTGATGTTCACCATTGAAAACTACTCCATCTCACGTGATGATCGGACGTGGTTTAGTTGATATGGATCACGTGATCACTTAGATGATTAGAGGGATGTCTATCTAAGTGGGAGTTCTTTAGTAATATGATTAATTGAACTTTAATTTATCATGAACTTAGTACCTGATAGTATTTTGCATGTCTATGTTGTTGTAGATAGATGGCCCGTGCTGTTGTTCCGTTGAATTTTAATGCGTTCCCAGAGAAAGCTAAGTTGAAAGATGATGGTAGCGACTACACGGGCTGGGTCCATAACTTGAGGATTATCCTCCTTGCTGCATAGAATAATTACGTCCTGGAAGTACCGCTAGGTGCCAAACCCTCTGCAGGAGCAACACCAGATGTTATGAATGTCTGGCAGAGCAAAGCTGATGACTACTTGATAGTTCAGTGTGCCATGCTTTACGGCTTAGAACTGGGACTTCAACGATGTTTTGAACATCATGGAGCATATGAGATGTTCCAGGAGTTGAAGTTAATATTTCAAGCAAATGCCCGGATTGAGAGATATGAAGTCTCCAATAAGTTCTACAGCTGCAAGATGGAGGAGAATAGTTCTATTGGTGAGCATATACTCAAAATGTTTGGGTATAACAATCACTTGATTCAGCTAGGAGTTAATCTTCCTGATGAGAGTGTCATTGACAGAATTCTTCAATCACTGCCACCAAGCTACAACAGCTTCATGATGAACTATAATATGCAAGGGATGGATGTCACAACCCAGATTTGGTAGAATCCAAGTCTCTGTGCTTACTGTGCTATCCCTGGATCATAGCTAGCACACACAGTAACAAAAATGAATATCTGTAAGACATACATCATTCTACTACAACGGTAGATCCAGATATACATATATATAAAGCATACCTTAGGCACAGCTCAAGTTGGCAGATAATACAGCGGAATTATGCGTAGTCACTAAGTTAGGCTCCATCAACGCCACTGGGCTCGTTGAGTGTAGACCATAACCCTACCGTCTCTTAATCTGTCGAGATCTGCACATGACAGGTGCAGATAAGTACGTGGAATGTACTCGCAAGTTGCAGAGGAAAGTATAACATATTATATATGCAGGGTAAGTATTGGTGGATGTTTCCTTTGCATAAAGCCAATTTTCTCCTATAGTAAATTTTGTAAACTTCTTTTGAAATAGAAATAGTTTTTTGTATAAAAGGTAGGAGTGAGACACTTGGATATACGCACCAGTGCTCATTCTCCAAAATAGTTTAAATCATACATAAGGTTGAAGTGAAACACATTCACTGTGCTCATTCCTCAACTTTCCCTTCCCTTAAAACAGACTTTTAGAAAAGAGAGGGGAGATTCTTCTTCAGTCCAAGTCTTCAGTTGCTCAAAATTGCCCGTAACCGGGGGCACGGCTAATCGATTAGGTTAAACCCTCTGCAGAGGTCGTACACGTTCCCCACATGACACAATCAACCCCGTTTATCGTTACACACTTGGGTGTACGATTAGGAGGAGATTGTGATGAAGCCTTTCCGTAACAGCCCCCTAAACTGCCAAGCCGCCCGCAAGTTCGGCACAAAGGCCTCTCTCCGATGGCGGTCCTGGGGTAGGGTTTCCCGTTAGTACTAAGCTAAGCCAGAGCCCAAGTAGCATGTGGCTGTACTGGAAGCTACATTAAACTGTACTTGGAAGATCTCAGTCCCCTGGACGGCAATTGAAACGCCCTCGATGCGGCTATATCTCCCACGTGTCGAAGCACGACTTAGAGGCATAACCGCATTGAAAGCAATGTCGCAAGTGAGGTAATCTTCACACAACCCATGTAATACATAAGGGAAAGAGATACATAGTTGGCTTACAATCGCCACTTCACACAATACATGGGTAAAACATTACATCATACAGATACAATCAAGGTCCGACTACGGAACCAAAATAAAAGAAGACTACCCCAAATGCTACACAGATCCCCGATCGTCCCGACTGGGCTCCACTACTGGTCAACTGAAACGAAACAACACAATGCACAAAGATCTTCATCGAGCTCCTCCTTGAGCTCAGGTGCGTCACCTGCACGGTTTCATCGGTACTGCAAACTGGTTTTTGAAGTATCTCGTGAGTCACGGGACTCAGCAATCTCACACCGCGAGATCAAGACTATTTAAGCTTAAAGGTAGGACAGGGTAGTGAGGTGGAGCTGCAGCAAGCGACTAGCATATATGGTGGCTACATCGCAAATGAGAGCGAGAAGAGAAGGCAAAAGCACGGTCGAACAACTATGATCAAGAAGTGATCCTGAAACTACTTACGTCAAACATAACTCCAACACGTGTTCACTTCCGGACTCCGCCGAGAAGAGACCATCACGGTTACACACTTGTTGGTGTATTTTAATTAAGATCAACTTCGGTTTTCTACAACCGGACATTAACAAATTCCCATCTGCCACATAACCGCTGGGCACGGCTTTGAAAGATAATACCCTGCAGGGTGTCCCAACTTAGCCCATGATAAGCTCTCGCGATCAACGAAGGATATTCCTTCTCCCGGAAGACCCGATCAGTCTCGAATCCGGCTACAAGACATTTCACAGCAATAAAACAAGACCAGCAAAGCCGCCGGATGTGCCGACAAATCCCGATAGGAGCTGCACATATCTCGTTCTCGTGGCACACCGGATAAGCGAAGCGACAGGAACCGACGTAATCCATGTTGCCAAGGAATGGTCCCAAGACGGTGTTTAGTTTGGACCAACGCTCAAGGAGCACTCGCCCGGGGTTAAAATAAAGATGACCCTCGGGCCCGAAACCCAAGGGAAAAGGGCATAGGTGAGGCAAATGGTAAAACCAATGTTGGGCCTTGCTGGAAAAGTCTTATTCAAAGCGAACTGTCAAGGGGGTCCCATAAATCACCCGACCGCGTTAGGGACGCAAAATCCGGGAACATAACACCGATATGACGGAAACTAGGGCGGCAAGAGTGGAACAAAACACCAGGCATAAGGCCGAGCCTTCCACCCTTTACCAAGTATATAGATGCATTAATTAAATAAGATATATTGTGATATCCCAACAAGTAAACATGTTCCAACAAGGAACAACATCTCCATGTTCCAACAAGGAACAAACTTCATCTTCACCTGCAACTAACAACGCTATAAGAGGGGCTGAGCAAAGCGGTAACATAGCCAAACAACGGTTTGCTAGGAAAAGATGGTTAGAGGTTTGACATGGCAATGTGGGTGGCATGATATAGCAAGTGGTAGGCATCGAAGCATAGGCATAGCAAAAGAGCGAGCATCTAGCAAGCAAAGATAGAAGTGATTTCGAGGGTATGGTCATCTTGCCTGAAATCCCGCAAGGAAGAAGAACGAATCCATGAAGAAGACAAACGGACGAGGTCGAAAGAATCCTCACAACTCCGGAACGAAACCGAAGCTAACGAGAGAAGCAAACCGGAAACAAACAAACAACATAGTAAACAACCATCACATAAACATGGCATGATGCACAATCAAGTATGATGCATGTCCGGTTTAATGAGGCATGGCATGGCAATATGCACAAACAACACTACAAGTTAAGTGGAGCGCAATATGCAACGAGTTGCATATTGACAAAACTTCACAACATTTATTTAGTTCACTCTTGTTAGGCTACCCAACAATATTAAATGTTGTTAAACATGGCAAGAGGTGAAGCATAATGAAACTATCTATCTAGGCAAGTTTAAATGAGGCCGGAACCAACAAACAACAATTCCGGAAAATCCCCATATGCAAATTATGGATTCGGAACAGATCTGACCTAAAGCATATTTTAGAGTTGTTAAACATGCAAAGCAAGTATACCATGTTAAACTAGGCATTTTTCTACCCCATTTACATATATAATTTATTTAAAATGGAGCTACGGTTATTTAGTTATGAAATAAATCATTTTAGCATGGCATTTAAGCAAATTAAAGCAAACAACAATTATAAACATATTAATGTTGTTATCATGATGCGGATGACATGTGCAAGTTTTATGCAATATTATGAAAACGTTATCATGAGCATGATATGAAGCATTATGTCACCGTGGTGGAAGAAAGGGGTGCCACGGCAACGAATCCGAAAATGGTGCCACGCAACATATCGGTTCCGATAACTCGATTGAGATACCGATGCAAAGGAAAGCGTGACGGAAGCGAGTCATGCAAGATGGTGGGGGTGATCCCGGATTCCGGGTTCCCACGGAACGGTAGAATGGCAAAAGAGGGGCATCGCAAGGATGATTCGAACACGGCGGTCGTCACGGTGGTTATACCTTCGAAGCGAGAAATCGGGACGGAAAGCGTTTCGTAGAGGGAAGTAGACGTTCACGGGTCGTCGAGGGAAGTAGAGGAAGTAGTCGTTCTCGCGTTCGATGGTAGTGGTACATCTCGTCATCGGAGTAGTGGTACACACGAAGGTAGTCGAACTTGACGGTTCCGTTACACAGGTCTTCGGCGACGGTAGTTGTACACGTTTTTCGTAGATGTTCGAAGAGGGACTTGGCGCATCCGATGTCTCCGGGGTCGACGGTAGTGGTACACGTGTCATCGGGGTACTTGTCGTTTTCCGGTCTTGGCGATTCGGGTTTCCGTAGGGGTACTTGTCGCATCATCGTGGAAGTAGTCATTCGGGCTTCCGTGCGGACTTGGCGTCTTCGCGCGTAGGGGTACGTGTCGTTAACCACCTCGGATGTAGTCGTACATGATCGTCATCGCACAGGGTTCGAAGTCGTACACTCTCCGTAGATGTTCATGGTCACGGCGAGGGACTTGACGCGTCGTTGTGGTACTTGGCAAAATCACAGAGAAGATGCATGGCGTTCCTGGTATGGTCTTGGCGCCCAAGGTTCGGTGGTTGAACACGGCAGGGCAGCTCGGATGCATCACCTCCTGGGGGTCGCCGACGGCGGCGGGTGGCGATGGGCATGGTGGTCGCGAGGAGGCGATGAGGAAGGGGCCGGCTTGGGGGCCGCCGAAGTTACTGCTGGCGGCGAGGAGAGGGCCGCAGGGACGGGAGAGGAGGCAGGGGGCGCCGAGGAGGAGGGTTGAGGGCGACGGCGCTCCTCCTTGAGCTCGTCGGCGACGAGGAGAACACCGGGGGGCGCGGCGAGGTGGTCCTGGCCCGGTGGCGAGCCGAACGGAGGCGGGAGCAAGGGGAGGAACACGGAGGCGCGGCGAGGGGCTCCTGGGGACGCGGGGGAAGAAGAAGAGAGGCGGCGAGGGAGATGGGATCGGGAGGAGGCCGAGGGGATCGGGCGTGGGCGGCGGAAGGAGGATGGAGGGGATCGAGCAGGGGGGGTTCGGCGAAGCGGCGGCGAGGGAGGACGAGGGAGAGAGTGAGGGAATCGAGGGAGAGAGCGAGGGGATCGGGACTGAGCGAGGCAATGGGGGCGACGAGGGGATCGGGCAGGGAGCGGCGCTAGGAGGAGGACGAGGGGAGATGGGGTCTTGCGGGCTAGGGTTAGGTAGGTTGGGCCTTGGGGTTTGATGGGCCGGCCTAGTGGAGGCGCTAGGTGGAGAGGAGAAAGGCCAGGGACCATAGAGGCTGGCCGGCCTGGAGGGAGGCGCGGCTGGGCCTAGGATCTCTTCTCTCCTCTCTCTCTTATATATATATAGCAGAAAAACCAATAAAGAGAAGAAAAGAAAGAGAGGGTAGAGGAAGAAGTTGGACATGGGGATAATTTTCCCGGGCTCACAAAAATATGAGGAATTTAACAAAAATGATCCAAGGATTTTTGGTGGAACTCCGGAAAATGATAGAATAAAAAAATGGCAAGGTTTTGAGAACAACTCGGAGCAGAAAAAGGCATGGGATTTTTGCAAGTGTGTTATGGTGAATTCCAAATTAATGGAATAAATTATAATAGCTCCATAACTATTAGGAGGATATGTTATAAAGAGAAAACACCATGTGAATCCCTCGGTTTAAATGGATCGAGAAATCCATGCAATTTATTTAGTTGGGTTTTAAAAATTAATGACATGATGGCATGATGAATGCAAGAGATGACAAGATGAATGCACAACCAAAACAAATCACATGGCAAAACTCGGAAACCCTGGAAGGCAACTGAAGCTCCGGTCTTGGGGCGTCACAGCAATCCCCACCAAAAACCTGTGTGCAAGACCCCAGTCGGGCGCATTCATCAGAAGACCCGATGGGCGCAATCACTTGTAGACGCTCCGTCAATACCATTCCGCCCGAGGAGTAGAAGTAAAATGATATATATATATATATATATATATATATATATATATATATATATATATATATATATATATATATATATATTCTTTTAAAAAATAGTTTCACAAACGTTGCTCTAAAAAGAGCAAGGTTAAAGGTTAAAAATAAGTTTTGTTTTCATACCACCCATTTTGTGCAAGCGCGGCCAAGCATGGTGGTGATTCTTTATGGCTCCAGATAAAAATAACACTTTGCAAAACTTTTATGAAACATGCATAGTGTTAAAAATTAAAGAGATATGCATAGTATGAAAATATAGGTCAGGGCATGATCAAATTGCAACTTGCCTTTGGTTTCGCAGTAACAAGGTTCTACCTCCTCGTAGAATTTACCTTCGCACTCGTCGTAATCTAACGCGATAAATAACTCAAGTAAGACGCTCGGCATATCCACATTCACATAACAATGGTGCAAGCAAGCATTCAACATACAATAAAAATCCAAATGAAGATCCAAATAACAACACAATTATTCAGTTGCCACTATCATAATTTTTAGGGCATTGTTAAGGTTGACATAGGATCAAGTGTGGTCTTGAAAGAAAATATGACATAGTCATATTCTAGGGTCGGATAATATTGATACTAAGTGAGGATTATGGTTTGAAGGGTTGTGAGACCAAGTTCATACGACAAATTTATCACAAGACTATTCGGAATATTTGACTTGGGTAAACGGCAATGGTATGGCATAGGTTTCGAGATAAAAGAATTAAATCCAACTCTAGATTTTTGTCGTGGTTCAAATGACCAGAGAGGTTTTCTAGGGATCAATCTAAGAGATTTATCCTAGGATTAAATTTTTAGTTCAACGAAGTTTTTAAACGATGACCAACGAAGGTCAAATTAAGGTGTTGATGATAAAACAACATCTAAACTATGTTGGAAAACTAATCCATCAGTTCCAACAGAAAGGTTAGGTCCTAAGGTCCAACTTCCATATATAAAATATTTTTATATGATTTACTGAATAAAAGATATAGCAGAAATACCCAATTTCGTATTTAAACAATTATTTAGGAACGAAGGAAGTAAATTATAGTTTACTCAAAGGTGAAATTATATATTTTTATAATAAACTAGAGATTCCAACAAATCCGGGGATATCTTATTTGTTAAAATCGGACATACAGTTTAGGAGATATGAATTTCCGAAGTTTGGATATTTTCCTGAGAATGAATTACGGAATTAAGAGAGAAGCTCACCGGAGTTGGTCGCCGCTGATGAGGAAGATGGTGGTTCGGGCGTGCTCTGGCGAATTATGAGTGGCGGACGGTGGAGAGATGGTGATGGAGAATTCAATGGACTCTGTAAGGATCTCGGGAGCTTTCTCCTTCACTCGACAGAAGCGGCTGAAGTTGCGCACGGCGGCAGTGAGCCTCGGTTCTCGCGGTTCTCGTTCTCCTGCTGCGAAATAGAGAGGGAAAAAGGGTCACCGAGATGCGCATCAACAAGGGAAAGAGAAAGGTGGAGGATTTGGGGTTTGGGGTACCTCGGTCGCGACGGAATCCTCGTCGGACTTTGATGCTATTGTTGAACTCCGGCAAGCAATTGCTCGCGCAGGAGAGCGACAGAGAGAGGGGTTTCTGGCTTAGGGATGGTGAGATATGTTGTGCTTTCCGGGGTCCTATTTATAGGGGAAGAGGTAGCTCACCCTGGCCTTTAATGGCTGATTGTGCAGGAACGTTTCACGGATCCGTTCGTCCAATTAAAGCAATGAAGTTGAGCTTTAATTTCCTGAATGAGTTCTCCTGACATTCCTCTTTAATTTTCGTGTTGGTGGCAAGTTGAAAGGATGGCTTTGATTAGCACTAAAGGGAGAGGAAGTGGTGGAGGTGCCATGCCTGTCTCTGTGTGTTCCTGAAGATTGAACGAACAGAGAGGTAGACGAAGACCAGCGCATGGGCCTGCGCTAAGTGAAAGAGAAATGGGCCTTAGTGGGAAAGGTGGCCCAAGGGCAAAGAGAAAAAAAAACAATAGAAGAGATGGATGGGCTAGATGGGCTGATAGAGAGAAAGCATAACTAATAACAATATTAGGCTAGATAATCAATGAATAAATTGCTCGCTCTCTCAGAATTATTATTTAGATCTGAGAAAAATGTTCACATATTCTGATTGATTATTTCTAGCCTAGGAAAAGTGGTTTCATAAATAATAAGCAATAATTTTGTGTACGTACATGTTTCGATAATGCACCATAGGCTTCATAATTTTACCAACATAGTTCTTAGTATCTTATGAATGCCAAAAATTCCAAAGAAGAAATATTAAATACTTCCAATCATAGTTCTGGAGAAGTCACATTATCTCCTCTCATTTGTATTTATTTATTTAGTAACTTGGAAATATTTATATGACACTATAACTCCAAATAAGATCCATCTTCAAATAGAAATCCAAATTCAAAAGAACTTCAAATGAAATATTTATTCGCCACATTTTGAGAAAGTCATTTTATTCCCACTCCATATTTTTATTTGTGGTTTCAAAATATTTCATAGGTGTCCAAAAGAAAAGCAATTGGATGAAATATTTGGAACAAGAATCAAAAGGTTTTAATTTACCATGAAAATCATAGCAATTCACTCAATGATATCTTATTATTATCATTCCAAAATTTGGAAAATTTTGGGATGTTACAAACTACCACCCTTAAAAGAAATCTCGTCCCCGAGATTTGAAGAGGCTAGCAAGAAATAGGTTAGGGTTTGGGTTCCTTGGGTTACTTCCCGAGGGTTTGGTCATATCATCTAAAGGTTTGCGGTTTATCCTTTTGCCTCCTGTCTTGAGAAAATGTCTTCTATTAATTCAATTCCGTGTATTCCAGTTCTTTGGCATGCCTAAGTCTGAGACTTCTGGCACCATTATGGAGTCTCTGCTAATCTATCGTATGACCCAATTATCCTTCGAGGGTGTTCGGGTGCTACCACCCTTAAGTACAACTTGTAGGGATTTCCGGAATTTCTTTATTCCATGATGGTTGCAATCAAGCACCTCTGGCCAGAACTGAGCCTTGGCTCAAAAGAACAGGTCTTCACTCAAAGTCTATAATTTCCAGAACTACCTATCGAGACTCTCATGGGGGTTAATGAATTATCTTCCAATGGAACTCCTGGAAGATCTTCGTGTTTACTCCTCATCATTTAGCCTACGCTAGGCACGATTGCCTATTTCTAGGGGTAATATGACTTACCATTCTATGGTTTTGGGCTTGTCGTATTGACACTCAACTAGGTTCTCATGGCTCTCTGATTTACCAATCAAACATACGGGGTATATAATAAGAGTCTCCGGTATGGTGATCAATCCATCCCGTACTCAAATCATTACCTCATATGTAGATTAGCGAATCGCGTGTTCTAACACTCGGTCATTCTCACTCCTGTTTAAGAGGTCTTCACCTGCAACACTAATAAAACGCTTTTGGGTGACGTTGTTCCTACACATGTGTGTATAACTTACATGCGAGAAATAGCAGAACTTTTGTGTGCCAAAGTTGCATTCTCCTTACGAATAGATTCCTTATTACATCCTTTAACCTCTCATACAACTTCAAGTTCAGAAACATAGCTTATTACAAGTGCTGCCATCCACATAGATTGGTATGGTTAAGCATTTATCCTCCAACCTTATTCATTTGTTCTCCTTGAGAAGCTTTAGTCCAACTGAAATTGTGCGATGTAATCCTTGAAGTCATTAATCCTTTGTTTCTTCGCGGCGGCCATGAACTTCATGTCCATCAGCTCAGCATATACTTCCCTCAAGTACTCTTGGGCATGACGGAGTCTGGCTTCAAGGATTTTCCCAATCTGACGTATGGCTTCCATGGCAGCTTCACAAACAGAGTCGAAGAAGGTGGTTCGAGGTACTCGGGAAATGAAAAAGTATTGCCTAGTAGTCTTTGGACAAACTCTTTTTTCACGGAAGAGGTGTACTTCCACATACCAAAGTTCCACTCCGTTTTCAATGAAAGGATAACCCTTGTAGACTGCATCTCCTTCAAGGTGAATATGTCCCATCATATCCTTCAGGATTTTTGGAAAATCATGGTCACTAGTCAAAGTCATGATCATTTCTGGGCCCTTGTGGAATGACTCGAAAAGGGTTGCCATCTGCAGGTGAAAAGGAAAGGTAGAGTTCAAAACAAAAGGTATGTATCTCCTTCGAAGAAATGTGGTTGTTTCCATGAGGAAACGTTTAGTGGTTGGTTCGTCTATGGTTTAAGGTTTTGGTCTAGGTGAGATAGAGCTTAGGAAGGAAAAGAGATGGACACACACACGCCATAATCAACAAACCAACTCATATCTCAATGTTCTTAGCGTTTATAACAGGCTCGTTTACTACGGTTTCGTCCTGAAGTCTTCAATCCTTCAGTTCTTGGAAGTCTTCAGTGTGTGATGCTTCACCCGTTTGAAGGTATCCTACTAATCATCCGTAACTTGCACCTCTAAAGGTTGAATTAAATAGTACATACCTACGGAATTCATATCCTAATAACGCAAGATTTTAAATCATACAACTCAAATGACAACAACATCAAATCAATGGCGAGGAACTCCAATAAAACTCCAAATTCACTCACAAATTTCATTCAAACAATTCTTATGGTACCTTCATCCACATGAGTTGGCATGGTCGGGCACACTAATCGCACTCTTTCGTTTATTTCACAACTCTCATGGTGGCTTGGATTCAAGTAGGATATTCCTTGGTAGTGGTAATCTTCAGCTTCTTCATATCCATCTTAGTCTGGAGTGTCCTGAGTTCTTCTTCAACCTCTTGGATGTAAACTCCAGTACCGAACACTCCTTCGCTTAGCATCAATTCCATGAAGTAACCTTTAGGCTCTTGAAAATCCATTCAAATATCAGTGTCAAAGTCATTGGAGTCTCAGAGGTTGGTCATCTAAGTTTTTTGAGGGCAGACGAGAGCTTAGTAAAGAAAAGAAGAGGATACGAGAATACGTGTCGGTGCTATTGAAAAGATAAGTTGTTCCTATCAAGGTTTTCCTATTTCTAAACCATTTTCTAGGGTCACGTCCTACAATCAACGTATGCTCTGATACCATTTTGTCACGACCCGGATTTGGTAGAATCCAAGTCTCTGTGCTTACTGTGCTATCCCTGGATCATAGCTAGCACACACAGTAACAAAAATGAATATCAGTAAGACATACATCATTCTACTACAATCAACCCCGTTTATCATTACACACTTGGGTGTACGATTAGGAGGAGAACGTGACGAAGCCTTTCCGTAATAGCCCCCTAAACCGCCAAGCCGCTCGCAACTTCGGCACGAAGGCCTCTCTCCGATGGCGGTCCTGGGGTAGGGTTTCTCGTTAGTACTAAGCTAAGCCAGAGCCCATAGTAGCATGTGGCTGTACTGGAAGCTACATCAAACTGTACTTGGAAGATCTCAGTCCCCTGGACGGCAATCCCCACCGAAAACCTGTGTGCAAGACCCCAGTCGGGCGCATTCACTGCAAGACCCCGATGGGCGCAATCACTTGTAGACGCTCCCGTCAATACCATTTCGCCCAGTGAGTAGAAGTAAAATGATATATATATATATATATATATATATATATATATATATATATATATATATATATATATATATAATTTTCCTTTTAAAAAATAGTTTCACAAACATTGCTCTAAAAAGAGCAAGGTTAAAGGTTAAAAATAAGTTTTGTTTTCATCCCACCCATTTCGTGCAAGCGCGGCCAAGCATGGTGGTGATTCTTTATGGCTCTAGATAAAAATAATACTTTGCAAAACTTTTATGAAACATGCTAGTGTTAAAAATTAAAGAGATATGCATAGTATGAAAATATAGGTCAGGGCATGATCAAATTGCAACTTGCCTTTGGTTTCGCAATAACAAGGTTCTACCTCCTCGTAGAATTCACCTTCGCGCTCGTCGTAATCTAACGCGATAAATAACTCAAGTAAGATGCTCGGCATATCCACATTCACATAACAATGGTGCAAGCAAGCATTCAACATACAATAAAAATCCAAATGAAGATCCAAATAACAACACAATTATTCGGTTGCCACTATCATAATTTCTAGGGCATTGTTAAGGTTGATATAGGATCAAGTGTGGTCTTGAAAGAAAATATGACATAGTCATATTCTAGGGTCGGATAATATTGATACTAAGTGAGGATTATTGTTTGAAGGGTTGTGAGACCAAGTTCATACGACAAATTTATCACAATACTATTCGGAATATTTGACTTGGGTAAATGACAATGGTATGGCATATGTTTCAAGATAAAAGAATTAAATCCAACTCTAGATTTTTGTCGTGGTTCAAATGACCAGAGAGGTTTTCTAGGGATCAATCTAAGAGATTTATCCTAGGATTAAATTTTTAGTTCAACGAAGTTTTTAAACAATGACCAAAGAAGGTCAAATTAAGGTGTTGATGATAAAACAACATCTAAACTATGTTGGAAAACTAATCCATCAGTTCCAACAGAAAGGTTAGGTCCTAAGGTCCAACTTCCATGTATAAAACATTTTTATATGATTTACGAAATAAAAGATATAGCAGAAATACCCAATTTCGTATTTAAATAAAAACTAAATTATAATTTACTCAAAGGTGAAATTATATATTTTTATAACAAACTAGAGGTTCCATCGAATCCGGGGAGTTAAAATCGGACATACGGTTTAGGAGATATGAATTTCCGAAGTTTGGATATTTTCCTGAGAATGAATTACGGAATTAAGAGAGAAGCTCACCGGAGTTGGTCGCCGGTGATGAGGAAGATGGTGGTTCGGGCGTACTCTGGCGAATTAGGAGTGGCGGACGGTGGAGAGATGGTGATGGAGAATTCAATGGACTCTGTAAGGATCTCGGGAGCTTTCTCCTTCACTCGACAGAAGCGGCTGAAGTTGCGCACGGCGGCAGTGAGCCTCGGTTCTCGCGGTTCTCGTTCTCTTGCTGCGAAATAGAGAGGGAAAAGGGGTCACCGAGATGCGCATCAACAAAGGAAAGAGAAAGGTTGAGGATTTGGGGTTTGGGGGTACCTCGGTCGCGACGGAATCCTTGTCGGACTTTGATGCTATTGTTGAACTCCGGCGAGCAATTGCTCGCGTAGGAGAGCGACACAGAGAGGGGTTTCTGGCTTAGGGATGGTGAGATATGTTGTGCTTTCCGGCGTCCTATTTACAGGGGAAGAGGGGGTCGGTACGGGGAGATCAAGGGAGCTCACTGTGGCCTTTAATGGCTGATTGTGCAGGAACGTTTCACGGATCCGTTCATCCAATTAAAGCAACGAAGTTGAGTTTTAATTTCCTGAATGAGTTCTCTTGACATTCCTCTTTAATTTTCGTGTTGGTGGCAAGTTGAAAGGATGGTTGTGGTTAGCACTAGAGGGAGAGGAAGAGGTGGAGGTGCCATGCCTGTCTCTCTGTGTTCCTGAAGATTGAACGAACAGAGAGGTAGACGAAGACCAGCGCATGGGCAAGTGAAAGAGAAATGGGCCTTAGTGGGAAAGGTGGCCCAGGGGCAAAGAGAGAAAAAAAAAAACAATAAAAGAGATGGATGGGCTAGATGGGCTGATAGAGAGAAAGCATAACTAATAACAATATTAGGCTAGATAATCAATGAATAAATTGCTCGCTCTCTCAGAATTATTATTTAGATTTGAGAAAAATGTTCACATATTCTGATTGATTATTTCTAGCCTACGGAAAGTGGTTTCATAAATAATAAGCAATAATTTTGGGTACGTACATGTTTCGATAATGCACCATAGGCTTCATAATTTTACCAACATAGTTCTTAGTATCTTATGAATGCCAAAAATTCCAAAGAAGAAATATTAAATACTTCCAATCATAATTTTGGAGAAGTCACATTTTCTCCTCTCATTTGTATTTATTTATTTAGTAATTTGGAAATATTTATATGACACTATAACTCCAAATAAGATCCATCTTCAAATAGAAATCCAAATTCAAAAGAACTTCAAATGAAATATTTATTCGCCATATTTTGAGAAAATCATTTTATTCCCACTCCATATTTTTATTTGTGGTTTCAAAATATTTCATAGGTGTCCAAAAGAAAAGCAATTGGATGAAATATTTGGAACAAGAATCAAAATGTTTTAATTTCCCATGAAAATCATAGCAATTCTGTCACACCCTGATTTTCATGCCACTACACTTAAGCTAACAATCATGATAAAAATGTGGTTTGACAAAAACTTTTGAGTGTTTTGGACCTTGCCTTGATTGGTTTTTGTCTGCTGTTTGCAAGTGCTCTAAAAATCAAATAAATCCTCCAACTCCTATACTTCATCTCCTTGCTCCAAACTCTTAAACCAATGATCATGCCATGTGTATAGGACATCAAAATAATTTCTTACAAAAATAATTTGGCCAAATAGTATTTTTAAAAATTAGTTTTCCAAAAACCCCTGAATTGAGGATTACACTGCATGTACTTGATTTGGGTGTGAAAAATCTTTAAAAATGTATATTTGGAACCTATTAGATATAGGATTCCCATAAACCACAAAAATATAATTATTTAAAAATATTTGACAAAAATCAGGGAAACTCAGTGGGCATATATTTCCCATACATAAGAGTTTCAACACATGGTCATGTTCAAAGCATTGGACAAAACCTCCCAAAACAATTTTTGCCCATTTCAAGGATTTGAAATATTTCTACAGGAAATATTTTAATAAAAATCCATGGAAAATCTAGCAAGTCACAAATGCATATTGTGATCACCTTGCAAAGCCTCATGTCAATCAAGGTCATTTTGGTTCACCAAAGTGCCCCAAAACCCTTCCTGTCCAGAACCAAATTTGAACAACTTTCTACTGCCAACTTTCTCTCCTTGACCCCAACTTTTGTGAGCATGTTCACATGACCAAATTAGGCCACTACACCAAGTGGTGCATCAAGGAGAAGTGATTTGCTCAACTAGGTCTACACAAGTCCATTTCTGTTGATTTCTAGGGTTTACAAAAGTTACATTGTGAACTTTGCCAAAATGAGCTCAAAGTTGGTGGAAGGCCCTAATTGTATGTGCCATTTCACCTTGTGGAGTCTCATGCCAAATGGAATTCGTTTACCTGCCCAAACCAACAACAAACACCTTCTGCCACCTTACCAAAATTCCATTTTTGACCACTTTCACTAATCTCCATGACCCTATCTTTTTACCACAACCCCTCCTAGTTCCCTTCTACCTCCAGTAAAAAGCTCCAACCCTGGTTCAATAATTGAGGAGGGTGAAACCCTGGTTTAGCCCTCCCTTTTCACCATGGCAGCACC
This sequence comes from Aegilops longissima, assembly GCA_021605205.1. Lineage (NCBI taxonomy): Eukaryota > Viridiplantae > Streptophyta > Magnoliopsida > Poales > Poaceae > Aegilops > Aegilops longissima. The sequence continues at coordinate 121,152,410 of CM038680.1, forward strand.
TCTTTTCCCTCCCCCTTCTTTCTTATGGACTTGCCTTAACTACTAAGCTTTATGGAGCATATCATAAACTCCCAGGAGCTAGTGGACAGGCTTGGCCACGCGCAGGAAGCCATTTGCATGCCATGGCATGCAATGGCAGCTGGCTTCTGGCCTTCTGAGGCACCAGGCACTTGTAGCCGCCCTCGCCCGATGCTCCCGTCGACCTTGGGCGCCGGGAACGTGTCCCCCGAGGCCGCCTCGGCGTGCGTGACACGCTACGCGGTCGGCCCCCTCCTCCTTATCTCTCCTTTGAGCCCGTCGTCGCGTGCCCGAGCACCGCCCGACTCGGCCACTCCCTGGCCATGCGGCTGGCCCGCCTCTGACCTCGCCCCGCTCCCCCTCTCACCTCCCTCGCTCCTGGACGGACTCCACGTGCGCCACTGACCCAGCCTGGCCCCTCCCGACGGTCTCCAGGACCGATTCCGCGGGCACCCGCGAGCACGGCTCGCGGTGCACCATGGCTTTGCCAAATAGAGCCTCGTCGAGCCCCTCTTTTGACGCCCGTCGCTCTCTCTCTCTCTCCCATACACCTCCCAGACCGACCACACCTCCTCCCGTGCCTTCTCCCTCCTCCTCTGCCGCCATTGCCGCCTCGGACCCCCACTCAAATTTGAGCCGCCCCGGCCTCCCTTCCTCCTCTAAACCAGTCCGTGGCACCCCCCAAGCCTCCACGGAGCTCCCCTGCGCTCCATCTTCTCTTCCTGACGGCCGTAGCATCGACCTCGTCCTCGCTAGGACTCCAGTCGCCGCGCCCAATGTCTCTCCCCTTCCCGAGCTCCTCAGCAGGAGTAGAGCACATGGGCGGGTGCGTCTCGCCGCGCTGAACACTCCGGTGTGAAGAACATCGCCGGGGACCGCCTGGGTCACCAGCACGATCGACGGTCGATCCCCTCTGCCTCCGCTTCGGTCGCAGGCGGGGAGGAAGACGACCGCCCCGCCAGCTGGCAGGGGCCCCACTTGCCAGCGAAAAACCGCAAGGGCCCGTGCGGTTTAAGTGGAGATGGCTCCGGCCTTAACCGCCTCCCCCCGAGCGAAGACGTATTCCGTGAGGCCGCCTTCGACGTGGCCTCCCAGCGAGCGCGCGCAAGAGGCTGGGCCAGGCCCAGTGCATTGCCCCGCTAAGTCTCGCCCAGTGCACGTTGCTGCCTCCCTAGATCCAGCCCATTTAGGTAAATCCCTTTTCTTTTTCTTTTTCTTTTTCTATGGACTAGTAAAATCCATAGAATATTCTAATTAACTCCTAATTTGATGATTCAAATTTCTAGTGACTCTATAAATCATGATCTACCTGTTGGTGCAACATTCACATTTTTCCAGAGACTTTTTCTTCACAAACATTTATCAAATCTTGTTTTTCCTATTTTTGTGATGAACTTTAGAAAATCCCAGAGAGCTCAAAATTGATCCAAATGCCATGATTCAAATTCCTAGATGCTTCTAAGTTCATAACTTAGTTTATGAACATTTTTCTTAATACTTTCTGTACCCCACAAAATAATGAGCTATTTCTTCATGTTTGTCAACTTTGCAAATCCATAGAATATTCATTTGAACTCCAAATCCAGTGAAAGCAACTCCTAGATGCTTCTAAAATCATGTCTTGCTAAATGGGTGCCTTTGCTCATTTTTCAAAAATATGTTTCTGTACACTTCTTACAAATCCATAAACCCCTTGATTCCATCATATCAAAATGTTCAGAAATATCCACTGGTCCAATTCCAATGAAACCACTCTGGTTATTTTTCATATAACCAGAGAAGTCCTAGAAAAGTCAAATTAATATTTTTAGAGCACTTTTATTTTCTGCCTTTTTGTGTTGCTTATTATGGTTGCTTTCGACGATAGTTGACGAAGTAGAGGAAATGCTCGGAGTTGAACTAGAAGACTTGAAGACTCTGATGAACCAGACAAGCAGCCCTTTGACCATGTCTATGAAACCCTTTTTATGCATGTCATATAGCACCATATTGTTGTTGCAACAGAATCATGATGAGGTGGTAACAACTTTGATGGTTTGCCACCATACTTCCTCGTTGATACTTGCATTGTGCATGACCCTACCTTCTTATGAGGGTTATGACGGTGGGGGTAGATAGGATGCTAAGTAGTGCTATGCAAAAAGGGACGGGTATATGCATGGTGAAGGACAAAGTATTTTCAAAGGACTTTTCGAAAACCCCGTCGGGTGCCACTTATGCCCGAGGGAGATGATGAGATGGGTAACCACTTGATGACGAAGTGGTGTACCGAGGCAAGTGTGTGTGGTTTTCAAAAACGGATTAGATTTAAGATTTGTCGACTGTCCCAACCTTACATGCGCAACCACTCTACCCTTGTATGGGAAAGGGCATTATTGATTACCTAGGCCGATACTAGCTTGGAGCCCGCATTACTAGTGACGGGGAGAGTTGGTGCTCTCTCTCGACGGGTCGTGCTGTAGGGCGGCCATGACTATTTTTACAGGGCACCAGATACACCGTTGCGTCCCCTCTCGGATGTTACGATCTCAAGTGAGTCTCGTATGATGTACATCGTGAGGATACAGAACAACGAGTGGACTCCTTGTTAGTGTCGTCTAGGGAAAGGTAGTGATCGGGTGCTTACCCCGGGTACTTGAGGTATCGCGAGTCGTGGATGACACGGAAGTTCCCCGGATCTTGTGGGTAAAGTGTGCAACCTCTACAGAGTGTAAAACTATTCGAATAGCCGTGTCCACGGTCAAGGACAGTTGGGCGGTGCTGCTTAAACTACGTCCAGAGCTTCGCAAACCAGTGTATGTGTTTGGATGATTGGGGAGAACTACTTGGGTCAAGTCAAGGGACTTGACATGATTGAGTTGGGTTGATGCCCACTCTATTTATGTTGATATCTGTAACCTGTCCTCATGGTTACTTGAATTCTCCTGATGCATGTCTTACAAGTTGTTGAACATGTCATTGCACTCAAAACTAGCTTTCTGCAAAAATTTACCTATATCATGCATTGTTGTATCTTGAACCAATACATGGGTTGCTTGCGAGTACATTCAAAGTACTCATTGGCTTGCCACTGGTTATTTTATTAGCCAGGCATGAAAGAACAGGATATAATGAAGAGTACTGTCGGATTTCGGGTTCCGACAGACCGTTGAGGTTCGAACACTGGGGTGCGCGCGGAGATCCAACCCTCCACCGTCTCGTACCTCGCCGAACCGCAGGGACCTAAACTACTAAAAAGAAGTGCACAAGAGACACAAGATTTATACTAGTTCGGGCCACCATTGTGGTGTAATACCTACTCTAGTTTGTGGTGTGGTGGATTGCCTCTTGGGCTGATGAGGAACAGTACAGGGAAGAACAGCCTCGCGAGGGTTTGTTCTTGGTGGGTGTGATGAACTGCTAGGTGGTGTCCCGTCGCTCTAGCTTGAGGATCGGGTCTCTATCTCTCTCTGGATTCCAAATGCCAGATCCCCTCTATCCTTGCGATCCCTCCAATCCTTGCGATCCCTCCACTCTGAGTGTGGCTACTCCTATTTATAGGCGAAGGCCGTGGGCGTCTTCCCAAATATTGAGCGGGAAGGGCGCCAAAAATTGGCCATTTTGAAGGGGAACAGCGGGTACACTTATCCTGACTAAAGTTGGTCCTCGCCTGCCAAAGGCTCTGGTGATGACGCCTGCTTGGGCTCCATGATGACTCCCTTCCAGGCATTGGGGCTGGTCTTGGTCTTGTTGCACCGAAACGGATGCCTTTGCTTGATGCTCTCGCCTGCGCTTGCTCCCTTTGCACCAAAGGGGAAAGGAGGACGCTGCGCGGCTGGCGCCCGACTGGCGCCATCGGTCGTCATGGCTTGCGTCACGGGCACCTTGCGAGGTACCCTGCCTTGAACTCTCCGCCTCCTCATGAGCCAACCTGACGAGGCCGTGCCTGAGGAAGCTCCTGGTCGTCCGCCCCGCGAGGCTTGGCCCCTCGCGAGGGTCTTGAGCTTGTGTTGAAGAAGACGTGCTGTCCTGGTCCTCCTTTGAGCCACGTCGCAGGCCGCAGGCAGGAAAGTCTGGGACCCCGTTCCCGAACGCCGACAAGAGTAGCCCGGCCCACGGCGCGCCGAACTTGGCCAAGCAGAGGCGAAAGGGCAAGTCTGAGCGTCATGGTCCTAACAGCCTGCTGACCTTGGGCGCCAGCGTGGCGGTTGATTGACGCGTCTTATTTGTGGCGCCGGATAATTAAGCTACAAGGTGCTCCTCGCTAATGATGCCACGTCACCTTAATTATAGTTGCTAATCTCGAGTTAGTTCAAACCGATTCAAATTCAAATTCAATATCAGGCAAACGATAAAAGTATTCAAATATTAAAACTAAAATGTTCGGAGTGAACCAACTATTGCATAGATAATTATGATGGAAAAACCACACATTTATAAAATGTTTAAATACTATGAGATGAATAAAACAGTAGCAAAAACGATTAATTAAATACCTTTTATAATTAATAAAATGTCAAACTAAGTTATTTGGGGTCTAGACTTTTTGTGACTATGGACTAAGTTGAAATACTGAATTAGATACTAAGTGTATATTTAACTAAATTAAAATGCAGCTAAAATAAAGAAAGAAAGAAATAAAGAAAAGAAAACAGAAAACAAAAGAACCCCCCGGGCTCTGGCCCAGCAGACCCTGGCCCAACTCGGCCATGTCCCAGCCAGGCCGGCCCACCCCGGCGCCCTATTAGCTCACCCTGAACTCCCCCTGGTCAAACCCCACATCCCACCGACACCCCCACTCTCCCTCGCCCCCTCCCCCACGTTCGCTCCCCTCTCCCCCGATCTGGATTGGGGAGAGCTCGGTCTCGTTGCCGCGCCCGACGCGCACGTCGCCGCCTTCGTCGGCTCCGTCCCCCGCCACCTCATGCTCCCATCTCCCTCTACACCGTCGCCGATTCGAACCGCGCCAACCGTCGCCTCGCTCCAGGACGACGACGCCCGGAACGCCGCCTCACCGACCTTCCTCCTCGCCGGCGCCGTCGTCCCCGACTCCTCCTCGACCCCCGTTGCCACGACCCTGCAACCGCCGTGAGCACCGTCCGTCTTCCTCCCCCCTCTGCTCGCCGCTGCAGCACCCGGGCGCGCCCTCGGCACGGCCACCCACGGCCGTGCACCCTCACGCACGGGCCCTGCCCCGGCCCTCCCCTGCTTGCTCGCCCGACCGTGCTCCGGTGCCCGCTCTCAGCCGTCCCCTGGCTGCGCCCTACGCGCCTGCGTACCACCGTCGTGCTGCACTCCCCCCCTTGACCGATGCGGTGGCCGCCGCCCCTTCCTGCGCACGTCGCCGGAGCACCCCGACTGGCGTCCTCGCGCGCCCTGTCGCCTCCCAACCGCGCTCGTGCCTCCTGGCCGTCGTGGTTGCCGGCGCTCGCTTCTGGTACTTCCCGCTCCGCCGGTGCTCCTCAGAGCTGGCCTGGCGGCGCCTGGCGCCTGGTCCGCACGGGCGCCCGCCTGCCCCTGCCCCCGCCCGTTAAGCCTGCTCCAGTGGCTTTTGTGCCCTTGGCAGCGAAACCCTCTCCCTGTTTTTTATAAATAATAATAATAAAAAGAATTTTAATAAAAATAATTAACTTAATTAAATTGGTTTAATTAAGTTTAATTATAATTAGTTAGCTTAATCACCTCATTTAGTTAAACTAAACTGTTAGACTAGCCTAATGAGACTATGACAAGAGGACCCCACCCCGTTGACTAGTCAAATGTTGGTGGTCAATCTGGGACCCCCAGCCCACTGTCAGCCGACAGACACTTACGTATGCAGAGGCTGAGTACCGTAGCATTTTCCTATTTATTTTTCGCATTAATAATAATTATAGAAAATGATTAAAACTTTGATAAATATTATAAATTAAACCGTTTATCAGATGAAAAAACTTTGTACATGAAAGTTGCTCAGAACGACGAGACGAATCCGGATACGCAGCCCGTTCGTCCGCCACGCGTCCCTAGCATAGTGAACCTGCAACATTTCACCTCCGGTTCACCTGTCCGGAAACACGGAATACCGGGGATACTTTCCCGGATGTTTCCCCCCTTCACCGGTATCACCTCGTACCGCGTTAGAACACGTCTAGCTCTGTTTGTGGTCCCGTTATGCACTTGCTTGCTATGTATTTACTGTTTCTCCCCCCTCTTCTCTCCGGTAGACCCCGTGATGATGCTGATGCCCCTGTGGTCGACTACGTCACCGACGACCCCTCTCTCTCTTGACAGAGCAACAGTGCAAGCCCCCTTTGATCACGGATATCGCCTATTCTTCTCTATCTTGCTTGCATAAGAGTAGTGTAGCATATTCTTGCTTTCAGTTAATCCTATCTCGCTGCATAGCCTGTCCTTGTTACTACTGTTGTTACCTTTACCTACTATCCTATTGCTTAGTATAGGATGCTAGTGTTCCATCAGTGTCCCTACACTCTTGTCCGTCTGCCATGCTATACTACTGGGTTGTGATCACTTTGGGAGGTGATCATGGGCATATACTATATACTTTACACTATTACATTACCGTGATCTTTGTTAGGAGATGGGGGCTGAAAGGACGGTGGCTCCATCCCGTAGAGGTGGGCTGGGTTCCCGACGGCCCCGATCGTTACTTGTGGCGGAGCGGCAGGGCGGGTTGAGACTACAGGTGAGAGGTGGGCTGCCCTGGTCGGCGTCGCGGATACTTAACACGCTTAACGAGATCTTGGTATTTGATCGATTCGGCCATTTGGTCTATACGCACTAACCATCTACGTGGGAGTAGTTATGGGTATCCCGATGTCGTGGTATCGGCCGAAGCGCCGTGGTGACGCGACGGCGGAGCGCCCTACCGATTGGACTGGGAACGCCGCTAGGCTAGGTGCGCTTCCGGCCGCCCTTGCAACGTCAGGTGTGCTATGGGCGATGGGCCCTGACCTGCGGCGCTTAGGTTTAGACCGCGTGCCGACCTCTGTTGTGCCTAGGTGGGGCTGCGGCGTGTTGATCTTCGCGGCGGGCATGACCCGTAAAAGTGTGTCCGCCAAATGGGATCAAGCGTGTTGGGTTATGTGGTGCACCCTGCAGGAAGTTAATCTATTGAATAGCCGTGATCTTGGGTAACATGACGACTTGGAGTTGTACCTTGACCTTATGACAACTAGAACCGGATACTTAATAAAAAACACCCTTCCAAGTGCCAGATACAACCCGGTGGTCGCTCTCTCTCAGGGTTACGAGGAGGGGATCGCCGGGTAGGATTATGCTATGCGATGCCACTTGGAGGACTTGATCTACTCTCTTCTACATGTTGCAAGGCGGAGGCTGCGAGCGTAGTCTTGACGGGATTAGCTATCCCCTCTTATTACGGCATTCTGCAGTTCGGTCCATCGATATGGCCCTTTACACATATATCCATGCATATGTAGTGTAGCTCCTTGCTTGCAGTACTTTGGATGAGTACTCACGGTTGCCTTGTTTCCCCTTTTCCCCTTTCTTTACCGGTTGCTGCGACTGCACGATGGAGCCAGGAGCGAGACGCCACCGTCGATGAAGACTACTACACCGGAGGTGCCTACTACTACGTGCAGCCCACGGACGGACGACTGGAGTAGTTTAGGAGGATCCGAGGCGGAGGCTGCGCCTCTTCGATCTGTATCCCGGTTTGTGCTAGCCATCTTATGGAAAACTTGTTTAACTTATATACGTACTCAGATATTGTTGCTTCCGCTGACTTCGTCTATGATCGAGCACTTGTATTCGAGCCCTCGAGGCCCACGGCTTGTATTATGATGCTTGTATGACTTATTTATGTTTTAGAGTTGTGTTGTGATATCTTCCGTGAGTCCTCGATCTTGATCGCATTACGTTTGCGTGCATGATTAGTGTATGATTGAATCGGGGGCGTCACAAGTTGGTATCAGAGCCGACTGCCTGTAGGAATCCCCCTTTCCAACTCCTTGGCCGAAGTTGAGTCTAGTCATTGAAAAAGTTTTTACTAACATGGTTGTGCGGCCCATGGACCCACGTTGCCACTGGGTGGTATTAGGATCTTTTATTCCTCGTCTATACTCTGGGACTCTGATCTCTCTACTATTTGGGTTAAATGAATTTGCTAACTCTAAGATTAGGATCTCGTGATCGCATCCACCCGGAGAGCCCCTTATTGCAGAGGATCGCCTGCTACATTAGAAGATTCCGAAGATACTCTCTGATGTTCTCTCGAGACTTTGTGCCCATCACTTTTGCTATTCCTGACCACCGATAAATCCGTATGGATAACTACTTACACTTGCCATTCATACGATCATCCCCCATTGATCTTGTTATTACAAGATACCCCGAAGTTTTCCCTATTGTTCCGAGAATACTTTGTGCCTACTGCCTAGCAGTTCTCTGCCACATGAATACCCCTTCAAATAAATCCTCGCACTTGTCGAGTATCCGCTCATCCCCAGTTGTTCATGTGTTTCACAAAAGTCTTCAAAATACTATTTGATCTTCCGAAAATCCTCTGGAGCCTTTGCTCTTGAAATTCTTGCTTGCTTGCATTATGGTTAATCCCATAAGTCTCGTAGTCTTATTGACATTCCTTGTCATTATCATTTTGAGTCTGTTGACTCAATATGTTTGCGAATACCCGCAATCATCATTGATCCTTATAAATTACCTTTCCGGCCGAGCTGCATTCTTTTAACTGGAATTGGTTCTCGACCAATCCAATTGTCGTTGATTGTACCCTAAGGCTATTCAACTTATCCATCCCTAATCAGAGCATTGCTTCTGATCCCTTGATTTGGAAATCATAATTCCTTTGCATTTGACTATTGAGTTAGTCAGTTGTTTCTATAGTTTGATCTCCTTGCATTCTTCTTCCTCTAGTTGAGTACCGATGCTCACATCAGATCCCTTCTGGACCACCAGATCCTTTGTTGGATTTTATCTGACAACGCCCTTCATATTCAATAACCTTGTGAGCCTTTCCTCTGATACATAATGCCTTTGGTAAATTGTATCCTCTGCTTTCTCAACCATGCTCTGCCTTCGAGCTTGAGTTAATTATTTCTAAAGATTCTAGTATATGATTCTAAGATGCCCCGATGGGTTGAACCTATGCCTTTCTTAGTATGTGTGAACTCGAAAGTTTTCACGAGTCATACACTTCTGGTATTTTGCCAAATAAAATTTCAACACTACAACTTCTTCGAAAGTGAGAAGTGAATGAAATATTATCCATTGGAGAAGTGGGAGTCGACCTTGAACTTTGTGTTCATGCCCATGGACACGATGTAGACCTTATCATTAAAGCTTCTCTTAAATTAATTATTCCTTTGGTATAAGTTCATCTTATATCTGGGATCTGGCCTTTTGCAATCGTGGTTCCGACCATGTTCTCCTTTAAATACCATTTCCTGTGCAAGTTTAAGCACTTGTCTTCTATAGAGCAATACCCCAGTCCAACCTCTACTTTGATCTGTCGTCGAGTATTACCACGGTATCTCGAGATTATCTTGGGCGCATAATTTCTTATGAGTTCTTCATCAAGTACTACATACTCACCGATATTTTTCATGGGCTCGGAGTTATTAAACACTCAAAGACACCGATAACTGAACCGAGTCTCGCATTACGGTTCAACGACACTTGATAATCTTCTTTAAGTACGAGTTTGTAACCGATCCGCCATTCCTAGCCTGTTTGGCTATATCCTTGTCGTGCAGATTTTAAGCGTGCTACGGTCCTTATCCCGGAGCACAACTTTCGACGATTGAGCTAAGCTTACGTCGATTTCCTTGTCTTATCGTTCCATCTTGAACAACAAACTTGATCTCGAGTTTGTGTCCTACTCGTGGTTCCAATAACCTTCCGCTTCATCATTCGTTTGACTTGATGTCATCGTCGATCGATTACATCTTCATGAAATCTCTCGACAAATGTGTCGTGATCATCATCATCATTCCGAGCTCTTCCAGGATATGAATTGAATTCATGATGGGAAATACCATCCTTGCCCCTTGATGATTTGTGTTATCATCGACAACATCCTTGATTTCCCTCTCAACACAAACTTGTTCGTGTTTTGTGTTATACCTTGAGATCCTTGCTACCCAGCATTTGTTCTTCTTTACCTTGGAAGTATTACCATCTTTTATGTCAAGAATGTTGTGAGAATTGCTCCACCTCTTAAGAATTCTTGATATAGTAACACTTCTTCCGATCACCATTCTTTCTTGGTCCTCGTGTTGATCCTAACCGGGATACTAATAAGTGAACAGTGCTCCTTGGATTCTATACTTCTAGCAACCCTATTGCCATGAAGTCAATGGGCGATAGTTCATTCTTAGACTATTGGTTATTGAATCACCATTCTAACATTGATCATGCTACCTGAGCCCATATTTCAGGTGCATCTTTCTACCAATGTTTAATTGTGTATGTTTTCCTCGAGCATACATCATTATATCATTTGATCGACAAATGTTATCTCCTTGTTTACATAACTATGGAAATCCATCTTTTGGAAACCTCGATGAGTTGTCATTTGAGTCCATCAGCCACCTCATGCTCTCCTTGGGTAAATGATGAACTCTTGTCTTAGAACTCACTTCCATAAGTTCATTTCCCGAGAATCTTACATTGTACTCTCATCAATTGGTGTCGCACCTTCTCTTCTCAGGCATCCTAAGTCTAAGGCACCCTGACACCAATCAGATCCGAATCTCGGTCAAATATGATGGTTGGAACATTTTCCAAGAGTTATAACATTGATCCTCATATGACCCGGTAAGGTGATGTCATGCACACCTGACCGGAGGACCAAGTGTTATAGTTTCCTTTTTAACAAGGTTAACCATTTTTCCATGAGGAAATTGAATGCCTTGTTTAATAAGTTTATCCCGATGGATCCTTTGTGCATCCAAAGTCTGATCTTTGCTTGAAGACCATGCCAATGCTATCACTAAGCATGTTTGTGGTACTCCGAATTTTAACAAGAACATTTGAAGCCCAGTGCTAAATGTTTCTTGCACAATTATCCAAACACCGTTGTATGGGTAATGTCATGACTATTCTCTCCCTTACCTAAAGGGTTTTCTACATTATATCCTTTCATGCATATCATGCGCTGCTTGTCCTTGGGAAGGATATACCCCTGAATTATGTGTTTAAACACATTTTTCATTTCCATTGTTCTGTTTAATCCGATATCACATTTTCCTTTCCATTGTTTTGTTTAGCCTTCTTGAGGTTTATATGATCTAAGCAGTAATAAGTCACTGATTTTGTAAACACCTCGGTGTACAATTCTGTCAGTAAGACCCTGTTACTATTGTTGATGACATTCCGGTAGCCACCGATGGACGAGAACCTTGCCTATTGGCCCGCCTCGTTCAACGAGCATGAAAATGGTTCTCTTCGTCCCTCGCCTTTGGTATCGATGTTGTTGCCGACATAAATGATAGGCTACCCTCTGACATGCCTTGCTATCGTGATCGTACAAGATGTCAACCCCCTTTCTACTTTTAACCCACATGGTGGGCCCATAACCCACAGTTCCACAGGATCGGAACCTGATTCTCCTGTACAACCTGATGTCAAAGTTATTCCTCGTGCTTGACTTTGTATGTAATTCACGGGCCACTTGCCTGTTGATCTATTCTGGTATCGGAAACAATAATTATTCCGTTGCTTGAAACCCCTTTCACCTTATGGCTAGGCGTTGAGCGATTGCTGGTTGCTTGAAACTTCTTGTTGGACCTTCCAACTTTACTCTCGTTGTGTTCTATTTGTTCAACTCGAGAGGTACTCATATGCTCATTCATGGGTTAATCCCAGGTTATTACCCTTATAGCATTACTCGTCGTTTCCGATCTACCCGTTACCTATTAAGTAAATCGATGAAGATCCCGAAGGAAGGATGCCGACTTCGTCATGATGACCTTGAGAAGATCAACAATGGATCGACCTCCTCGAGAAGAGTAACCAAGACCAACAAGACCCGTTAGAATTTGCAACCTAATCCCTTCCCGCACTTCCCTCTTAAATCTCGGGACGAGATTTTCTTGTAGTGGAGGAGAATTGTGACGCCCGGATAATTAAGCTACAGTGCTCCTCTGCTAATGATGCCACGTCACCTTAATTATAGTTGCTAATCTCGAGTTAGTTCGAAACTGATTCAAATTCAAATTCAATATCGAGGCAAGCGATAAAAGTTTTCAAATATTAAAACTAAAATGTTGGAGTGAACCAAATATTGCATAGATAATTATGATGGAAAAACCACACATTTATAAAATGTTTAAATACTATGAGATGAATAAAACAGTAGCAAAAACGATTAATTAAATACCTTTTATAATTAATAAAATGTCAAACTAAGTTATTTGGGGTCTAGACTTTTTGTGACTATGGACTAAGTTGAAATACTGAATTAGATACTAAGTGTATATTTTACTAAATTAAAATGCAACTAAAATAAAGAAAGAAAGAAATAAAGAAAATAAAACAGACAACAAAAGAACCCCCCGGGCTCCGGCCCAGCAGACCCCGGCGCAACTCGGCCATGTCCCAGCCAGGCCGGCCCACCCCGGCGCCCTATTAGCTCACCCCGAACCCCCCTGGTCAAACCCCACATCCCACCGACACCCCCACTCTCCCTCGCCCCCTCCCCCACGTTCGCTCCCCTCTCCCCCGATCTGGATTGGGGAGAGCTCGATCCCGTCGCCGCGCCCGACGCGCACGTCGCCGCCCTCGTCGGCTCCGTCCCCCGCCACCTCACGCTCCCATCTCCCTCTACACCGTCGCCGATTCGAACCGCGCCAACCGTCGCCTCGCTCCAGGACGACGCCGCCCGGAACGCCGCCTCGCCGACCTTCCTCCTCGCCGGCGCCGTCGTCCCCGATTCCTCCTCGACCCCCGTTGCCACGACCCTGCAACCGTCGTGAGCACCGCCCGTCTTCCCCCCTCCTCTGCTCGCCGCTGCAGCACCCGGGCGCGCCCTCGGCACGGCCACCCACGGCTGTGCACCCTCACGCACGGGCCTTGCCCCGGCCCTCCCCTGCTTGCTTGCCCGACCGTGCTCCGGTGCCCGCTCTCAGCCGTCCCCTGGTTGCGCCCTACGCGCCTGCGTACCACCATCGTGCTGCACTCCCCCCCCCCTCGACCGATGTGGTGGCCGCCGCCCCTTCCTGCGCACGTCGCCGGAGCACCCCGGCTGGCGTCCTCGCGCGCCCTGTCGCCTCCCAACCGCGCTCGTGCCTCCTGGCCGTCGTGGTTGCAGCGCCCGCTTCTGGGTACTCCCCGCTCCTGCCGGTGCTCCCGTTGCTGGCCGCCCGGCGCCTGGCTTGCGCCCGTCCTGCCAGGCGCCCCGCCCCCCCTGCCCCCTGCCGTTAAGCCTGCTCCGGTGGCTTTTGTGCCCTTGGCAGCGAAACCCTCTCCCTGTTTTTTATAAATAATAATAATAAAAAGAATTATAATAAAAATAATTAACTTAATTAAATTGGTTTAATTAAGTTTATATAATTAGTTAGCTTAATCACCTCATTTAGTTAAACTAAACTGTTAGACTAGCCTAATGAGACTATGACAGGAGGACCCCACCCCCTGTTGACTAGTCAAACGTTGAGTGGTCAACTGGGACCCCAACCCCACACAAACCTGTACATACATGTATGCAGAATCGGGTACCGTAGCATTTTCCTATTTATTTTCGCATTAATAATAATTATAGAAAATGATTAAAACTTTGATAAATATTATAAATTAAACCGTTTATCGGATGAAAAACTTTGTACATGAAAGTTGCTCGAGCAGCGAGGCGAATCCGGATCGCAGCCCGTTTGTCCATACGCGTCCCTAGCATAGTGAACCTGCAACATTTCACCTCCGGTTCATCTGTCAGGAAACACGGAACACGGGGATACTTTCCGGATGTTTCCCCCTTCACGGTATCACCTCGCAGCGTTAGAACACGTCTAGCTCTGTTTGTTGTCCCGTTATGCACTTGCTTGCTATGTATTTACTGTTTCTCCCCCCTCTTCTCTCCGGTAGACCCCGTGATGATCTGATGCCCCTGTGGTCGACTACGTCACCGACGACCCCTCTCTCTTGACAGAGCAACAGGCAAGCCCCTTTGATCACCGGATATCGCCTATTCTTCTCTATCTGCTTGCATTAGAGTAGTGTAGCATATTCTGACTTCGATTAATCCTATCTGCTGCATAGCTTTGTCCTTGTTACTCTGTTGTTACCTTTACCTACTATCCTATTGCTTAGTATAGGATGCTAGTGTTCCATCGGTGGCCCTACACTCTTGTCAAATCGCCATGCTATACTCTTGGGCTGTGATCACTTGGGAGGTGATCACGGGCATATCTATATACTTTACACTATTACATTACCGTGATATTGTTGGAGATGGGGGCTGAAAGGACGGTGGCTCCATCCAGTAGAGGTGGGCTGGGTTCCCACGGCCCCATTGTTACTTGTGGCGGAGGCGGCGGGGCAGGTTGAGACTACAGGTGAGAGGTGGGCCTGGCCCTGGTTGGCGTTCGCGGATACTTAACACGCTTAAGGAGATCTTGGTATTTGATCCGAGTCGGCCATTTGGTCTATCGCACTAACCATCTATGTGGGTGTAGATATGGGTATCCGGCGTCGTGGTATCAGCGGAAGCTTGCCGTGACGCCCTTGACGAGCGGGCGCACCGGATTGGGCTGGGCGCTGCTAGGCTAGGTGCGCTTCGGCCGCCCGCATAGCGTCTTGGTGTGCTATGGGCAATGGGCCCGGACCCTGGCGCTTAGGTTTATACCTGCGTGCTGACCTCTCTGTTGTGCCTAGGTGGGGCTGCGGCGTGTTGATCTTCAGCGGCGGGCATGACCCGAGAAAAGTGTGTCGGCCAAATGGGATCAAGCGTGTTGGGTTATGTGGTGCACCCTGCAGGAAGTTAATCTATTTGAATAGCCGTGATCTTGACAGCAGGATGACTTGGAGTTGTACCTTGACCTTATGACAACTAGAACCGGATACTTAATAAAACACACCCTTCCAAGTGCGGATACAACCCGGTGGTCGCTCTCTCTCGTGGTTACGAGGAGGGATGGCGGGTAGGATTATGCTATGTGATGCTACTTGGAGAACTTCAGTCTACTCTCTTCTACATGTTGCAAGGCGGAGGCTGCGAAGCGTAGTCTTGACGGGATTAGCTATCCCCTCTTATTACGGCATTCTGCAGTTCAGTCCTTGATATGGCCCTTTACACATATATCCATGCATATGTAGTGTAGCTCCTTGCTTGCAGTACTTTGGATGAGTACTCACGGTTGCCTTGTTCCCCTTTTCCCCTTTCTTTACCGGTTGCTGCGACGCACGATGGAGCCCGGGGCGAGGCGCCACCGTCGATGACAACTACTACACGGAGGTGCCTACTACTACGTGCAGCCAGCAGACGGCGACTGGAGTAGTTTAGGAGGATCCCAGGCGGGAGGCCTGCGCCTCTTCGATCTGTATCCCGGTTTGTGCTAGCCATCTTATGGCAAACTTGTTTAACTTATGTCGTACTCAGATATTGTTGCTTCCATCGACTTCGTCTATGATCGAGCACTTGTATTCGACCCTCGAGGCCCCACGGCTTGTATTATGATGCTTGTATGACTTATTTATGTTTTAGAGTTGTGTTGTGATATCTTCCGTGAGTCTCGATCTTGATCGTACACGTTTGCGTGCATGATTAGTGTACGATTGAATCGGGGGCGTCACATGCGCACTGCTTCCCCATGATGCCTCGGTAACCGCCCGGATTCGACAAGTCCTCGCATGCAGAGTTGGTCATGATGATCGGTGATCGTGGAGGCCGACGGTTGGCCTTCATTTGGACATAAATACTAACGGGGCGCGCCCTTCCGATCTATCCTTACGCTTCTCCTCCTCCTCGTTTCGTCTGAGTCGCCATGGCTCGATCCGCGGTTCTCGAGGAAGAGAAGGAAAGGCTCCTCAAGAGGATCTGACCTGCTCCCCCAAAAAGCGGCTTGCTCTCCGTGTCGGGGCAAGAGCTTCGCCGAGGCGCCCATGCCCTGGTGCGTGCGGCTGCCACCAGGGTTTCCTCTTCCCTTGTACACGCAAATTGGTGGCCCCGGAGGAGGTGACGCCGGGCGCCACGAGCGGCGCCGCCGGCGACGCCGGCGGGTCATGAAGGTGTGCGTCTTCCCCCCTGGAGTCCACGCCGAGGGCTCCTGCCGGGAGTTTGTGCTTCGCGTCGCCGCGCCTCCTAAGTCTTGGATTCGTCTTCGTTCTTTCTTCGCCTCCGTCGTCCGGCAGGGGGAGCCCCTAGGACTCTGGCTGCAGCACGCCGGCTGCAGCACCCTCACGACCGGGGCAGAGGTCGCAGTAGTTGCCCCGGGAGAGGTCGTCATGACTCGAGGCTGGGACGAGGTCGCCCGGGTATGCAGGCGAGGGCGCCCTCACGATCCACAGAGTGCGATGGTGCTTGGTGGTGTCCTTCAAGGTCTTGACGCGAGGGTCGCTGGCTGGAGTGCTGCCCGGGAGAGGTGGTCGGGTCTGCTGTGGTGAGGCAGAGGCCGACCGCCCACTCCCTTGACAGCTCCTCAAGCGGCAGGCGTCGGAGGATCCAGCGACTCCGCCCGTGCTCTTGGCGGCGGAGGCGGCGGCGACAGCTCTGAGCCCCGAGCTGCGCCGCTCCCGAGCAGAGGCGGGCTCGTCCAGTCGTCGCCGCCCTGATCTGGATGGGGTTGGCTCCGGACGGGTGGCCTTGTTGATGATGGCGTCTGCCGTGGTGGTCCCCAGAGATAGGACTCCTTAGGATTCGCGTCTTTTGTTCTGCGAGCCAGAATGTACCCTGCGGGGCTTGTAAGATGTTTGTATCTTCGTTTGTCAATATGATCCTTATTGTGAGGCAAAGGCGAGATGCTCATTCCGTTCTAGCTCAGTTTCTTCCTTTCGGACCTCGTGAGGGCTTGATGCTCTCTGCACCGCTGGTCCGGTCCCAAAGCGGCTTCAGGTATCGCTGGTATGACAGGTCGCGATGCCGTGGTCAAGGCTAGGAGGTGGCGGCCGAGGTCCGGTAAGAGCTCTCGAGTCGCGATGCTCGGGGGTCCCCTGGCGCTCAACCAGCCATCATTCGGTGAGAAAGGAGGCGGCGTTGCTAAGACGGGTCGCATTGAGTGTGGGGATGGTGTTGCGATGACTAGTGTGTCCGGAGGGTGACTTATCTTGAGGTCGGGACGGTGCTTCCTGGTGCGGCGCTAGGTCCGTGCCTTGGCGGCTAGAGATTGCGTGGCGAGGTCGTTTCGTGCTCCTTGGATGGACCCTGCAGGTTCACCACAAAAGGAACAAGAGCTCGCCGTGGCGATCGTTAGTCCTGCCGTTAGTTGCTTTGGAGAGGCGCGAGAGGCCTCGCGAGGTGTGTTGGGGCACCCGTGAGCCAGCTCGGGACTCACGAGGCCCTACCTCAAGGCGGGTTGCGCCTGGCTCTGGGCCTTATCTTTGAGTGTGTTCCTGCAAATTTGGCCAGATGCCGGTGCTCTACGTCTTCAGGTCCCAGCTCTCGGGCTGGTCTCAGCCGTCGCTGGCAAGCCAGGTCGCGATGCCATGGACAAGACCAGAGGGTGAGGGCCGGAGAGCCGGTAGGAGCCACGAGTCGCGATGCTCGGGCACCCCCTTTAACGCTGCAAGCTAGGTTAGATGGCGCAACTCGTCCTCGTGTCCCGGCTCTCGGGCTGATCTCAGCCGTCGTTGGCAAGCCGGTCGCGATGCCATGGACAAGACTAGAGGTGAGGGCGGAGAGCGGTAGGAGCCCTGAGTTGCGATGCTCAGGCACCCCCCCTTTAACGCGCAAGCTGGGTTAGGTGACGAAATTCTACGTCCTCGGGTCCCGGCTCTCGGGCTGGTCTCAGCCGTCGCTAGCAAGCCAGGTCGCGATGCCATGGACAAGACCAGAGGGTGAGGGCCGGAGAGCCGGTAGGAGCCCTGAGTCGCGATGCTCAGGCACCCCCCTTTAACGTGCAAGATTCCGTCACCCAGGAAAAGGCTCCAAATAACAAGCATGGTGGAACGAGAGCATAACCCTAAGGAAAAGCAAGAAGGATACATGCCGCTGGGACTGGCCCGAGCGGCTTGGGGATGATGCAGCCCGAGGGGCACCCCCAACAGGATAAGCTAATGACATGAAATAAAAGGGATACATGCCGCAGGACGGACCCACGCGGCACGGGAATAATCTGACCCAAGGCGCTCCCAACGGAAATAAAACTTAAAGATGTCACCTGGTGATGTTGGGGATGAAGGGGTGTTGGTGTAGCAGACTCGGTGGGCTGCGGGAGCCGATCCTCACGAGCCCCCAGGCCCAGGGGCCTCGGGAGGCTCCGGAGGTGCTGGTGGCTCCTCGCGGGCCATCTCCATCTCCGCCAGGGCTGCGGCGTTCCTGACCTCTTGAGCCTCCAAGATGGTCCTCATGAGACGCTGGTGCTCAGCAACCGCGTTTGGCAGACCATAAGGCATGCGTACGTAGCTGTGGGGCGGACCCTTGCAACGTCCCACTCGCGAGGGCCAGAGGCGCTCTTGAGATGCGGCTCGGTTGAGCCCTGGTATGTCGATGCAGACGCGCAGCCCACCATCCTCGCCTGGATGGGGGGCCACATCGGTTAGGCGGCGGCTTCCCCTCATGACCCTTGACTCTTTTAGCTCCTGAATGGCCTTGCTGACGAACTCTTGAGGGTTCTGCCCTCCTGGTCTTGCTCCTGCTTGCGGGAAACGTGCTTCAAAACACGCCTCCACGTGGTGCCCAAGCGCCTCCCTCGAGACCTTGGCGAGGTCGGCGGCCCTCCAGGGGAGATCCCCTGAGCCCTGCCTGAGGAGGGCGCCGGGCGCGCTTTCCTATGCGATGGAAGGAGGCTCCCCCTGGCCCGGCGCGGGCTCTGGGGGGCCTGCCTCTTGAAGAGCCGGGCCGGTCGATGTCTTCTTCTTCTTGGGTGCGGCCTCGGGAGGCCTCTCTGCTGCTTGTGGTGCAGGTCTTCCGGCGATGCGGCTGAAAAGCTTCGCTCGGGGAGCACTGCGTCTCTCTCTTCACAGGGCACCGTGATGACTCCGCCGCTCCCTGGCATCTTGAGGACGTTGTAGCCATGGTGGGTTACGACCATGAATTTGGCCAACTGGGTACCCGAGGATGGCGTTGTATGACATGCGAATGTGGGCGACGTCAAAGTCGATAAGCTCGGTGTGGTAGTTGTCGCGAGCCCCGAAGGTGACAGGAAGGCGGACCTGCCCGATCGGGACCGTGGAGCCGTCAGTGCCTCCGGAGAAAGGCTTGGTTGGCTGAAGCTGACTGTAAGGCACTTGAAGATTGTTGAATGTTTCCACGGACAGGACGTTGAGCCCTAAGCCGTCGATGAGGGTTTTGGTGACTAGCACATTGCTGATGATCGGGGAACAAAGCATCGGGAGAACTCCGGCTGTGGCTGCGCACTTGAGCTGATCCGCTGAGCTGAACGTGATGGCGCACGCTGACCACCCGAGAGGCGCGTGGACTCGAGCTTGGGAGGACTGCATTCGCCATGGGCGAACTGCTTGAAGATGCGCTGAGAGGTGGGGCTTGAGCTCCGCCCGGGATGCTGGCGCGACCGCGTGCTTCGGAAGCCCCAGCCCCTCGCCCCGATGGCGGTCTTGATTCTCCTTGGCGGTGGCGGCAGCGGAGGGAGGCCTGCGTTCCCTGCGGGCGATCCTCGCGAGGCTGATCCCTCCGGCCTCCCTCGCGAGTGGGTCTTGCCAGCGGTCCTCGCGAGGTTGGTCGCGCCACCCTTGGCGCTGGCCGCGGTCTTCCAGCGTCTGCATTCCTTCCTCCTCCTCGGCCGTAGCCCGATCGCTGCGCTCGGGCGTCGCCGATCCTTCCTCCAGCACGGCCGGAGCTCTTGACATTCATTGGTGTTGTGAGTGTGGAGGTCGTGGTACACGCAGTACCGGCTGCCCTTGGAGGACTCGGGCTGATCTCTGCCTCGCTTGGTGTCTGGTTCGGTTGCGAGCACGGCAGCCCCCTTGCGCTTCACGTCCTTGGCCTTGGACTTCTTCTCTTTGGGATCCACGGCAGGCAGCTCGAGGAGGGAGAGGCGCCCCTCCTCAGCCCTGGCGCACTTGGTCTCCAGGTTGAACAGCTCCAGGGAGGTGCACAGATCTTCATGCATCGCCAGCTCCTCCTTCATCTTGACGTCGCGCACGCCGTCGGAGAAGGCGCGAGATGATGGCCTCCTCCGTTACCACAGGGATCTTGAGTAGCGTTGTTGAAGCGCTGGATGTACTTTTGCAGGGTTTCCCCTGGCTGCTGCTTGATTCGGCGCATGTCGCTTATGGCGGGTGGCTGGTCGCGAGTACCCTGGAAGTTGGCGATGAAGCGGGTGCGCATATCGGCCCAGGAAGAGATCGTGCCTGGGGCCAAATTCGGGAGCCAGGTGCGGGCCCCGTCCTTGAGCGCCATGGGAAACCAATTCTCCATGACCTTTTCATCCCCGTTGGCAGCCTCGATGCCCAGCTCGTAGAGCTGGAGGAACTCCGTAGGGTCAGCTGTGCCGTCGTAGCGAGGAGGCAGGTCTGGCTTGAACTTGGTGGGCCGCGACGCCGCAGCTCGTGAGGTGAAGGCGCGGCAGCCCGCCCGTGGCCTTGCTGGGGCCTCGGCGGCGAGACCTTGGTCTTGTGGGCCTCCCTGCGCCGCGGCTGGGGGCAGCGCAGGTCTTGGCGTCTTGGAGCGGGGGCGCTCGGGCAGCTTCTTGCGGGCGAGAACTTCTTGGCAGCTCTGCTCTTGTCGGCGCGGCGCTGGCGGAAGCAGGTTCCGCCGAGGCCGCTTCGCCTTGGGGCTGTGGCGCCGTCTTGAGGAGGAGGCGGAGGCGCCCGGAGCTTCATCGCCCGGGCGGGTGCGGTCTGATGATGAGACAGACGGGCGGGTCACCTCTGCAGCGTGGATGAGCTCGGCGACTTCGGTCGAACCATTCTTCGTGAAGACGTCGTCGGCGGGCGGTAGCGCAGGAGCTCGTTAGCCGCGATGAGCGCAGCTCGGGCCTCCATTGCCTTGAAGCACGATGACGAAGAACCAGCGGGGTGGCGAAGGCATGGCGGTGCGGCCGTCCCGCCTCATGGGCCGGAGTCTTTGGGGCGACGCTTGCTGCTCGTTTCCCGCCGGGCGATGGCGGCGTTGATGGCAGGTGACGGGAACAGCGAGGCGCCCGCCGACGGGAGCCGTCTGGGCGACATGGGAGGCGAGGGCGTCTCGGCGCTCGGCGCGGGCCCGACGGGCGTCAGACATGGTTGCGGTGGTCGGGGAAGAACGAGGCGACGAAAGGCAGATTCCGGCGCACCCCTACCTGGCGCGCCAAATGTCGGATTTCGGGTTCCGGCAGACCCTTGAGGTTCGAACACTGGGGTGCGCGCGGAGATCCAACCCTCCACCGTCTCGTACCTCGCCGAACCGCAGGGACCTAAACTGCTAAACATAACAACACAAGAGACACAAGATTTATACTAGTTCGGGCCACCGTTGTGGTGTAATACCCTACTCTAGTTTGTGGTGTGGTGGATTGCCTCTTGGGCTGATGAGGAACAGTACAGGGAAGAACAGCCTCGCGAGAGTCTGTTCTTGGTGGGTGTGATGAACTGCTAGGTGGTGTCCCGTCGCTCTAGCTTGAGGATCAGGTCTCTATCTCTCTCTCTGGATTCCAAATGCCAGATCCCCTCTATCCTTGCGATCCCTCCAATCCTTGCGATCCCTCCACTCTGAGTGTGGCTACTCCTATTTATAGGCGAAGGCCCTGGGCCTCTTCCCAAATATTGAGCGGGAAGGGCGCCAACAATTAGCCATTTGAAGGGAACAACGGGTACACTTATCCCGACTAAAGTTGGTCCTCGCTTTGCCAAAGGCTCGTGATGACGCCTTTGCTTGGGCTCCACGATGACTCCCTTCCAGCCGTTGGGGATGGTCTTGGTCTTGTTGCACCGAAACGGATGCCTTTGCTTGATGCTCTTACCTGCGCTTGCTCCCTTTGCACCAAAGGGGAAAGGAGGACGCTGCGCGGCTGGCGCCCGACTGGCGCCATCGGTCGTCATGGCTTGCGTCACGGACACCTCGCGAGGTACCCTGCCTTGAACTCTCCGCCTCCTCATGAGCCAACCTGACGAGGCCGTGCCTGAGTAAGCTCCTGGTCGTCCGCCCCGCGAGGCTTGGCCCATCGCGAGGGTCTTGAGCTTGTGTTGAAGAAGACGGGCTGTCCTGGGCCTCCTTTGAGCCACGCCGCAGGCCGCAGGCAGGCAAGTCTGGGGACCCCCGTTCCCAGAACGCCGACAAGTACCTTGGTGACGAACATGCGAGCTAGGACGCTTCCCAGTCAGAATGCCTGTAGGGTTAAGGCAGATGGCATGGGTCCAAGTTGTTATTGAAGATTTCCGCTGCGATGATACACTCAAGACTTGACCATAATGGTCCTACTTGTGTAAAACGGTATGTATGGATGTAAGACTCTTGTTATTCAGCTTCTGTGTGTTCAGTGAGCATTGATCTCTGGGATCACTGTACACGTGCATTCGGTGATCTCGACTTATGAGTTGGGGTCCCCACAAATTCACTCAATAATATCTTATTATTATCATTCCAACATTTGGAAAATTTTGGGATGTTACAATGGATAAGACAATTCCCGAGCTCTTCGTGATGCTAAAGGCTGCGGAGGTAGAAATCAAGAAGGAGCATCAAGTGTTGATGGTCAACAAGACCACCAGTTTCAAGAAAAAGGGTAAAGGGAAGAAGGGGAACTTCAAGAAGAACGGCAAGGAAGTTGCCGCTCAAGTGAAGAAGCCCAAGTCTGGACCTAAGCCTGAGACTGACTGCTTCTACTGCAAAGGGACTGGTCACTGGAAGTGGAACTGCCCCAAGTATTTGGTGGACAAGAAGGATGGCAAGGTGAACGAAGGTATATGTGATATACATGTTATTGATGTTTACCTTACTAATGCTCGCAGAGCACTGGTATTTGATCTTGGTTCATTGCTAATATTTGCAACTCGAAACAGGGACTACGGGTTAAGCGATGATTGGCTAAGGACGAGGTGACGATGTGCATGGGAAATGGTTCCAAAGTCGATGTGATCACATTCGGCACGCTACCTCTACATCTTCCTTCGGGATTAGTTTTAGACCTAAATAATTGTTATTTGGTGCCAGCGTTAAGCATGAACGTTATGTCTGGATCTTGTTTGATGCGAGACGGTTATTCATTTAAATCAGAGAATAATGTATGTTCTATTTATATGAGTAATATCTTTTATGGTCATGCACCCTTGAAGAGTGGTCTATTTTTGTTGAATCTCGATAGTAGTGATACACATATTCATAATATTGAAGCCAAAAGATGCAGAGTTGATAATGATAATGCAACTTATTTGTGGCACTGCCATTTAGGTCATATTGGTGTAAAGCGCATTAAGAAACTCCATTCTGATGGACTTTTGGAATCACTTGATTATGAATCACTTGGTACTTGTGAACCATGCCTTATGGGCAAGATAACTAAAACGCCGTTCTCCAGAACAATGGAGCAAGCAACAGATTTGTTGGAAATCATACATACTAATGTATGTGGTCCGATGAATGTTGAGGCTCGCGGTGGGTATCGTTATTTTCTCACCTTCACAGATGATTTGAGCAGATATGGGTATATCTACTTGATGAAGCATAAGTTTGAAGCATTTGAAAAGTTCAAAGAATTTCAGAGTGAAGTGGAAAATCATCGTAACAATAAAATAATGTTTCTACGATCTAATCATGGAGGAGAATATTTGAGTTACGAGTTTGGTCTTCATTTGAAACAATGCGGAATAGTTTCGCAACTCACGCCACCCGGAACACCACAGTGTGATGGTGTGTCCGAACGTCGTAACCGTACTTTACTAGATATGGTGCGATCTATGATGCCTCTTACTGATTTACCGCTATCATTTTGGGGTTATGCTTTAGAGACAGCTGCATTCACGTTAGATAGGGCACCATCTAAATCCGTTGAGACGACACCTTATGAACTATGGTTTGGCAAGAAACCAAAGTTGTCGTTTCTTAAAGTTTGGGGCTGCGATGCTTATGTGAAAAAGATTCAACCTGATAAGCTCGAACCCAAATCGGAGAAATGTGTCTTCATAGGATACCCAAAGGAGACTTTTGGGTACACCTTCTACACAGATCCGAAGGCAAGACATTCGTTGCTAAGAGGATCCTTTCTAGAGAAGGAGTTTCTCTCGAAAGAAGTGAATGGGTGGAAAGTAGAACTTGATGAGGTAACTGTACCTCTCCCTTATTGGAAAGTAGTTCATCACAAAAATATGTTCATGTGACTCCTACACCAATTAGTGAGGAAGCTAATGTAACCTCAGATCAAGTCACTACCAAACCTCGTAGGTCAACCAGAGTGAGAACCGCACCAGAGTGGTATGGTAATCCTTTTCTGGAGGTCATGTTACTTGACCATGACGAACCTACGAACTATGAGGAAACGATGATGAGCCCAGATTCCACAAAATGGCTTGAGGCCATGAAATCTGAGATGGGATCCATGTATGAGAACAAAGCGTGGACTTTGGTTGACTTGCCCGATGATCGGCAAGCCATCGAGAATAAATGGATCTTCAAGAAGAAGACAGACGCTGACGGTAATGTTACTGTCTACAAAGCTCGACTTGTTGCGAAATGTTTTCGACAAGTTCAAGGAGTTGAATACGATGAAACCTTCTCACCCGTAGCGATGCTTAAGTTTGTATGAATCATGTGAGCAATTGCTGCATTTTATGATTATGAAATTTGGCAAATGGATGTAAAGACTGCATTCCTGAATGGATTTCTGGAAGAAGAGTTGTATATGATGCAACCTGAAGGTTTTATCGATCCAAAGGATGCTAACCGAGTGTGCAAGCTCCAGCGATCCATTTATGGACTCGTGCAAGCATCTCAAAGTTGGAATAAACGTTTTGATAGTGTGATCAAAGCATATGGTTTTATACAAACTTTTGGAGAAACCTGTATTTACAAGAAAGTGAGTGGGAGCACTACAACCTTTCTGATAAGTATATGTGAATGACATATTGTTGATCGGAAATTACGTAGAATTTTCTGGAAAGCATAAAGGAGTGTTTGAAAGGAGTTTTTTCAAAGAAAACCTCGGTGAAGCTGCTTACATATTGAGCATCAATATCTATAGTGACAGATCAAGATGCTTGATAAGTTTTTTCAATGAATACATACCTTGACAAGATTTTGAAGTAGTTCAAAATGGAACAGTCAAAGAAGGAGTTATTGCCTGTGTTGCAAGATGTGAACTTGAGTAAGATTCAAAGCCCGACCACGGCATAAGATGGAGAGAGAATGAAAGTCATTCCCTATGCCTCAACCATAGGTTCTATAAAGTATGCCATGTTGTGTACCAGACCTACTGTATACCCTGCCCTGAGTTTGGCAAGGGAGTACAATTTTGATCTAGGAGTAAATCACTGGACAACGATCAAAATTATCCTTAGAGAACTAAGGAAATATTTCTCGGTTATGGAGGTGATAAAGAGTTCGTCATAAAGAGTTACTTCGATGCAAGCTTTGACACCGATCTAGATGACTCTAAGTCACAATCCGGATACATATTGAAAGTGAGCAATTAGCTAAAGTAGCTCCGTGCAGAGCATTGTAGACATAGAAATTTGCAAAATACATACGAATCTGAATGTAGCAGACCCATTGACTAAACTTCTATCACAAGCAAAACATGATCACACCTTACTACTCTTTGGGTGTTAATCACATGGCGATGTGAACTAGATTACTCACTCTAGTAAACCCTTTGGGTGTTGGTCACATAGTGATGGGAACTATGGGTGTTAATCACATGGTGATGTGAACTATTGATGTTAAATCACATGGCGATGTGAACTAGATTATTGACTCTAGTGAAAGTGGGAGACTGAAGGAAATATGCCCTAGAGGCAATAATAAAGTTGTTATTTTATATTTCCTTATATCATGATAAATTTTTATTATTCATGCTAGAATTGTATTAACCGGAAACTTGATACATGTGTGAATACGTAGACAAACAGAGTGTCACTAGTATGCCTCTACTTCACTAGCTCATTGGATCAAAGATGGTTAAGTTTCCTAGCCATAGACATGAGTTGTCATTCTATTAACGGGATCACATCATTAGAGAATGATGTGATTAACTTGACCCATTCTGTTAGCCTAGCACTTGATCGTTTAGTATGTTGCTATTGCTTTCTTCACGACTTATACATGTTCCTCAGACTATGAGATTATGCAACTCCCGGATACCGGAGGAACACCTTGTGTGCTATCAAACGTCACAACATAACTGTGTGATTATAAAGATGCTCTACAGGTGTCTCCGGTGGTGTTTGTTGAGTTGGCATAGATCAAGATTAGGATTTGTCACTTTGTGTATCGGAGAGGTATCTCTAGGCCCTCTCGGTAATGCACATCACTATAAGCCTTGCAAGCAATGTGACTAATGAGTTAGTTGCGGGATGATGCATTATGGAACGAGTAAAGATACTTACCGGTAACGAGATTGAACTAGGTATGAGGATACCGACTATCGAATCTCGGGCAAGTAACATAACGATGACAAAGGGAATAACGTATGTTGTTATGCAGTTTGACCGATATAGATCTTCGTAGAATATGTAGGAACCAATATGAGCATCCAGGTTCCGCTATTGGTTATTGACCGGAGATGAGTCTCGGTCATGTCTACATAGTTCTCGAACCCGTAGGGTCCGCACGCGTAACGTTTGGTGATGATCGGTATTACGAGTTTATGTGATTTGATGTACCGAAGGTAGTTTGGATTCCCGGATATGATCACGGACATGACGAGGAGTCTCGAAATGATCGAGACATAAAGATTGATATATTGTATGGCTATATTCGGACACTGGAAGTGTTCCGGGTGGTTTCCGAGAAAACCGTAGTGCTTGAGAGGTTATCGATTCCCTGGGGAAGTTGGGCCTAAATGGGCCATAGGGAAGAGGGGAGGCAGCCCACAAGGGGCATCCGCACCCCCTCCCTATAGGGAGCCCGTATTGGACTAGGGAGGGGGCACCCCCCCCTTTCCTTCTCCTCTTCCTCTTCCTTCCTTCCCCATTCCTCCTCCTAGTCTGACTAGGAAAGGGGGAGTCCTACTCCCACTAGGAGGAGGACTCCTCCCCTCCTTGGCGCGCCACAAGGGCCGGCCGGCCTTCCCCCTTGCTCCTTTATATACGGGGGCAGGGGCACCCTAGAACACACAAGTTGATCATTGATCTCTTAGCCGTGTGCGGTTCCCCCTCCACCATAATCCACCTCGGTCATATCATTGCAGTGCTTAGGCGAAGCCCTGCGCCGATAGCTTCATCATCACCGTCATCATGCCATCGTGCTGACGAAGCTCTCCCTCGACACTCTGCTGGATCATGAGTTCATGGGACGTCAACGAGACGAACGTGTGCAGATCGCGGAGGTGCCGTACTGTCGGTACTAGGATTGGTCGATCGTGAAGACGTACGACTACATCAACCGCGTTGTCATAACGCTTCCGCTTACAGTCTACGAGGGTACGTGGACAACATTCTCCCCTCTTGTTGCTATGCATCACCATGATCTTGCATGTGCGTAGGATTTTTTTTGAAATTACTACGTTCCCCAACACTGTAGCTTTCGTGCTCCTCCGCTTCTACATCGGCACACTCATCCACCGCAGCGCATCTGCCTCATCGACGACCTCGTACGCCACACTAGAGCTGGTCCATCGTTGTCATCGTACACGGAGCCTCTTCCCCGGCACCGTCTTCCACGGTCTCGGATCTGCAGCCAACGCCAAGCGCAGAAGCACCACCGTCGTGGACAATGAACTGACTCCTGTTGCTGACCATGATGCACAGAGGCCGCTGCGACCATCGTTCTCCTCCTCGATTGGTAATGTGTATTGAATCTCTTAGCAATACATGTGAAGTTCCAATTTGTTCATACCTACCATTCAAATTTCCTGGTTTCTATATTGTTCCCGTAAAAGTAATTGGTTATAGCCTCCATTGTCCAACAGAATATCAGCTTGTAATTGTGCGTCGCTCCTGTATCGCTCTATGCTTGGGTAGGTTCTCCATCTGCAACCAGTAGTGTGGCAAATGATGGAAAGTTTTTTAGAACTAGCAAGATGCCCATGCGTTGCATGGAACATCAAGATGCATTTGTATGGGTAGTTTATCTTGTGGGAGAAAAGGATGAATGAGGGAAGGCCTTATTTGCAAATCTGGAGAGGGGTGTGGGTATCTTTTTGAAAAATTGCCATAGTTTCCTTCCTATCCGTCGGATATAAATCGGACGACCTATATTGCAGGATGGAAGGCCCACCATCATCACCAACTCTGTTTTTTAAAAGAGTAGAGAAGTAGAGATAAATATTAAATATAAAATAAATATAACAGTAGAGAAGAGAGTAGAGATAGCAGGGATATTGGGAAAGGATCGCGCGCGCGGGGGAAAAAGCGACCGGGCGCGTGCTAGTTTTGGCGCGCGGTGTCCGACGCGCTTTATAAAATCCAATGCCCTCCCACCGCTCTGTGACTTGCCACCGCTCTCTCCTTGCTCTGTGCCTTGCCACTGCTCTCTCCCTGCTCTGCACCTCGCCACCACACTCTCCCCGCTCTTTCTCGCCTCGCCGCCGCCGCGCCACCAAGCCGCCGCGTCGCCGGGAATGTCCCGCCCAAGATGCGACCCTATCCTAAAGGAACTCGAAGGTCCCACCAAGGATAGAAGCGCATCTTGAAGACGCTTTTGCAAGGTGGATATCATTACATCAACATTACATAATACATAGGGATACATACATAAGGCACGAATGCCACAAGAATACATCATCATCATACAAGAACAACATCCGACTACGGATGAAACATAAACATAAACTCAAACAATATCCACACTGCTAGCCCAGGCTGCCGACCTGGAACCTATCCCCTGATCGAAGAAGAAGCAGAAGAAGAACTCCAAAGCAAGCAACATCGCTCTCGCGTCATGATCATCGCAAAACCTGTACCTGCAACTGTTGGTGTAGTAATCTGTGAGCCACGAGGACTCAGCAATCCCATTACCATGGGTATCAAGACTAGCAACACTTAAAGGGTAAGGAAGGGATAAAGTGGTGAGGTTGCAGCAGCGACTAAGCATGATATGGTGGCTAACATACGCAAATAAGAGCGAGAAGAGAAGCAAAGCAAGCGGTCGCCAACTAGTAATGATCAAGAAGTGATCATGAACTCCTACTTACGTCAGACATAACCCAGAAACCGTGTTCTCCTCTCGATCAACCCCGAAAAGAGACACTCACGGTTACGCACACGGTTGGTGTATTTTAGAAGAGTTTGCTTCAAGTTTACTACAACCGGATATTAACAAATTCCCATCTGCCACATAACCGCGGGCACGGCTCTCGAAAGTTTATACCCTGCAGGGGTGTCCCAACTTAGCCCATGATAAGCTCTCGCGATCAACGAAGGATATTCCTTCTCCCCGGGAAGACCCGATCAGTCTCGGAATCCCGCTACAAGACATTTCGACAAAGAATAAAACAAGACCAGCAAGACCGCCCGATGCGCCGACAATCCCGATAGGAGCTGCACATATCTCGCTCTCGTGGCAACACCGGATGAGACAAGCTACGAGTAAAACCAAGCCCCGAAGTTTCCCGTGGTGGCCTCAAGAAGGGTTTCGGTTCGAACCAGCACTTAGAGAAGCACCGTCCGGGGGCTAAAATAAAGATGACCCTTGGGTTGGCCGACCCAAGGGAAGGGTATAGGTGGTGGTGAGGCAAATGGTAAAACCAAGGTTGGGCCTTGTTGGAGGAGTCTTATTCAAAGCGAACTGTCAAGGGGGTCCCATAAACCACTCGACCGCGTTAGGGACGCAAAATCCGGGAACATAATACCGATATGACGGAAACTAGGGCGGCAAGAGTGGAACAAAACACCTGCATAAGGTCGAGCCTTCCACCCTTTACCAAGTGTATAGATGCATTAATTAAATAAGATATATTGTGATATCCCAACAAGTAAACATGTTCCAACAAGGAACAACATCTCCATGTTCCAACAAGGAACAAACTTCATCTTCACCTGCAACTAACAACGCTATAAGAGGGGCTGAGCAAAGCGGTAACATAGCCAAGCAACGGCTTGCTAGGAAGGGTGCAAAGGTTAGAGGCTGACATGGCAAATTGGGAGGCTTGAACAGCAAGTGATAGGTAACGCAGCATAGCGATAGAACGAAGCAACTAGCATAGCAATGATAGTAATGAGATCCAAGGTGACGGTCATCTTGCCTGAAATCCCGCTAGGAAGAAGAACGAGTCCATGAAGAAGACGAACGGAAGTAGTCGAACGAATCCTCACAATCGCAACATCACCGGAACCGAGAAGCAACACCGGAAAGAAACAAACAACATGGTAAATGCACAAGCATAAACATGGCATGATGCACAAACAAGTATGATGCATGTCCGGTTTAATGAAGCATGGCATGGCAAAGTGCAACAAACATCCCTACAAATTAAGTGGAGCTCAATATGCAACGAGTTGCATATTGACGAAACACCACATTGACATATTTAGTTTGATCTCGTTTAGGTACACAACAATATTAAATGTTTTTAAACATGGCAAGGGGTGAAGCATAATTAAACTAACTATTTAGGCAAGTTTAAATGAGGCCGGAAATAAGAAACAACAATTCCGGAAATCCTCATATGCATATTTCAAATTTGGTACTGTTCTGCCTATTACATAATTTTAGAGTTATTAAACAGAAAAATAAAGTGCACCATGTTAAACTAGGCGTTTTTCCACCCCATTTACATATAAAGTTTATTAAAAACCGAGCTACGGTTATTTAGTTATGAAAAAAATCATTTTAACATGGCATATTAGCAAATTTAAATAAACAGCAAGTTAAACATTTTAACATGGGATGAAAATGGCATATTATTAATCTGCACAAAATTCTAAGCATTTTACATATATAAATCATTTTAATCCGATGCACCATTTGTCAGTTATTAAATGCATGATGTAAGAGGGTTTTTCTGTAAAACTGGTAAATCACAGGATAATTAGCAAATTCGCAGAACGGAAAAAAAACTACTCTGGGCCGAATCTGGCTGGCCCAGCAGTGCTCAGGAGAGGGGTGGGTGGCTGCTCACATCCATGGGCTTTGCCCGGTTCGGTGGAGGAGGCGTGCGCCGGGCCGAGGAGGCGCTAGGCCGGCCTGTCTGCGGGCTCCACGCGGCGCCGAAGCCTGGGCAGGCGCTGGATCTGGAACTGGCGCTGGGGTCGTGCGGAAGCAGAGGAGTGGTCAACACGGACGCTCCTGGCTGCGGCTGTTCGTTCGTCGTCTGGAGAAGGAGCATGGCGAAGCGGAGGAGCAGCAGTAGAGGGACTTGGCGCGGAGGAAAGGAATCCGGCGGGGAGGCGGATCTGGCGAGGAAGCAGCTTGGCGGCGCCGGGCTTGAGAAGACCGAGGTTACGAGCGAGGACTCATCTCCCTCGCAGAGAAACGAGGTCGACAGCGCCTGCGCTGGAACGAACGACGGAGGCGCGGGAACGGCGGGACTCGCGCGGCAGGAGCTAGGGCGGACTGGGTCGAGCCGAGGAGCTCGGAGGCCTCAGGTACGGGAGCAGAGGAGGCCGAGGCGCCATGGCAGGGGAACGGCAGCAGCGGCGGGGAACTTGGCGGCATCCATGGCGACGAGGAGGGGCGCGGTCAACGCGGCGACCGGCTGCGCTTGCGGTCGTCGTCCTGCTCGTGCAGGAGCGAAGCAGGGAGGTGGCGCGGTGAGGGACTTGGCGAGGAGGACTTGGCAGGGCGGCGGCGGGACTGAAGAACGGCGCGACGAGGAGGAAGATGGGGATCGGCGCGGATCCAACGCAGAGGTGGCCGGAGGCGGTCAACGAGGGGCACGAGATCGAGCAGGCAGTCTCGTTCATGGCGTCCCCTGTTCCTGTGAATAAGAGAAGGAGAGGGCTGAGAGAGGGAACAGAGAGAGGGAAAGGAAGGAGAGGGAGGCGACGGGGAGCTGCAGCACGACCTGGTGCTCGACGGGACAAAGGCTCGCTAGCCGGCGCGGCGGGGCGAAGCTCCGGTGGTGGCTGTCCTCGGCCAGGGAGGAGGCAGGAACAGAGCGCGAAGGTCAACCGGGAGGGGCGGGCGCGAGGGGCTGGGCTGCTTGGTTGGTCGGGATGCAAACGAGGAGGTGGTTGGTAGGTTGGGGATGGATCCCGAGGGGGGGATTTGGTAGAGAGTGGCGGCGGCGGTGGAATGGGAAGGATGGGACAAGCTGCCTAGGTTTTAGGGATTGGTCTAGTTTATATAGTAAGGAGATTAGGGCAGAGTTTAACTTGGTTCGTCCGATCGTAATCGGGCGGTCGAGAAGAAATAGGTAGGGAGTCCAAATAAGAAAATGGAGATGTTTTATAGATGTTAGGAGATGATCTGAATGCAACGGTGACGACTGAGCGGTTCGGGTTCGGAGCAGTTTTCGGACACGCGCAAGAGGTCTTGAGCACTTTACAGAGAGACTCCGGTTTGGCAAGAGGGAAAAACGAAGAACAAGGTTGGTCTCGGAACGGTCAACAAAAGCAAGGGGAACGCGGCAAAAACGAGCGAATGCAAGTTTTAAAAACAATGACAGCAACGAGTGCCGATGCAATGCAACTGATGCGATGAGATGAGATGCATGACATGAACACAATGCAAAACAACAGACAAAACCCAACCACGGAAGGAAATAATAATATCGCATCTCCGGAAAAGGCAAGAGTTGGAGTTACGAATATGGAAAGTTGCATCCGGGGCGTTACAACACTCCACCACTACGAGAGGATCTCGTCCCGAGATCTAGGATGGCACCGGAGAGAAAAGGAAGAGGAAGATAAGAGGTAAACTAAGTTGCTTCTTTGACGAATGAGTGAAACCACGAACCTTGAGAGGTTGAGAAATTTTAAAAGAAAGAGTACCGCAGAGATAAACAAGATTGCAAACAATCCGATAGAAAAGAGGAACAAGGAGTATTACGAGAACTTGAAGGTTGCAAAGACATGAAAATAAGAGCTTCACTTAACTAAAAGAATATGACCACCTCGGTATAATGAGATAGCCAAGGAACAAGAATGACAGAATTTGGACAGCACTCCGGTAGAAAAGAGAAGAAAACTTGATGAGATGAAAAGATATTGAAGAGATGATACAACACTCCGGTTAAATGGATAAGCAAGAAAAGAACACGATCCTCACAAAACGAGGTGATGGTGAAGAGAGCAACATCACCATGCCTCCGGCAGAAAGAATAGAAAATAGATCATTGAAATAGAAGAATGGAGAAGAAAATGCCAACTTCTACCACAATTGAATTTGGAAGGCATCCTTGCAAGAAGGTTAGAATATAGTTGGAATGAATAGAACGAAGAATGAAACCAACATCTCCTACCATAAATGAATTTGAACGAGCATCCTTACGAAGTAGGATTGAATGGAGTTGTTTGAAAAACAACAACGGTAAGAATAAGCTTGTAGCGGGCTTATGGAAACATCTCAAAATTATGAGGTGAGCTTCTGCCACCAACGGAAATAAATGATTGGATTGATATCAACAAGGAGACGAGAAACTTATTTCATCGGGAGGACAAATGAAAAACTTGGGTCATTTATAAGCACCATAAATAGCAACAATCCTTAGGGAAAGCTTTAGGTGAAATATAACCCAAGATAACTCCAATGAAGAGATTGATGGATTTAAATACCTCATTCTTGACAACATGTGAATCATGAAGCATGAAGGGAAATTATCAAGAATGACATAACACCATCTCAAAAGATAAGATAGAGAGAATTGCACTTCGGAATGCAAGATGAAGAATGCCTGAAGTCCTCTGAAAAGAATCTCGATGAACACTTCGAGAAGGAATTAAATCCTTGATGAACCATCATGTAGAGCCTCCATAAAGAACTCCGGTAAAAAAAGGATGATAAAAAGAAGTTGAAGACACAAGGTGAAACCTTGCAATGATTTAGATGGAGCTTCGCGATTATATTACCGAGAGGACTTGGAACTCCGGAAAAGAAAAGATGAAAACACTTAACTAGAATTACTTCATCATGAACAATCTCCGGAAGAAAAGAATTAATCAACTCGAGGAAATAAGAATAAGATTTATTGTATGCTTATCCTTCATCAAATTAAATTGATGACAAGCAATGGATTTGGCATACTACTTATTCCCGTAGAAAGGACTAAGAGAGATATAGCGTAAACTTGAGAAGGTATTGATGGAACCACCGGTGGAATTTGGAAACAGCGAATGAATTAATATGATAACAAAGGAAGTGAAATCTTGAACGAACCACCGTAAGAATTTAAAATGAACGTAGCAAAGGCACAATTCACCGGGAAGAATTTGAAAACGACGTTGATACTTGAGGGAATTTGGATACAAATGAACGAATAGATCACGAGCTGATTAGAGAATACTTGAATGATGCACCGGTAAGATTTGGAGAACGAGAGCTGAAAGCTGAGAATGAGGAATTATGACATGATGGCCTACGGAGGAAAGAAATGGAAATAACTCATGAAATGCTCGGATGGGTGAAAAGAATTCCACAATCAAAAACAATTATGAGACGACGGCATCAAACTAGAACCATGAATCTTGAAGTGAATGGAGCAAGATTTAAGAGAAACTCTTCTTCGGTCTTCAAATGTTGAGAATGACGATGAGAAACATCACCATGAATTATTGAGGCACTCCGGAACGAAAATTAGAAAGGTTGACCCAACGACGAAAGAATTTGGAAGATCTTGGAGAAAAACATTTGACTGATGATAACTCATTCCTACGTCAAACTTTGAAAAGAATTTTAGAATAACTTCAGGATAATTAGAAGAGTCAGGTAAGATCTTGGGAAAAGACCTGTGGGTTAGGGCCCACTCAAAAGAAAACACCGTTGAACGATTTTAAAGAGAGGTTGCACCGGTTGAATTAAATGGCTTGAATGGGAAAACATCCTCGAAATAACTTGAACGGATCTAGAATGAAAAGACGAGCCTTCTGAGATATCTTCAACACTCCAGAACAAATGAATAGCGAGAAGTGAATGATTAAGAGGTGCATCGGCAAGAGAAAGCATTTGCAACAAGGAAAGGAATATGATGAATATCGAAAGCTTAAATTGGATCCACCGGAGAAGAAACAACAATGAAGGATGATGAACTTGAAGCTCGTGAGCATCTTCACGAGAAATCACCGGATAAGAACATTGAAAGAAAAGAATGAAGAGACTTCACATGAATAAAAGGATACATGATTAAGAAATCTGAGTCCTTGAAGAAAAAGGGTGGGAGGGCGGGAAAACAAAGACAACTTGGGATGGATGGAACAAACACCGTTGTGAAAACTTAGAATTGATCTCGCAAATGTTGAAATGATCGGACCAACTTGAAGAGAAGCACGCCGGTTAGAAAAGAATTAACATGACGATCTCGATAAAGAAGAAGGATTAGTATTCACATAGCAATATGAGAACACCGTTTAGGGAAGGTATGGATCAACACTTGACATTGAAGCAACTCGAATACCACAACTCAAAACAAAACAAAGGATTTGGCTTGCAGAATAAGCCGGAACAAATACATATGATAGAGATTTACCCAATCCCATATCATGCATCTGTCGAAAAGATATTCTAGGAGCTACTTGAATTCCCACCTATAAAATCCTCAAACTTTCGGTTATGCAATCTGGTGTTGGGGATACAGGGACACAAAATATATCACCCAAACTAACAATACCTAGATCCAATTGTATCCATCCGTCAACACATAACCAAGAAAACTCCGAAATCGTGTACCTCAACCTTCAAAAGCATCCGTTATACAAGTTATGGCAATACTCCCTAACTCGCCTCAAAGATCGGGTTATCGGGTTATCTCACCAACAACTGCATAAAAGAGATTTTCGATGTCGGCAAAGCTCGTATTCCAGAATCGCAACGATAAAATTGTGACAACAACACCCGGAGCTCAACTCCCGGACACCGCCACAACCCCTAAATGTCGAGGCACCAAGAACAATGTTCTCGTCACAAAACCATCGGAACGATTCCAAGATACCCGCGTGATCCAAAAAAAAATTCGTGAAATTTGACGAGAGGAAAGACAAAACATCTACGACAGGAGGCCTCACAAGAGCGACGAAGGGACTGAGGAGTAAAAAGAATCCTACTCTCGATATATATATAATCCTAAGACTCAAAACATTTTTTTTCTAGACTCAACAACGGCCAACAATCAAGGGGCTCCTATGGTCGGTCGAGGCTCGATACCAACTTGATCACGCCTAAGATGCGACCCTATCCTAAAGGAACTCAAGGTCCCACCAAGGATAGAAGCGCATCTTGAAGACGCTTTTGCAAGGTGGATATCATTACATCAACATTACATAATACATAGGGATACATACATAAGGCACGAATGCCACAAGAATACATCATCATCATACAAGAACAACATCCGACTACGGATGAAACATAAACAGAAACTCAAACAATATCCACCCTGCCAGCCTAGGCTGCCGACCTGGAACCTATCCCCTGATCGAAGAAGAAGCAGAAGAAGAACTCCAAAGCAAGCAACATCGCTCTCGCGTCATGATCATCGCAAAACCTGTACCTGCAACTGTAGGTGTAGTAATCTGTGAGCCACGAGGACTCAGCAATCCCATTACCATGGGTATCAAGACTAGCAAAGCTTAAAGGGTAAGGAAGGGATAAAGTGGTGAGGTTGCAGCAGCGACTAAGCATGATATGGTGGCTAACATACGCAAATAAGAGCGAGAAGAGAAGCAAAGCAAGCGGTCGCCAACTAGTAATGATCAAGAAGTGATCATGAACTCCTACTTACGTCAGACATAACCCAGAAACCGTGTTCTCCTCTCGATCAACCCCGAAAAGAGACACTCACGGTTACGCACACGGTTGGTGTATTTTAGAAGAGTTTGCTTCAAGTTTACTACAACCGGATATTAACAAATTCCCACCTGCCACATAACCGCGGCACGGCTCTCGAAAGTTTATACCGCAGGGTGTCCCAACTTAGCCCATGATAAGCTCTCGCGATCAACGAAGGATATTCCTTCTCCCGGAAGACCCGATCAGTCTCGGAATCCTGCTACAAGACATTTCGACAAAGAATAAAACAAGACCAGCAAGACCGCCCGATGCGCCGACAATCCCGATAGGAGCTGCACATATCTCGCTCTCGTGGCAACACGGATGAGACAAGCTACGAGTAAAACCAAGCCCCGAAGTTTCCGGTGGTGGCTCAAGAAGGCTCGGTTTGAACCGAACTTAGAGAAGCACCGCCCGGGGGGCTAAAATAAAGATGACCCTTGGGTTGGCCGACCCAAGGGAAGGGTATAGGTGGTGGTGAGGCAAATGGTAAAACCAAGCTTGGGCCTTGTTGGAGGAGTCTTATTCAAAGCGAACTGTCAAGGGGGTCCCATAAACCACTCGACCGCGTTAGGGACGCAAAATTCGGGAACATAATACCGATATGACGGAAACTAGGGCGGCAAGAGTGGAACAAAACAACAGGCATAAGGCCGAGCCTTCCACCCTTTACCAAGTGTATAGATGCATTAATTAAATAAGATATATTGTGATATCCCAACAAGTAAACATGTTCCAACAAGGAACAATATCTCCATGTTCCAACAAGGAACAAACTTCATCTTCACCTGCAACTAACAACGCTATAAGAGGGGCTGAGCAAAGCGGTAACATAGCCAAGCAACGGCTTGCTAGGAAGGGTGCAAAGGTTAGAGGCTGACATGGCAAATTGGGAGGCTTGAACAGCAAGTGATAGGTAACGCAGCATAGCGATAGAACGAAGCAACTAGCATAGCAATGATAGTAATGAGATCCAAGGTGACGGTCATCTTGCCTGAAATCCTGCTAGGAAGAAGAACGAGTCCATGAAGAAGACGAACGGAAGTAGTCGAACGAATCCTCACAATCGCAACATCACCGGAACCGAGAAGCAACACCGGAAAGAAACAAACAACATGGTAAATGCACAAGCATAAACATGGCATGATGCACAAACAAGTATGATGCATGTCCGTTTAATGAAGCATGGCATGGCAAAGTGCAACAAACATCCCTACAAATTAGTGGAGCTCAATATGCAACGAGTTGCATATTGGCTAAACACCACATTGACATATTTAGTTTGATCTCGCTTAGGTACACAACAATATTAAATGTTTTTAAACATGGCAAGGGGTGAAGCATAATTAAACTAACTATTTAGGCAAGTTTAAATGAGGCCGGAAATAAGAAACAACAATTCCGGAAATCCTCATATGCATATTTCAAATTTGGTACTGTTCTGCCTATTACATAATTTTAGAGTTGTTAAACAGAAAAATAAAGTGCACCATGTTAAACTAGGCGTTTTTCCACCCCATTTACATATAAAGTTTATTAAAAACCGAGCTACGGTTATTTAGTTATGAAAAATATCATTTTAACATAGCATATTAGCAAATTTAAATAAACAGCAAGTTAAACATTTTAACATGGGATGAAAATGGCATATTATTAATCTGCACAAAATTCTAAGCATTTTACATATATAAATCATTTTAATCCGATGCACCATTTGTCGCTTATTAAATGCATGATGTAAGAGGGTTTTTTCAGAAACTGGTAAATCACAGGATAATTAGCAAATTCGCAGAACGGAAAAAAACTACTCGGGCCGAATCTGGCTGGCCCAGCAGAAGTGCTCAGAGAGGGTGGGTGGCTGCTCACATCCATGGGCTTTGCCCGGTTCGGTGGAGGAGGCGTGCGCCGGGCCGAGGAGGCGCTAGGCCGGCCTGTCTGTGGCCCACGCGGGCGCTCGAGCTGGGCCAGGGCGCTGGATCTGGACCTGGCGCTGGGGTCGTGCGGAAGCAGAGGAGTGGTCAACACGGACGCTCCTGGCTGCGGCTGTTCGTTCGTCGTCTCGTTCCAGGAGAAGGAGCATGGCGAAGCGGAGGAGCAGCAGTAGAGGGACTTGGCGCGGAGGAAAGGAATCCGGCGGGGAGGCGGATCTGGCGAGGAAGCAGCTTGGCGGCGCCGGGCTTGAGAAGACCGAGGTTACGAGCGAGGACTCATCTCCCTCGCAGAGAAACGAGGTCGACAGCGCCTGCGCTGGAACGAACGACGGAGGCGCGGGAACGGCGGGACTCCGGCGCGGCAGGGAGCTAGGAGGACTGGGTCGAGCTGGAGGAGCTCGGAGGCCTCAGGTGCGGGAGCAGAGGAGGCCGAGGCGCCATGGCAGGGGAACGGCAGCAGCGGCGGGGAACTTGGCGGCATCCATGGCGACGAGGAGGGGCGCGGTCAACGCGGGCACGGCTGCGCTAGGTCGTCGCCTGCCGTGCAGGAGCGAAGCGAGCAGGAGGTGGCGCGGTGAGGGACTTGGCGAGGAGGACTTGGCAGGGCGGCGGCGGGACTGAAGAACGGCGCGACGAGGAGGAAGATGGGGATCGGCGCGGATCCAACGCAGAGGTGGCCGGAGGCGGTCAACGAAGGGCACGAGATCGAGCAGGCAGTCTCGTTCATGGCGTCCCCTGTTCCTGTGAATAAGAGAAGGAGAGGGCTGAGAGAGGGAACAGAGAGAGGGAAAGGAAGGAGAGGGAGGCGACGGGGAGCTGCAGCACGACCTGGTGCTCGACGGGACAAAGGCTCGCTAGGCGGGCGGGCGGGCGAAGCTCCGTGGTGGCTGTCCTCGCCGAGGAGGAGGCAGGAACCAGGGCGCGAAGGTCAACCGGGAGGGGCGGCGCGCGAGGGGCTGGGCTGCTTGGTTGGTCGGGGATGCAAAACGAGGAGGTGGTTGGTAGGTTGGGGATGGATCCCGAGGGGGGGATTTGGTAGAGAGTGGCGGCGGCGGTGGAATGGGAAGGATGGGACAAGCTGCCTAGGTTTTAGGGATTGGTCTAGTTTATATAGTAAGGAGATTAGGGCAGAGTTTAACTTGGTTCGTCCGATCGTAATCGGGCGGTCGAGAAGAAATAGGTAGGGAGTCCAAATAAGAAAATGGAGATGTTTTATAGATGTTAGGAGATGATCTGAATGCAACGGTGACGACTGAGCGGTTCGGGTTCGGAGCAGTTTTCGGACACGCGCAAGAGGTCTTGAGCACTTTACAGAGAGACTCCAGTTTGGCAAGAGGGAAAAACGAAGAACAAGGTTGGTCTCGGAACGGTCAACAAAAGCAAGGGGAACGCGGCAAAAACGAGCGAATGCAAGTTTTAAAAACAATGACAGCAATGAGTGCCGATGCAATGCAACTGATGCGATGAGATGAGATGCATGACATGAACACAATGCAAAACAACAGACAAAACCCAACCACGGAAGGAAATAATAATATCGCATCTCCGGAAAAGGCAAGAGTTGGAGTTACGAATATGGAAAGTTGCATCCGGGGCGTTACAACACTCCACCACTACGAGAGGATCTCGTCCCGAGATCTAGGATGGCACCGGAGAGAAAAGGAAGAGGAAGATAAGAGGTAAACTAAGTTGCTTCTTTGACGAACGAGTGAAACCACGAACCTTGAGAGGTTGAGCAATTTTAAAAGAAAGAGTACCGCAGAGATAAACAAGATTGCAAACAATCCGATAGAAAAGAGGAACAAGGAGTATTACGAGAACTTGAAGGTTGCAAAGACATGAAAATAAGAGCTTCACGAACGAAAAGAATATGACCACCTCGGTATAATGAGATAGCCAAGGAACAAGAATGACAGAATTTGGACAGCACTCCGGTAGAAAAGAGAAGAAAACTTGATGAGATGAAAAGATATTGAAGAGATGATACAACACTCCGGTTAAATGGATAAGCAAGAAAAGAACACGATCCTCACAAAATGAGGTGATGGTGAAGAGAGCAACATCACCATGCCTCCGGAAGAAAGAATAGAAAATAGATCATTGAAATAGAAGAATGGAGAAGAAAATGCCAACTTCTACCACAATTGAATTTGGAAGGCATCCTTGCAAGAAGGTTAGAATATAGTTGGAATGAATAGAACGAAGAATGAAACCAACATCTCCTACCATAAATGAATTTGAACGAGCATCCTTACGAAGTAGGATTGAATGGAGTTGTTTGAAAAACAACAACGGTAAGAATAAGCTTGTAGCGGGCTTATGGAAACATCTCAAAATTATGAGGTGAGCTTCTGCCACCAACGGAAATAAATGATTGGATTGATATCAACAAGGAGACGAGAAACTTATTTCATCGGGAGGACAAATGAAAAACTTGGGTCATTTATAAGCACCATAAATAGCAACAATCCTTAGGGAAAGCTTTAGGTGAAATATAACCCAAGATAACTCCAATGAAGAGATTGATGGATTTAAATACCTCATTCTTGACAACATGTGAATCATGAAGCATGAAGGGAAATTATCAAGAATGACATAACACCATCTCAAAAGATAAGATAGAGAGAATTGCACTTCGGAATGCAAGATGAAGAATGCCTGAAGTCCTCTGAAAAGAATCTCGATGAACACTTCGAGAAGGAATTAAATCCTTGATGAACCATCATGTAGAGCCTCCATAAAGAACTCCGGTAAAAAAAGGATGATAAAAAGAAGAAGTTGAAGACACAAGGTGAAACCTTGCAATGATTTAGATGGAGCTTCGCGATTATATTACCGAGAGGACTTGGAACTCCGGAAAAGAAAAGATGAAAACACTTAACTAGAATTACTTCATCATGAACAATCTCCGGAAGAAAAGAATTAATCAACTCGAGGAAATAAGAATAAGATTTATTGTATGCTTATCCTTCATCAAATTAAATTGATGACAAGCAATGGATTTGGCATACTACTTATTCCCGTAGAAAGGACTAAGAGAGATATAGCGTAAACTTGAGAAGGTATTGATGGAACCACCGGTGGAATTTGGAAACAGCGAATGAATTAATATGATAACAAAGGAAGTGAAATCTTGAACGAACCACCGTAAGAATTTAAAATGAACGTAGCAAAGGCACAATTCACCGGGAAGAATTTGAAAACGACGTTGATACTTGAGGGAATTTGGATACAAATGAACGAATAGATCACGAGCTGATTAGAGAATACTTGAATGATGCACCGGTAAGATTTGGAGAACGAGAGCTGAAAGCTGAGAATGAGGAATTATGACATGATGGCCTACGGAGGAAAGAAATGGAAATAACTCATGAAATGCTCCGGATGGGTGAAAAGAATTCCCACAATCAAAAACAATTATGAGACGACGGCATCAAACTAGAACCATGAATCTTGAAGTGAATGGAGCAAGATTTAAGAGAAACTCTTCTTCGGTCTTCAAATGTTGAGAATGACGATGAGAAACATCACCATGAATTATTGAGGCACTCCGGAACGAAAATTAGAAAGGTTGACCCAACGACGAAAGAATTTGGAAGATCTTGGAGAAAAACATTTGACTGATGATAACTCATTCTTACGTCAAACTTTGAAAAGAATTTTAGAATAACTTCAGGATAATTAGAAGAGTCGTAAGATCCAGGAAAAGACACGTGGGTTAGGGCCCACTCAAAAGAAAACACCGTTGAACGATTTTAAAGAGAGGTTGCACCGGTTGAATTAAATGGCTTGAATGGGAAAACATCCTCGAAATAACTTGAACGGATCTAGAATGAAAAGACGAGCCTTCTGAGATATCTTCAACACTCCAGAACAAATGAATAGCGAGAAGTGAATGATTAAGAGGTGCATCGGCAAGAGAAAGCATTTGCAACAAGGAAAGGAATATGATGAATATCGAAAGCTTAAATTGGATCCACCGGAGAAGAAACAACAATGAAGGATGATGAACTTGAAGCTCGTGAGCATCTTCACGAGAAATCACCGGATAAGAACATTGAAAGAAAAGAATGAAGAGACTTCACATGAATAAAAGGATACATGATTAAGAAATCTGAGTCCTTGAAGAAAAAGGGTGGGAGGGCGGGAAAACAAAGACAACTTGGGATGGATGGAACAAACACCGTTGTGAAAACTTAGAATTGATCTCGCAAATGTTGAAATGATCGGACCAACTTGAAGAGAAGCACGCCGGTTAGAAAAGAATTAACATGACGATCTCGATAAAGAAGAAGGATTAGTATTCACATAGCAATATGAGAACACCGTTTAGGGAAGGTATGGATCAACACTTGACATTGAAGCAACTCAATACCACAACTCAAAACAAAACAAAGGATTTGGCTTGCAGAATAAGCCGGAACAAATACATATGATAGAGATTTACCCAATCCCATATCATGCATCTGTCGAAAAGATATTCTAGGAGCTACTTGAATTCCCACCTATAAAATCCCGAAACTTTCTGGTTATGCAATCTGGTGTTGGGGATACAGGGGACACAAAATATATCACCCAAACTAACAATACCTAGATCCAGCTGTATCCATCCGTCAACACATAACCAAGAAAACTCCGGAAATCGTGTACCTCAACCTTCGAAAAGCATCCGTTATACAAGTTATGGCAATACTCCCGAACTCGCCCCAGTACTGGGTTATCGGGGTTATCTCACCAACAACTGTACAAAAGAGATTTTCGATGTCGGCAAAGCTCAGGTATTCCAGAACTGCAACGATAAAATTGTGACAACAACACCTCGGAGCTCAACTCCCCGGGACACTGCCACAACCCCTAAATGTTAGGAGGCACCAAGAACAATGTTCTCGTCACAAAACCATCGGAACGATTCCAAGATACCCGCGTGATCCAAAAAAAAATTCGTGAAATTTGACGAGAGGAAAGACAAAACATCTACGACAGGAGGCCTCACAAGAGCGACGAAGGGACTGAGGAGTAAAAAGAATCCTACTCTCTGATATATATATAATCCTAAGACTCAAAACATTTTTTTTTCTAGACTCAACAACGGCCAACAATCAAGGGGGCTCCTATGGTCGGTCGAGGCTCTGATACCAACTTGTCACGCCCAAGATGCGACCCTATCCTAAAGGAACTCGAAGGTCCCACCAAGGATAGAAGCGCATCTTGAAGACGCTTTTGCAAGGTGGATATCATTACATCAACATTACATAATACATAGGGATACATACATAAGGCACGAATGCCACAAGAATACATCATCATCATATAAGAACAACATCCGACTACGGATGAAACATAAATGTAAACTCAAACAATATCCACCCTGCTAGCCTAGGCTGCCGACCGAACCTATCCCCGATCAAGAAGAAGCGGAAGAAGAACTCCAAAGCAAGCAACATCGCTCTCGCGCCATGATCATCGCAAAACCTGTACCTGCAATCGTAGGTGTAGTAATCTGTGAGCCACGAGGACTCAAAGAATCCCATTACCATGGGTATCAAGACTAGCAAAGCTTAAAGGGTAAGGAAGGGATAAAGTGGTGAGGTTGCAGCAGCGACTAAGCATGATATGGTGGCTAACATACGCAAATAAGAGCGAGAAGAGAAGCAAAGCAAGCGGTCGCCAACTAGTAATGATCAAGAAGTGATCATGAACTCCTACTTACGCCGACATAACCCGAAACCGTGTTCTCCTCTCGATCAACCCGAAAAGAGACACTCACGGTTACGCATTACACGGTTGGTGTATTTTAGAAGAGTTTGCTTCAAGTTTACTACAACCGGATATTAACAAATTCCCACCTGCCACATAACCGCTGGCACGGCTCTCGAAAGTTTATACCTGCAGGGTGTCCCAACTTAGCCCATGATAAGCTCTCGCGATCAACGAAGGAT
Organism: Aegilops longissima; assembly: GCA_021605205.1. Classification (NCBI taxonomy): domain Eukaryota; kingdom Viridiplantae; phylum Streptophyta; class Magnoliopsida; order Poales; family Poaceae; genus Aegilops; species Aegilops longissima. The sequence continues at coordinate 121,197,361 of CM038680.1, forward strand.
ATTCTTCTCCCGGAAGACCCGATCAGTCTCGGAATCCTGCTACAAGACATTTTGACAGCAATAAAACAAGACCAGCAAGACCGCCTGATGCGCCAACAATCCCGATAGGAGCTGCACATATCTCGCTTCGTGGCAACACCGGATGAGACCGCCACGAGTAAAACCAAGCCTCGAAGTTTCCCGTGGTGGCCTCAAGGGCGGTTTCGGTTCGAACCAGCACTTAGAGAAGCACCGCCCGGGGGCTAAAATAAAGATGACCCTTGGGTTGGCCGACCCAAGGGAAGGGTATAGGTGGTGGTGAGGCAAATGGTAAAACCAAGGTTGGGCCTTGCTTTGGAGGAGTCTTATTCAAAGCGAACTGTCAAGGGGTCCCATAAACCACCCGACCGCGTTAGGGACGCAAAATCCGGGAACATAATACCGATATGACGGAAACTAGGGCGGCAAGAGTGGAACAAAACACAGGCATAAGGCCGAGCCTTCCACCCTTTACCAAGTGTATAGATGCATTAATTAAATAAGATATATTGTGATATCCCAACAAGTAAACATGTTCCAACAAGGAACAACATCTCCATGTTCCAACAAGGAACAAACTTCATCTTCACCTGCAACTAACAACGCTATAAGAGGGGCTGAGCAAAGCGGTAACATAGCCAAGCAACGGTGTGCTAGGAAGGGTGCAAAGGTTAGAGGCTGACATGGCAAATTGGGAGGCTTGAACAGCAAGTGATAGGTAATGCAGCATAGTGATAGAACGAAGCAACTAGCATAGCAATGATAGTAATGAGATCCAAGGTGACGGTCATCTTGCCTGAAATCCCGCTAGGAAGAAGAACGAGTCCATGAAGAAGACGAACGGAAGTAGTCGAACGAATCCTCACAATCGCAACATTACCGGAACCGAGAAGCAACACCGGAAAGAAACAAACAACATGGTAAATGCACAAGCATAAACATGGCATGATGCACAAACAAGTATGATGCATGTCCGGTTTAATGAAGCATGGCATGGCAAAGTGCAACAAACATCCTTAAAAATTAAGTGGAGCTCAATATGCAACGAGTTGCATATTGACGAAACACCACATTGACATATTTAGTTTGATCTCGTTTAGGTACACAACAATATTAAATGTTTTTAAACATGGCAAGGGGTGAAGCATAATTAAACTAACTATTTAGGCAAGTTTAAATGAGGCCGGAAATAAGAAACAACAATTCCGGAAATCCTCATATGCATATTTCAAATTTGGTACTGTTCTGCCTATTACATAATTTTAGAGTTGTTAAATAGAAAAATAAAGTGCACCATGTTAAACTAGGCGTTTTTCCACCCCATTTACATATAAAGTTTATTAAAAACCGAGCTACGGTTATTTAGTTATGAAAAAAATCATTTTAACATGGCATATTAGCAAATTTAAATAAACAGCAAGTTAAACATTTTAACATGGGATGAAAATGGCTTATTATTAATCTGCACAAAATTCTAAGCATTTTACATATATAAATCATTTTAATCCGATGCACCATTTGTGAGTTATTAAATGCATGATGTAAGAGGGTTTTTCTGTAAAACTGGTAAATCACAGGATAATTAGCAAATTCGCAGAACGGAAAAAAAACTACTCTGGGCCGAATCTAGCTGGCCCAGCAGTGCTCAGGAGAGGGGTGGGTGGCTGCTCACATCCATGGGCTTGGCCCGGTTCGGTGGAGGAGGCGTGCGCTGGGCCGGGGAGGCGCTAGGCCGGCCTGTCTGTGGCCCACGCGGGCGCTCGAGCTGGGCCAGGGCGCTGGATCTGGACCTGGCGCTGGGGTCGAGCGGAAGCAGAGGAGTGGTCAACGCGGACGCTCCTGGCTGCGGCTGTTCATTCGTCGTCTCGTTCCAGGAGAAGGAGCAGGGCGAAGCAGAGGAGCAGCAGTAGAGGGACTTTGCGCGGAGGAAAGAAATCCGGCGGGGAGGCGGATCTGGCGAGGAAGCAGCTTGGCGGCGCCGGGCTTGAGAAGACTGAGGTTACGAGCGAGGACTCGTCTCCCTCGCAGAGAGACGAGGTCGACAGCGCCTGCGCTGGAACGAACGACGGAGGCGCGGAACGGCGGGACTCGCGTGGCAGGAGCTTCGGCGGACTTGGTCGAGCTGGAGGAGCTCGGAGGCCTCAGGTGCGGGAGCAGAGGAGGCCGAGGCGCCATGGCAGGGGAACGGCAGCAGCGGCGGGGAACTTGGCGGCATCCATGGCGACGAGGAGGGGCGCGGTCAACGCGGCGACCGGCTGCGCTTGCGGTCGTCGTCCTGCTCGTGCAGGAGCGAAGCAGGGAGGTGGCGCGGTGAGGGACTTGGCGAGGAGGACTTGGCAGGGCGGCGGCGGGACTGAAGAATGGCGCGACGAGGAGGAAGATGGGGATCGGCGCGGATCCAACGCAGAGGTGGCCGGAGGCGGTCAACGAGGGGCACGAGATCGAGCAGGCAGTCTCGTTCATGGCGTCCCCTGTTCCTGTGAATAAGAGAAGGAGAGGGCTGAGAGAGGGAACAGAGAGAGGGAAAGGAAGGAGAGGGAGGCGACGGGGAGCTGCAGCACGACCTGGTGCTCGACGGGACAAAGGCTCGCTAGCCGGCGCGGCGGGGCGAAGCTCCGGTGGTGGCTGTCCTCGGCCAGGGAGGAGGCAGGAACCAGGGCGCGAAGGTCAACCGGGAGGGGCGGCGCGCGAGGGGCTGGGCTGCTTGGTTGGTTGGGGATGCAAAACGAGGAGGTGGTTGGTAGGTTGGGGATGGATCCCGAGGGGGGGATTTGGTAGAGAGTGGCGACGGCGGTGGAATGGGAAGGATGGGACAAGCTGCCTAGGTTTTAGGGATTGGTCTAGTTTATATAGTAAGGAGATTAGGGCAGAATTTAACTTGGTTCGTCCGATCGTAATCGGGCGGTCGAGAAGAAATAGGTAGGGAGTCCAAATAAGAAAACGGAGATGTTTTATAGATGTTAGGAGATGATCTGAATGCAACGGTGACGACTGAGCGGTTCGGGTTTGGAGCAGTTTTCGGACACGCGCAAGAGGTCTTGAGCACTTTACAGAGAGACTCCGGTTTGGCAAGAGGGAAAAACGAAGAACAAGGTTGGTCTCGAACGGTCAACAAAAGCAAGGGGAACGCGGCAAAAACGAAATAATGCAAGTTTTTAAAACAATGACAGCAACGAGTGCCGATGCAATGCAAATGATGCGATGAGATGAGATGCATGACATGAACACAATGCAAAACAACAGACAAAACCCAACCACGGAAGGAAATAATAATATCGCATCTCCGGAAAAGGCAAGAGTTGGAGTTACGAATATGGAAAGTTGCATCCGGGGCGTTACAGGGAAACTTGGGGATACCGCGGCGTCCGCGCGCGCCCCTCCGGCGGCTTCTCCGCCGAGATCCGGTTCCGCGGGATGCGCCTCGGCCTCGGCAATTTCGACACCAATAACGAGGCCACTCGCGTGTACGACGCGACGGTGTGGTGCCTCCGGTAGCCTCATACAACATTGAACTTGCCCAACGTGCCGATGCGGGAGCGAGCGTAGGAGCTCACGCATCTGCCGCGACTTATCACCGACGAGGATCGCCGCGACTACCAGAGGCGGGAGCATTGTCTCGGTATCGCGACTATCGATGATCGTCGCGACTACCGAGGATCGTCGATAAGTAAGGGTGTCGAACCCAACGAGGAGCAGAAGAAAATGACAAGTAGTTTTCAGTAAGGTAATGTCTGCAAGTGCAGAATTGTAAGTAGCGGGGTAGTTTGATAGCAAGATAATTTGTAATGAGCAAGTAATGATAGTAGTAACAAAAGCAAGGTAGCCCAATCCTTTTGAGGCAAAGGATAGACCAAAACGTCTCTTATAGTGAACAAAACATTCTTGAGGGTACACGGGAATTTCATCTAGTCACTTTCATCATGTTGGTTCGATTTGTGTTCGCTACTTTGATAATTTGATATGTGGGTGGACCGGTGCTTAGGTGCTATTCTTACTTGAACATACCTCCTACTTATGATTAACCCTCCTGCAAGCTTCGGCAACTACGAGAAAAGTATTAAGAATAAATTCTAACCATAGCATTAAACATTTGGATCCAATCGGTCCCTTACGGAATAGCGCATAAACTGTGGTTTAAGCTTCTGTCACTCTCGCAACCCATCATCCAATTGCTACTCCACAATGCATTTCCTTAGGCCCAAATATGGTGAAGTGTCATGTAGTCGACGTTCACATGACACCACTAAGGGAATCACAACATACATACTATCAAAATATCGAGCACATATCAAGTTTACATGATTACTTGCAAAATGATTTCTCCCGTGACCTCAAGAACAAAAGTAACTACTCACAAATGATAAATATGTTCATGATAAGAGGAGTATTAAATAACGTATTGGATCTGAACATATAATCTTCCACCAAATAAACCATATAGTAATCAACTACAAGATGTAATCAACACTACTAGTCACCCACAAGCACCAATCTATAGTTTCGGTAACAAGATTGAACACAAGAGATGAACTAGGGTTTGAGATGAGATGGTGATGTTGAAGATGTTGATGGAGATTGCCCTCCCCAAGATGGGAGAGGTATTGGTGATGATGATGATGATGATTTCCCCCTCTGGGAGGGAAGTTCCCCCGACGGAATCGCTCCGCCGGAGGGCAAAAGTACTCCTGCCCAAGTTCCGCCTTGAGACAGCGGTGCTCCGTCCCGATAGTCTTCTCCTTATTTTTTTCTAGGTCAAAATGACTTATATACCAGAAGATGGGCACCGGAGGTGGGCCTGGGTGAGCACAACCCACCAGGGCGTGCCTGGGCTCCCTGGTGCGCCCAGGTGGGTTGTGCCCACCTGGTGGGCCCCCTCTAGTTGTTATTTGCTCCAATAATTCTCATATATTACATAAAAAATCTCCGTCAAGTTTCATCTTGTTTGGAGTTGCGCAGAATAGGTAGCCTGACGTAGCTTTTCCAGGTCCAAATTTCCAGCTGCCGGAATTCTCCCTCTTGGTGTGTACCTTGCAAATTATGAGAGAAATGGCATTAGAATTACTCCAAAAAGCATTATTATGGATAAAACACTATAAATAACAGTAATAAAACATTATGCAAAATGGACGTATAAGTCTCTACTCTCTACCTCAACTTCTCGATCTCAGCACTTCGGGCCCGCAAAAACTCGCTATTCCGGGGCTGTAAACGCTTTTTTAAAGCGCCGCATGTTGCACTTATGTTGGGGATGCTCTAACATGGCAGACGAGTGCTTTAATGTTGCCCACAAGATGCGTGAGTATTGCTATTATATTTTTCTTGCCATGTTGAGATTTTAAAACCACGAGTGCGAACATGCAGAGGAGCAATGAAGACCAAACACGGGATATTGGGGACATCTTCAAGGAGCGTGGCAAGTTAAAGAGGAGCTGCACCGAACCTGTAAAATGAGCTTTGGTAAGTAACACCCTTTCAATTACTTTCATTTAGCCTCGTGTTCTTCGATGTGTATATGTTGTAGTTTCTGTTTCTCTTAGCCTTGTGTTCTTCGATGTGTAATAAGAAGAGTCTTAATCATCCTAATGCTTTCGTTTTTAGCTTGATGTAGGAAGTGGGTGTTCTCACCTTGTAGTCCGTTTTTATATTTTTCCTTTTGAATTCACTTCTTCGAGTCCTGTTTATCTGGCTTCTACTAAATGGATTTGGGTTGCTCTGAGTATTGATCTAAAAAAGAAGTAACTTCTTGTCAGGATGCAGTTCCTGTGAGGAGGGAAGTATGGTCAACCTCGAGATCATGTTTCCAAAATGAGGCTGGATTACACACAAGGTGCCCGTTCCCTAATGATGCTGATTAGACAGAAGGTGCAAATTCCCAGATGATGCTGGATTACACACAAGCCAGGTGAAGTCGTCAACTGTTCGTGTCCTCGTGGCTCTAGTAAAGGCTGAAAGAAAGCATGCAGCAGCCCTTGAGAATGTAGCTGAGTTCCTAAAGAAGCGAAAAGAGCAATCAGATGCTCTCTTCACCCAAGCCAAATAAGAGATGGAAGAAGCCAGAAAGAAGCTAGCAGAGGCAGAGAAGGCTAGGCGTCTTTCGCTATCTAAAACTGTTGCCAATAAAATTTTTCCTTCATAATAGCTAGGTTCAAATGTTTATCCAGTCGGCATGATTGTTGTGATGTCCGTGCATCTACTGATGTGGCACAAAATAAATTTTTTCGGGTCATTTCATAACAGCAATTACTTTCCAAACAATAACAGACAAAGCATTTGACATGGTATAGGTCATGCGCAAGCCCAACATTCCAAGTTCAACTTCCACATCAAACTCATGTTCACAGATATCTGCATATTCATAGATAATGTCCACAACCATGATTCACTTCAAAGCCAAAAAAATGTGAGGAGAGTTATAAATAAAGAAAAACCTCTAGTTCTTGCTACCAATGCGAGCACAACAAGTCAAGACCATGCGTAATTAATTATATTTTGGTCATTTTTTGTGTTCTAAAATGTTGGCCGGCTCGCAGAAGGACATGTTGCCGGCACACACGCGGATTCAATGGAGGCAGGCGGGGCAGTCTGAAGCCGGTTGCATGCGGCGAGGAGGCGAGTTCAGCTGGGTGAGTGGGGCCGTCTTCGCCGGCGCGTCGGTGCAATGCCAGAGCTATGAGAGGTCGCGTCCATGTCAGAGCAATCACTCCCTCCAGTCCTCTTTTGTTTGGGTATAACAAAATCTCGTTTTCCATTCGCATTTTACAAGTAAAATTCGTGGACAAACTTTGACCCAAAATACGACGGGGACTAGTAAACCAGGACGGAGGTAGTAGTTTTTTTTTATCAAAGAAGGGCTTCACCCTTCCGATTTTCATTACTGAAAACAAACATCGAAACAATAGTATTTGCCCTAGAACTACCAGGTTCAACATCTCGCAACATAAACCCATACAACCATATGCCAAGGAGATAGTAGTTATGAATTCCATTTTTGCTCCATACCAATCATTCTAAAAACTACTTAGCACTTATAACGTGCCATTGAAAACCGGAACACTTACCCCGCTAAAAAAATGATATTTTAAACGTGGCTACTCGATCAGTGGAAACTAGCGAGCCACCGCGTCCAGGTCATTCACCTGTGGTCCCGACCATCAACTCCTACGGATCAAATTATCACGCGAGCTGACTAACCACGTACCCGGTACCCGCGCATGCAGCAATCGTGCACCTAGGGTTTTAGGGTTTATTTTTTAACGGTGCCTTTACGTAACTCTCATGTGTGTGAGACAGCGAGAGACCGACTGTGTGCGTGCGCCTCTTCTCTTCCTATATGTACTCCACCGTTTGTCTAGTGTCCAAAACATTATACAGTAGTAATAACTACTAGCAATGTGCCAATGCGTTGCCACACAATCAAAGTAGATTAATACATATTCACCGATTTGATAGAAAAATAGTCTAGTTTTGATATACGTATATCACTAAAAATATGTTATGTTTTACTCAAAATATATTGCTTTGGCGTTTTTGATGAGATAAGGGAGAAATGTGGTTGGTTTCAAGATTCGAGAAGTGGTATATCTCTAATTTCTACTCTTACTAGCAAGATGCCCGTGCGTTGCATGGAACATCAAGATCTTGTGGGAGAAAAGGATGAATGAGGGAAGGCCTTATCTGCAAATGTGGAGAGGAGTACGGATAAATTGCCATAGTCTCCTTCCTATCTGTTAGATATAGATTGGACGGCCTATATTGCAGGATGGCAGGCACACCATCATCACCGACTATGCTTTTTATAAGAGTAGAGATAAAAATAGAGTTGGTGATGATGGTGTACCTACCATCCTGGAATATAGGCCATCCGATTTATATCTGACGGATAGGAAGGAAACTATGACAATTTTGCAAAAAGATACCCACACCCCTCTCCACATTTGCAAATAAGGCCTTCCCTCGTTCATCCTTTTCTCCCACAAGATAAACTACTGATACAAATGCATCTTGATGTTCCGTGCAACGCATGGGCATCTTGCTAGTTGTTGCAAAAAGCCCATGTGTGTGTGAGAGAGGAGGAGAGAGGAGGAGGATGGAGTGAATGTGTGACAAAGACACAAAGAGTGTGTGTGTGTGTGTGTGTGCGAGAGGTATCAGCTTAAAATGAGGCGATAGTGTGTGTGTGTGCACGATCGAGAGGGCGTGTCTCAAGAAGGGACGAAAAATATACATAGATACAAGGAGCGCGAGAGACACATGTACGCGATAGTGGAAGCACGAGTATGCGGGTGTATAAACCTATCTGGAGGCTAGTCGATCAATGTTTGTGATAGAAATACGAGTCGGGGTGCGAAAGCGAGAGTTTTGTGTGTGTGTGAGAGAGAGACGATAGTCGGGAAGGGGAGTGGAAGTAGGAGTTGTGTGTTTGTGAGAGAGAGGGGGGAGTTTGTCTGATCGGTAAACAAATGAATAATGACAGTTTTATAACTGGGATGGAGATGGAAAGGAAACCACGACAAATGTTTTGTCTGCAAGAGAGAGTAATTTTAGTGGTATGAGTCATATCTAGAGACATATAGGGTGTGTGTGAGAACCCCATAGAGAGAAAGACAAAGTGTAAGATGAGTGAGACTGTGTGTGTGGTAGTGAAAAAGAAAGCTTAGGTACCTAGTGATACCAGAGAATTGTAGATACATGAGAGATAATGAAAGCCGTGTAATGTATAATGATAGGCAGAGTGTGACACTTCTTAAGGGAGACGTCAAGGGACCATGTTTGCGAAAATAGGAGAAACAAGAAGTGAGCGTGCGGGTGAGCTGGAGAAAAGAGAGTGATAGCTACATGAAGGAGCATGCGAGAGAGATGGGCGTGAAAGGAGCCAACATAAAAGGGATTCAAATATTTGAATTCGAGATGATGATACATGTAATTCATACTCGAACCAAAATTGATCTATCAAACATGCATACTCATATGAATTAACGCGCATCTATGTTATTTAATATGTAGATATTACTGATCCATACATTTTAGTAGAACATAATTTGGTTTAAATTTTTTGAATTCAACCTTATGATTTTGAGATCATTGTATTTGTAAATCATATTATACATATAAAGGAGCAGAATTCTTTGTTGTGCTTTTGAAAGTATATATAAAAAAATGATGTATATAGAATTTTATTCCAATCGAAAATGGATCCTGCCCGAACAAAAATAGAATACAAACTAGATTCGAATTGATTTGGCATGCTAAAAGTGCACTCTTGCTCTGCAAAAATTTGAACGAAGCGGGGAAATTCGCAGTAACCGCCTGAAACCAAAATCCGCGAGATGGAAATTACTGCCTATCCCTGACACGCAAAGCCTATCGGCTCGATTTCAATAGATTTCAATAGGGGTAGGTTTGTAATTTCACTCAAACGTGACATAACCGCCTCTCACCCGGATTCATACATGGTGGGCGCCAAAACACAGTGTCTCCTTGGCCGAAATCGACTCCCTCCCCGATCCATACACGGTGGGCACCAAAACAAACACTCGTCGGCAAATATTTGGTGTATGCGAGATTACCGTCCTATCCCCAACCGACTAAAACTGCTGTGATGTAGGAAATTTTAAACGGGGGCTAAGTTTGTAAATTTCCTCGCATTTGAGACAAGCGCACCCTGAAGTCATGGTTTCCCCCTTCCTCTCTCCCTCCATTTCCCCATTCGTACTCCATGGGTGCCAAAACACCCACTCCACCCCAGCCTCCTCCGTCCGCCACCCCATCCACCGCCATCCTCCTCCACTATGCCGAAGCTGATACCCCGACGCTGTCGTCCATTACAAGAGATCGACCTCTATCATCCACGGCTTCGGACCGGGATCCTTCCATCCCATCCTCTCGCTTCATCCCCGTCGTCGTCCACCTTTCTGGCGCCACTCCTACGACCATCTCGTCCAGCGCGCCCTGGCGCCACCGTCTACCCTCCTAGATATGCTTCCACGCCACCGATAGCCATCGCTACCGTAACACTGTCAAATTCTCAGCAGATGCATACACGGCGCCGCACCAGAGGCGGTACTCTTTCGTATCTTCTCAACTTATTTATCGCAGCAAGAAAATAGATCGCCACTGCTTTACTCTCATTTCTTGTCCATCACTTACTTGTTAGTTGAAAGCAATCATTGGTTGAGAAGTTGCCTTTGTCCGGTTTGCACCTTCAGATCCGTCATGGCACGCTCAACGCTATACTCACAATGTTTATGGTTTCCCCCTTTTATATTCCACACTAGTTAAATGATAGTAGACTAAATTTCAAAATTGGGTTAGTCAATTTTTGAGAGCTCACCGGAGTTCGCTGATGCGAAGGAAGGGGTCGGTGAAGGAAATATGCCCTAGAGGCAATAATAAAGTTGTTATTTATATTTCCTTATATCATGATAAATGTTTATTATTCATGCTAGAATTGTATTAACCGGAAACTTAGTACATGTGTGAATACATAGACAAACAGAGTGTCACTAGTATGCCTCTACTTGACTAGCTCGTTAATCAAAGATGGTTAAGTTTCCTAGCCATAGACATGAGTTGACATTTGATGAACGGGGTCATATCATTAGAGAATGATGTGATTGACATGACCAGTCCATTATCTTAGCACTATGATCATTTAGTTTATTGCTATTGCTTTCTTCATGACTTATACATGTTCATATGACTATGAGATTATGCAACTCCCGAATATCGGAGGAACACTTAGTGTGCTATCAAACGTCACAACATAAGTGGGTGATTATAAAGATGCTCTACAGGTGTCTCCGGTGGTGTTTGTTCATTTGGCATAGATTAAGATTAGGATTTGTCACTCTGATTGTCGGAGAGGTATCTCTGGGCCCTCTCGGTAATGTACATCACTATAAGTCTTGCAAGCAATGTAAGTAATGAGTTAGTTACATGATGATGCATTACGGAACAAGTAAAGAGACTTGTCGGTAACGAGATTGAACTAGGTATATTGATACCGACGATCGAATCTCGGGCAAGTAACTTACCGGTGCCAAAGGGAACAACATATGTTGTTATGCGGTTTGACCGATAAAGATCTTTGTAGAATATGTGGGAGCCAATATGAGCATCCAGGTTCCGCTATTGGTTATTGACCGGAGATGAGTCTCGTTCATGTCTACATAGTTCTCGAACTCGTAAGGTACGTTCGATGACGATCGGTATTATGAGTTTATGTGTTTTGATGTACCGAAGGTAGTTCGGAGTCCCCGATGAGATCACGGACATGACGAGGAGTCTCAAAATGGTCGAGACATAAAGATTGATATATTGGAAGACTATATTCGGACACCGGAATAGTTCTGAAGTGTATCGGGTATTTTCGGGAGTACCGGGGGGTTACCGGAACCCCCCGGGGGGGGGGGGGTTATTGGGCCTCATGGGCCTATTGATGGAAGAGAGGAGGCAGGCCAAGGCGCCCCCCCTAGCCCAAACCGAATTGGACTAGGGGGTCGGCCCCCCTTTCCTTCTCTCCTCCCTCTCCTCCCCCCTTCTCCTTGTTGGAATAGGAAAGGGGGGCTAAATCCTACTTGGAGTAGGATTGCCCCCCCATGGCGCGCCTCCTCCCCTGGCTGGCCTCCTCCTCCCTCCCCCCTTTATATACGTGGGAGGGGGCACCCCAAAGGCACACCAAAGTTTCTCTTAGCCGTGTGCGGTGCCCCCTCCACAGAAACACACCTCGGTCATATCGTTGCAGTGCTTAGGCGAAGCCCTATGCCGGTAACTTCATCATCACCATCACCACGCCGTCGTGCTGACGAAACTCTCCCTCGGCCTCAGCTGGATCAAGATTTCGATGGACGTCACCGAGCTGTATGTGTGCAGATCGCGGAGGTGTCGTGTGTTCGGTACTTGATCGGTTGGATCACGAAGATGTTCGACTACATCAACCGCGTTACTTAACGCGTCCGCTTTCGGTCTACGAGGGTACGTGGACACACTCTCCCCTCTCACTGTTATGCTTCTCCTAGATATATCTTGCATGATTGTACGAATTTTTTTGAAATACTACGTTCCGCAATAGTGGCATCCGTGCCAGGTCTATGCGTAGATGTTATATGCACGAGTAGAACACAAAGAGTTGTGGGCGATAATAGTCATACTACTTACCAGCATGTCATACTTTGATTTGGCAGTATTTTTGGATGAAGCAGCCCAAACCGACATTACATGACCGCGTTCATGAGACTGGTTCTACCGCCGTGCTTCGCACACAGGTGGCTAGTGGGTGTCTGTTTCTCCAACTTTAGGTGAATCGAGTGTGACTACGCCTGGTCCTTGTTGAATGTTAAAACATCACACTTGATGAAAAATCGTTGTGGTTTTGGTGCGTAGGTAAGAACGGTTCTTTCTAGAAGCCAGTAGCAGCCATGTAAAACTTGCAACAACAAAGTAGAGGACGTCTAACTTGTTTTTGCATGGCTTGCTGTGATGTGATATGGTCAAGACGTGATGATATATAAATTGTTGTATGAGATGATCATGTTTTGTAAAAGTTATCGGCAACTGGCGGGAGCCTTATGGTTGTCGCTTTATTGTATGAAATGCAATCGCCATGTAGTTGCTTTACTTTATCAATAAGCAGTAGCGATAGTCGTAGAAGCAATAGTTGGCGAGACGACCATGATGCTTCGATGGAGATCAAGGTGTCAAGCCGGTGACGATGGTGATCATGACGGTGCTTTGGAGATGGAGATCAAAGGCACAAGATGTTTATCCTTTATGCATCTTATTTTGCTTAGTACGACGGTAGCATTATAAGATGATCTCTCACTAAATTTCAAGGTACAAGTGTTCTCCCTGAGTATGCACCGTCGCGACAGTTCATCGTGCCGAGACACCACGTGATGATCGGGTGTGATAAGCTCTACGTTCACATACAACAGGTGCAAGCCAGTTTTGCACACGAAGAATACTCGGGTTAAACTTGACGAGCCTAGCATATGCAGATATGGCCTCGGAACACTGAGACTGAAAGGTCGAGCGTGAATCATATAATTGATATGATTAACATAGTGATGTTCACCATTGAAAGCTACTCCATCTCACGTGATGATAGGACATGGTTTAGTTGATTTGGATCATGTGATCACTTAGATGCTTAGAGGGATGTCTATCTAAGTGGGAGTTCTTAAGTAATATGATTAATTGAACTTTAATTTATCATGAACTTAGTACCTGATAGTATTTTGCATGTCTATGTTGTTGTAGATAAATGGCCCGTGCTACTGTTCTGTTGAATTTTAATACGTTCCTAGAGAAAGCTAAGTTGAAAGATGATGGTAGCAACTACACGGACTGGGTCCGTAACTTGAGGATTATCCTCATTGCTGCACAGAAGAATTACGTCCTGGAAGCACCGCTAGGTGCAAGAACCGTTGCAAAAGCAACACCAGACGTTGTGAACGCCTGGCAGAGCAAAGCCGATGACTACCGGATAGTTCAGTGTGCCATGCTTTAAGGCTTAGAACCGGGACTTCAACGATGTTTTGAACGTCATGGAGCATATGAGATGTTCCAGGAGTTGAAGTTAATATTTCAAGCAAATGCCCGTATTGAGAGACATGAAGTCTCCAATAAGTTCTACAGCTGCAAGATGGAGGAGAATAGTTCTGTCGGTGAGCATATACTCAAAATTTCTGGGTATAACAATCACTTGATTCAACTGGGAGTTAATCTTCCGGATGATAGTGTCATTGACAGAATTCTTCAATCACTCCCACCAAGCTACAAGAGCTTCATGATGAACTATAATATGCAAGGGATGGATAAGACAATACCCGAGCTCTTCGCAATGCTAAAGGCTGCGGAGGTAGAAATCAAGAAGGAGCATCAAGTGTTGATGGTCAACAAGATCACTAGTTTCAAGAAAAAGGGCAAAGGGAAGAAGGGGAGCTTCGAGAAGAACGGCAAGAAAGTTGCTGCTCAAGTGAAGAAGCCCAAGTCTGGACCTAAGCCTGAGACTGAGTGCTTCTACTGCAAAGGAACTGGTCACTAGAAGCGGAACTGCCCCAAGTATTTGGCAAACAAGAAGGATGGCAAAGTGAAAGGTATATTTGATATACATGTTATTGATGTGTACCTTACTAATGCTCGCAGTAGTGCCTGTGTATTTGATACTGGTTCTGTTGCTCATATTTGCAACTCGAAATAGGGGCTACGGATTAAAGTGAAGATTGGCTAAGGACGAGGTGACGATGCGCGTGGGAAATGGTTCGAAAGTCGATGTGATCGCCGTCGGCACGCTACCTCTACATCTACCTTCGGGATTAGTTTTAGACCTGAATAATTGTTATTTGGTGCCAGCGTTAAGCATGAACATTATATCTGGATCTTGTTTGATGCGAGACAGTTATTCATTTAAATCAGAGAATAATGGATGTTCTTTTTATATGAGTAATATCTTTTATGGTCATGCACCCTTGATGAGTGGTCTATTTTTGTTGAATCTCGGTAGTAGTGACACACATATTCATAGTATTGAAGCCAAAAGATATAAGTTTAATAATGATAGTGCAACTTATTTGTGGCACTGCAGTTGAGGTCATATTGGTGTAAAGCGCATGAAGAAACTCCATGCTGATGGGCTTTTGGAATCACTTGATGCTTGCGAACCATGCCTCATGGGCAAGATGACTAAGACTCCGTTCTCCGGAACAATGGAGTGAGCAACAGACTTGTTGGAAATAATAATACTGATGTATGCGGTCCGATGAGTGTTGAGGCTCGCGGCGTGTATTGTTATTTTCTGACCTTCACAGATGATCTAAGCAGATATGGGTATATCTACTTAATGAAACATAAGTCTGAAACATTTGAAAAGTTCAAAGAATTTCAGAGTGAAGTAGAAAATCATCGTAACAAGAAAATAAAATTTCTACGATCTGATCGTGGAGGAGAATATTTGAGTTACGAGTTTGGTCTTCATTCGAAACAATGTGGAATAGTTTCGCAGCTCACGCCACCCGGAACACCATAGCGTAATGGTGTGTCCGAACGTCGTAACCGCACTTTATTAGATATGGTGCGATCTATGATGTCTCTTACTGATTTACCGCTATCGTTTTGGGGTTATGCTTTAGAGACGGATACATTCAAGTTAAATAGGGCACCATCTAAATCCGTTGAGACGACATCATATGAACTATGTTTGGCAAGAAACCCAAGTTGTCGTTTCTTAAAGTTTGGGGCTGCGATGCTTATGTGAAAAAGCTTCAACCTGATAAGCTCGAACCCAAATCGGGGAAATGTGTCTTCATAGGATACCCAAAGGATACTGTTGGGTACACCTTCTATCACAGATTCGAAGGCAATATATTCATTGCTAAGAATGGATCCTTTCTAGAGAAGGACTTTCTCTCGAAAGAAGTGAGTGGGAGTGATACGTCCATTTTGCATGATGCTTTTATATCGATATTTATTGCATTATGGGCAGTTATTACACATTATGTCACAATACTTATGCCTTTTCTCTCTTATTTTACAAGGTTTACATGAAGAGGGAGAATGCCGGCAGCTGGAATTCTGGGCTGGAAAAGGAGCAAATATCAGAGACCTATTCTGCACAACTCCAAAAGTCCTGAAACTCCATGAAAGTCATTTTTGGAATATATTAAAAATATTGGGCGAATAAAGCACTAGAGGGGGCCACCCGCTGTCCACGAGGGTGGAGGGCGCGCCCCTTGCCTCGTGGGCCACCAGGAAGCCCCCCGATGCCCATCTTCTGGTATAAGGTGTCTTTTCCCTTGAAAAAAATAATAAGGAAGCTTTCGGGATGAAGCGTCGCTGTCTCGAGGCGGAACCAATCTAGGGCTCCGGCGGAGCTGTTCTGCCGGGGAAACATCCCTCCGGGAGGGGTAAATCGTCACCATCATCATCATCATCGATCCTCTCATCAGGAGGAGGTCAATCTCCATCAACACCTTCACCAGCACCATCTCCTCTCAAACCCTAGTTCATCACTTGTATCCGATCTTTGTCTCAAAACCTCAGATTGGTACCTCTGGGTTGCTAGTAGTGTTGATTACTCCTTGTAGTTGATGCTAGTTGGTTTATTCGGTGGAAGATTATAAGTTCAGATCCTTTATGCACATTAATACCCCTCTAATTATTAACATGAATTGAGTAGTTACATTTGTTCCTTAGGACATGGGAGAAGTCTTGTTATAAGTAGTCATGTGAATTTGGTATTCGTTTGATATTTTGATGAATGTATGTTGTCTTTCCTCTAGTGGTGTTATGTGAACGTCGACTACATGAAACTTCACCATTGTTTGGGCCTAGGGGAAGGCATTGGGAAGTAATAAGCAGATGATGGGTTGCTAGAGTGACAGAAGCTTAAACCCTAGTTGATGTGTTGCTTCGTAAGGGCCTGATTTCGATCCATATGTCTCATGCTATGGTTAGGTTTACCTTAATTCTTCTTTGGTAGTTGCGGAAGCTTGCGATGGGGGTTAATCATAAGTTGGATGCTTGTCCAAGGAAGGGCAGTACCCAAGCACTGGTCCACCCACATATCAAATTATCAAAGTAACGAACGCGAATCATATGAGCATGATGAAAACTACATTGATGATAATTCCCATGTGTCCTCGAGAGCGCTTTCCTTTATATAAGAGTTTGTCCAGGCTTGTCCATTGCTACAAAAAGGATCAGGCCACCTTGCTGCACCTTGTTTACTTTTATTACTTGTTACCCGTCACGAATTACCTTATCATAAAACTATCTGTTACCAATAACTTCAGTGCTTGCAGAGAATACCTTACTGAAAACCGCTTGTCATTTCCTTTTGCTCCTCGTTGGGTTTGACACTCTTACTTATCAGAAGGACTATGATAGATCCCCTATACTTGTGGGTCATCAAGACTCTTTTTTGGCGCCGTTGCCGGGGAGTGAAGCGCCTTTGGTAGGTGGAATTTGGTAAGGAAAAATTTATATAGTGTGCTGAAATTTACTGTCACTTGTTACTATGGAAAATAATCCTTTGAGGGGCTTGTTCGGAGTATCTTCACCCCGACCAGTAGAGCAAAGAGTTGCTCCTCAACCTACTGAACCTACTGAAAATGTTTACATTGAAATTCCTTCGGTTATGATAGAGAAACTGCTAGCTAATCCTTTTACAGGAGATGGAACAATACATCCTGATATGCACCTAATCTATGTGGATGAAGTTTGTGGATTATTTAAGCTTGCAGGTATGCCCAAGGATGCTATCAACAAGAAGGTCTTCCCTTTATCTTTGAAGGGAAAGGAATTGACATGGTTTAGGCTATGTGATGATATTGGATCATGGAACTACAACCGATTGAAATTGGAATTTCATCAGAAGTTTTATCCTATGCATCTGGTTCATCGTGATCATAATTATTTATATAATTTTTGGCCTCATGAAGGAGAAAGTATCGCTCAATCTTGGGGGAGGCTTAAGTCAATGTTATATTCATGCCCCAATCATGAGCTCTCAAGAGAAATTATTATTCAAAAATTTTATGCTCGGCTTTCTCTCAATAATCGCTCCATGCTCGATATTTCTTGTATTGGTTCTTTTATGATGAAGACTATTGAATTCAAATTTGATTTGTTGGAAAGAATTAAACGCAACACTGAAGATTGGGAATTCGACGAAGGTAAGGAGTCAGGTATAACACCTAAGTTTGATTGTGTTAAATCTTTTATGGATACCGATGCTTTTCGTGAATTTAGCACTAAATATGGACTTGACTCTGAGATAGTAGCTTCTTTCTGTGAATCATTTGCTACTCATGTTGATCTCCCTAAGGAGAAGTGGTTTAAATATTATCCTCCAATTGAAGTAAAGGTAGTTGAACATATTAAAGTTGAAGAAAAACTATCACTTATAATGTTGATCCTATTGTTCCTACCGCTTATATTGAGAAACCACCTTTCCCTGTTAGAATATAGGATCATGCTAAAGCTTCAACTGTGGTTCGTAAGAGTAATGCAAGAACATCTACACCCTCTGAGAAAATTAAAGTTGAACCTAGTATTGCTATGGTTAAGGATCTCTTGGTCGATAATATTGATGGGCATGTTATTTACTTCTGTAATGAAGCTGGAATTGCTAGACCCGATACTAAAAATAAACATAGACCTATTGTAGGCATGCCTGTTGTTTCTGTTAAAATAGGAGATCATGCTATCATGGCTTATGTGATATGGGTGATAGTGCGAGTGCAATACCTCATTCCTTATACGAAGAAATTATGCATGATATTGCACCTGCTGAGATAGAAGATATTGATGTTACAATTAAGCTTGCCAATAGAGATACTATTTCACAAATTGGGATTGTTAGAGATGTTGAAGTATTGTGTGGTAAAGTTAAGTATCCTACTGATTTTCTTGTTCTTGGTTCCACACAAGATGACTTTTGTCCCACTATATTTGTAGACCCTTCTTGAATACTGTTAATGCTAGGATAGACTACGAAAAGGATATTGTTACTGTTGGTTTAGGGGATATGTCTTATGATTTTAATTTTGCTAAATTCCATAGACAACCCCATGATAAAGAATTGCCTAGTAAAGATGAAATTATTGGTCTTGCTTCTATTGACGTGCCTCCTTATGGTCCTTTAGAACAATATTTTCTAGATCATGAAAATGATATGTTTATGAATGAAAGAAGGAAATAGATGAAGTATTCTTTAAATAGGGACTGATGGGGAACGTAGTAATTTCAAAAATTTTCCTACGATCACGCAAGACCATGGTGATGGCATAGCAACGAGAGGGAGAGTGTCCGCCCACGCACCTCGAGACCGAAAGCGAAGCGTTATAACAACGCGGTTGATGTAGTCGCACGCCTTCACGATCCGACCGATCCAAGCACCGAACGACGGCACCTCCGAAGTTCTGCACACGCTCAGCTCGATGACGATCCCGGACTCCGATCCAGCAAAGTGTCGGGATGAGTTCCGTCAGACGACGGCGTGGGACGATGTTGATGCTCCACCGACGCAGGGCTTCGCCTAAGCTCATGACGATATGACTTCTCCGGCGCGAGGGCTTCGCTTAAGCTCCATGACGATATGACGAAGTGGAATATGGTGGAAGGGGCACCGACACGGCTAAGGAAAGATCCGAGATCAACTTGTGTGTCATGGGGTGCCCCCTGCCCCAGATATAAAGGAGCAAGGGAGGAGGTGGCGGCCCAGGAGGAGGGCGCGCAAGGGGAGTCCTACTCCCACCGGGAGTAGGACTCCTTCTTCCTAGTCCAACTAGGAGAAGGGGAAAGGGGAAGTGGAGAAGGAAGGAGAGGTGGGCTGCGCCCAAACCCCTTGTCCAATTCGGACTGGGCTTGGGAGGCGCACGCCACCTCCCGGCTCCTTCCCACTAAGGCCCATTAAGGCCCAATACTTTTCCCCGTATTCCTGTAACTCCCCGGTACTCCGAAAAATACCCGAATCACTCGGAACCTTTCCGAACTCCGAATATAGTCGTCCAATATATCGATCTTTACGTCTCGACCATTTCGAGACTCCTCGTCATGTCCCCGATCTCATCCGGGACTCGAACTCCTTCGGTACATCAAAACTCATAAACTCATAATATAAGCATCATCGAAACCTTAAGCGTGCGGACCCTACGGGTTCGAGAACTATGTAGACATGACCTAGAACTATTCTTGGTCAATAACCAATAGCGGGACCTGGATGCCCATATTGGCTCCTACATATTCTACGAAGATCTTTATCGGTCAAACCGCATAACAACATACGTTGTTCCCTTTGTCATCGGTATGTTACTTGCCCGAGGTTTGATCGTCGGTATCCAATACCTAGTTCAATCTCGTTACCGCAAGTCTCTTTACTCGCTCCATAATGCATCATTCCGTAACTAACTCATTAGCTACATTGCTTGCAAGGCTTATAGTGATGTGCATTACCGAGAGGGCCAGAGATACCTCTCCGACAATCGGAGTGACAAAACCTAATCTCAAATACGCCAACCCAACATGTACCTTTGGAGACACCTGTAGTACTCCTTTATAATCACCCGATTACGTTGTGACGTTTGGTAGCACCCAAAGTGTTCCTCCGTAAACGGAGTTGCATAATCTCATAGTTACAGGAACATGTATAAGTCATGAAGAAAGCAATAGCAACATACTAAACGATCAAGTGCTAGGCTAACGGAATGGGTCAAGTCAATCAGATCATTCTCCTAATGATGTGATCCCGTTAATCAAATGACAACTCATGTCTATGGTTAGGAAACATAACCATCTTTGATTAACGAGCTAGTCAAGTAGAGGCATACTAGTGACACTGCTTGTCTATGTATTCACACATGTATTATGTTTCCGGTTAATACAATTCTAGCATGAATAATAAACATTTATCATGAAATAAGGAAATAAATAATAACTTTATTATTGCCTCTAGGGCATATTTCCTTCAGCCTCCCACTTGCACTAGAGTCAATAATCTAGTTCACATCATCATGTGATTCAACACTAATATTCACATCGTATGTGATTAATACCCATAGTTCACATCGTCATGTGACCAACACCCAAAGGGTTTACTAGAGTCAATAATCTAGTTCACATCGCTATGTGATTAACACCCAAAGAGTACTAAGGTATGATCATGTTTTGCTCGTGAGAGAAGCTTAGTCAACGGGTCTGTCACATTCAGAGCCGTATGTATTTTGCAAATATTCTATGTCTACAATGCTCGCACGGGCTACTCTAGCTAATTGCTCCCACTTACAATATGTATCCAGATTGAGACTTAGAGTCATCGGATCAGTGTAAAAGCTTGCATCGATGTTACTCTTTACGACGGGCTCTTTTATCACCTCCATAATCGAGAAATATTTCCTTAGTCCTCACTAAGGATGTTCTTGACCAATGTCCAAATGATCTACTCCTAGATCACTATTGTTTTCCTTGCCAAATTCAGAGCAAGGTATATAATAGGTCGGCACATAGCATAGCATACTTTATAGAACCTATGACTGAGGCATAGGGAATGACTTTCATTCTCTTTCCTATTTTCTGCCGTGGTCGGGATTTGAGTCTCACTCAATTTCACACCTTTGCAACACAGGCAAGAACTTTTCTTTGACTGTTCCATTTTGAACTACTTCAAAATATTGACAAGGTATGTATTCATTGAAAAACTTATCAAGCGCCTTGATCTATCTCTATAGATCTTGATGCTCAATATGTAAGCAGCTTCACCGAGGTCCTTCTTTGAAAAACTCCTTTCAAACACTCTTTATGCTTTGCGAATAATTCTACATTATTTCCGATCAACAATATGTCATTCACATATACTTGTCGAAATGTTGTAGTGCTCCCACTCACTTTCTTGTAAATACAGGCCTTTCCAAAAGTCTGTATAAAATCATATGCTTTGATCAACACATCAAAGCGTATATTCCAACTCCGAGATGCTTGCACCAGTCCATTGATGGATCATTGGAGCTTGCACATTTTGTTTAGCACCTTTAGGATTGACAAAACCTTCGGTTGCATCATATACAACTCTTCTTTAAGAAAACCATTAAGGAATGCAGTTTTGACATCCATTTGCCAGATTTCATAAAATGTGGCAATTGCTAACATGATTCGGACAGACTTTTAAGCATCGATACGAGTGAGAAAATCTCATTGTATTCAACATCTTGAACTTTGTCAAAAACCTTTTTCAACAAGTCTAGCTTTGTAGATAGTAACACTACTATCAGCATCTGTCTTCCTCTTGAAGATCCATTTATATAATATGACTTGCCGATCATCGGGCAACTCCATCAAAGTCCACACTTTGTTCTCATACATGGATTCCATCTCAGATTTCATGGCCTCAAGCCATTTTGCGGAATCTGGGCTCATCATCGCTTCTTCATAGTTCGTAGGTTCATCATGGTCTAGTAACATGACTTACAGAACATGATTACCGTACCACTCAAGTGCGGATCTTACTCGAAGACCTACGAGGTTTGGTAGCAACTTGATCTGAAGTTTCATGATCATCATCATTAACTTCCTCACTAATTGGTGTAGGAATCATCGAACTGATTCCTATGATGAACTACTTTCCAATAAGGGAGAAGGTACAATTACCTCATCAAGTTCTACTTTCCTCCCACTCACTTCTTTCGAGAGAAACTTCTTCTCTAGAAAGGATCCATCTTAGCAACAAATATCTTGCTTTCGGATCTGTGATAGAAGCTGTACCCAATAGTTACCTTTGGGTATTCTATGAAGACGTACTTCTCGATTTGGGTTCGAGCTTATCGGTGAAAACTTTTCACATAAGCATCACAACTCCAAACTTTTAAGAAACGACAGCTTAGGTTTCTCGTTAAACCATAGTTCATACGGTGTCGTCTCAACGGATTTAGATGGTGCCCTTTTAAATGTGAATGCGGCTGTCTCTAATGCATAACCTCAAAACGATATTGGTAAATTGGTAAGAGACATCATTGATCGCACCATATCAAATAAAGTACGGTTACGACGTTCGGACACACCATAACCCTGTGGTGTTCCAGGTGGCGTGAGTAGTGAAACTATTTCACATTGTTTTAATGAAGGCCAAACTCAGAACTCAAATATTTTTCCTCTGCGATCATATCGTAGAAAGTTTTATTTTCTTGTTACGATGATTCTTCACTTCACTCTGAAATTCTTTGAACTTTTCAAATGTTTCAGAATTGTGTTTCATCAAGTAGATATACCCATATCTGCTCAAATCATCTTGTGAAGGTCAGAAAATAACGATACTTGCCACGAGCTTTAACACTCATCGGACCGCATACATCAGTATGTATTATTTCCAATAAGTCATTTGCTCGCTTCATTGTTCCGGAGAACAGAGTCTTTAGTCATCTTGCCCATAAGGCATGGTTCGCAAGCATCAAGTGATTCATAATCAAGTGATTCCAAAATCCCATCAGCATGGAGTTTCTTCATGCGCTTTACACCAATATGACCTAAACGGCAGTGCCACAAATAAGTTGCACTATCATTATTAACTTTGCATCTTTTGGTTTCAATATTATGAATATGCGTATCACACGATCGAGATCCAACAAACCATTTTCATTGGGTGTGTAACCATGTAAGGTTTTATTCATGTAAACAGAACAACAATTTATTCTCTTACTTAAATGAATAACCGTATTGCAATAAACATGATCAAATCATATTTATGCTCAACACCAAATAACACTTATTTAGGTTCCACACTAATCCCGAAAGTATAGGGAGTGTGCGATGATGATCATATCAATCTTGGAACTTCTTCCAACACTCATCGTCACTTCCCTTCAACTAGTCTCTGTTTTATCTCAGAACTCCTGTTTGAGTTACTAATCTTAGCAACCGAACAGTATCAAATACTCAGGGGCTACTATAAACACTAGTAAGGCACACATCAATAACCTGTATATCAAATATAACCTTGTTCACTTTGCCATCCTTCTTATCCACCAAATATTCAGGGGTAGTTCGCTTCCAAAGGACCAGTTCCATTGCAGCAAAAGTACTCGGTCTCGTGCTTAGGTCTAAACTTGGGCTTCTTTACTCGAGCAGCAACTTGCTTGCCGTTCCTTTTGAAGTTCCCTTCTTCCCTTTGCCATTTTCCTTGAGACTAGTGGTCTTGTCAACCATCAACACTTGATGTTTTTCTTGATTTCTACCTTCGCCGATTTTAGCATCGCCAAGAGCTCGAGAATCTTTTTCGTCATCCCTTGCATACTATAGTTCATCACGAAGTTCTACTAACTTAGTGATGGTGACTAGAGAATTCTGTCAATCACTATCTTATCTGGAAGATTAACTCCCACTTGATTCAAGCGATTGAAGTACTCGGACAATCTGAGCACATGCTCACTAGTTGAGCGATTCTCCTCCATCTTTTAGCTATAGAACTTGTTGGAGACTTCATATCTCTCAACTCGGTATTTGCTTGAAATATTAACTTCAATTCCTGGAACATCTCATATGGTCCATGACGCTCAAAACGCCTTTGAAGTCCTGATTCTAAGCCGTTAAGCATGGTGCACTAAACTATCAAGTAGTCATCATATTGAGCTAGCCAAACGCTCATAACGCCTCAGATTCCGCTCATGCAATAGGTCTGTCACCTAGCGGTGCATTAAGGACATAATTCTTCTGCGCAGCAATGAGGATAAACCTCATATCACGGATCCAATCCGCATCATTGCTACTAACATTTTTCAACACAATTTTCTCTAGGAACATATCAAAACAAACATATGAAGCAACAACGCGAGCTATTGATCTACAACATAATTTGCAAAATACTACCAGGACTAAGTTCATGATAAATTTAAGTTCAATTAATCATATTACTTAAGAACTCCCACTTAGACAGACATCTCTCTAGTCATCTAAGTGATCACGTGATCCAAATCAACTAAACCATGTCCGATCATCACGTGAGATGGAGTAGTTTCAATGGTGAACATCACTATGTTGATCATATCTACTATATGATTCACGCTCGACCTTTCGGTCTCCGTGTTCCGAGGCCATATCTGTTATATGCTAGGCTCGTCAAGTTTAACCTGAGTATTCTGCGTGCGCAACTGTTTTGCACCCGTTGTATTTGAACGTAGAGCCTATCACACCCAATCATCACGTGGTGTCTCAAAGACGAAGAACTTTCGCAACGGTGCATACTCAGGAGAACACTTCTTGATAATTTTAGTGAGAGATCATCTTATAATGCTACCGTCAATCAAAGCAAGATAAGATGCATAAAGGATAAACATCACATGCAATCAATATAAGTGATATGATATGGTCATCATCATCTTGTGCTTGTGATCTCCATCGCCAAGCAACGTCATGATCACCATCGCCACCGGCGCCGACACCTTGATCTCCATCGTAGCATCGTTGTCGTCTCGCCAACTATTGCTTCTACGACTATCGCTACTCCTTAGTGATAAAGTAAAGCAATTACATGGCGCTTGCATTTCATACAATAAAGCGACAACCATATGGCTCCTGCCATTGCCGATAACTCGGTTACAAAACATGATCATCTCATACAATAAAATATAGCATCACGTCTTGACCATATCACATCACAACATGCCCTGCAAAAACAAGTTAGACGTCCTCTACTTTGTTGTTGCAAGTTTTACGTGGCTGCTACGGGCTGAGCAAGAACCGTTCTTACCTACGCATCAAAACCACAACGATATTTCATCAAATAGACTCCGTTTTAACCTTCTCAAGGACCGGCGAGCCACACTCGGTTCAACTAAAGTGAGAGAGACAGACACCCGCCGTCACCTTTAAGCAACGAGTGCTCGGAGCGGTGAAACCAGTCTCGCGTAAGCGTCACGCGTAATGTCGGTCCGGCCGCTTCATCTCACAATACCGCTGAACCAAAGTATGACATGCTGGTAGGCAGTATGACTTGTATCGCCCACAACTCACTTGTGTTCTACTCGTGCACATGACATCAACGCATAAAACCAGGCTCGGATGCCATCGATGGGGAACGAGTAATTTCAAAAATTTCCTACGATCACGCAAGACCATGGTGATGGCATAGCAACGAGGGGAGAGTCGTCCGCCCACGTGAGACCGAAAGCGAAGCGTTATAACAACGCTGTTGATGTAGTCGACGTCTTCACGATCCGACCGATCCAAGCACCGAACGACGGCACCTCCGAGTTCGCACACGCTCAGCTCGATGACGATCCCGGACTCCGATCCAGCAAAGTGTCGGGATGAGTTCCGTCAAAGACGACGGCGTGGTGACGATGTTGATGCTCCACCGACGCAGGGCTTCGCCTAAGCTCCGCGACGATATGACTTCTCCGGCGCAGGGCTTCGCTTAAGCTCGCGACGATATGACCGAAGTGGAATATGGTGGAAGGGGCACCGACACGGCTAAGGAAAGATCCGTAGATCAACTTGTGTGTCATGGGGTGCCCCCTGCCCCGTATATAAAGGAGCAAGGGAGGAGGTGGCGGCCTAGGAGGAGGGCGCCAAGGGAGTCCTACTCCCACCGGGAGTAGGACTCCTTCTTCCTAGTCCAACTAGGAGAAGGGGGAAAGGGGAAGTGGAGAAGGAAGGGAGAGGTGGGCTGCGCCCAAACCCCTTGTCCAATTCGGACTGGGCTTGGGAGGGCGCACGCCACCTCCCGGCTCCTTCCCACTAAGGCCCATTAAGGCCCAATACTTTTCCCCGTATTCCCGTAACTCCCCGGTACTCCGAAAAATACCCGAATCACTCGGAACCTTTCCGAACTCCGAATATAGTCGTCCAATATATCGATCTTTACGTCTCGACCATTTCGAGACTCCTCGTCATGTCCCTGATCTCATCCGGGACTCGAACTCCTTCGGTACATCAAAACTCATAAACTCATAATATAACATCATCGAAACCTTGCGTGCGGACCCTACGGGTTCGAGAACTATGTAGACATGACCTAGAACTATTCTTGGTCAATAACCAATAGCGGACCTGGATGCCCATATTGGCTCCTACATATTCTACGAAGATCTTTATCGGTCAAACCGCATAACAACATACGTTGTTCCCTTTGTCATCGGTATGTTACTTGCCCGAGGTTTGATCGCGTCGGTATCCAATACCTAGTTCAATCTCGTTATCGGCAAGTCTCTTTACTCGCTCCATAATGCATCATTCCGTAACTAACTCATTAGCTACATTGCTTGCAAGGCTTATAGTGATGTACATTACCGAGAGGGCCAGAGATACCTCTCCGACAATCGGAGTGACAAAACCTAATCTCGAAATACGCCAACCCAACATGTACCTTTGGAGACACCTGTAGTACTCCTTTATAATCACCCATTACGTTGTGACGTTTGGTAGCACCAAAGTGTTCCTCCGTAAACGGAGTTGCATAATCTCATAGTTACAGGAACATGTATAAGTCATGAAGAAAGCAATAGCAACATACTAAACGATCAAGTGCTAGGCTAACGGAATGGGTCAAGTCAATCAGATCATTCTCCTAATGATGTGATCCCGTTAATCAAATGACAACTCATGTCTATGGTTAGGAAACATAACCATCTTTGATTAACGAGCTAGTCAAGTAGAGGCATACTAGTGACACTCTGTTTGTCTATGTATTCACACATGTATTATGTTTCCGGTTAATACAATTCTAGCATGAATAATAAACATTTATCATGAAATAAGGAAATAAATAATAACTTTATTATTGCCTCTAGGGCATATTTCCTTCAGGGACCTATTTTGAAACACAACTTGCCTGTTGAAATTTTAGGGGATCCTCCTCCACCCAAGGGTGATCCCGTATTTGAGCTTAAACCATTACCAGATACTCTTAAATATGCTTATCTTGATGAAAAGAAGATATATCCTGTTATTATTAGTGCTAACCTTTCAGAGCAGGAAGAAGACAAATTATTGAAAACTCTGAAGAAGCACCGTGCTGCTATTATATACTCTCGACGATCTTAAGGGCATTAGTCCCACTCTATGCCAACACAAAATAAAATGGGAGAAAGACACTAAACCGGTTGTTGATCACCAACGACGGTTAAATCCTAAGATGACAAAAGTGGTAAGAAAAGAAATACTAAAGTGTCGTGGAAATATCACGTTAGATGTCCTAGCAGAAGGACTTAGTCGTGGAGCCATCGCAACGAGGTTAGCCTGAAGGGGTTAAACCGGACAAGGGACACGAGAGTTATACTAGTTCGGCCCCTTCGATGAAGGTAAAAGCCTACGTCTAGTTGTGATGGGATTATTGGGATTTCGATCACCAGGGAGCAAATACGCTTGCCTGGGTCTCGAGTTGTTGTCTGTCGTCCCTGAACCGCTGCCGGGTCGTCCCTTTATATACCCAGGTTGACGCCCGGTCGGTTTAGAGAGTCCTGAGGCCGACTCATGCAAGTGTTCCGCTCGGTCTCTCCCCTTCCCTAACTTACAATACAAGTAAACAATTATGGCGGTTTACCACTAAGGGCCCTAATCCGCCTCCGGGCTCTGGGCCTTTAAACTTTATCCGTAAAGTGCCATCTTCTTGTCTTCATGGGCTTCAGTATAGCTGAGCATGAACCGGCCCCTCCTGGGCGATTTACACTCAGTGGTTATATCCTCAACATTAGGCCCCAGATTGATTTGAACCTGTTCATGTCAATCTTCAACCCTTAGGAAAATTCCATGAACATCTTGTAATGATTCTCCGTAAACCGCCATGTTGTCTTCTCCCTGTAAACTTTGTTAACCGCCATGACGTCACCTTCTGTCACTGCAGTAATCGTCATGATGTCATCTCTGCATAAAAAGATTCCCTTCATTAATTACTCCCGAAGATCGAGGCGACAGCTGCATCCTCTTTTGCCGCCTCAGGCCCCTCGATTTTCGCACCGACCGTTTTATCCTCTTGCCTTTATAAATAGGGCCGGGGGGTCTTTCCATTTTCCCCCCTTTCCTCTCGTCTTCCTCCTCGCAACCCGAAGAGCTCGAGCGCCGCCGCCGCCGTCGTCGATCCTCGAATCTGCACCGACCAGGCCGCTGCATCACCCTGTTCGTACCAGAGCTCTCTGCGATACTCCTCTGCTGCAGTGTGGCCCTGGTAAGCTTCCTTCCCTTACCCCTAGATCTCCATTAGTGTTTCATGTTCTTCCCTGTTCATCGGCATTCATCAATACCGGTCCCCTTTTCCCTTGGTATCTCTACTGCATCTTAGCTAGGCACAATTGTTTTCTTTTGCGGATAGATCCATAACCTTAGTCTACCGCACCACAACATCTTGTTGTTCCTTGGAAAAAACTCTATCTGGACCTTCTCCGTTCTTCTTAGCGCCATTGTAGGGCTCAGAAAATTTTTCTTTACTGATCCATGGTAGATCCAAAATTATACTGCCATATTGTGAAACCTGTTTCTGCAAACACTTAGTAAATTTCATCTCTGCCTCTTCTGTTTAAGGGCGGTTTAACCTTTAGCAGTTGATAATCCGCCATATGCCATTAGCCCTCACTTAATGCCATCTTGATTTGAGTACTAATTTCCGGTTTAGCTCACATATATGCCTTAATCAAATTCCCCGGTTTAACTCTGATTAGTGCACATCAACCTGCAATCGTAAACCGGCCTTCACTTTTCTTTTACAGTTTGTTGTCCAAAATGGCCAAGCAATTCGCCGCTTGCAACTGGGTTCCTTCCCGGATCACGGAAACGCAAATCAATGGATATGTTCTGACTGGTGCTTTAGCCTTGAAAAATGTCCTCCATTGGCGAGTCCCTGGTCCCGAGTGCCCTCCTGAACCTCAAGAGGGAGAAGTTATCGTGTTCATGCAACATCTAACCCGGGGATTCAGCCCTCCCGGATCAAAGTTTTTCCGGGATGTACTTGCCAGCTTCCAACTCCATCCTCAGGATATTGGACCAAATTCTGTGTCCAAAATATGCAACTTCCAAGTGTTCTGTGAAGTTTACCTTCAAGAAGAACCAATTGTTGATCTCTTCCGAGATTTCTTCCACTTAAACCGCCGAACTGAGTTCTCTGATGGCCCCAATACTGAACTTGGTGTTGTGTCGATTCAAAAAAGGTAAGAAGTTGATTTTCCTCATGCCAAACTTCACAGCCATCCTAAAGACTGGAACCAAACATGGTTTTATTGTCAGAACACTGCCCCTGCTGGAGAAAATCCTTTGCCGGGCTACCGCGCTCACCGGCTTAGCAATGGCCACCCGTTACCTCAACGATTAATTGCCAAAGAACGACAAGCTTATGCACCTCAACTCGCCAAGCTCCGGGCTCTCCTCGCCAATGGTTTTACTGGTGTTGATCTCGTCCGCTGTTGGATTTCATGGTGTGTCCTACCTTTAAGACGCTGCTCCGGATTGATGTATGAATATACCGGCGATGCCAAGGATCCTCAACGGTTTAACGAGATAGAGATGACTGACGATGAAGTCACTGAAAGTGTGAAGAAGATGCTTGACGAACCGATCGCCGCATGCAGCCAAATTGGGCTGCGCCCTTTTTATGCCTCCAACAAACCGCCAGCGGTAAAAACTTTAACCTTGTACTTTTTTGATCCGTTTCCGCTTTAACACTGATATAATAATCCTTCGTTTAATTTTGCAGGCCAATAGCTCCTTTTGGAAAAGGAAAACTCAAGATAAACCGGCCAGGGCTCCTCGTGCCAAGAGCAAAGTCATAAAGTGACCAGCCAAGAAGAAAACTGGCTAATCTGCTGATCTGCTCGAAGATATTGAAGACTCAGACCAAGAGGTAGAACTTGACTCCCTTGGCTTAATTTTCGTACACCTTATTGACAGTGACTATTAGCGGAAGCTAGTCGCGCTGATCATGTTGAGGTAATCTCCCTTTCCTCTGATTCAGATCATGCGCCGGTTCAAAAATTTCGCCGTGCAGTTCGGAAAGTAAAATGCTCTCACCCTCTTGCTTATTTGGGTCCAAAATTTGCTTTCAAGGCACAGCAAGATGAAGGTCGTTGCACAACCCGGCATAGCGGCCAACATGTCACTTCCTCCGGTTTACCAGACACTCCACCCCGGAAACGTCGTCCAGAGGTCTCTTCCTCTCTTAATAAACCTTATCCCTTGGAGGGTTGCTTCCCATAGCCACTTAATCCGTCCGATTCAAATTATTAGGTAATTTCTAATTCATCTGACGACTCATCAACCACGCAATTGCCTCCCCTCAAGACCGTCGCTGGGTAAGTATTGCCTTTCAACTTTTTTTTCATGCGTCGGTTTACCATACTAATCCTTGCTTTGATATTGTAGCGCCAAGGCCCGTCTGAGCAAAAAAACCAAGACCAGTGGCACCACTGATGAAGTTGAACCGGAAAAGACTCCATAAGGTGTCGGTAGAGACACTGATGTTGTCATGGATGACTCTGCCCCACAGGATCCAGCCACTGATGCTAATCCGCCGGGAGCTGACCCGGCTACGCATGTTGATCCATCAAGTCCGCATGCTACGCCTCCAAGCCCAGCTGCTGACCCGCCGAGTCCAGCTGCTAATCCGCCAAGCCCAGCCAGGGATATTGTCAATCCGCCGAGCCCGTCAAAAGGTAGCGATGATTATGTTATTATCACCGGTACTGTTCATACTGCCCCAGGCAATCCGGTTGCCTTATCGAAGCATACTGCCAAGGAGGAATTTGCTGCAATGGGCAAGGGGAAAGGGAAGACAGATTTGTCGAGCTATGCTAATCTTTCTGCCCAGGAGCTTCATTCCGGATTCCTGAACCGCCTGTACACAAGCCGAGATTATGAAGCCGGTTTGGTGAATATGATGAAAGAGCACTATGAGGTAATCTTCCAAACACTTTCGTCCTTGTTCTGTATATTCATTGCATTGTAGCCCCCAAGGGCCGGTTTGTCTCTTGAAGACAAACCAGGTACTTCTATGTTCCATACTGCAGTTTATTAATTCCCTTGCCTGTGTACTTTCTGATCAAACACACATTAGCCCCCAAGTGCCAAGATTTAAAACTTGTATTGATCCTTGGGACTTCAAACAATTAGTAGTAAAGAAGCAATCCACATTAGCCCCCAAGTGCCAAGTGTATAACTGGTTATATGCTTGGGACTTTTTGATAAAAATATTCACATGCTCCTTCTCTGGCTGTGGCAGGCTGATATAAATCACCAAGGTTCTCAAATTGCTGATCTTCAAGAGAATATCAAGTCCCAACAAGCAGAAACTTCCAAAGCTAAAGAAGAGCTAAAAGGCGCTTTAACAGCTATGGAACAACTGAAGGACAGCTTCAAGACTGAGCGTGCCAACTGGGAAACTGAAAAGATTGCATTGCTGAAGCGGGCTGAAGACGCGGAGTCAGCTCTTAAACCGATGGCGGAAGAGCTAACTGGATTGAAGCGCCAAGTAAACGCCATGACCTCTGCAATTTTTGGTAAATACTCTTGCCAAGACTGCTTAAATAATCATTTTTGAAATTTCCGGTTTAACATCAAAATTTTAAACCGTTATAGGTAGCCGTGTTGTTCATCTGGGCTCTGACATGCGGATGAAGCTGAAGGCAGCATATACGTTGATAGAGCAGCTGTATACCGGTGCCCAACGGGTTATCTGTGCAGTCTCATACAACAAACCGGCCCCAACATTGATCAAGGATACTCTAGCAAGGTTATCCATGACAACGGCGCAGATAGAAGAGATGAAGCGATCCGTTGCCAGGGCTGGCGCTTTGTTGGCACTTACCCGAGCCAAAGCATGGATAGCTGACCTGGAT
Source organism: Aegilops longissima (assembly GCA_021605205.1). Classification (NCBI taxonomy): domain Eukaryota; kingdom Viridiplantae; phylum Streptophyta; class Magnoliopsida; order Poales; family Poaceae; genus Aegilops; species Aegilops longissima. Next base: position 121,229,679 of record CM038680.1, read on the forward strand.
CCAGTTGATATTGCCAAGGGCTTTCCTGGTGAACAAGAAAACGGGGCAGAATTTGATAATGAAGCCCTCAAAGTCCTGACAAAGGAGATGCGTCCTCTGGCAAGTCAATTAGCGGAAGAGGCTAATTTGACTGTTCATCGGTCCTTCTATGATGCCAACAACCAACGGATTGACACTTCTGCGAAGGAAGTGCAAAATCTTATCCCGCCAATCCATAAGCACACTTACGCTCCTGACGTTGATCCGTCCGAACTTATAAGTGAAGAGCTGTCTTTCAAGCTTTAACCCGGATTGACTGGACCACCGTTGACTTCTAGCCACTGGATGGGGAGGAGGAGGCTGAACCGACACCAGAAGATCCATCAACCTCTCGTCAACCCGGCAATGAGTCTTAAATCGGCAACTGAGTTGATAGGCACATATTGTGTTCTGTGTAAAAAAAAACAATTGCTTATTTTGGGCCTTAAAGTGCCTTGTAATAGGCTATTTCAAATACTTTGATCTGCTGCCGTCATGCACTGGGATATAACTGCTTGATCCGCCGTGATAATTTTAGTGCTGGCTTATATACCTTCATAATATTATGCAATCACGTGTGCAGATAAAGATCTGTCCAGGCGGTTTACACGGACGAATCAAAATGCCCAACACACAACACGGTAGACAACCATGGTTGCAAAAATAGTCAAAAATAGATCATACCGTGATATGAAATTATTTGTTGGTTTACCAACTTTGATTGTAGTAAGGTGAATACCCAACTTCCACCATGCAGATGTTGGTATGAAGTAGAACCGGGTTGTGATGAACATCGATGATGATTATCTTGGCGACAGTAGTCAAAACCAGACCAGTTTGAAAGATCTTTGGTTCACCATTAATTATATGCTTTAACAGATAATAACTGTAAGCCGCACCGGGTTAAGAAACACCGGGTCGAGATGGAGGCATATAGCCGGGCCGGATCAAGAGATGTCGGCTTACCTTAAAAGGTGATCAAATAAGGATAAAAATTTGCAAAGACAAACAAATAAAAACTTGTAGTCGAGGCTTTTCGAGGGCTGCCAGGCCCAAATTCAAGGCTTTTCGTGGGCTGCCAGGCCGCTGAGTTAAACCATTTGACAAAGCCTTTTAAGATGGGCCTCCAACTAACCAATCATCGTTTTAACTTTGACAAGTTCGGGTCTCAACGAGAGTAACTTGTCAAGCGTTAATGGTCGTGCAGGATTACCGGATAGGAGTGGCTTACTTGATGAAGGCGAGTTAACCTGTGGTTTTAGGTGAATACACCGGGCTTCCAAGCCGTGGGTCGATACCCGATTACAAGGGTCCTTTCAAACTCTTTGTTACTTTACACAAAGAGCCCACAAGTAACTTTGTGAGCTGTGCTCAATGGGTGCCTATGTTTGAGTCGTGCTTTTAGCAACAGAACTCTCTTTGGCCCCTTGGGTGTGAAGCTCCCAAGCTTGATGATGGCATGATAGCCGGTTTAATGGACAAATCGGGTCATCGCTTTGAAAGCCGAAGCCCCCTTGTAACCAAGAAATATTGGAAGAACGACAGAGGCCCTGCTTGTAGCAAGGATGCCAGTTTATTATATTGAACATAATATACACATTGTCATAATATGTACATAGTGAGAGCCTAGGTGTAGTAAGGCCGAAGTAGAGCTATGTTCCACGGCCGCCGGGTCTCCTCCCCAGAACTGCGTGAGTCTTCTCGAACGTCAATGAGGTAGTATGATCCGTTGTGCAGATTCTTGCTGACCACAAAGGGCCCTTCCCAAGGTGGGGATAACTTGTGCATGTCGGTCTGATCCTGGATGAGCCGGAGCACTAAATCGCCTTCTTGAAAGGTTCTTGTTTTAACCCGACGGATGTGATAACGCCGCAGGTCTTGCTGGTAAATCGCTGAACGAGCCAAAGCCATATCCCGCTTCTCATCTAACAGGTCCAATGCTTCTTGACGTGCTTGCTCGTTGCCTGCTTCAACATAATTGGCAACTCGAGGCGAGTCATAACGAATATCACTGGGGAGTACCGCCTCTGCTCCGTAAACCATGAAGAAAGGCGTATAACCTGTAGACCGGTTTGGGGTGGTGTTTATGCTCCATAATACAGACGATAGTTCTTCCACCCAGCAACCCGACGTCCGCTTCAAGGGGACCATAAGCCGGGGCTTTATACCCTTTAAAATTTCCTGATTAGCTCGCTCGGTTTGACCATTAGATTGGGGATGAGCCACAGACGCTACATCAAGCCGGATGTGCTCTCGTTGACAAAAAATCCTCCATCTCGCCCTTAGAGAGGTTCGTGCCATTATCCGTGATAATGCTATGTGGAAAACCGAAACGGAAGATCACCTTTTTGACGAACTGAACCGCCGTGGCTGCGTCACACTTGCTTACTGGCTCCGCTTCAACCCATTTAGTGAACTTGTCAACCGCCACCAACAGGTGGGTCTTCTTATCTTTTGATCGCTTGAAAGGACACACCATATCAAGTCCCCAAGTAGCAAACGGCCAAGTTATTGGAATCATTCGTAGCTCTTGAGCCGGAACATGAGCTCGGCGTGAAAACTTCTGACAAGCATCACATCGCTTTACCAGGTCCTCCGCATCAGCATGAGCCGTCAACCAGTAAAAACCATGACGAAAAGCTTTAGCCACCAAGGATTTTGAACCGGCGTGATGACCACAGTATCCTTCGTGGATCTCGCGTAAAATCTCACATCCTTCTTCAGGAGACGCATAGCGCTGAAACGCCTCAAACACTGCAATGATGCAACTCGCCATTGATGATTGTCATGGACTTGGATCGCCGGACTATCTGTCTGGCCAGAACTTCATCATCAGGTAACTTGCCCCGGTTCATATATGCCAAGTATGGAACCGTCCAATCCGGAATAATATGTAAAACGGCCACCAACTGTGCCTCTGGATCAGGAATGGCGAGGTCCTCCTCTGTAGGCAACTGAACCGACGGGTTATGCAAGACATCTAGGAAGGTGTTAGGTGGGACTGGTTTACGCTGAGATCCCAGCCGGCTTAAAGTGTCAGTCGCCTCATTTTTGCGCCGATCAATGTGCTCCACTTGATATCCCTTAAAGTGACCAGCAACAATATCCACCTCTCGTCGGTAAGCCGCCATGAGTGGATCCTTGGAATCCCAAGTACCTGAAACATGCTGGGCTACCAGGTCTGAGTCTCCAAAGCATCGTACGCGGCTTCAGTTCATCTCCTTGGCCACTCGAAGACCATGGAGTAAGGCTTCATACTCAGTTGCATTGTTAGTACAAGGGAACATTAAGCAAAGAACATAACGAATTTTATCACCTCGAGGGGAAGTAAGGACAACTCCAGCCCCCAAGCCTTCCAATTGCCTGGACCCTCAAAGTGGATAGTCCGGTATGTGCTATCCGGTTTGTCTTCTGGTGCCTGCAACTCAGTCCAGTCATTGATGAAATCCACAAGAGCCTGGGACTTGCTAGCTGTGCGAGGCATATACTTCAAATCGTGTGGTCCAAGCTCAATAGCCCACTTAGCAACCCGCCGATTGCTTCCTGTTTCGGATTATATCCCCCAAAGGAGCAGAACTGACCACTGTGATGGGATGACCTTGGAAGTACTGTTTAAGCTTCCGACTTGCCATAAACACCCCATACACCAGCTTCTGCCAATGCGGATATCTTTTCTTTGACTCGATGAGCACTTCACTGATATAGTAGACCGGCCTTTGAACCGGGTACTCCTTCCCAGCCTCCTTGCGCTCCACCATAATTGCAACACTGACAGCCCGGGCATTAGCAGCCACATACAACAGTAGTGGCTCCTTATCAACAGGGGCAGCAAGAACTGGCGGTTCAGCCAACTGCCGCTTCAAGTCCTCAAACGCCGTATTAGCTGCATCGCTCCAGACAAAATTGTCTGTTTTCTTCAACATCTGATACAGAGGAATTGCCTTCTCTCCCAGACGGCTGATAAACCGGCTCAAAGCCGCAATACGACCCGCCAGTCGCTGGACATCATTGATGGACGCCGGTTTATCTAAGGATGTAATCGCTTTGATCTTTTCCGGATTAGCCTCAATACCTCTGTTAGACACCAGAAAGCCTAAGAGCCTGCCTGCCGGAACACCAAAAACACACTTAGCCGGATTGAGCATCATTTTATAAACTCTCATATTGTCAAAGGTTTCTCGCAAATCAGATATGAGTGTCTCTGCTTTCCTGGACTTGACCACAATATCATCCACATAGGCATGAACATTGCGCCCAATCTGAGTATGAAGACAATTCTGCACGCAACGTTGATAAGTTGCCTGGGCACTCTTGAGCCCAAAGGGCAAAGATACATAGCAAAGGCTCCAAAGGGAGTGATGAAAGCTGTCTTCTCCTGGTCCTTGCGCCATCTTGATCGATGATAACCGAATAAGCATCCAAAAACTCAAACGCTCACAACCCGCCGTAGCACCAATGATTTGATCAATACGAGTGAGGGCGAAGGGATCAGCTGGGCAAGCTTTGTTCAAATCTGTGTAATCCACACACATACGCCAAGTGCCATTTTTCTTAAGTACCAGCACCGGATTAGCCAACCACTCTGGGTGAAACACTTCGACGATAAACCCTGCTGCCAGTACCCGGGCTACCTCTTCTCCAATGGCCTTACGCCGTTCCTCATTAAAGCGGCGAAGAAACTGTTTGACCGGTTTGAACCTCGGATCAATATTAAGAGTGTGCTCAGCGAGTTCCCTCGGTACACCTAGCATGTCGGAAGGTTTCCATGCAAAGATGTCCGGTTCTCACGGATGAACTTCGATGTAGCGCTTTCCTATTTGGGATCCATGTTGACGCTGATCTTTGAATCTGCTTGGATGAATCGCCAGAACAAACTCAACCAATTTGGTTTCATCGGCCGATTTAAACTTCAAAGCGGATCATGCTCTGTGGTGGGTTTCTTCAGAGAAGTCATGTCTGCCGGATCAACATTGTCCTTATAAAACTTCAACTCCTATGTTGCACAAACTGATTCAACATATGCCGCATCACCTTCCTCACACTCTAGAGCAACCTTACGGCTACCGTGAACCGTAATGGTCAATTTGTGACCCGACATCTTGAGCTGCAGATAGAAATAACACGGCCTTGCCATGAATTTAGTGTAAACCGGCCGTCCAAACAAAGCATGGTACAGACTTCTAATCTTAACCACTTCAAAGGTTATTGTCTCGGACCTTGAATCATGATCATCTCCAAAAACCACTTCCAGAGCTATCTTTCCAACTGGGTAAGCCGATTTACCAGGCACCACTCCGTGAAAAACGGTGTTTGACGGTCTGAGATTCTTATCTGTCAACCCCATACGCTGGAAGGTTTCATAGTACAAGATATTAATACTGCTCCCTCCGTCCATGAGTACTTTGGTAAACTTATAACCTCCCACCTGCGGCGCAACCACCAAGGCTAGGTGACCCGGATTGTCAACCTGGGGCGGATGATCCTCCCTGCTCTAGACAATAGGCTGCTCAGACCAGTGTAGATAACGGGGCACCGCCGGTTCAACAGAGTTCACTGCCCTTTTATGGAGCTTCTGATCGCGCTTGCACAAGCTAGGAGTGAACACATGATACTGCCCGCCATTCAACTGCTTTGGGTGACTCTGATAACCCGACTGCTGTTGATTCCCTTGATTATTCTGCTGGCTATTACCACCTTGGTTGTTCTGATTGCCCTGATTATTCTGAAACCCTGAGCTTGAACCGCCACCACTGTAACCCGGCCCATGGAATCGTGGACCGGAACCACCAGATGGACCCTGATCATACCGGAAAAGATCAGAGTTTTTGAATTCCCTCATGATGTGGCAATCCTTCCAAAGATGTGTGGCCGGAGCCTCCTTTGTCCCGTGCTTTGGGCAGGGCTGGTTTAACAGGCGCTCCAGATTCATTCCTCCGCCGCGCTGGGACGATTTACCCCTACGGCGCTGCATATTACCCTGCACATTGGTGTTAGCCACAAAGTTGGAATTGCCCGCCTTATGCTTACCATTGTTTCCATGGCCCGCCTGGTTATGCTGTCCCTTTGAACCGGCATTCTTCTTTCCCTTCTCCTGTTTCTCCTCATCAGAATCAGGGTCCTTGGTATAATCAGAATCAGCGTACTTAAGCAGAGCCGCCATAAGTGTTCCCATATCATTGCAATGACGCTTGAGCCGTCCCAACTTCATTTTTAGGGATTTGAACCGGCAATTGCCCTCCAACGTCACAATTGCTGTATCCGAATTGATGCGGCCGGATGAATGCAAGATTTCTAAAACCCGGCGTACCCAATGGGTTGTTGACTCATTCTCTCCTTGGACACAAGCCGCCAGATCTACAATGGACATAGGTTGCTTGCATGTGTCTTTGAAGTTTGCTATGAACTTGGCTTTCAACTCATCCCATGAATTAATCGAGTTAGCAGGCAGGCTCTTCAGCCAGGTGCGAGCCGTTCCTTCTAGCATCATGGTGAAGTATTTTGCACACGCCGTTTCATCCACATCTAGCATCTCCATTTCCATCTCATAACTCTCTACCCACGCCTCGGGGGGCTGATCAGTGGTATAGTTAGGCACCTTGCGCGGACCTTTGAAATCTTTGGGCAACCGCACATTCCGGAGGGCCGGGATGAGACACGATACTCCCCAGGAGTTGAAGGCAAACCCGATCCCTCGTTCTACTGACGCCACTGGTTGAGCCGGGGAAGTTTGATGATGACCCGCATGCTATGCCGCCAATGCGGCCTCCCTTCGCGCTCTGCCATTATCCACCACATCCTGAGCATTCAAACCGCCGTTCGCCGGATTAGGCCCTCGAGGGGCATCACGACGCCGCGCACTGCTTGACATGGCCGGTTCGTCCATGTGCCTGCTATAACTCTTGCTCAGACGAGGGGTTGAATGTATTCTGTCTCGGCTGTAGGAATAAGCTTGTTGCTGAACAACGGTGGTTTGAAGAAGATCCCTGGCTCGTCGAGTCTCAATCGCTGCTAATGAATCACCCTCCATCGGAATAGCCGCCAACTGTGATGCTGCCGCAATCATGTTATCCAAGGGGCTGGAAAAGTGACCCGGCGGTGTTGCTACATACTGCGGCGGGTTGTCCATCCGTCGAGGCGGATCCATCACCCGTGGCTGATCCGGCGCGGCCCCAGGTGCCTCAGTCCGGTTTACTCCCACCGAATTGCTAGGCCCAGCTCCTGGTGTGCCGAAGAGATTCAGACCCTCGTAAATTTGCGGTAGTCTAGACCGGTGCTTCCTTCTCATAACTTCATTCGAGGCGTTCTGATCCAACGTAAGCCGGTAATTCTGCGCCTGGATTTCCTGTGATCGGGCATCTAAAGCTGCCCGTTCTTCATCCATCCTAGCCTCCTCAGCTGCCAAGTCTGCCTTGGCCTGAGCTATCTGATCCCTTAGCTTCGCGACATCCGCATTATGCTGAATTTGAGTCTCCGGAGTCACCGCTGTACTTAACAATGCCGTCAAAGCATCCAGTAAACCGGCAAGAACTTGAGCCGGCCGGCGCGCCGGGCCTCCTGCCGCGGCTACCGATCCGGAAACCATTGCTGCTGTAGATGAAGTTGCACAGTGGGCTGCGTACCGGCCATGAATATCGCAACCCGGGTTGGCGGTTCAAGGGGACCCGGAATACTGTCACCATCGGAATACCCCTCAATCCGGCCATCTTGCAGTCGGTATAGAGACTCGGTTTCACCAGTGGACGATTCACCATCTGAGTAGACGGCGGTCTCACCGTTAGACACCGGTTCAGATTCCGCACCATGAATGAATCCTACGAACGCACGCTTCATGGCGGGCTAAATCCGGGCAGGACTTGCACGCTGAGCCGTCTCGACGAGGTCGGTGGAGATGTCTGGCTCAGGGCCCGGTTCGCCGATCTTGGCGATGAAAACGTGAATTCCGCCAAAGGGGACCCGGTACCCGTACTCGATTGAGCCAGCCTCGGGGCCCCAGCCTGCGTCGTCGATACAAAGCTTGTCGCGACGACTCTTGGTCATTCGTCCAACCACGTACCCCTTGAGTCCTTCAAAGTTGCCCTTTAGGAGCTCGAAACCATCATGCAATAGCCCCACGGTGGGCGCCAACTGTCGTAGAAATATCACGTCAAATGTCCTAGCAGAAGGACTTAGTCGTGGAGCCATCGCAACGAGGTAAGCCTGAAGGGGTTAAACCGGACAAGGGACACGAGAGTTATACTAGTTCGGCCCCTTTGATGAAGTTAAAAGCCTACGTCTAGTTGTGATGGGATTATTGGGATTTCGATGACCAGGGAGCAAATACGCTTGCCTGGGTCTCGAGTTGTTGTTTGTCGTCCCTGAACCGCCGTCGGGTCATCCCTTTATATACAAAGTTGGCCTTGATCGGTTTCTGAGTCCCGAGGCCGACTCATACAAGTGTTCGGCTCGGTCTCTCCCCTTCCCTAACTTATAATACAAGTAAACAATTATGGCGGTTTACCACTACGGGCCCTAATCCGCCTCCGGGCTCTGGGCCTTTAAACTTTATCCGTAAAGCGCCATCTTCTTTTCTTCATGGGCTTCAGTATAGCTGAGCATGAACCGGCCCCTCCTGGGCAGTTTACACTCAGTGGTTATATCCTCAACATAAAGCTTCTGGAGGCAGGTATAATTTATCTCATTGCTGATAGTCAGTGGGTAAGTCCTGTCCATTGTGTCCCTAAGAAGGGAGGTATTACAGTTGTTCCTAATGATAAAGACGAACTGATCCGACAAAGAATTGTTACAGGTTATAGAATGGTAATTGACTTTCGCAAATTAAATAAAGCTACTAAAAAAGAGCATTACCCTTTACCTTTTATTGATCAAATGCTAGAAAGATTATCCAAACATACACATTTTTGCTTTCTAGACGGTTATTCTAGTTTCTCTCAAATACCCGTGTCAAAAGAGGATCAGGAAAAGACCACTTTTACTTTCCCTTTCAGTACCTATGCTTGTAGACGTATGCCTTTCGATTTATGTAATGCACCCGCTACCTTTCAAAGATGTATGACTGCTATATTCTCTGACTTTTGTGAAAAGATTGTTGAGGTTTTCATGGATGATTTCTCTGTGTATGGAACTTCTTTTGATGATTGCTTAAGCAACCTTGATCGAGTTTTGTAGAGATGTGAAGAAACTAATCTTGTCTTGAATTGGGAGAAGTGTCACTTTATGGTTAATGAAGGTATTGTCTTGGGGCATAAAATTTCTGAAAGAGGTATTGAAGTTGATAAAGCTAAAGTTGATGCTATTGAAAAGATGCCATGTCCTAAGGACATTAAATGTATTAGAAGTTTCCTTGGTCATGCCGTTTTTATAGGAGGTTCATTAAAGACTTCTCAAAAAAATCTAGGCCTCTAACTAATCTCTTACAAAAAAGATGTTCCTTTTGTCTTTGATGATGATTGTGTAGAAGCATTTGAAATACTTAAGAAAGCCTTGATTTCTGCACCTATTATTCAGCCACCTGATTGGAATTTACCCTTTGAAATTATGTGTGATGCTAGTGATTATGCTGTAGGTGCTGTTCTAGGACAAAGAGTTGATAAGAAATTAAATGTTATCCAATATGCTAGTAAAACTCTAGACAGTGCCCACAGAAATTATGTTACTACTGAAAAAGAATTTTTAGCAGTTTGTATTTGCTTGTGATAAGTTCAAACCTTATATTGTTGATTCTAAAGTAACCGTTCACACTGATCATGCTGCTATTAAATATCTTATGGAAAAGAAAGATGCTAAACCTAGACTTATTAGATGGGTTCTCTTGCTACAAGAATTTGATTTGCATATTATTGATAGAAAGGGAGCTGAGAACCACGTTGCAGACAACTTATCTAGGTTAGAGAATGTTCTTGATGACCCACTACCTATTGATGATAACTTTCCTGATGACAATTAGATGTCATAAATGCTTCTCGTTCTGCTCCATGGTATGCTGATTATGCTAATTACATTGTTGCTAAATTTATACCACCTAGTTTCCCTTACCAGCAAAAGAAAAAGTTTTTCTATGATTTAAGACATTACTTCTGGGATGACCCACACCTTTATAAAGAAGGAGTAGATGGTGTTATTAGATGTTGTGTACCTGAGCATGAACAGGAACAGATCCTACGCAAGTGTCATTCCGAGGCTTATGGAGGACACCACGCTGGAGATAGAACTGCACATAAGGTATTGCAATCCGGTTTTTATTGGCCTACTCTTTTTAAAGATACCGGTAAGTTTGTCTTGTCTTGTGATGAATGCCAAAGAATAGGTAATATCAGTAGACATCAAGAAATGCCTATGAACTATTCACTTGTTATTGAACCATTTGATGTTTGGGGCTTTGATTATATGGGACCGTCTCCTTCCTCTAATGGGTATACACATATTTTAGTTGCTGTTGATTACGTTATTAAGTGGGCAGAAGCTATTCCAACTAGTAGTGCTGATCATAACATCTCTATTAAGATGCTTAAAGAAGTTATTTTTCCAAGGTTTGGAGTCCCTAGATACTTAATGACTGATGGTGGTTCACATTTTATTCATGGTGCTTTTGGTAAAATGCTTGCTAAGTATGATGTTAATCATAGAATTGCATCTCCATACCACCCACAGTCTAGTGGTCGAGTAGAACTGAGTAATAAAGAGATTAAATAAATTTTGCAAAAGACTGTTAATAGATCTAGAAAGAATTGGTCCAAGAAACTTGATGATGCATTATGGGCCTATAGAACTGCATATAAAAATCATATGGGTATGTCTCCATATAAAATGGTTTATGGAAAAGCATGTCACTTATCTCTCGAACTAGAACATAAGGCATATTGGGCCATTAAAGAGCTCAATTATGATTTCAAACTTGCCGGTGAAAAGAGACTATTTGACATTAGCTCACTTGATGAGTGGAGAACCCAGGCCTATGAGAATGCCAAATTGTTTAAAGAAAAAGTTAAAAGATGGCATGACAAAAGGATACAAAAGCGTGAGTTTAATGTAGGTGATTATGTTTTGTTATACAACTCTTGATGAGTGGAGAACCCAGGCCTATGAGAATGCCAAATTGTTTAAAGAAAAAGTTAAAAGATGGCATGACAAAAGGATACAAAAGCGTGAGTTTAATGTAGGTGATTATGTTTTGTTATACAACTCTCGTTTAAGATTCTTTGCAGGAAAACTCCTCTCTAAATTGGAAGGTCCTTACGTTATCGAGGAGGTCTATCGTTCCGGTGCCACAAAAATCAACAACTTCGAAGGCACAAATCCGAAGGTGGTGAACGGTCAAAGAATCAAACATTATATCTCAGGTAATCCCATAAATGTTGAAACCAATGTTATTGATACTGTAACCCTGGAGGAGTACATAAGGGACACTTTCCATAACGTTTCAGACTCCAAAAAAGAATAGGTATGTGGTACGGTAAGTAAACCGACTCCAAAACAGTTCTAATAGCAACCTTTCTCCGTTTAGGAATATTTAAGAAAATAGGAAAATAAGAAGTAGTCCGAAAGGGACACGAGGCATCCACGAGGGTGGAGGGCACGCCCCCCTGCCTCGTGGGCACCTCGTGTGACCTCCGGACTCCGTTTTCTTGCAAGATACTTCTTTTGGTCGGTAAAAATTCACTATATAATATCCTGAAGGTTTTGACCACCGTACCATGCAAATATCTCATGCTTCTGTTTCGAGCTGTTTTTCTGACGATCTAGATCACCATGACGTCTTCAAGTGCCCCCAAGGACAAGTTTTTCGAGAAGGTCATCAACCCCTACCTCTCAGAGGTGCTGCAACACCCTCAAACCATTGACATGCGTGAGGGGGTGCTGCACATCCGCGATATTGAGGGACCAAGGAGGTCCGGAAGCATGGAGACAAGACTCGAAGCAATGGAGCAACAAGTTTTCAAGTGCTAGGGGATGGTGGAACGTGGACTCAACGCCAACCACATGATGATCGCGGAGTTCACCAACAACCACAAGTTGGATGCCAAGAACATTGGGGAGACCATCTTCAAGCTTCACGAGAAAATCTAGCACCTCCAAGCCCAGATCTATGACCTGCAAAACCTAAATTGTGAGTATGAATATAGATTCAAGAGAATGAGTTTGGCTGCAGATTTGATGATCCCGGAGACTCGATCATCCTTCTATGATGGTGAGCCTATGCCTTGGAAGATGGACGACAAGCCTACACATCAACCACTCCATCATCACCACCTCTGAAGAAAGAGACATAAATACATGGGTATGGGCACTCCCCTTGGCAACTGCCAAGCTTGGGGGAGGTGCCCCGGTATCGTATCGCCATCACACTTTTATCTTTACCGTTTTTCTTAGTTCGATCCTTTTGGTTATATCTTGATCTAGTAGAATAAAGTTTAGTATGATCTAGCTTTGAGTTTTTGTGTTGATCCTTATCTACAAAATCGAGTCTGTCAGCTATATATAATAAAGATTAGTCTTGAGTCGAGGGCTTGGTTATCTTGCTATGATCTTGAGGGAATAAAAGAAAAAAAATAAAAAGAAGTAAAGAGATCATATAAAGAGTATGATGAATAAAAGTTGTTGAGAGTTGACAAAAATAGTTTTGGTCATCGTTGCAATTAATAGGAAGTAATAAACAAAGAGAGCTTCTCACATATAAATATACTATCTTGGACATCTTTTATGATTGTGAGCACTCATTAAAATATGACATGGTAAAAAGTTGATGTTGGACAAGGAAGACAATGTAATGGGTTATGTTTTCTTATATCCGAAATAAATTATATTGTCATGGATCATCCAACATGTTGAGCTTGTCTTTCTCCCTCATGCTAGCCAAATTCTTTGCACCAAGTAGAGATACTACTTGTGCTTCTAAATATCCTTAAACCCAGTTTTGCCATGAGAGTCCACCATATCTACCTATGGATTGAGTAAGATCCTTCAAGTAAGTTGTCATTGCTGCAAGCAATAAAAATTTCTCTCTACATATGTATGATCTATTAGTGTGGAGAAAATAAGCTTTATACGATCTTGTGATATGGAAGAAATAAAAGCAACGGACTGCATAATAAAGGTCCCTATCACAAGTGGCAATATAAAGTGACGTTCTTTTGCATTAAGATTTTGTGCATCCAACCATAAAAGCACATGACAACCTATGCTTCCCTCTGCGAAGGGCCTATCTTTTATTTTTGTCTTATACCTTATACAAGAGTCATGGTGATGTTCACCTTTCCTTTTTACACTTTATCCTTGGGCAAGCACTATGTGTTGGAAAGATCTGATATATATATATATATATATATATATATATATATATATATATATATATATATCCAATTGGATGTGGGTTTTCATAAAGCATTATTGTTGACGTTACCATTTAGGTAAAAGGTTGGGAGGCAAAACTATAAGCCCCTTTATTTCTCTGTGTCCGATTAAAACTTCATACCCATAAGTATTGCGCGAGTGTTAGCAATTGTGAAAGACTAAATGATAGTTGAGTATGTGGACTTGCTGAAAAGCTCTTATATCGACTCTTTCCGATGTTATGATAAATTGCAATTGCTTCAATGACTGAGATTATAGTTTGTTAGTTTTGAATGAAGTTTCTGATTCACACTTTACATTGTGAATAGGTTTTTACTTTAGCATAAGAAATCATATGACAACATATATATGTTGCTATTCTAAGAATTATCATGATGCCCTCATGTCCATATTTTATTTTATCGACACCTCTATCTCTAAAAGACACATCCGTGACATTTTGGGCTGAACGAAAATCTTTTCTGTCATACTTATGACACTTCTATGACGATAATTGTGACAAAACCCGGTATCATCATAGATGTGGTGGGGTCCTACTTCTATGACAAAAAGTCATGACAGAAAATGGGCTTTTCGTCCTGGGCGGGCCGGAGACGCAGCTGCATGACATTCTTTGGGCCATCCATGACAGAAAAACCGTGGTAGAAGCGAGGGCGCGGAAAATATCAGGGAGTCCCCGGTTACGGTGGGTGGTCGGGGGCCGAGCGATGCGCGTTTCTCTCGTACGTATGCGCATGTGTGCGAGGCGTTGGGCTCTAACTGAACCCGAGCGAGGCGTTGGGCTCTAACTGAACCCGAGCGATCGATGGCTGTTAACCGAACCCGATCGAGCAATTCTTCGATCATCGCTAATCAAGCTGATCGACATCGCCTCTGGATGAGCAGTGGCGTTGCGGGGAGGTTGGATGAATAGTTCTGGTGGGGTGGATGAACATGACCCGTGGCGTTTCCTCTGGATGAACAAAGTGGCGTTCTTTGGGGGTTTGGATGAACAGTTCGGTGAGGGTGGATGAACAGGACCCCGATCGCTCGAGCGGTTGGGGCTGGATGAACAGGACCCGTGGAGGCGGGATGAATAGGACCACCCCGTGGAGGGCAGGATAAACAGTAAATGGTGGAGGGCAGGATGAACAGTAGCCCGTGGAGGGGTGGTTGAACAGGAGCCCGTGGAGAGGGCTGGTTGAACAGTAGCCGGTGGAGTAGCGCGCGGTGGAGGCTGGATGAACAGGAGCCCGTGGATGAACAGTCACAGGTGGAGGCTGGAGGAGGTCGACGATGGATGAACAGTAGGCCGTGGAGGCTGGAGGGGGTCGACGGTGGAGATGAACAGTATGTCGTGGAGTCCCGTTTTGCGGTACGCCACACCCCTCCCGATGAACAGGACCCCCGTTTCGACCGTAGCGCTCCAACACAAGTCCGTTTCCTCCGTTTTGCGGTACGCCACACCCCTCCCGATCAACAGGACCCCGTTTCGACCATAGGAGGTCCGTTTCCTCCATTTTGCGGTACGCCAGACCCCTCCCGATGAACAAGATCCCGTTTCGAACATGGAGGGTCGAACACAAGGCCGTTTCCTCCGTTCTGCGGTACGCCCGACCCCGTTTCCATCGGCTGTTCCGTCCAAGCCCTCCCAATGAACACGACGACGCATTCCATTCCGACCCAGCCGGTTGGCTCCCCATGAACACGACGATGACGCTATTTCTCCGTTCCGACTCAGCCATGTACACGAGCCCTGGCCGTACGTATGCGCGAGTAGGCGTTCGAGACCCTGCCCGTATGTACGTACGTGGCCGTATTTTCTTTCTTGCACACTGGCCGTTGTACGTACGTGTACATGCTACGTGCGCGCCTCTACTACGACACGTGCGTGCCTCTACATCGACCAGTATGTATGTACACGTTTGCGACCAGAATGACAACACTACGTACGCTTCGAACAGGTGGGTCCCAACTGTCAGGCACTTCCTTGCCTGCGAAGATGTAGCTGGTGGGTCCTAGCAGTCAGGGGGCGAATCGTTTTTTTGGCCCGGACGCACTTCCTTGCGTGCGAAGATGTAGCTGGTGGGTTCCAGCTGTGAGGGGGAAACCTTTTTTCACGAAATACGGTGGCCCGTCCGGTGGGTCCCTACTGTCAGGTGGAGGAATAATTATTTTGCACGTAATAAGGAGGCACTTCCTTGCTGCAGCCGTGGACCCAGCTGTCAGCCTCTCCACGTACAGTCCACGTCCTATGGAAGCCGTTCCTTGACCACATTGACCACGCCGCGCCGAGAGCACCAGGGCAATGGACAACGGCGAGGCCTAGGAAGGGGACGACACGGAGCCAGGGAAGACGCGGCAGTGGAAGCCCGCGCGAAGAGGAGTACGAGGGTTCACTGGTTCGGCTGCAGTGTGAGGCTGCCGTCGCCGCAGGGCCTGGCCAGCGGTGGGAATAGTAGGGGGCGGTGAGGCCTCCGCGCCAGCACTGCCGGCCACGAGAGGTAGGAGCATGCGACACGACCGGCGCTGCTTTGGGCGGCTGGAGCAACAAGACCAGAGGTTGAAGAAGCACTACGGCCGTTGGATGGACATCGTACGGTCACTGGAGCTAGAATTGTTCATATTGACTAAGTTGACAAAGCACTCCGTCCCCGTCAACTTAGTAGGCCCACAAGTCAGCCTCCACCAAGATGGGTCCCAACTAGCAGGGGGTATTCATTTTTTGTGCGTAATAAGGAGGCACTTCCTTGCGTGCGAAGATATAGCTGGTGGGTCCGACCTGTCAGCGGTGGGAACGTTTTTTTCACGAAATACAAAGGCCCTTCCGGCAGGTCCCAGCTGTCAGGTGGAGGAATCATTATTTTGCATGTAATAAGGAGGCATTTCCTTGCGTGAGGCCGTGGACCCAGCTGTCAGCCTCTCCATGCACAGTCTACTTCCGATGGTGTCGTTCGTTAACCACGTTGACCACTCCGCGCCGAGCGCATCCAAGGTGGTGGACGACGGCGAGGCCCCGGACAGCAACGAGCCGGAGATGGGAAGACGCGGGAGTAGAGTCGCAGACGGAGAGGTGTACGAGGGTTAACTGGTTCTGGTGCGGTGTGGTTCGGCAGATGGTGGAGAAGAACATGAGGTGTGGAGGGGTGGAGGGATGGCCTGGCCAATGGTGGAGTAGCGCTTCACAGCGAAGCGTGCTAAGCAGAGCTGCTAGCAGCAGGAAGCGGGAGCAGGTGGTCCCGGCGGCGTTGGAGGAAGAAGACGAGAGATTGAAGATGGATGCCGGTCGTTGGATGTAAATCCAACGGCTAACGATGTCAGAATCATTTGTTGACTAAGTTGACAACGACTTGCATTGGCTTCGGCCTATTGGCCCACATTTCAGCCTCCAAAAATGTGGCACGTATTCAACCCATTTTTTCAGAATTTACAGTCTTTTTTGCGGGGTAGAATTTACAGTCCATTTGATCTCTTTTTTTTTTGAATTACAGTCCATTAGCTGGGCTGGATGAACAAATAATGTAGCGTCCATGTGGCCCATTTATGTTTTTCCTAAAAAATTACAGGCCATTTGCACTTTCTCGAAATACATGATTTTGTTGGGCTGATTCTAATTATAATGTTGGGGTGGGCGCAGCAATGTTACCAAAAAATAAACAGGGGCTGAGCATTTTGTTTTTTTATATATATATATATATATATATATATATATATATATATATATATATATATATATATATATATATATATATATATAAAATAAGTGATTTATTATTACATTGGTCCTTAAATCTTACCAAGCTTTTGTACACAATCACCAGGATTTTCGTTGCCAAAAAAATTCCAGGATTTTATTGTTAAGAAATTATCTATACTACTATATAGTGTATCAGTTTCGAACTAGACCTAGAGCATCAATCATAGTCGTTGGTCACCTAAATCCAATGGCTGAGATCATCAGGATTCGCCATGAACAGAGATCGACATCGCCTCTCTGTGTTCGAACAATCACGTGACCTTTCAAGAACAAAATAAGCCCATGTTCCCTGCCTCATGGGCCGTATTGCCGCTTGAGTACATAGAAGTTTGAGCCCAAACGAGATTGTTTGGGAGTAAAATAGGGAGAAAAAAGTAAGGTGCAGTCTTTTTAGATGTGCACATACAGTTTCTTGTATGAATAATAATCCCTACCTTTATAATACTTATCAATCATAATTAATTAATATCTACATTTGCACATTTCTATATTTTCTTTTTGCCTTTTATCTATCAGCAAATCTATGGCTTATTCTCTTTTACCAAAATCACTCTCTTCAACTAAGACGTGCCTTGCACGTGTATACATACTAGCCTTTATAAGTTAACAAGATGTGGGATATTGTTTTCTTACATATGTAAGTATCTGTTAAATATATGATGACAATAACAATAATATATAATAACATATAAAATAATTTAAATATATATAATATAGTTAGAAGGGAAACATAAGTTGGACCAGGCGTTCCTATTCTTATGTAGAAAAATAGAACAGACCTCTGCGTTTTCTTCAAAAAAAATACATAAATTGGGCTGCCGATGTTTTAGGAAAAGTAAAACCTCGGATGGGAGGTCCGTAGGCCGGTCGATACATGACGGCCCTCAAGAAAATACAAACAGCCTTATGGACCTCCCATCCGAGGTCGTGGGCTGCACATGTTAAAAAAGAAAGCCTAGACGGGGCAGCTATTCCGCCCGGGTTCGATTCCACCTGCGCAGAGAAAATATCTCCAAAATTTTTGCCTCTGCCTTTATTGACATGTGGGTCCCAATTGTCATCTACGCACACCACGTCCTACACTTGTCAAAACTTTGTCCCTCGTTTTCACTGTTTTTCGCACACTCGACATTATGTGGGCATTTTGAAAATAACATATCTTTTTTACTATGCATCATATGAAGATGTGCTATGCATGAATGTTGATCAGCATGATGTTAACTGGCTGGTAGTTCCAGTTTCGACCATGAATAAAACTTCCAGCATGATGTTAACACTGTTTGAAAAGTCCGTGTTAATATAAATGCTCTGCATCTGAAAGTTGCAGTTTCTTATCTGAAACTGAACTTGGAGTTTCTTATCTGAAACTGAAACTTGCAGTTTCTTCTCTGAGAATCACATTGTCTGCACTTTTATACTCCTATGAAACTACATTTTTTAAGTGCTAAAAATAGATCTCTAGAATTCATAAAATACTTCATTTGCTCAATACTGCAAATCTGAAATTCAAAAGACATTCATATCTGAAAGTACTCTCAAAATACACAACACAAAACACAATTCACAACCTGCAAATACTAACAACCCTAAGCTCCTTCTAACAATTCACAACCTACCCGACTATTGGTCTGGGGGGGGGGGGGCAAATCCCTCCTATTCCTCGGCGGCAGACAGCCGCCCCGTGAGACGATGTGAATGGCGAGGGAGAGGATGGCGGGGAAGCATCGTCGGGCCAACTGTTTTTCTCCTCTTGCAGTTGGGTTCGGTCGACGAAGACTCCACCGGCTCACTCTGGCACATCACCCTCACAAACGGCACCTTGTAGATGCTCGATCCTTCAATCTCTGGTGGATGCTCCATCTGGGATCGATACTCCCACCACCGCTCCCTCACGATCAGATTCGGTGAATCTGTTTGCTCCATGGCCGAGAGGAGCAGCTCTATGTACTCCCGCGCGACTCCCCCCGGGAGTATCGCCGCCTTTTCGCTCTGTTGCGGATATTTGGCCATGGATGTCGCCGTCGCCTCTAGTCGCCGTCGCGATGGTTTTTGAATGGAAGAGGAGAGGAGCAGCGATGGTTCTGGTTTAGAGCGGGAGAGGAGCGACGCTGGTTTTGGATTGGAACAGGAGAGGAGGGGCGGTGGTTTTGAAATGGAAGAGGAGAGGAGCGGCGCTGGATTTAGATTGGAATAGGAGAGGAGCGGCGGTGGTTTAAGAGGAGAAGAGCGAAAGAGCGGCGCTGGTCTTGGAAGTATTTTTTTTGTTTCGCGTATTTTGGGTCAAAGTTTGACCATGTACTGTATTTGACAAGCAAAATGTGAATGCATGTCACCAAAAATTGTATCGTTTGGTTTGTATCTGAATGTACTTTCAGATTATATTATTTTTGCAACGTATAACATATATTTTATTTGTGAAAATCATGGTCAATTATGACCCAGAATAAAAGGGAGACTAGTTAATCTGGGGTCGCTTTCTTAATTGAAGGGTAAATTGATTTTGATTTTGATCTAGTCACAGCGCGCGGACCCTCTCGTCCAATCCTAAATCGCTGCTGCACACTCCTCTCCCTCTTCTCCATTGCAAAACCACCTCCTCTCCTCTACATCATCTCCATTCCAAAACCACCATCTCGCCTCTCCCTCTTCTCCATTGCAAAACCACCTCCTCTCTCCTCGGACGAGGATCCCCTTACATAGCCCATCCTGCCATTGAGACACTGACACATGGGTCCCACCAAGCGTGGGGCCCACCTGTCAGTGACTGAAAGGCAGGGGAACCTCTCCTCTCCATCATCTCCATTCCAAAACCACCGTCTCGCCTCTCCCTCTTCTCTATTGCAAGACCACCATCTCTCCTCCCATCTTCCAAAGCTAGCACCGGACCAATCAGAAGGACATCTATGGAGGGGATGCAGCAGCGAATCTGGCAAATCGCCGGCGGGGACTAGGAAAAGTTAGCCAGGTTGAAGGAGATCCTTACTTGGTTTGACAATGAGTGGGAGATTTCAAAGACGGTGAGGGCCATGTGGCAATGTATGCGAAAGAGAGAGACGACGGCGATGAGGGCGGAGATGTACTCCTCGGCGGCAGTCACGCCGCAGTCCTTCAGGTTCATCGAGTATCTCCTCTGGGCGATGGAGCAGACAGATTCGCCCGAGGCGAAAGTCAGGCGGAGGTGGTGGGCGTACAGGTCGAAGGTCGAGCACCCAGAGGATAACGAATCGATTGAGTACGGTGTGTCGTTCGTGAGGGTGCAAAGCCAGCCGGAGCCGCAGGAGTATTCGTTCTCCCACCACAAGAGGAGGCCGGATGGCGCGACGTTGCTTCCCCGCCGTTCTCCATGGTTCCCTCGACGCTTGCCTCATTTCTACGGCGTCGGTAGGGTTTAAGGTAAGCTTCGCACTAACCTAATCTTCCATCTGCTCATGCTGACAACTAATAAAAATCATGCTTACAATCAGTCTCCGAGTACTACGCCAATCACCCTAAAATAGCTCTGGACCTTTGGGTCAAAGTTGTGACACTGTGTACAAATAAAGAAAAATAGATTGGTGCTTCTTTCAGAAAAGAGTACACCCCTAGAAAACTGCCAATATAAGCTACTAGTATTTTGTAAGTCTAAGCTACTATTATTTGGTTAGAGGATTTGCTGCCGAGAAAGATCCGTCCACATTGAGCACCACACATCCCACTAATGGTGGTGGATGCCAATGCTTAGATGGAGCAGGGTTGGTGTCGGTAATTTTTACTTGGCACCTAGCACTCTGCATATATGCCGGTTCCATCCGTACATTTGTGCAGTTCCACCAAAATGCAGCTGAATAACCCTACTTGCACAGATAATGAAAAGG
Organism: Aegilops longissima; assembly: GCA_021605205.1. NCBI lineage: Eukaryota > Viridiplantae > Streptophyta > Magnoliopsida > Poales > Poaceae > Aegilops > Aegilops longissima. Next base: position 121,250,634 of record CM038680.1, read on the forward strand.
CGTGATTACATTATAGTGGCACTAGTTGATGAAACATACATAATAAATGTAAGAAAATATTACATCATATCGAAATTGACCCAAGTCTCCCGATACACCTTACGCCGGTGATGAACATCGATTGTACAGCGGTAGTACAAGGAGGGCCTTGAAACATTCAAATCTCTATTTTGTGCAGATCAACTAAAATTAAGCACCCCAGTTTGTAAACGCTTAAACATTAACAATGGGACTAGTTGATTAAACATACAAGAACAAAGAGAAGCACTTTCTTTATCTACATTGGAAATGAAATGATAGAGAGGACGCCGCCTATTTTAACTGTATTATTACTTCATTTTATCGGTGACACTAGGGTTGAGCAGGTGGCAAACGAGGTGTACCATGCATCACAAGGATGAAGGTCGGGGTGCTTAGCGGGATGTCAAGTCGGCTCTTTCAATCCCTATCTTCCCCCTGATGTTTTTGTGGTAGCATTTGGGTTGTAATCCAAACTTGGTCGAGCTGGTGCTGCGTCCCCCTACCTGCCTAGCTTATGTGGCGAACTTGTCTCCTGCTAGTACTCAGTCCGTTCTAGTAGTAGTTGCATAACTGCCCGTTTACACTGAGATGTTGTCGGATAATGGTTCTCTATGGTTGGGTTTCTTTAATGAAATCGGAGGGAACCCCCTCTTTCGATATATAAAAAATAGTGGCACTAGCGGTGCCAAAACATTGCCTCAAATTAATAGTGCCACTAGATTAAGGTGCAAAATAATAACATTACTGCTTTATCATGGTAGTGCCAAAACAATAGCACAAGAGCAGGATCAACATGCAGGATCTTTGGCAAACGGTCAGACCAAAAAGGAACATACCTCGTGATGGGAACCATATCTGCAGTCAACGCCATCGTAGAAGGGATGACACCAGTCACCAACATGGATGATTCAATTCATGGGACCTTTTGGTGCAGTTCACCTAAAATGAAGCAATGTCCCATGAGCTAGCAGCTTCTTCTTCTTTTTTTAAGAAAAGGGCTCCAGCCCCGGTTCCATTTCCATCAGAAAACGAAACCCATAGAGCTTCTTAATTAGTTGCAATAAAATTGAGCAACATCAAGGTTGGTCGTGAAGCTCCTGGAGAGTAGGCGGACCGGGACAGTTGCATCTCTAACGAAAATAAGCAACTTATCTTAATGGGAAATTTAGCAGGACATGAAAAAAGTGCCATTGATTCATATTACTGGAGGCATTACATTGAAAACAACATTGGTTTAACGTGTCCTTACTTTTAACAAAGGCGATCGCTACATTTTACCAGTGGCATTACATAAGAGCGGCTCGGTGCAACAAACATCAGAAGAGGATATCTGGGTTGGTCCCATTTTTGTTCGATATATAGCCACCTTATACTGTGTGAGGCTAGAAAATCTAGTGCTGGACTTACTCTGTTGACTTGTCCCCCAGTCCCCACTTTCTTTCCTTTTTCAACCAATAGATCGGGTTTTATATTGAGTTTGTACTTTGTTCCCTTTATTTCCCTATTAGACCTAGAGACCAGTTGGATAGCCAGTCTCTGCTACTTTTCGCCCCCATTATTTCCTCTTTCGAGCAAGTCCTAGATTCAGGTAACAAATCTTCCCCCACCCCCACCCCCTTTCTTCCTTGTTTGAACCAAGTACTACTAGATTCGAGTGCATGAACTAGTTTTACCTCTTAACAGCAAAAAATTAGGTAGTTTTCGAACAGCCGATCGATCCTATCTACACGAGGGGGCCTGAGAAATAGTGAAAGATAGAAATGCAGTGACGTCAGGAGCTCGGGAAGTAGAGCAAGGCCGGTTTCGAAGGAAGTTATACCTGAGGGTCGTCGGGATGTCGCTAGGTGGGTGGCGGGAGGTCGGATCTGCCCATACTACGGCAGCGAGGAAGAAGGGGTGGGAGGCCCTCCCTCGCCAGCTATGCTTGGGAGAGAACGGCAAGGCACGCTGATCGGGACGCGCCGGTAGTGGGTAAGAGCCGTCGCCGAGGACGACCGCGTGAACGTTGCACCTTCTCACCTTCCCCGGCGGAGAGGATCCGGCTGGATCTGTGACCAGCGGTGAGTAGAGAGAGAGTGTGTGGCCACCGCTGTCGTGTTTAGATCTGGAGAGACGAGACAGTGTGAAGAGAGCAACACTAGAAAGCAAGCGCGGAGGCTCCTGCCTATATAGTGGAGTACTAGTTTTTTTTGTCTACCGGCCGGAGCTGGCTTGACCTCGGCAATGGCTGTCGAGAAGTCTTCATGCACGTGCCCCGGAGGCGTAGTTGTCGTCATTTTGATCTGAAGCACCGGATTGTAACATATAACACGAAAAAATGCCACATGAGAAGAAATCATAACCTCACTGCCCAAAGGAGACAAGATGAATCCCGACAGACAAACTAGACGAGGATCAAAGCTCAGATTAAAGATAAACTCGTAGAAAAGGGGTCCATCGATAGTAGTCTTCATGCATGTGCCTCCAATGACTAGCCCAACTCAGTTGTCGCTGTTTAACCCTCTCATTGATCCGAATCACATGACACCTAATTTTGCGAGATGACAAGAAACCTTTTTTTAGATTTCTCACCAGAACTACAGCCCTGTACTACACAGCCTGCACGATATGTAGACGATAGCCAATCCAGGCGTGTCTGCTGGAGTCTGGTCACATGCATGGACGAACTGATCTTCCGTGTCTTGCAGGGATCGTCCAGGTACCAAGGTGGAGTATGTGCTTCTATTAACATAGCCGACTTGCGGGGCCGGGGAGTGTGCCTATGGTCGGTTCTCAATTGCGGTCCCACATGTGTGTGCAAATGCAGTATGACGTGCGTTCCATTCAGAGAGTGGTGTGCCAGACCGATCGACTGTCTGTGGTGCGACGCGAACGCGACGGGCGTGCTGTATACTCCGTACATGTGTACCGCCGTTTTCTTGAGGCTTTGCTCCATGGCACAATCCATGGATACAAAATTAGTATACTGTACTATTTAAAAGTCGAGGGCGGGGCTTTTCCCATGCGGTAGGTGGGGCAGTTCCGCCTAGTCGTTCGACAGAGACGCGAGAAGATGAGGGAGTAGGTTGCTGCAAACGTAGGGTTGTGTGATTTGATAGTGAGTTACTGCTGGACAGGTGGGGCCCGATGATTTGACTTTCCATTATCATTTTAACTGCGGCGCTACGACCGGCTTGAGTCTCCCGATTCCTGACCACCTCCATACAGGTGCCTCTCCCGATGCTCGACCATGTAGAGGCTGGCTCTTGCTTGAGAGCCCACTCCTCCACTTTTTCCTTGCCTCTTTCCCCCACATATGCAAAAATGCCATGTAAAGCGGGCTTATAGCCCACTATTGTACTTGATCCTACAGGTACTAATCCTGCCACATAGGCATAAAGTCTGATGTGTCAAGTTAATTAAGAAGAGAGAGACTAGTTTGGTGACCCCGGGAAGAAATGGTGCTAAGCGCGTGTACCTAGATGAAGCAAACTTAGCAATAAAAAACTAAGCACCTATGCATTGGGGACTTGAGTTGCTCAGCCATTTAATGCCCATAGCACCTCAGCTAAGCACCATTTCATTGGAAGAGGTCACTCCTTGGCAAATGCAATAAATACTACGAAGAAAGAGATAGAGAGAAGTAAACAAAAAATACTCTTATAGCCAACCTTATAGCTAACCTCGTTGTATGAGTGACTAAGTGATGACTATGTATGACATGCCAACTTCAGGTAGCCTAACGCACTGTGTTAAATCTTCAAGGTGCGACCGCACGAGCGAGGTGACGGTCGTGGTAGGCGCGACCATGATACGGGCTGCTGGCAGCCCTTGGATCTAAGATCGAACGATCGCATGCTAAGTTGCTGAAAATTTGCAGAATAACCCTCCAGGATAGGATATTCACCCATAGGTCTAGAATCACGCCATGCAACCATTCGATCTCAGATCCAAGGGCTCTCAGAATCCCATATCATGGGAGAATGGAAAGTTACGTATCACCTGTAATTTTCCCGACGCTTGACATGACATCGAAAGCCATTTAATTGGGCGTCGAGTAGACATGACATCTAATTGGGCCCCCATAGTACTGTGCATGAATCCATTTATCCACCAGGCAAGCCACTACCCTGCCATTCGCACGCCCCCCCCCCCACTCAACATTTTTACAATCGATAAACCGCTCCTAGTCGTCCCGTCCTTTCACATTACGGCAGTTCCACTAATACTAACCCTCCTCCCAAATCCATGGTGTCCCAAATCTCCATGATCGGCGGTGAGTACAAGGTTAGAACCATCATCGGCGATGAGTTCGACGTCATCTACACCCGTTCTTCCGCAACGGTGAAAGAATGCCTTGCTCGCTTCAAACGCATGTTCTAAAACTCAAATGATGAGTGGGTCGCTGGGCTAGATGTTGAGTACACCACAGTCATGGGAAGCGAGAAGAAACTAAAGGAGGTAGAGAAGAAGAAGCCCGCCGATATCTAGGTTTTGCGTGCATGACTTATGCTTGGTCTACCGCATATGCCATGCCGACGTTGAGTGCAAGAAATTTAAGAAGTTCCTCAAGGGCGGCCGAGCCAAATTCGTTACTGTAGACTTTAGGAATGACAAGGAAATCCTGGGTTGGATAGGCCTCGTTGTAGGGACCCCTTCGACCTCCAGAAGGAAGGGCTGGTGCCCTCCCTTGATCAGCCTTCAATGCTGACCCTGGCAGGAGCCATGGTCCTGTTGGAAATATGCCCTAGAGGCAATAATAAATTAGTTATTATTATATTTCCTTGTTCACGATAATCGTTTATTATCCATGCTATAATTGTATTGGTAGGAAACTCAGATACATGTGTGGATACATAGACAACACCATGTCCCTAGTAAGCCTCTATTGACTAGCTCGTTGATCAACAGATGGTTACGGTTTCGTAACCATGGACATTGGATGTCATTGATAACGGGATCACATCATTAGTAGAATGATGTGATGGACAAGACCCAATACTAAGCCTAGCACAAAGATCATAGTTCGTATGCTAAAGCTTTTCTAATGTCAAGTATCTTTTCCTTAGACCATGAGATGTTGCAACTCCGGATACCGTAGGAATGCTTTGGTGTACCAAACGTCACAACGAATCGGGTGACTATAAAGGTGCACTACAGGTATCTCCGAAAGTGTCATTGGGTTGGCACGAATCGAGACTGGATTTGTCACTCCGTAAACGGAGAGGTATCTCTGGGCCCACTCGGTAGGACATCATCATAATGTGCACAATGTGACCAAGGGGTTGATCACGGATGATGTGTTACGGAACGAGTAAAGAGACTTGCCGAAACGAGATTGAACAAGGTATCGGGATACCGACGATCGAATCTCGGGCAAGTACAATACCGCTAGACAAAGGGAATTGTATACGGATCGATTGAGTCCTTGACATCGTGGTTCATCCGATGAGATCATCGTGGAACATGTGGGAGCCAACATGGGTATCCAGATCCCGCTGTTGGTTATTGACCGGAGAACGCCTCGGTCATGTCTCGCATGGTTCCCGAACCCGTAGGGTCTACACACTTAAGGTCTGATGACGCTAGGGTTATAAAGGAAGCTTGTATGTGGTTACCGAATGTTGTTCGAGTCCGGATGAGATCCCGGACGTCACGAGGAGTTCCGGAATGGTCCGGAGGTAAAGATTTATATATGGAAAGTTGTTGTTGGGTTAGAAAAAGTTCGGGTTTTTCGGTATTGTACCGGAAGCTTCCGAAGGTTCCGAGGGGTCCGGAGGTCCGGAAATTGTTCCACCACGTCCAATACAGTAGCATGGGCTGTAGGGGCGCCTAGCCTTAATGGGCCAGGGGCACCAGCCCCCAAGGCCCATGCGCATGGGAAGGGGAAACCCTAAGGGGAGGGCCTCCACTTGACTTGGGAGGCACTCCTCCCCTCTTGGCCGCCCCAAGTCCCATCTAGGGCTGGCCGCACCCCTTGGGGTGGAAACCCTAAAGGGGCGCAGCCCTCTTTCCCCTATATATACTTGAGGTTTTGGGCTGCCCAACACACATGAGTTCTCTCCTCTTGGTGCAGCCCCCTCTCCTCCTCCTCCTCTCCCTTGGTGCTTGGCGAAGCCTGCGGGATTGCCACGCCTCCATCACCACCATGCCGTTGTGTTTCTGCTGGATGGAGTCTTCCTCAACCTCTCCTCTCTCCTTGCTGGATCAAGGCGTGGGAGACGCCACCGGCTGTACGTGTGTTGAACGCGGAGGTGCCGTCTGCTCGCACTAGGATCTCCGTGATTTGGATCACGACGAGTACGACTCCTTCAACCCCGTTCTCATGAACGCTTCCGCTTAGCGATCTACAAGGGTATGTAGATGCACTCTCCTTCCCTCGTTGCTAGTTTTCCATAGATAGATCTTGGTGACACGAGGAAAATTTTGAATTTCTGCCACGCTCCCCAACAGTGGCATCATGAGCTTGGTCTATTGCGTAGATTCTTTGCACGAGTAGAACACAAAGTAGTTGTGGGCGTTGATTTTGTTCAATATGCTTACCGTTACTAGTCCAATCTTGTTTCGACGGTATTGTGGGATGAAGCGGCCGGACCGACCTTACACGCATTTCCACGTGAGACAAGTTCCACTGACCGACATGCACTTGGTGCATAAGGTGGCTAGGGGTGCCGCCTCCCACTTTAGTCGGAACGGATTCGATGAAAAGGGTCCTTATGAATGGTAAATAGCAATTGGCATATCACGCTGTGGTTTTGCGAGGTAAGAAACGTTTGCTAGAAACCCATAGCAGCCACGTAAAACATGCAAACAACAATTAGAGGACGCCTAACTTGTTTTTGCAGGGTATGCTATATGATGTGATATGGCCAAGAAGAATGTGATGAATGATATGTGATGTATGAGATTGATCATGTTCTTGTAATAGGATTCACGACTTGCATGTCGATGAGTATGACAACCGCAGGAGCCATAGGAGTTGTCTTTATTTATTGTATGACCTGCGTGTCATTGAACAACGCCATGTAATTACTTTACTTTATTGCTAACCGTAGCCATAGTAGTAGAAGTAATAGTTGGCGAGACAACTTCATGAAGACACGATGATGGAGATCATGATGATGGAGATCATGGTGTCATGCCGGTGACGATGATGATCATGGAGCCCCGAAGATGGAGATCAATGGAGTTATATGATATTGGACATATCATGTCACTACTATATAATTGCATGTGATGTTTATTATGTTTATGCATCTTGTTTACTTAGAACGACGGTAGTAAATAAGATGATCCTTACAACAATTTCAAGAAGTGTTCTCCCTAACTCGTGCACCGCTGCCAAAAGTTCGTCGCTTCTAAGCACCACGTGATGATCGGGTGTGATGGATTCTTACGTTCACATACAACGGGTGTTGACGAGCCTAGCATGTATGCACATGGCCTCGAACACACGCAATACACTTAGGGTTAACTTGACGAGCCTAGCATGTACAGACATGGCCTCGAACACGGAGACCGAAAGGTCGAGCATGAGTCGATAGTAGATACGATCAACATGAAGATGTTCACCGATGATGACTAGTCCGTCTCACGTGATGATCGGACACGGCCTAGTTGACTTGGATCATGTAATCACTTAGATGACCAGAGGGATGTCTATCTGAGTGGGAGTTCATAAGATGAACTTAATTATCTTGAACATAGTCAAAAGACCTTTTGCAAATTATGTCGAAGCTCGCGCTTTAGTTCCACTGCTTAGATATGTTCCTAGAGAAAATATAGTTGAAAGTTGAAAGAGCGATTATGCGGACAGAGATAGCTTATGTCCTTAATGCACCGCCAGTGTGCTGAACCCCAAACGTCGTTTGTGGATGTTGCGAACATCGGATATACACGCTTTTGATAACTACGTGATAGTTCAGTTAAACGGTTTAGAGTTGAGGCACCAAAGACGTTTTCGAAATATCGCGGAACATATGAGATGTTTCGAGGGCTGAAATTGGGATTTCAGGCTCGTGCCCACGTCAAGAGGTATAAGACCTCCGACGATTTTCTTAGCCTGCAAAGGGAGAAAAGCTCAATCATTGAGCTTGTGCTCAGATTGTCTCGAGTGCAACAATCACTTGAATCGAGGGAGTTGATCTTCCGATGAGATAGTGATGTTTCTCCAAAGTCATTGCCACCAAGCTGCTAGAGCTTCGTGATGAACTATAACATATCAGGGATAGATATGATGATCCTTGAGGTATTCGCGATGTTTGACACCGCGAAAGTAGAAATCAAGAAGGAGCATCAATTGTTGATGGTTGGTGAAACCACTAGTTTCAAGAAGGGCAAGGGCAAGAAAGGATACTTCATGAAACGGCAAATCAGCTGCTGCTCTAGTGAAGAAACCCAAGGTTGAACCCAAACCCGAGACTAAGTGCTTCTGTAATAAGGGGAACAGCCACTGGAGTAGCATTACCCTAGATACTTGGTAGATGAAAAGGCTGGCAAGGTCGATAGAAGTATATTGGATATACATTATGTTAATGTGTACTTTACTAGTACTCCTAGTAGCACCAGGGTATTAAGATACCGGTTCGGTTGCTAAGTGTTAGTAACTCGAAATAAAAGAGCTACGGAATAAACGGAGACTAGCTAAAGGTGAGCTGACGATATGTGTTGGAAGTGTTTCCAATTTTGATGTGATCAAACATCGCACGCTCCCTCTACCATCAAGATTAGTATTAAACCTGAATAATTGTCATTTGGTGTTTGCGTTGAGCATAGACATGATTGGATTATGTCTATCGCAATACGGTTATTCATTTAAGGAGAATAATGGTTACTCTATTTATTTGAATAATACCTTCAATGGTCTTGCACCTAAAGGAATGGTTTATTGAATCTCGATCGTAGTGATACACATTTTCATGCCAAAAGATATAAGATAGTAATGATAGTACCACTTACTTGTGGCATCGCCATGTAAGTCATATTGGTGTAAACGCATGAAGAAGCTCCATGTTGATGGATCTTTGACTCACTCGCTTTTTAAAAGTTTGAGACATGCTAACCATGTCTATTGGTGTATACGCATGAAGAAACTCCATGCAGATGGATCGTTTGGACTCACTTGATTTTGAATCACTTGAGATATGCAAATCATACCACATGGGCAAGATGACTGAAAAACTTCGGTTTCAGTAAGATGAAACAAGATAGCAACTTGTTGGAAGTAACACATTTTGATGTGTGCAGTCCAATGAGTGTTGAGTCATGCAGTGAATATCGTTATGTTCTTACTTCACAGATGATTCGAGTAGATGTTGAGTATATTTACTTGATGAAACACAAGTCTGAATTATTGAATGGTTCAAGTAATTTCAAAGTGAAGTTTAAAGATCTTCGTGACAAGAGGATAGAATGTCTATGATATGATCATAGAGATGAATATCTGAGTTACGAGTTTTGGCACACAATTAAGACATTGTGCAAATTGTTTCACAATTAATACTGCCTGGAACACCATAGTGTGATGGTGTGTCCGAACATCATAGTTGCACCCTATTAGATATGGTGCGTACCAGGATGTCTCTTATCGAATTACCACTATCGCTCATGGGTTAGGCATTAGAGACAACCGCACTCACTTTAATAGGGCACCACGTAATTCCGCTGAGATGACACCGCTTGGAGAAACCTAAGTTGTCATTTCTTAAAGGTTTGGGGCTGCAACGCTTATGTGAAAAAGTTTCAGGTTGATAAGCTCGAACCCAAAGCGGATAAAATACATCTTCATAGGACACCCAAAACAGTTGGGTATACCTCCTAATTCAGATCCGGAAACAATATGGATTGTTTCTTGAATCGGGTCCTTTCTCGAGGAAAAGTTCGTCTCGAAAAGTTGAGTGGGAGGATGGTGGAGACTTGATGAGGTTATTGAACCGTCACTTCAACTAGAGTGTAGCAGGCACGTGAAGTTGTTCCGTGGCACCTACACCAATTGAAGTAGAAGCTTATGATAATGATCATGAAGTTTCAGATCAAGTCACTACCGTACATCGTAGGGTGACAAGGATGCGTACTACTTCTGAGTGGTACAGTAATCCTGTCTTAGAGGTCATGTTGCTAGACAACAATGAACCTACGAGCTATGGAGAAGCGATGGTGGGCCCGGATTCCTACGAATGGCTCGAGGCCATAAAATCCGAGAAAGGATCCATGACTTTGGTGGACTTGCCCGATGATCGGCAAGCCATTGAGATAAATGGATCTTTAAGAAGAAGACGGACGTGGACGGTAAAATCACCGTCTATGAAGCTTGACTTGTGGCGAAGAGTTTTTCACAAGTTCAAGGAGTTGACTACGATGAGATTTTCTCATCCGTAGCGATGCTTAAGTCCGTTGGAATCATGTTAGCATAAGCTGCATTTATGAAATCTGGCGATGGATGTCAAAATGAGTTTCCTTACCGCCAGTAAGGAAAGGTTGTATGTGATACAATCAGAAAGTTTTGTCGATCCTAAGGATGCTAAAAGGTATGCTGGCTCCAGCGATCTTTTCTAAGGACTGGAGTAAGCATCTCGGAGTTGGAATGTGCGCTTTGATGAGATGATCAAAGATTTTGGGTTTATACAAAGTTTATGAGAAGCTTGTATTTCCAAAGAAGTGAGTGGGAGCACTATGGTATTTCTGATAACAATATGTTGTTGACATATTGATGATCAGAAATGATGTAGAATTTCTAGAAAGCATATAGGGATGTTTGAAAAGTGTTTTTCAATAGAAAACCTGGATTAGGCTACTTGAACAATAAGCATCAAGATCTATAAGATAGATCAAAATGTTTAATAATACTTTCAAATGAGCACATACCTTGACATAATCTTGAAAGTGTTTAAGATGGATCAGTCAAAGAAGGAGTTCTTGCCTGAGTTGTAAGGTATGAAGTTAAGAGTTAAAAGCTCGACCACGGCGAAAAGAGAGAAAGGATGAAGGTCGCCCCTATGCTTCGACATAGGCTCTATAGTATGCTATGCTGTGTACCGCACCGAAGTGTGCCTTGCCATGAGTCACTATAGGGGTACAAGAATGATCCAGAATGGATCATTGGACAGCGGTCAAAATTGTCCTTGGAGTAAATAAGGACATGTTTCTCGATTATGGAGGTGATAAAGAGTTGGCGTAAAGGGTTACGCCGATGCAAGCTTTAACACCTATCCGAATGACTCTAAGTAGCAAACATGATACGATAGTGGAACAACCATTTGGAATAGCTCCAAGTGGGCGTGGAAGCAACATTTATAATATGACCTAGAAATTTGCAAAGCACACACGGATCTGAAAGGTTCGACCGTTGACTAAAACCCGCTGACTAAAAACTCTCTCACAAGCAAAACATGATCAAACCTCGTAACTCATTGAGCCTAAATCACATGATGATGTGAACTAGTTTACGACACTAGTAAACTCTTTGGGTGTTGGTCACATGGCGATGTGACCTATCGATGTTAATCACATGACGATGTGAACTAGATTATTGACTCTAGTGCAAGTGGGAGACTGTTGGAAATATGCCCTAGAGGCAATAATAAATTAGTTATTATTATATTTCCTTGTTCATGATAATCGCTTATTATCCATGCTATAATTGTATTGATAGGAAACTCAGATACATGTGTGGATACATAGACAACACCATGTCCCTAGTAAGCCTCTATTGACTAGCTCGTTGATCAATAGATGGTTACGGTTTCTAACCATGGACATTGGATGTCATTGATAACGGATCACATCATTAGTAGAATGATGTGATGGACAAGACCCAATACTAAGCCTAGCACAAAGATCATAGTTAGTATGCTAAAGCTTTTCTAATGTCAAGTATCTTTCCTTAGACCATGAGATTGTGCAACCCCGGATACCGTAGGAATGCTTTGGTGTACCAAACGTCACAACGAATCGGGTGACTATAAAGGTGCACTACAGGTATCTCCGAAAGTGTCATTGGGTTGGCACGAATCGAGACTGGATTTGTCACTCCGTAAACGGAGAGGTATCTCTGGGCCCACTCGGTAGGACATCATCATAATGTGCACAATGTGACCAAGGGGTTGATCACGGATGATGTGTTACGGAACGAGTAAAGAGACTTGCCGAAACGAGATTGAACAAGGTATCGGGATACCGACGATCGAATCTCGGGCAAGTACAATACCGCTAGACAAAGGGAATTGTATACGGATCGATTGAGTCCTTGACATCGTGGTTCATCCGATGAGATCATCGTGGAACATGTGGGAGCCAACATGGGTATCCAGATCCCGCTGTTGGTTATTGACCGGAGAACGCCTCGGTCATGTCTCAGATGGTTCCCGAACCCGTAGGGTCTACACTTAAGGTTCGATGACGCTAGGGTTATAAAGGAAGCTTGTATGTGGTTACCGAATGTTGTTGAGTCCCGGATGAGATCCCGGACGTCATGAGGAGTTCGGAATGGTCCGGAGGTAAAGATTTATATATGGAAAGTTGTTGTTCGGGTTAGGAAAAGTTCGGGTTTTTCGGTATTGTACCGGAAGCTTCTGAAGGTTCCGGAGGATTCGGAGGGGTCCGGAGGTCCGAAATTGTTCCACCACGTCCAATACAGTAGCATGGGCTGTAGGGGGCGCCCTAGCCTTAATGGGCCAGGGGCACCAGCCCCCAAGGCCCATGCGCATGGGAAGGGGAAACCCTAAGGGGAGGGCCTCCATTTGACTTGGGAGGCACTCCTCCCCTCTGGCCGCCCCCAAGTCCCATCTAGGGCTGGCCGCACCCCTTGGGGTGGAAACCCTAAAGGGGCGCAGCCCTCTTTCCCCTATATATACTTGAGGTTTTGGGCTGCCCAACACACATGAGTTCTCTCCTCTTGGTGCAGCCCCGCCTCCTCCTCCTCCTCTCCCTTGGTGCTTGGCGAAGCCTCTGGGATTGCCACGCCTCCATCACCACCATGCCGCTGTGTTGCTGCTGGATGGAGTCTTCCTCAACCTCTCCTCTCTCCTTGCTGGATCAAGGCGTGGGAGACGCCACCGGCTGTACGTGTGTTGAACGCGGAGGTGCCATCCGCTCGCACTAGGATCTCCGGTGATTTGGATCACGACGAGTACGACTCCTTCAACCCCGTTCTCATGAACGCTTCCGCTTAGCGATCTACAAGGGTATGTAGATGCACTCTCCTTCCCCTCGTTGCTAGTTTCTCCATAGATAGATCTTGGTGACACGTAGGAAAATTTTGAATTTCTGCTACGTTCCCCAACAGGTCCATCCTTCGTATGGTAAACTAGAGAAACCTCCGTACATGTTTCATCGTCATGCATGGCAGTGGAATGTACTAGATATGGACCACATCCACTATGCTGCAATGGATGGCTACCTTTAATTCAATATCTACAAGGGTTGGATGAAGAGCAAGAGCCAAGTGTGCGGTTCAAGCAAAGAAGTATCGCCCAAGAGGAGGAGGGACAAGGACGAAGTCGAGGACGTGGACGAGGACTCCGAGTAAGGTGGCAATGTCGTTGCTCATGGTGGTTCTAATGCAGTGTCTACCGGATTAGTCGCTTAGTTTAATTTCTGGTGTGCTTAGTTTTATTTGAGGGGTGTGTTGTGCTGAGCCCCCAGCAGAACTATGTTATGTTTCTTCTTGTTATATTTCGTACATTTCATCTTTTAGTTAGTATAGTACTATCACTCTTTTCTTAACATTATATACATACAATATATATGGCCAACATCATATAGCCAGCAGTTCAGTTGTCAAAGAATTTCAGGGTGCTTAGTTTTGTCAAAGAATTCCATGGTGCTTAGTTTTATTTGAGGGGTGTGTTGTGTTGGACACCATTAACTTATCATTGTGAGAATCCTCTTATTTCTGTCATGTAACATGGTCAACGGGGTTTGACGTGAAAATAACAATGTTTAATGGCATTTCTGAGCAAACATCTAACTTAACGATGGCATTTTTTAGATATCTAATTGCATTTTTGAGCTGGCATCTCACGGATCGATGGCATTTTTTGAGTAGTTGTAACTTCTAATGGCAAAACTGAGTAGTGATACACAACTAGTGGCATAAATAATAAGAACCCAAGAATTAAATAGGGCTAATTTCTTTATTTCTTTATACCTTTGTGTGCAAAACAATATACGCTGCCTACCGCCAGATTTTCTTTATAGAGGCAACATAGAACTATATGAGTGCCCTGTTAAATTTTGGAATTATTCAGGGTTCATTTGGCATTTTTTATACATTAATTGAGTTTCTGGTCATTTAATGTGCATAATTCAAATTTGAACTACAAGCACATGCTCCCGTGCACCAAAGTTGACTAAAAAATCACATGTATGTCCTCGGGTGAATTTCTAGGTCCCATGCAAGAAATGGGAATGAAATTCAAACATCTGGGCATCGTGGTTCGGCCGAGAACATTGAGAAGCTTGGTTTTAAAATCCTTGTAAATCCAAAACACGCCTAAAAATCATGAAACTTGGCATGGTGTCATGTCATGGTACTACCATGCTGTGGTAAAAAAATGCAGAATAGGAACAAGTTTTGGTATAAGTTTCTTGCAAACCGGAGCTTCTCTCAAGAAGGCTCGTGGTTCTGAGAGGGAACGTGTCACCTTTGTGTGCATAATTTAAATCTTAAATACAAGCACATGCTCTAGTGCACCAAAGCTGGTTGAAAAATCACATGTGTGTCCTCGGGTAAATTTCTAGGTCCCATGCCAGAAATGGGAATGAAATTCAAACATCTGGGCGTCATGGCTCGGCTGGAAACATTGAGAAACTTGGTTTTTTAATTCCTGTAAATCCGAAACACGCATGAAAACCATGAAACTTGGCTTGGTGCCATGACATGGCACCAACATGTTGTGGTAATTTTGTTGTCCGACGGCGGCATACATTAACAATCAACAAAGTCATTTTGGAACAAGTGTTGTCACGTTACAATCGGAAACACAAGTATTATTGAAACCGTGGGTGTTCTATTTACCATTTACGTGCCGCCACGTGTCCCCTTTAGCTAGGAGGTGTCGTGCAGGGTAGCTATTTGAGTATGGGAGGCGTGCGATCAGACCCCTGCGCGTGCTTATCGGGAGGAGAGCCCTTTGACCTCCATCTGCCGTCCACCTCTGTCCCAAGGTACCATTAATGGCGCCCGAGCCTCTATTTAATGGCGTGGCAATGTCTCACTCGACTGAGATTTAAGAGAGAAAAAAGAAAATCTGAAAAGAAAATTTTGCACGGATCTTGATGTAAGATCCGACGGACCTATATAGCATCTACTGCGACTTATAGCAAGACTGATGAATATATATAAGGACGACGAGAGTGGATAATAATTGTCTTACATAATTAGGAAGATAATTAAAAAGCCACATGCAGCTACGCCTGAAATACACAAGGGAAAAAGAAGAAGGAAGACGCATACAATGATCTGGCTCGCTGATCTCTACATTCTTTATGCGCTGCAGGTCGCGAAGACTAGTTCTCGCAGCGGGCGATGATCTCTTTCATCAGTTTCATGTCCTTAATACACTGCTTGGAAGCATCCATGGATTCCTTCACCAGCCTGTTGCGCTCGATGTGGAGCATGGCATTCTCGTCCATTAGTTTCTTGATGATGACGCCCGTCCCCTGCAACACGGCAGCGGTCACCTCGTCCTGCTTCGCCCTTCCGGCGATCTTCGCCCTCGGCAGGTCGCCCTCGCCCCGGAGCTTCGCATTGCCCACCCCGAGTTGCCGGATGATGCTGGTAGCCTCGTCATGCATCCTCGCCCAGTCGGAGATCTGATCCATCTGGCTATGGACTATCGCATGCATGCGCCTGTAAAAGTCCTCGTCTGCCCGTGAGAAATTTTCCCAGGCCGCCGCGGCGCGGCGCGACCTCCCTGCTGCTTCGGCGGCGCGGCGGGACATCTCTGCTGCTTCAGCGGCATGGCCGGACCAGTCTGCTACATCGACGACGCGGCGGGACCTCCGTGCTGCTTCGGCGGCACGGCGGGACCTCTGTGTTGCTACTGCTGCGCGGCTGGACATGTCGGCTGCTTTCGCGGCGAGGCGGGACATCTCTCGTGCTTCCTCGTCCATGATCACCTCTCCCTGTTGGAAATCTCTCGACCCGGAACACACGCTGGCTTTGTCTTGATTGTTTCCTGTGGATGAGGAGTTGAGGAGGAATGTGCAGTCAGCTTAGCATAGTAGTATTTATAACCGAGTACTACTACTATGCTAAGTGGGAAACCGTTTAGGTTGTGATCGGTGTGGACAGGTTTGCAATTAAATATAGCATGGTAGTAGTAGTAATTTGGAATGTGACGAGACGCGCTCAAGATTTATTGACGGTTCTAGTTTCGAAGTGCGGCACTATTCCCGGATGGCTTAACGTCAGCATGTTTTCTCGGCCATGGTGTAGCAATGCCATGGTACTACTAGTTCTTTTTCTACTGTTGTGTACGTGCAAAAACTGGCACCGTCGGATACATATCTTACGCTTGGCGTTCGACAGGAATAGCCTCATGGCGAGCTATAGACTAGTCTTTTTTTCACACGCATTACACCTATCTCTCGGGACTTCTCGCACGCACCATCACTACTCCCTAGGCCGATGCCACCCACATACAGTTGTACTCTGAGAAGAGGTGCACGCACGCACTCGTCCTCTCTCACACACGCATCTGTAGCTACGAATTATAGTGTTCTCAACTGTCGGGGAGAACTGATCGTGTCCCACAAACACCTATGGGACCTGGGTCCCTTGTGGTTCGGAGGGGGGCGGAGATTGCACAAAGAGCGGATCGAAGCGATGCACACGATCAGATTTACCCAGCTTCGGAGCTCTCCGGAGAGATAATACTCCTACTGCTGCTTTTGTGGATTATCTTGTGTTCTTGCTAGGGAGCGGCGGGAGCTACAAAACCTAGCCTGAGTGTGTGGTCTCGTATGAGTAGGATGAACTAAGCCGGAGCTCAACCGAACCCTTTCTACGTTGCACTTGGGCCTCCTTTTATAGGCACAAGGGGTCACCACATGTGCCAAGTAGACAAGGGTAAAATAGTAAAAACATAGGTTGGTACACCGCTTTGTACAAAGGTATGAGTGATCTATACCTAACTCTGGCGGCAAGGGACAAGAGTCATAAATGCCCGTCTCATCACTGAGCAAAGGTAACAGGGACCGTCAAGTGCGCCTCCGTTTGCCACGATGGTAGCTTGTCAGCGCCGCTTATCGCTGCTCCCCGCTGGCTGCACAGCCCGTCGACACGCGTGCTTGGGAAAGCCCCATGGCGACACGTTGGCAGGTGAGCTGGAGCGGAGATGAAGAGAAGTTGCCTGCCGCGGCGAGTACTTTGCCGCGGCAAGGTTCTTGTCGCGCTCGGGAGCTTGTTTCTCACCAAGCCTTCCCGGCAAGCTCCTCTTGTCGGGGCCTTGTTTCCTCCGTGCCTTGAGTGGTCTTCCCGGCAAGCTCCTCTTGCCGGGGTCTTGACTACTTTGTTCTTGAATAGCTCCAAAGGAGCCACAGGAGATCTTGACGGTCACCAGGTCAGCCCTGCCGCAGGGTGCTGCAACTGCCCGTGCACGAGTTCGGGATACTAGGGTACCCCTACTCTAGTACACCGACAGGAGCCCCCGGGCCTGGGCCATACACGGCGCCAAGCTTTGTTGGGCCAGGCCCAAAACAGTGCACGGGCACGCGCGGCCTGGATTCGCCATTACTCGCACTGGACCCACCACGTCTCCCACGAACGGCACGCACCGGACGTGGCGTCGTGGGGGAGATCGTGGGGCTTTCTTTAATGGGAAAAATCAGAACGCCCGTCCCTTCTCCCCTTTATAAGCAGGGGGAACAGGGGCAGGACGCCCACTTGCCATTGCTGTCACATCAGAAACCTCCGCCGCTTCCCCCTTTCTTCTCGAGCCCAAAGAGAGCGACGCTCCGCCCCCTCCATTGCCATCGGTGCCACCAACGCCGTCGACCTCCTCCACCACCTCTCCCTATGGCTCCGAAGGCCGACAAGGGAAAAGGCGTGAAATCGGCCGAGGCGCAGCGGCTCGCGGCGCTGCGGAAGGAGCGGGCCATCTTCGATCCCCTGCTCAACAGGAAGGAGCTGCGGGAGCTGTACTATCTCTTCTGGTCGACGGAGACCAGGGCGCACCCGCGCACGAGGGTCATCTCCGCCGCCACATCCGCTAAGGTCTCCATCGGGTACCCTTTTTTCGCGATTTTCTTCCACTGCGGGCTCTGTCCGCCCTTTTCTGAATTCTTCTGTGATGTCATGAACACATATGGCCTCCGCCTCCTTGACTTCACCCCCAACGCCATCCTCACCATGGCCGTTTTCGCACATCTCTGCGAGAACTTTGTCGGGGTCCATCCAAATGTCGCACTCTTCCGTCACTACTTCTCACCCCGCGTAGAGAGAGGAGAGCCGCTTGTCGGAGGAATTGCATGGACTTCTAGGATCGGCAAGAAGGAAGCGTATCTTGACGGAGAGTTGCGCAGCAAGTGGGAGGAGTGGAGAGCTGACTGGTGTTGGATCTTAGAGGAGGAGCCACAGCCTTTTCGCCTGCAAGAAAACCCCCATAGTACGCGGCAATGACTGGAGCAACTTGGCGCCGGAGGACGACAAGTTGAAAATTGCCGTGACTAGGATTTTGCGTCTCCGGCAAGCAGGGCTTACCGTAGGAGCAGTTGGCCGGACTTCCTTCGCCGCCGCATTGCGCCCTTGCAGGAGAGAGGGAGGCCTGCTTGGGAATTCCAGAACGCGGCGGATATCATGAGGCTGCGCCCGGGTTTGAATTGGAATTTTACTACCTTGGAGCTTGACGGCATGCTGTGGGAGCTGTTCAAGCCTGAAGCGGACAACCCCGGGTGGTGCATGTTGCCGAGGGGAGTCGTGCCCTTGTGCAACAAATCGTCGCTTGACAGCATCCGCGTGATAATGCCGTTGTGCGATTCGCATGGGATCGTTCCAACTTGGCAGGAGCCCGCCGACGACGTCGTGCAGCAGTTCTTCGACAACTTGGTGGAGGTGCCGATCCGCGCCGACGAAAGCAGGCGGCTCACCCCGACACCACCGATCAGGAGATGGGCGCGACGCCACGAGGTTGGAGGAGGCTGCAGAGGCTGCTGGCGCCAGCGTGTTTGGGTTCACTGTCGAGGAGGCAGAGACGGCCGAGGCGGCAAGCCTTGCCGACCGATAAGAGTTCGTCGGTGAGGAGGAGCAGACTGAGCCCGACAACGAACCGAGCGAGCCTGCCGGGGGCGCCTCTCCTCCGCCGTCAAGTAGCTTGTCGCAGGAGGAGTTCGCTGTCCCGCCAAGGAGACGCCTCCGCAAGACTGGAGAAGTGGCGGGGCGGCATACGGTCCAACAGCCGCCTTGCCGCCCGACGCGCTCCACCGCTGCAAGCATGTTGCTGCTGAGCGCCTCATTCGCGCCTGGCGGCGGGCGCGGGTCTTCGAGTCGCGGCCCTGCACCCGCGTAAACGTCCGAGGGAATCTTCTCCCCAATTGCCGCGCCGAGCGGAGTTTGATCTCTCCGCCCTCAGCTCGAGGAAGAAGAGGAAGAGTAAGATCTTGCCGCTGCTACTTGTAATCTTCCGATTTATTGCTTTTCTTATATCGTGGCTTCACTCTGAACCTTCTCCTTCTTGGGACGTTAGCTCGGAGGGCGTTGAAGAGGACCAAGACTCCGTGGTTGTCGTCTCAGATGACTCCCGGGCAACAGGTGCACATCCGGGGCTCCTTGCGGATCCGGCAACCCTTCAACAGAGCAGCCCCCAGCACAGCCCCCAGCGTAAGTGTTTGGTTCATTTCTCATGGTTAGGTGTGCTTGGTTGCTTCTCCGTCACTGACATCAGGTTTGTTGAATTGTGTAGGAGCAGAGCAGCCTCATCAGGAAGCTCCGGAGGTCACTCCCGAAGTTCTGCTTGCTTCAACCACGCCGCCGAGGGAGAACTCTCCGCCAAGGGAGCGCTCTCCGGCAAGGGAGGCCTCTCCGACAAGGGGGGCTTCCCCGACAAGGACCAACGCCGGCGACCCTCTGGTTGTGGAGACCGCGGCAACAGATCCCATTGCAGGTGATTTTCTTGTCTGAAAACATCCCTTGGATTCTCTTTTCTTCTGTTCTTATCTTTCAAACATTTGCTTGACTTGTTCTTTCTTCTTTTGACCATCAGATCCACCTGCCGGAGATCCGATGGAGCTTGAGGCTGCCGGCGAGGAGGACGCTCGTGGCGAGAATGCCGACGCCGCCAACATGGAGGAGGAGGCTGGCGCTGACGGGCCCGCTGGCGAGGAGGCCGCCGAGGCTGCTGGCGCAGAGGCTGGGGAGGAATCTGGCGATCGTACTGACGGCCCTGAGGCCGCAGGAGCGCCAGGCGCTGCACCGACCGCCGATCCTCCCACCACCGACGCCAAGGCGCGACTCAAGAGCCCCAGCCAGCGCCTATCTCAAGGCGGCGAGGGTGTCTTTATCAAGCTCCCTGGGCATCAAGCTCTGTGGCACCGCCGAGGGGAGACCTTGACGCGAACTGCTTGCCTCCGCCGGGCTGTCGCTGGTCGATGCTCGAGCAGCAGCAGCGGCGAACCCGAGGAGGAGCAGCTGCTAAGGAGGTTGTTGTCGCTCTACCGCGCCCGACAAGCCAAACTGAAGTCTGTGGAGGCGCTTGTCGCGAGGGCGGAGCTGACTTGAGAAACGCGGAAGAGCTCCGCGCGCCAACAAAGAAACTCTCCGGGATATAGCGGAGGCGCTGGAGCAGCTTGCCGAGGCGCGCACGGCCTTCATCTTGGAGAAGGGCGAGGTCGAGGAGCAGCAGAGGCTTGCCGGCGAGAAGCTCTCAGCGAGAAGGTGAGTGGCGCAGCGGAAGATCAACCTCGGCAGCTATGAGGAAGATCTCGCTTGTGAAAGCAAGCGATTGGCGGGCCACTTGGGGAGGCAAAGATCCTGCTGCGGCTGCCGAGGCCGCCAAGAGGGAATTGGAGACGAGGGTGGCTCAGCTGGAGTCCACCCTCCAGAAGAGCGCCGAGGAGGTCGCCGGGTTGAAGCGCGAGCGCGAGAAGGACGCCTACACCCTCGGCGAGCTGCAGGGTCGTTTTGCCGAGAAAATCAAGGAGTTCGACGCCGCCAAGGATGCCAAGGCGGATCTGGAGTTGAAACTGACCACCCTGATGGAGACATTGAATGGCGCCAAGGAGCGGGAAACGGGCCTGTTGGAAAAGATCAAGGCCACCGAGGAGTTGTTGTCGAATGCTGTAACTGCCCAGAATAATCTCAGAGACAGCATAATGCACTGGACAGAAGGTCTTGTGAACACCGCCGCTGGCATCCATAATGAGCTGATGGAGCTGGGGATGACGGATCTTGGGTACTCCACCGACGAGAACCTCCAACCCAGCGTCAAGCTTAGCCTACTCTTCAAGGGCGTGTTGGCGGGTATCCAGCGGCTTCGAGAAGAGATTCCAAAGCAACTGGCGGAGGAATCGCGTCAAGTCTGCGCCGAGGCTCTCCAGAAGGTGTTGATGAAGGTGGCCTTCCACAACCCAGGCGTCGACTTCACCAAAGCCCTCAAGTCCCTGCCTCCATCCGCCGATGTTGAAGCGCTCAAGGCCCTTGTCGCACCCATTGTGGACAGGGTGAGCGGAGTTAAGAGGCTTGACGGCGACCGCGTGGACTAGGCCGCCAAGTTTATCTTTCTCTTGTCGCTGTAGATCATGTTTAGGTAAAAATTCTATTAGATCCGCGACAAGTTATTATGTAATATACACTATCTTAGGCAATCGAATGCAATGTTATTTCCTTTATTCGATTTCTTCCCTTGTATGTTTATGCCCTACGCTTTCTAGGGTAACTTGTCAGTGCGAACACCTTTGCCGCGAGCGCTGAGTGCGGAACTTCAGCAGCCTGCTGGCGATGTCGCCTCCGACAAGCAACCTTGTCGCAACTAGTTGCAGCAGACTTAAGTTGTTGAGCGGGCTCGAAACAAAGTAAGGGCGCAAGCTAGTCGCGAGTCGGTTCCTCCGCGCACAGGTTTTCCATACAAAGTACTATCGTTTGAGGAAGATAACTTAAAAACTTAAAACTGGTCGTTTAAACTTAGCAACTTAGCTTTTTTTGTTGTCCATTTCCCGGCAAGGCGACAGTTCCTCGAGCGACGCTTGGCGGCCCACACCATTATCTTCCCCTTCTCCCCCGGTTAACTTGTGGGTGGATGAACCTTCTCCTTGTTTGAGAAGAAAGAAGAGAAAATAAAGTTATGGAGCCTAGTGGCTCGTTATCGCTTACCGGGTGTGGATGCTGCACAAAATGTTAGTAAACACATGCATATAAGATTATGAAAGCATGTATTGACAAGTTGTGCGCAACACATAGGCTTTACTGATGCACGGGGTCTGCGCCCGGCTTTGTACAAAGGATTACATGCAACAGCGGCAAGACTTGTATAAAGGGTGGTTGCGGAACTGGTTCCGGCAACCCGCATCATGGGTAAAATTTGCGAAGATGCTCTATATTCCAGGAATTGCTCACCGGAACGCCATCTTCGGTCTCAAGGCGGACAGCGCCGGGCCTAGTGACTCGTTTCACCCGATAAGGGCCTTCCCACTTGGCGTCAACTTGTTGGAATTCTTGGCGGATTGAAGCGGCCAAGAACAAGGTCGCCTTCCTCGAAGCTTCGGCATTGACTTTGCGGCTATGGTAGCGACGCAAAGCTTGCTGGTAACGAGCAGCTCGTAAAGAGACTGAAGACGATCTTCCTCGAGGAGCAGCGTCATCTTGTCGCAGCTGCTCTTGCTCAAACTCATCATAGGCGAGCACTCGAGGTGACCCGTACACGAAGTTACGTGGGGAGAATCGCCTGCGCTCCGTAGACTAGGCGAAGGTGTCTAGCCGGTGGCTCGATTTGGCGTCATCTCGATCGACCAAAGAACCACCGCAGCTCCTCGATCCAGCTTTCTTCCGCGACTTGCGCAGCCTGTTGAAAGTTCGGTCTTGAGTCCTCGCAGCACTTCAGCGTTTGCTCTCTCTGCTTGACCGTTGCTTCTCGGATGAGCAACAGAAGCAAAGCAGATCTTGGCGCCAAGATCTTGGGCGTAGTGCATGAAGGTGCGGCTCGTGAACTGTGTGCCATTGTCGGTGATGATTCTGTTAGGAATCCCAAAGCGCAAACAATTGACTGAAGAACTTTATCGCTGATTGTGCTGTCACCTTCCTCATCTGGTTCCACTTCCGCCACTTCGAACTTGTCGATTGCGACGCACAAGTACTCAAAGCCCCGACAGCTCGGGGAAGGGGCCGAGGATGTCGAGTCCCAGCACCAAAAGGGCCAGGATAAAGGGATCGTCTGGAGAGCTTGAGCTGGTTGGTGTATCTGTTTGGAATGGAACTGGCACGCTTCACACTTTGTTACTTGTGCAGTTGCATCCTGGAGGGCTTCTGGCCAGAAGAAACCTTACCGGAAAGCTTTGCCGGCAAGTGCTCTTGTGCCAATGTGGTGACCACATATGCCTCCATGTATCTCTGCCAACAGCTTTCATCCATCTTCCCGGCAAATGCACTTCAATTTCACACCGTTGAGTCTTCTTACATGCAGGATGTTGTCAACAAACTGGTACATACTTGACCGCCGTGCTACTTTTTCCGCTTCTTCTTGCTCTTGGGAAATTCTCCGTCTTCAAGGAAATGGATGATTTGCTGTGCCCATCGGAGCACGTGGCTCGACAACAAGGACTAAAGGCTCATCTATCATCGCGGAACATCAGCTTCTACTGGCAAGAACACTCGTGGGTCCGCCGAGCTTGATGATCCCGCAAGCTTGCCGGAGCGAAACTTGTCGGGGCGTTTGCTTCAACGATACAAACTGCATGGTTTGTCGGAGCAGATCTGCTCCTCGGTGATATTTATGCGTTGATTTTAGGGACCTTCTTGGCGGCGGCATCGGGGAGCTCTGCGGAAAGTAGTCGCCGGAAACCAATTTCTCTTCTTGCTCTGTCACATTGATGGTGTTACGGTTGGTGAGTCAGCTTGAGCACAAAATTCCTGGTTCCATGTGTAACTTAAGTGCGGCACATTTGGAGAAGCCATCAGCTATATCATTTCGAGCTCTTGGAACGTGTTACATTTGCAAGCCTTCAAAGTGCTCTTCTAGCTTTCTCACTTCATCGACGTAAGCTTCCATCGACGGGCTCTGATAATCTTTATTTACTTGGCGGACGACAAGTTGCGAGTCCCCGACAATGAGCTTCTTGATCCCAAGGTCTACCGCAATCTCGAGACCGCAAGCAAACCTTCATACTCTGCAGTATTGTTTGTTGCTTGTTCCTTGGGAAAGTGCATCGGACTATGTACTTGAGGTGCTCTCCGGTGGGTGCGATAAGCAAGACGCCGCACCGGCGCCTTTGCAGCGAGAAGGCACCATCAAGTACATCAGCCACTCTTTATTTGCCTCCTTGACGGGATGCTTGTCTCGGAATTTCTTCATCTTGCGTCGGCGTCCATTCTGCTATGAATTCGCCAATGCTCGCTCTGGATAGTTGAAGTGCTTTCAAACTTGAGACCAAAGCTTGGCAGTTCGGTGCCCACTTTCGACAATCCCGATTGCTGCTTCGGATTTTGTAATATCCTTTTCAACGGAAAGTGAGTGACAACTGTTATTTCATGTGCTTGGAAGTAATGGCGCAGCTTTCTCGAGGCCATGAGGAGGCGAAAAGCAACTTTGCACACCGAGTACCTTGACCTAGCCCCTTGCGAGAAGGGAACCGACAAAGTAAACCGGCGCTGCACCATCTTCTTTCAGATCTTGTCGCAACCCTGCTGATCTGCCCTTGTCGGGACCAGAGCTTGACGACGAAGCCCCTCGCTTGTCGCTGGATGCACCTGCCTCGGTTGCGGCTCATCATCCGCCTCCCTCTCGCTACTAACGCAGCACTAACCACTTGATTGGTTGCCGCTATATACAGCAGCAACTTCTCTTGTGGCTTAGGTGCGACAAGTATTGAGTGGAGGACAGGTATCTCTTCAAGTCTTGCGGCGCAGCCTCCGCCGGAGTCCATTTCATTGGACCTGCCTTCTTCAAAATCTTGAAAAATGGCGGGCGCGCTCAGCAGACTTAGAGATAAACCTCTTGAGAGCAGCCACGAACCGCAAGCCTTCTTACATCCTTGGCGCTTTGGTGCTTCAATCTGCTCAATGGCCTTGATCTTGTCGGGATTGGCTTCGATTCCCGTTGAGATACAAAGAACCGAGAAGCTTGCGGAAGGACTCCAAACACGCACTTCTCGGGGTTGAGCTTGATGTTGATCTTGCGCAGATTTGCAAATGTCTCATCAAATCCTGAATCGAGTTGCTTTGTCCTTGCTTTTGACCACTATGTCATCCATGTAGGCTTCTATATTTACGTATCTGCGGCTCAAAGGCATCATGGACTACTCTTGCAAAAGTTGAACCAGCATTCTTTAAACCGAAAGGCATCCGTATGAAGCGATCGTGCCACATGGTGTAATGAATGCGGTTTTCTTCATCCTCTTACGCCATGAAGATCGATGATATCCTGAATATGCATCAAGAAAGAAAGCAGATCGCATCCGGCCGTGGAGTCAACAATCTGGTCGATCGTGGCAAGGGAAATGGGTCTTTGGGACAAGCTTTATTAACATCTGTAAAGTCAATACAAAGTCTCCATTTCCCATTAGCCTTGCGATACAACTACGGATTGGCCAACCACGTGGGATGGAGTACTCCCGACGAGTCCTGCTGCTTCCAACTTCTTGATTTCTTCCGCTATGAACTCTTGGCGCCCACCGCTTGTTTCCTAACTTTTTTGCTTGACGGGCGGCGTGAGGACAGACAGCCAGGTGGTGCTCAATTACTTTCCAGGAACACGGGGATGTCGGATGGTTGCCATGCAAACACAGCGACATTCGCCCCAGGAAAGCAACGAGCTCGCCTTCCTATTTAGGGTCAAGCGTGGGCGATGGTGAAGGTACCACCGGTGCCGTCCTCCTTGGCGGGCACCTTCTTGGTCTTGGCGGAGCCGCCATCATCTTCTTGCACTTGCGGTGGAGCTCGATGGTGCGTCCTCGGCGGTAGCGCAGCACTCAAGAGGTGCGCTTGCGGAGTGGGCATCGAGCTCTTGCGGACTTGGTGGTCTTCTTCTTCCCCGGGAGCTTGGTGACAAGTGATTTGCTATCTGTTGCAGCTGCTGCATCCCGGTAAATCTTGTCGGCGCAGATAAGCGCATCCTTCTTGTCACCATTGACAGAGATGACGCTTATCGGGCCGAGCATCTTGAGTAAGTTGTAGGCATAATGAGAGGCGGCCATGAACTTGGCGAGTGCTGGACGGCCAAGTATGCCATTGTAGGGCAATGGGAAATCGGCAACGTCAAATGTGACCCTCTCAGTTTTGAAATTGAGCTCGCTGCCAAATGTTACCGCAGCGTGATCTTCCCTTTGGGCTTGCTCCTTCTGGGTTGATTCCTTGAAAGTACCAGTTTCTTCGAGCTCGCTGTCAGGGATTTGAAGCTTATGGAGCACTGCAGAAGAGATTAGGTTCAGGCCGGCCCTGCCGTCAACCAACATCTTTGTGACCTTGAGGTTGCGGATGGTTGGTGAGACCAACATCGGCAAGCACCCGACCGCATGATGCGATCAGGATGGTCCTCAATGTCAAAGATGATGGGCGGCTTGGACCACCGGAGGTTTGCGCGACTCTATGGATGGTTCTCGCTGCATTAACCTCACGCATCCATTGCTTGAGTTGGCGGTGCGAGGTATGCAGAGAAGCACCACCGTCAACGCAAAGGACCTCCGTTGCCTTTTGAAACTCCTGCTCATCAGCTTCACCGTCTTCCATGTCTTCATCATCTTCATCTTCGTCTTCTTCCTTGTCGCGGCCGCGGGGAGGTCTGTCTCCTTGCCGCTGCTTGGCCTTGCCGCGGCGTCCTCCCCGACCGGGTCTCTTCTTACTTGCTGCACCTGCACCTTCCTGGGCCTTCTCCTTGTCTTGCCGCTCGTATTCAGCTTTCTGTAGCTCAACAAGCTGCTCGACTTTCTTGCAGCTCTGGAGATCGTGGCCCTTGGTGCGGTGGATTTTACAGTACTGCTTGTTGGAGCTGTCAGGCTTGTCGGCGGCCGCCACAGCTTGGCGGTCGGCATCAACGGCAACCTCCTTGCCGGAGCCACTAGCCTTGGTTTTGTTGGCGGCACCATCCTTGCCGGACTGTTCGACAACTAGTACTTCTTGGTTTTTCTTCCTTCTGTTGTTTCGCCGCCGGCTCTTCCTTGCCGGGGCGGTCTCCTCGCTATCGGACTCTGCTCCCATGTTCTCTCACAGGAGTCTTCTTCCTTCTTCAGTAGCGTGCACACTTGTCGGCCAGGCGTGAGAGCTCGTGGCGTCTTTCACTTTGCACATCGCCATCTCCTCTCTCATCCTGCGGTTTCGCACATTACGATGGAATGCACCGATCACCTTGGCAGGGTGGACGTCTGGGATGTTGTAGTGCACTCGGTGAATCTCCGGATGAATTTGCGCAGGACTCTCCTTCCTTACAGGCGAGTAGGTGAAGGTCACTCTCCGTCCATGAGGCTTGTGGCCGCTGTGAAGGCGTAACAAACTGGTGGCACAAATCTGCCCAAGAAGAAATAGAGCCATCCGGCAAGTGCATGAGCCAAGATCTGACGTTTGGCTTGAGCACCAGGGGAAAGCAATTGGCGAGGATCTTGTCGTCTCGTCCCCCCGCAGCCTGCACCGCAATGGTGTAGATGCTGAGGAACTCCGATGGGTGTGTCCTGCCATCATACTTCTCCGGCACGTCTGGCTTGAAGTTTTTCTTGTCGGGCCACCGGACTTGCCGCAGCTCACGGGTGAACGCAGGGCAACCTACCGCGTACGGCAAGTCGCCCGGTTCCCCTGGCGCATGCATATCGACAGTGGGCCCGGCGCGCTGGTCGGACTGACGACGCGCTTCTCTTCGGCGCTCGATACGGGTTCGAGCGTCTTCTTCTTGCCGTTCTCGAAGAACTTGGCGCTGGTCGCGACGAGCCCGCGGATCCGACGACGCTGTGGAGTCACTGTCGAGGTGGATCCGGTGAGTCGGCGATCTTGGCCTTCGGGAAGGGGAGTGTACGGTGGCTGCACCCCCGCAAGTCTCGTCGCCATCAGCTCGCGCCTTGTCGCCTTGCCACGGCTGCGAGGCACTCGGTTGCCGCGGGACGTCGCCGTTGGCGAAGACGATGAGACTCTGAATTGTGGCCCTCCATTCGTCGACCTTATTGGCCGTTGGAGGGTAATCTAGAAGTAACTGAGCTCTTGCCAAGGCTTCCGCTAGTGTGGTTGGCGGCAACGGCGTACGGAGCGAAGAACGGGATGTGCTCGGACTCCTAACCAAGTTAGGAGGAGCAGCATCCCGCCCAAGCGACCGTACTCCGCTCGTACCAGCATGCTGATGTGCATGCGGGTCTCGAGGGCCTCGGGATCCTCCAGTTTGGCCTTGATCCAACGAGCGTATGGTGCCGCGAGCATCATGACGCTGTTGGTCCCGCGCTTCCTGAGAAGGATGTGGTGCAGATTCGGACGCCGACGCCTGCGTTGTCTTGTCCTTGGACCTGGCGGCGTTGTGGGCTCTCTTGACGACGTCCGTCCCTCCGCCAGCGTTTCCCCCACCACCTGACGGCTCCGGTGGTGGTGGGTTCGACGCGGACGGCTCTGCTGCTGCTGAAGACTTTTTCTTCGGCGCCATGTTGGTGAAGATGTTGACGAAGAAACTGCTCGTGTGAACGCTGGATCGGGTTCACACAGCCTCGACGCCCCCTACCTGGCGCGCCAAAGATGTCGGGAAGAACTGATCGTGTCCCACAAACACCTATGGGACCTGGGTCCCTTGTGGTTCGGAGGGGGGGCGGAGATTGCACAAGGAGCGGATCGAAGCGATGCACACGAGCAGATTTACCCAGCTTTGGAGCTCTCCGGAGAGATAATACTCCTACTGCTGCTTTTGTGGATTATCTTGTGTTCTTGCTAGGGAGCGGCGGGAGCTACAAAACCTAGCCTGAGTGTGTGGTCTCGTATGAGTAGGATGAACTAAGCCGGAGCTCAACCGAACCATTTCTACGTTGCACTTGGGCCTCCTTTTATAGGCACAAGGGGTCACCACATGTGCCAAGTAGACAAGGGTAAAATAGTAAAAACATAGGTTGGTACACCGCTTTGTACAGTGTACAGTGATCTATACCTAACTCTGACGGCAAGGGACAAGAGTCATAAATGCCCGTCTCGCCATCCAACAAAGGTAACAGGACCGTCAAGCGCGCCTCCGTTTGCCACGATGGTAGCTTGTCAGCGCCGCTTATCGCTGCTCCCCGCTGGCTGCACAGCCCGTCGACACGCGTGCTTGGGAAAGCCCCATGGCGACACGTTGGTGGGTGAGCTGGAGCGGAGATGAAGAGAAGTTGCCTGCCGCGGCGAGTACTTTGCCGCGGCAAGGTTCTTGTCGCGCTCGGGAGCTTGTTTCTCACCAAGCCTTCCCGGCAAGCTCCTCTTGCCGGGGCCTTGTTTCCTCCGTGCCTTGAGTGGTCTTCCCGGCAAGCTCCTCTTGCCGGGGTCTTGAATACTTTGTTCTTGAATGGCTCCAAAGGAGCCACGGGAGATCTTGACGGTCACTGTGTCAGCCTCGCCATAGAGGTGCTGCAATCGCCCGCACGAAGTTCGGGATACTAGGGTACCCCTACTCTAGTACACCGACATCAACCATCCGATTGGCTCTATCATAGGTTTCACGTTGCTCCTTGGCCTTGAGATTGAGATGTTTTAAACGCGGAGGCTAAGATGGAGGCGCGAGCTTTTGGTTAATGTGCGGGCCGCACACGACACCAACACGGCACGAGCTTCGTCTGCCTCGTGCGCATGCAGTCGGGTGAGTTGTCCAAGTATAGACACAACCAGGCCCTCATTGGTATCCGTGCCTTGACTTTGGCTGGTCATAGTGGAGAGTAACATAGACCAGTTACTAGTCTATGTTACTAGTACCTTCATAGTGGGTAGTGTCATATACGTAGTATATGCATAGTTTTGCTCCATGGCGCAATCCATCGATACTACTACCGTACAAATGTATACATTTTTAAAAGGCTAGAGGGCGGGGCAGTCTAGCTTGGTCCTTTTCATGAGAGGTGAGGGCCTTTCTGATTTGACGACTCATTACTGCTAGAAGGCGGGGCCTTGTGATTTGACTGCTCGTATAAATGTGCCGACGACCTAAGGAGGAGCAAAGAACCGTGCGGTATACTCAAGTTTTCCACTGGAGTACGACGGAGGAGCACGAAACACGGCAGCCCAGTGCCATATCCTCTACTATCTACTCTTATTATATATTACTAGCAAGAGGCATTGTTCTATTGGTGATAAAGAATGATCTAATTTTCTAGTCATCTCATTTTTAGCATTGTTCTATTCAAGCCTCGCAGAGAAGGTGACACGTGCGGCGGAACACCCGAAGCAAAATAAGAAACACAAGAGCAAAAGAAGAAGGAGGATTATCACCCCAAAAAAAGAAGGAAGACGCACACACAAGTCTGGGGCGCTGCTCTCACTACATGAACAGTTGCTGGCCACGGAGTCGTAACTGCTTCTTCATCGCCTCCACGACCTCCATCTCCTTGCCCGTCTCCTCCGCCATCTTCATCATTGTGTCCATGACGCGGGATTTCTCGACGCGAGCCTTCATCATCTGTTCCACGGCCGCATTACGTACCTTGACAGCAGCCGGGTGCTCGATGCGGAACTTTGCCAACTCCTTCTTCTGTTCCATGACGAGGGCCTGCAACATCTTCATCGAGGAACTACTATTCTCATGCAGCTTCTTCCAGCCGGCGTTCTCCTCCTTCAGCAGGTTGAGCTCGTGGCAGAGCTTCACGTTGTCCTCCTGAAGTTATAGGATTTCGCCGGTCGCCTTCTTCTCCGAGGCAATGCTCTTCTTTAGCAGCATCACCAAGCCGGCGGTCAACTCCCCCTGCTCGTTGAGCTCAGCGGGCATGTCGTCGAGGCTCTCCTTCAGCAGCTCCACCAAGCCGTGGATGAACTCCTTCTGCTTATTGAGGTGCTTATTGAGCTGATCGGGCATGCCCTCGAGGGATAACGACTCCAGTGCCGCCAGCTCGGCATGTTCGCCTCCGCGTCTAGGGCGCTCCTGGGAGCCATCGCCTGCCCATGAGAGATCTTTCGAGGTCTCTGCGTGGCGGCGAGCCCTCTCTTTTTTTCCGCAGCCTTGGTTGCCGCTCCCATGTTATGAGTAGTTCTCGACCTAGAGCTCTGCACACCGGCCATGGCAAGGACGGACGAAGAAGCAGGACTTATGAGGAGGAAGGTAGAGTAATTTTCGGTTAGGTAGTTCCCCTTTTTATAGCCTAAGTACTAGCACTAGTACTAAAACCTGCATAGTGGGAACACATTCAGGTTTGGTACGTACTGGTAGGTGTGAGCAGGCTTGCACTTAATTGTAGCACTAGTACTTTTGAATGTGATGGGGACAAGGTAAAGATTAATTGATGGTTCTTGGTTTTGAGGCCCGAAACGGCTCCCGATGAGTTTAGTGGAACATAAATTTCAAGTAGACTACACTGCTCAGATGCGTAAATATTATGTTACTGCCAAAAATTTGCACAAAATACGAAGGAGACCAATGGAAGTACTACTAGCAACCCGTGATTTAACTACTCGCATGCGCGCAGTGGAGTAGTAATGTCTTTCTTCCGCCCTCACGTACACTCAATTTGCATGCGCTGTATTAATTGACCATTAATGAAGTGAAGGACTTTAAATGCGTCAAATTATTACATGGGGTGGATTTTGGTACAAAATTGCGTCCGCTCGTGTACCAGCGTGTGCGTGCGAGGGGAATGAGTGCGTGTGTGGCGTGAGTGCACATCTTCGCTTCGTGCATGTACCGCCAGTGCGGCTCAGGGAGGACGAGTACATTCTTCTGGAACCAGCAGCACGTCACTGTGATCAATCCACACAAGGATGTCGCGACAATGCCTCCACATGTGCCACGTCCCCACGTGGCTTCATGAACTGTAAGAGAGACACGGTGTAGCGTGCCATTGTGTTTTGCGCATACTCGAAGTACTAGTAAAGTACACGTGCATTGCACGCGTCAGATTTTGCAACCAAATTACAAATAAATACCACACTGTAGCATGTAAGCTCTGAGTCATATATGCTTGATGTAGACCTTCGTTTAGTTCTTATAGTTCATCTCATTCAAAATCAATTAGTTTTTATAAAAAACCTAGGGCCTCTTTGATTCGTAGGATTTCCAAAACGCGGGAATAGGAAGAACATGGGATTAGAGTGGAATCTCGTCTTGAATCCTACAGGATGGTGCGAGTGCTTGATTGTGCATAGAAAAAACACAGAATTCTTTCAAAGAGGCTTGAGTGGATGGGATGTTTCCTATGAAATCTAGTGCAAATGAATCATATGGAAAAATTCCTATGGTTTACAATCCTACGAATCAAACAACCAAGATAGGAAAAATTCCTAAGGATTAGAATCCTCCAAAATTCCTTCGTGAATCCTTTGAATCAAAGAAGCCCTTAATCTATTTTATGATTCATGGAATTGTGCGTTGTAAAGCATAAAGTACAAACAAAGAATGGCAATTCAACTATAAAAAAAGTTTGGGCAGTTACGATACGGAAGATTCTAGAACAAAGGAGAACCACTTTTGTTTTGAGATTTGTGCATTATGCTTAGTTCAACCATGGAGTCTGCTAGATTGTACATGTGGCAAAATCCAGTGGGGGGCTAGAAGATGGTGCGAGGGGCCGAGTGGAGGGAGACTATGAAGGATTGCACAACTGCGAGATCGATATTTAGAGAGAGGGGCGAGAACATGCGTTGTTGCATGCAGTGGCGGAGCCATGAAAAATGTCCCATGAGCTAGAGGGCCAAGCATTGCTAATCCTTTACGACGAGGGCCAATTCATCAACTTAAACCATTTTTACCAGAAATTGTCTAATGATCACATTCATATTAGCCTCGATATATAGTGATGTTAGGGGGGGCAGGGCCCTTGCTGCCCCCTGTCTTGGCCATTGTGCGCGCGTCTGAGAGATGAAGCGGAAGGCATGGATGATGAGAGGGGGCGTTGGATATATAATTAATGTGGGTGTATTAGCTATATATGTAATCCTATATAGAGAGGTATAGATTGATCGATGTGGACATGGGAAAGAGGATGAGACCTCACTAGATATATAGATTGATCGGTTTATGTGGAAAACTATGAAAGACCTAGCTATATACACACACAAACATAGAGGAACATCGATCGTTGCGCATGCACGTCAGAGATAAAGAATGCCGATATGATGGAGAGGGGGATGTGTGTGTGTGCCTTCATGGGAGACCGACCTGAAGAAAAAGATTGCATGTGTGCGATGGATAATGCCGACTGGTAGTGCGTGTGCATGCATGCAGGAGAGAAAATTAGTGCTACAATTATAAAGAGAAGACCAATGTGTGGGTGTAAAAGACTAGGTGAGGTCATAATCAACGTAAAGTTGAATTCAAATATTTGAATAAGAGATCATGATGTTTGAAACCTATGCAGGCATGAATATAACGGAGATCTGCGCGGTGTGGTTTGTAAAAGAGCATGTTGCAATGTATACACATTGAACAAGGTCAGATTGGTTTGAATTTGAGATACCAATGGCAGACATCGTTTGGCCACATTGCATCTGTGCATGGACAAACTATTCTAATTGGAGATGATGGGTGGCTTTCGCATCACATATCTATATCTATACCCCTATATATATATTATACTATATATTTTTTATATAGTGTGTGGATAACTTTAACTTTGAAAGATGGTCGTTGGATGAGGCCAATCCGATGGTGCAGAGCTGGCAAATTTGAGCACTGCTGGCCGTTGGATATCATCTAGATTCCACCAGATTTTGCCACATGTACAATCTAGAAGACTCTATGGTTGAACTTAAGCATAATGCACAAACCTCAACACACAAGCACTTCTTCTTTGTTCTAGAATCTTCCGTATCATAATTGCCCAAATGTTGCTCTACATGATTTGTTTTTTACTTTATGCCTTACAACGCACAATTCCATGAATCTTAAAATAGATTAGCTTTCTTATAAAAACTAGATGATTTTGAATGAAATGAACTATAAGAATCAAACAAACATCTACATCATGCATATATGACTCAAAGCTTACATGCTATAATGTGGTATTTATTCATAATTTGGTTGCCAAATCTCATGCGTGCAATGCACGTTTACCTTACTAGTCTAAATGGTGTCTGTGTGTGTGTTGTGCGTGTTAAACACATTGTACGTAGTATATCATACTAGTCTGAATTTTCATTTTTTTCTTTTGGGTACACGTTAAGCTTGTTCTCCCGAAATTTCAAGCCGCGCCTTGTTATGCCGAAATTTCAAGCTAGCGTCTCGGTCTATCATGCTGCGTAACTCCCGCCTCTTCAACCGGCGCCTTGTTAGCCCGAAATATTTAAGATATATCTTTGTCTCGTTGTGCTCCGACAACTCCCTCCATCTCAACCCACGCCTTGCTATTCCAAAATTACAATGCGTGCGAAAACTCCCACGTCCTGTGAAATCCTGACACGCGAAATGTCCGTGATACCCCTGAACCGAAAGAACCGCCTCAAATCGGTGGGGGTACTTTTGTAACTTACCCCACATTTTGGACAAGCGCATCCCTAAGCCATGGTTCCCCACTCCCATCCCATCCGCCCACCCATTCGTACACCGAGGCCGGGAAAACCCGCGAAGCCCCATTCCCTCCTCCGCCCACCACCTAGCCGGAGCCTCTTCCCCGACGACGTCGTCCACAACAACACCTCGACGTCCCTCATCCACCATACTGGATGAGGATCCATCATCGATCTGGTCGTCCCGCCGGTTCAGCCACCCCGTCCTCCACCTCCAAGGAGCTGCCCCGACGTTCCCCTTGTCTTTCGCGCCACCTCCATTCGCACACCGCCGTCTTCACCTACACCACCAGAAGAGCATTAGCATCACCGTTTCCTCGGATGAAGCTGTGGCCTAATCGGCGCCACCAAAGAGGTTGTACACTAATCGCCGCATTTTCTTCTTGATTCGATCTCACGATGCTGTCGGCGCTCGGTCCTGAGCCGACACGGCGCAGCTCCATCCACCGCGGAGTCGCTGGCCACTTCATCCACGGTGTCGCTCCCTCGGCGGCGACGTCCACATCAGTAGGAGCTGCTGCTGCTTTAGCTCTCGCTCGCGCTGCTGCTCTGCTCTTGCTCTCGGTCCCCTGC
Source organism: Aegilops longissima (assembly GCA_021605205.1). NCBI lineage: Eukaryota > Viridiplantae > Streptophyta > Magnoliopsida > Poales > Poaceae > Aegilops > Aegilops longissima. The sequence goes on from CM038680.1 coordinate 121,285,984, forward strand.
CTGGTCTGCTCTTGCTCTTGCTCTTGCTCGCACTGCTGCTCTCGCTCTTGCTCTTGCTTGCGATGCTGCTCCGATTTAACTACACTTGATCGATGAATCAACTTTTGGGTCGATCGATTTTCGAGGGGGCTCGCGGAGTTAAGGAAGAACAAGCCGCTTGGGGAGGGGGCTCACGAGAAGTACCCCACTATCTATCTTAGGGTTCAGGGTGGGGGCGGTGGTCGCTAGCAGTGGTGGGGCGGTGGCATGGGGATCGGCAGAGAAAAAGCTCGGCACGGGGGGGCTAGAGGGATGGCCGGGGCGGCGGCGGACCGAGTGTGGGGAGTGTTTTCGGGGCGGGCGGGGCGGCTGTTTGGCCAGTGGTGGCTGGCGGCTCAGGGGGGTGGAGGTTGAAGATGAACTGCAGGCCCTTGATTTCGTATCCAACGGCTGCAAAATCGACTGACCAGAGATGAAAAAGTCAGTCGACTGACGTGTAGCCTCACCTCTAGTGCATTCAGTTTCGACAGTAAAATTTAGTTTAGACCGCAAAATTCAATTTCGACAATTAAGTTCAGTTTCGACAGGTAAATTCAATTTCGACAGTTAAGTTCAGAGATGAGCAGCTGATATATACATCTAGCACTTTGTGGTTATGTATTTTACGTCATCTATTGGAGATGCTATTAGAATTCCACTCAGGTTAACGTTGTCTCTCTTGTCCTGCTTCAGCCTCGGCGTCGTACAACTCACCGGAGCTGCTCCAATGACGAAACCCTCCATCATAGCAGAGCAGTACCTCGGGTTCCATCTCTAGACGCCTGAGATTTTCTTCCCCTCCTCCGACAACCAAGTTAGCCGGAGCATCCTCTCCGGCCAACCCAATCACGCTGAGATCGACATGGCTTCGCCAAAGAGGTTGTACACTTGTTGCATATCTTTTTTACTCTACATGTTATATATATTGTCCACTGAGCACACGGAGTAACGGGAAATACGATTATTTTATCCTACTATATGACAAGCAGTGAGGTACCAGGCAACTTAGCTATCCGTGATAACGCCATCATTATTTATCTCTGCGCGTTTGAGTTGTGCATTCGTCGATGGCCCTGGGAGTTGAGCTAGTAGGGCAGTGGTCTGGGTCCAAAGTAATAGAAGTAGCACAACAACATTTTTTTATTGTAGACTTTTCCTGGCTCAAGCCTGCCTACTGGAACCGCCAGTGCTTGAAAGGAAAAGTGAATGAAAAACATAGGAATTGGAAAGTTTCGTATGGTACTACTTTTCATGAATTTGGTGCAAAGGAATGGAGCAAAGGAAAACTGTAGGATTTGTTCCTTTAGTGTCTCCTTGAAACAAAAATCGTAGGAATTTAAATTTCCACTTGTCCTCCTTTTCAAATTCCTATTCATGAAGCACAAGACTAAGAGATAGTAGCATAATAGCATTATAATCGTACATTTTCTTCTGGTTTGACTTAGTCTCACCATGCTTCTTTGCATCATGTGATCTTCCAATTCTTGTGAACCAAACACCCAGATTGGCAGAAATCCTGTGTTTTTAAATTCTCTGTTTTGCACGTGCATTCCTATTCTATTCCTATCTATTTCCTATCCCTGCATTGTAAGAATCCTCAAATTCAAACAAGCCCTTACACAATTACTTCTATTACAGATATGTGTCAAAGAAAACCTTGTGTGGTTTGTCCTGCTCCTGCGGTGCTGTGTTCCACCCCAGCTCAGCTGCTCCAACGACGGAACGGTTCACCGCAGCAGGGATCCGCTCTCTAGACTGTCTTTCGCCGCCTCAGATCTTCTTCCCCGCCGCCGGCAGCCATGACAACTGCATTACCATCATCAACTGAGCAGATGACCTTGAGGACTACACGCAAGAGAGGTCGCACTCTTCCGTGTCTGCTTACGTTATGCATCGCTTAATATGATGACATGCTACTTTATCATCGTGTTCACCTATTAGACTCCGAGTCAGGTCCAAACTTATCTGAAACTTGAGTTTTAAATGGTTGTGGGTACATATTGGGCAGCAATCAAGTACTATCATGTCTCGCTATCCTGGTTAATCTCGGTGTCTACTATGAGTTTCATGTTGGGTGCAAACAAACATTAAAGGAGCCATTATCTGTATTTTTTAACTAAAGCTATTATCTGCCTGCTATCATTGGTTTTGGGTCTATCCACAGTTTGCTACCATCACTCTAGATTTGTGCATGCACTCCTTACATAATCTCACTATGTTTTATTCCTATGCATGTCAGTTATTGTACACAATGGAACTGCATGTGTAGAGCAAAAGAAACGAGCCTTTCGTGGCAATAAAATTTCATGCAGACGTCGCTCCATGGTGGGCGCAAAGCCAGCCCCTCCTCCACCCATTTCGGATCGTAATCAAGAGGAAGATAACTGTTCTGAGGGGGATTCAGAAGCAGAAGACCACTCCTATTTACCCCATGAGGTCTTCGCTCTAGCTTGGCATGCTGATGTTGATTATATCATGCATATGGTGCCTTACATTGCTTACTTTATACATCAAATACGTCAACTGCTTAGTTTAGACATGTTTTGTGTAAATTCCATCTGTTTGGTTTATTCATCGTTTATGTGAATTATGCAATGCCATCTTGTTTAGCTAGGCATCATATATGTGAATTTTGCAATGCCATCCTACTTAGCCAGTCATCTTATATGTGAATTATATCAGGCCATCCTTTTTTTTTGTTACGTATTACATTTGTCAACAATGTTAGTACATTCAACTACTCTTCGTGTGCATCAGCCATTTGACACGGTGATGGAAAATTTTGGAGTGAAAACAAGGTCTTCAGAGCAGACTATGCTATCTGATGAAGCGCATATCTCGCTGGTTACGGGTAGCTCCTCAGAGGAGGATTCAGAGACAGATGACCAGTCCTATCCCCCCCCCGAGGTGTATGCTCTAATTAACTTGGCAGGGTTATGTTGCTCATATCGTGCGTATGGTGTCTTGCATTGCGATGTTATTTGATTAGTTTAAACATGCTTTGTGTAAATGCCACATGTTTAGTGTCTAATTACCATATATGTGAATTATGCATTGCCATCTTGTTGCAAGACATTATATATGTGAATTATGTAATGCTATCTTGTTGCAAAGCCATTATATATGTGAATTATGCAATGCCATGCTGTTGAGCCAATCATCATTTATGTGAATTATATCATGCTATCATTTTTTTGTATTACGTGTTCCATTTGTCGACAACGTTTGTACATTCAACTACTCTTCCTATGCATCAGCCATTTGAAGCGGTGATGGAACTATCTAGAGTGAAAACAAGGTATTCAGAGCAGACAATGCTACCTGCTGAAGCAGACATCTTGCTGGATACAGAGAGCTCCCCAGAGGAGGATTCAGAGACTGATGACCAAAATTCGCAGGGTCTATGCTCAAAATTGGCAGGGTTATATTACCCATGTCATGCATGTTGTCTTGCATTGCTTAGTTTTTACATCATATATGGATTGCCATCTGCTTACTTGCTTACTATATAAATCATATATTTGAATTATATCATGCCATCATGTTTACATACACAACATCTATCTGAATTATGGCAAGGCAGCCCATTTAATAAAGACATCATATAGTTATATCATCTCATCCTGTTTAGTGTTTACAGTCATCATATTTTGAATTATGTCATTCTATCCGGGAATTATATCATGCTATCATGTTTCCATAGGCGCCATGTATGTGAATTATGGCATGCCAACCTATTTAATAAACACATTATATAGTTATATCATGTCATCGTGTTTACATAGTCATCATATTTTGAACTATGTCTTTCCATCATTTTTAGTTAGCCATCATAATGTGAAATTGTATCATGCTATCTTGTTTAGTTATACATCATATATGTGAAATTGTGTCATGCTATCCTGTTTGGTTAGACAACATAAATGTGAATTATTTCATGCCCTCTTTTATTCCCCACTATCCGTTGCACCTGTCTATCATACAATGTCTGTACATTCAATTACTTTTGTTGTTTCTCAGCCATTTGAATTGGAGAGGGTGATGGCAGTATCTAAGGGAGTAACAACACGGTCTTCAGAAAAGATAGTGCTACCAGTTGCTGCAGATAGAACCACGGTTGTACTTGCCCAAGAACCAGCCCCACCACACATAACCCAGACTCTCGCAGATTGTACCCCTACCCAGTTAGACAGAGAACCAGCTACACCCCTTCTAACCCCAACCCTAGCAGATAGTAACCCAGTTCCAGTTGACACAGCACCGTCTCCACCACAGAGCACCCAAACACGAGCAGTTACTAAGGGAACTGCAGTGCCCAAAGCACGAGGACCACCACTCCGAATCCCAACTCAACGCTTAAAGGAGAAGAAGAATTGTTCTCAGGTCAGGTTCTGTAGCTATGGTTCATACTCCTTTGCTCTTGCATCACTGTATTTACTCAGACCAACTATTTTAAAATTTGAAGGATGGAATTGAAACTCCAATGGCGCAACAGGTATGTTTTAAACTTGTTTCTTTAACTGGTTTGCTGTTGTAACTTGCTCTATATTGATTTTAGTTTCAATTGAATAAACAATTATATTCTCATGTCATGCACATTACAAGTGTCTTTGTAGTTTCCCACACTTATATTCTGTCTATTCTGCTTTGTCTTGAACAAATATTATTTGAACTGTGTCTCTATCTTGATTTGGCAACAAAAACTAGAATGATATAGACCATAAAGTGACCATGGTACATAGATATATGTTTGTTTCATGCTGTTATCCTGTGCACTTTACTACTGAACTGATTTACCAAAATGAGTTTCATATACAACATGGTAAACCTGTGATGTGTCTGCTTGTTTCTCTTTTAGAATGCGGACAAAATATTGGAGAACAGTACCCCGTTATGCAATGGTGAAGGAAGTAATGCAGATAAGGTTCAAGATAGTGAGACATCCCTGTTGGTCTCCAAGAAAGATGATGAAAACTACCTTGACGACAGTGAGAGAACCCAGAAATCATGTCTTGATATAGTGTTCGAGTTACTGGCCACTACCGCTGGCACAAGCTCTTCAAACTCGCTGCCTGAATCAATTAATATTCTTGAGTCTCAGCTTCAAGTTGAAAGACATCGATCTGATGTGTTGCGACAGGAAGCTGAAGGACTGAGGAAGTCCCTGCAGAATTCAGATGCATACTTTCTGGTGCAACAGCAAGCGCTAGAGGATTTAAGCGCCGAACAAGAGAAAGTTAATAAGCTTGCTAAGCATCTTGCCAGCATTATGGGTACCCAGGATATTGTTTCTTGAGATCTTCTGAAGTGGTTTCAGTTCTGGACATGTTTTGTTGCGGCGTTTATTTGCACTGGTCGCCAACTTTGACAACTAGTGTATATGATATGCTGCTTTGTTCCCTATATTTTCACTGGTGGCGAACTTTGATGCCCAGTGGATGTAATAGGTGTAATAGCTATGATAGCCTAGCGTAAGTTGCTTGCTTATTTATTTCCTTGTTGTCTTGTTTATTTGTTTGCTTGTAGTCAGTGCTGTTCTTTTTCCGCGGTTTGCTAGTGGTTGCAATAACCTTTTTTTAAACTAGGCCACAATAACCATGGGCTACATATTTACTATTGTGACACTGGGTCTTCTACGGGCCGTAGAAACAATGGGCCTTCTACGGGGCATAGAAACAATGGGCCTTCTACAGGTCGTATCATCAATGGGCCTTCTACGGGCGGTATTATCAATGTGCCTTCTACGGGCCGTATTATCAATGTGCCTTCTACGGGCCGTATGATCGATTGCCCAAACATGGGCCAATAACATACCGCTTTATGGCCGTAAACGGGCTAGAGTTGGAATAGTCCGTTCATGGGCCGACCATAATGGGCCGTCGTTAATCGGCTGTATTAGATGACGCTATGAAAACGGCCCAACGTATTAACGGGGCCACAGACGGGCCGACTGTATGCACGGGCTGAATTTGGCCCACAAGCAGAAAATGACAGTAACGGGACGTAAGTAACTGAATGCTGGAAATGAGCCCAAGAATAAATGGGCCCTGAGAAGGCCGAAAGATAACATGGGCTGGAAACGGCCCAATGAAATAATGGGCCGTTAATGGGTATAAAGTGATACATTGTTCATTACGGGCCAGTTTTACCACGGGTCGTTAACGGGCCGAGGGTTACTAAGGGCCTCAGATGGGCCAAAAGACGTCATGGGCCATACATGGGCCGGAAGTTAAAACAGGCTGGAATTATATTGGACGGCCCAGATGACGCTACTGGGCCTAATCCGGATAGGCCGTAAACGGGCCCTGGTTAGCTGGCTGTAAATGGGCTATATGCAAACAGGCCGTTAATAGGCTTGCCGTGGGCCAGCCCGCCACCTTTTGACCAAGTCAAACGGGTCGGCCTTTTCATAGGAATGGGCCTCTGTTGGGCCATGCCACGTGTCGGCATAGCATAGGCGCTTTGAGTCCAATGAGTGGATGACATCTGTCCCAATGGTGAGCCGACACGTGTTTCCTCCAGCCAATGATGATTTTACACGTGGAAAATCCCCATTGGTCAGGGCTGTTAACGGGTTATCAGATCCAAAACCGGACCCGATAGCTTAACGGCGTTCCGTTACGGTGGATGCCATGTGTCGGTCACCCTTGACGAAAGCACTTCTGTGACGCGCGATTTATCGTCATGGAAGTGTTCACTTCTGTGATGATAATTTTGGTAATGTCATGGAACACTTCTACGACAACACATGTATGACTATCTAGATTCTGTCATAAATTTTTCATGGATGTACATGCATGACAAAAAATGTAACCTACTATGACAAACACGTATCATCACGGGAGTGTATTTTTTTGTAGTGATGCGGACATATTTTTCGATATCGGCTTCCGCTTGAGGACAAGCGAGGTCTAAGCTTGGGGGAGTTGATACGTCCATTTTTCATCATGCTTTTATATCGATATTTATTGCATTATGGGTTGTTATTACACATTATATCACAGTACTTATGCCTTTTCTCTCTTATTTTACAAGGTTTACATGAAGAGGGAGAATGTCGGCAGCTGGAATTCTGGGCTGGAAAAGGAGCAGCTATTAGAGACCTGTTCTGCACAACTCCAAAAGTCCTGAAACTCCACGAAAGTCTGTTTCGGAATATATTTAAAATATTGGGCGAAGAAAGCACCAGAGAGGGGCCACCCACTGTCCACGAGGGTGGAGGGCGCGCCCCTCTGCCTCGTGGGCCACCAGGAAGCCCCCCGATGCCCATCTTCTGGTATAAGGTGTCTTTTGCCCTGAAAAAATAATAAGGAATCTTTCAGGACGAAGCGCCGCCGTCTCGAGGCGGAACCAATCTAGGGCTCCGGCAGAGCTGTTCTGTCGGGGAAACATCCCTCCGTGAGGGGGAAATCGCACCATCGTCATCACCATCGATCCTCTCATCGGGAGGGGGTCAATCTCCATCAATATCTTCACCAGCACCATCTCCTCTCAAACCCTAGTTCATCTCTTGTATCCGATCTTTGTCTCAAAACCTCAGATTGGTACCTGTGGGTTGCTAGTAGTGTTGATTACTCCTTGTAGTTGATGCTAGTTGGTTTATTCGGTGGAAGATTATATGTTCAGATCCTCTATTCACATTAATACTCCTCTGATTATGAACATGAATATGATTTGTGAGTAGTTACGTTTGTTCCTGAGGACATGGGAGAAGTCTTGTCATAAGTAGTCATGTGAATTTGGTATTCGTTCGATATTTTGATGAGATGTATGTTGTCTTTCCTCTAGTGGTGTTATGTGAACGTCGACTACATGACACTTCACCATTGTTTGGGCCTAGGGGAAGGCATTGGGAAGTAATAAGTAGATGATGGGTTGCTAGAGTGACAGAAGCTTAAACCCTAGTTTACGCGTTGCTTCGTAAGGGGCTGATTTGGATCCATATGTTTCATGTTATGGTTAGGTTTACCTTAATTCTTCTTCCGTAGTTGTGGATGCTTGCGAGGGGGGTTAATCATAAGTGGTATGCTTGTCCAAGGAAGGGCAGTACCCAAGCACCGGTCCACCCACATATCAAATTATCAAAGTTAGGAATGCGAATCATATGAGCATGATGAAAACTAGCCTGACGATAATTCCCATGTGTCCTCGGGGGTGCTTTCCTTTATACAAGAGTTTGTCCAGGCTTGTCCTTTGCTACAAGAAGGATTGGGCCACCTTGCTGCACCTTGTTTACTTTTATTACTTGTTACCCGTTACAAAATACCTTATCATTAAACTATCTGTTACCAATAATTTCAGTGCTTGCAGAGAATACCTTACTGAAAACCTCTTGTCATTTCCTTCTGCTCCTTGTTGGGTTCGACACTCTTACTTATCGAAAGGATGATAGATCCCCTATACTTGTGGGTCATCGGGGAGGAAAGTAGAACTTGATGAGGTAACTGTACCTGCTCCCTTATTGGAAAGTAGTTCATCACAGAAATCAGTTCCAGTGATTCCTACACCAATTAGTGAGGAAGCTAATGATAATGATCATGAAACTTCTGATCAAGTTACTACCGAACATCGTAGGTCAACCAAAGTAAGATCCGCACCAGAGTGGTACGGTAATCCTGTTCTGGAGGTTATGTTGCTTGACCATGACGAACCTACGAACTATGAGCAAGCGATGATGATCCCAGATTCCGCAAAATGGCTTGAGGCCATGAAATCTGAGATGGGATCCATGTATGAGAACAAAGTGTGGACTTTGGTTGACTTCCTGATGATCAGCAAGCCATAGAGAATAAATTGATCTTCAAGAAGAAGACTGACGCTGACGGTAATGTTACTGTCTACAAAGCTCGACTTGTTGCAAAAGGTTTTTGACAAGTTCAAGGAGTTGACTACGATGAGACCTTCTCACCTGTAGCGATGCTTAAGTCCGTCCGAATCATGTTAGCAATTGCCGCATTTTATGATTATGAAATTTGGCAAATGGATGTCAAAACCGCATTCCTGAATGGATTTCTGGAAGAAGAGTTGTATATGATGCAACCAGAAGGTTTTGTCGATCCAAAGGATGCTAACAAAGTGTGCAAGCTCCAGCGATCCATTTATGGACTGGTGCAAGCATCTCGGAGCTGGAATAAACGTTTTGATAGTGTGATCAAAGCATATCGTTTTATACGGACTTTTGGGGAAGCCTGTATTTAAAAGAAAGTGAGTGGGAGCTCTGTAGCATTTCTAATATTATATGTGGATGACATATTGTTGATTGGAAATGATATATAATTTTTGGATAGCATAAAAGGATACTCGAATAAGTGTTTTTCAATGAAAGACCTCGGTGAAGCTACTTATATATTGGGCATCAAGATCTATAGAGATAGATCAAGACGCTTAATTGGACTTTCACAAAGCACATACCTTGATAAAGTTTTGAAGAAGTTCAAAATGGATCAAGCAAAGAAAGGGTTCTTGCATGTGTTACAAGGTGTGAAGTTGAGTCACACTCAATGCCCGACCACTGTAGAAGATAGAGAGAATGAAAGTCATTCCCTATGCTTCAGCCATAGGTTCTATCATGTATGCAATGATGTGTACCAGACCTGATGTGTGCCTTGCTATTAGTTTAGCAGGGAGGTACCAAAGTAATCCAGGAGTGGATCACTGGACAGTGGTGAAGAACATCCTGAAATACCTGAACAGGACTAAGGATTTGTTTCTCGTTTATGGAGGTGACAAAGAGCTCGTCGCAAATGGTTACGTCGATGCAAGCTTTGACACTGATCCGGATGACTCTAAGTCACAAACAGGATATGTATTTATATTGAACGGTGGAGCTGTCAGTTGGTGCAGTTCTAAGCAAAGCATCATGGCGGGATCTACGTGTGAAGAGGAGTACATAGCTGCTTCAGAAGCAGCAAATGAAGGATTCTGGATGAATGAGTTCATATCCGATCTAGGTGTCATACCTAGTGCATCGGGTCCAGTGAAAACCTTTTGTGACAATATTGGTGCAATTGCCTTGGCAAAGGAATCCAGATTTCACAAGAGAACCAAGCACATCAAGAGACGCTTCAATTTCATCCGTGATCAAGTCAAGGAGGGAGACATAGAGATTTGCAAAATACATACGGATCTGAATGTTGCAGACCCGTTGACTAAGACTCTCTCACGAGCAAAACATGATCGCATACCAAGACTCCATGGGTGTTAGAATCATTCTTGTGTAATCTAGATGGTGACTCTAGTGCAAGTGGGAGATCAAGGAAATATGCCCTAGAGGCAATAATAAAGTTGTTATTTATATTTCCTTATATCATGATAAATGTTTATTATTCATGCTAGAATTGTATTAACCGGGAACTTAGTACATGTGTGAATACATAGACAAACAGAGTGTCACTAGTATGCCTCTACTTGACTAGCTCGTTAATCAAAGATGGTTAAGTTTCCTAGCCATTGACATGAGTTGTCATTTGATGAACGGGATCACATCATTAGAGAATGATGTTATTGAGATGACCCATCCGTTAGCTTAGCACTATGATCGTTTAGTTTATTGCTATTGCTTTCTTCATGACTTATACATGTTCCTATGACTATGAGATTATGCAACTCCAGAATACCGGAGAAACAATTAGTGTGCTATCAAGCGTCTGGCGTAATCTGGGTGATTATAAAGATGCTCTCTGGTGTCTCCGATGGTGTTTGTTGAGTTGGCATAGATCGAGATTAGGATTTGTCACTCCGATTGTCAGAGAGGTATCTCTGGGCCCTCTCGGTAATGTACATCACTATTAGTATTGCAAGCAATGTAACTAATGAGTTAGTTACGAGATGATGCATTATGGAACGAGTAAAGCAACTTGGAGGTAACGAGATTGAACTAGGTATAGTGATACCGACGATCGAATCTCGGGCAAGTAACATACCGATGACAAAGGGAACAACGTATGTTGTTATGCGGTTTGACCGATAAAGATCTTCGTAGAATATGTGGGAGCCAATATGAGCATCCAGGTTCCGCTATTGGTTATTGACCGGAGATGAGTCTCGGTCATGTCTACATAGTTCTCGAACCCGTAGGGTCTGCACGCTTAACGTTCGATGACGATCGGTATTATGAGTTTATGTGTTTTGATGTACCGAAGGTAGTTCAGAGTCCTCGATGACATCACGGACATGAAGAGGAGTCTCGAAATGGTCGAGACATAAAGATTGATATATTGGAAGACTATATTCGGATACCGAAATAGTTCCGAAGTGTATCGGGTATTTTCGGAGTACCGGGGGTTACGGGAACTCCCGGGGGGTTATTGGGCCTCATGGGCCTATTGGTGGAAGAGAGGAGGCAGGCCAAGGTGTCCCCCCCCCTAGCCCAAACAGAATTGGACTAGGGGGCGGCCCCCTTTCCTTCTCTCTTCCCTCTCCTTCCCCCTTCTCCTTGTTGGAATAGGAAAGGGGGGGCGAATCCTACTTGGAGTAGGATTGCCCCCCCATGGCGCGCCTCCTCCCCTGGCCGGCCTCCTCCTCCCTCCCCCTTTATATACGTGGGAGGGGGCACCCCAAAGACACACCAAAGTTTCTCTTAGCCGTGTGCGGTGCCCCCCTCCATAGAAACACACCTCGGTCATATCGTTGCAGTGCTTAGGCGAAGGCCTACGCTGGTAACTTCATCATCACCGTCACCACGCCGTCTTGCTGACGAAACTCTCCCCCGGCCTCAGCTGGATCAAGAGTTCGAGGGACGTCACCTAGCTGTACGTGTGCAGATCGCGGAGGTGCCGTGCGTTCGGTACTTGATTGGTTGGATCGCAAAGACGTTCGACTACATCAACTGCGTTACTTAATGCTTCCGCTTTCGGTCTATGAGGGTACGTGGACACACTCTTCCCGCTTGTTGCTATTATTATGCTAGATAGATCTTGCGTGAACGTAGGAATTTTTTTGAAATACTACGTTCCCCAACACTCGGGTGGGGACGGTGGTTGTGGGGGCGGTGGTGGGGCCTCGCCGAACAAAGAAAACTCAACACGGATGGGGCGGTGGGGGCGGTTCAGGGGAGGGCGGTGGGGTCGGGGTCAGTGGTTCGGCCGGCGGCCCATGCGGTGTTTTGTATGGGAAGAATCAGAGACGAGGAAGAAGAAGGGTTAGGAGACGAGGATCTTCATCCAACCGCCTGAAATGGCCGACTGACCCAAATGACAAAAGTCACACGACTTGCATGCAGACATGCCTTTATATTCAGTATCATCATCGTAGCTGCTTAGCACTGCTCCTGAATCCATCAAGCTAAAAAACGTGCCACTCATAATTCCAAACTCGTTGCTCAAATACGAATATGATATGATGTTGATTATTACTAAAACAGATAACGTTTAATTGGTCAGCTAATGTTCATACTTTAATTTTGAAAAGCACGTGCACCACATATAGAGAGATAGAAGGGAGTTGCATTCTTAATGCACTCTGGTTCATCATGTGTGGGCACTGCGCAACGAACATTTTATTATCCAAAATCTACTTGCTCTTCTTTAGCATGTTCCTCTTCCGTTCTTCTTTAATAAGTACTCTATCCATTCCTAAATAGAAGTATTTGTATAGATTCCACCATGGACTACATATGGAGCAAAATGAGTGAATCTACACTCTAAAATGTATCTGTATACATCAGTATGTGATCCATAGTGGAAATCTCTACAAAGACTTATATTTTGGAACGGAGGGAGTATGATAGTAGTACAGTATGTTCCTTGTAGTGAAGATGAGCAGGGACACTTGCAGTGTAGAGGTCTATATAGTCGGTTGTGATGGACACTTTGAACTCTTCGGGCCTCTTTGATTCGTAGGATTTTGTACACATAGGAATAGGAATTGTAGTGGCCTGCCCACTTGAATCCTATAAGATTAGTCCTGTAAGATTAGCAAGGAAATGCGGGGAGTTGTGTCGCCTTTGAGAGTTACACTGATATTAACAGTACCGCACCTTCAGTTGAAGAGAGCTGGTATTCGAAGCCTTTCTAGCCATACCGGCAATACTAGCACATATATTCCAGCAAGTTCCACTTTGCTAATTTTATTCCTGATGCTTAGGGTTTTCCCATTATATCTATCGATGTTGAGGATATCGCTTATCATTATTGTCTGGCTCAGCTAGGGATTAGAGATTAATCGGAAATCAGCTGATTAATCGATTTTATCAGTCGACTATTAATCGGATATTTTTTGCAAATGTCAGGTTCTCAACACTAAAATACGATATATTCAACACCAAAACAATATTGACAGAAGTGTTACCCTTATTTCTAGCCTTTCAATCCTCGTATAATAACAAACAAAATAGGACAATAGTACATATTTTGTAACAAGGTCCACAAAACATAAATAAATATAGTTTTTGCAAACATAGTGCTATGAATAGGTCTGATTTATCGGTAGATTCCCGATAAATCGCTTGTCAGAATGATAAATCGTTCCAAAAGATAAATGGCAAAGTTAAGGCATAATCTTATCGGTCACCCCCTGATTAGCGATAAGTCGGAAGATTAATCGGTGAATCAGAAGATTTCTTGAACAGTGATATCTATACTATGATCTGTGTAGCTGCTTTGTGTCGCACTAGCAGCAGTCCACTCTTGAAGCTAAACAACACACCAATCATAAGTCCAAAGCTTACTTCTTCAAATAATAATTGTGATATGATACTGATATTAGTTAATAGACACACATTTAATTGGTCAGGTAATATGCTCCCACTTGATTTTCCAAATGCATGTGGCCACATATAGAGAGACATCATGGAATTGTATTTCTTTGGGCGCTATGATTCATCATGAGTGGGCAACTAACATTGTATGCAATGAAGCGGGACCTCAAGAATATGCTTCCTCTTCTATTCTTTAACATGTTCCTCTTTTGTTATTTTGTATTTAGTACGTACAGTATGTTCCTTGTCAGGAAGGGGAGCAGGGACATCTGCAGTCAACAGCTGATAGAGCTGGCCTATGCATGATCGATAGGCTTTCAATTAGTAGCGGCAATACAACACCGTATTTTCCAGCCAGTTCCACTTTCCCAATTTATATATCGTGGTTATGGTGTACCCCTTTTATGTACACTACGATCTGCCTAGTTGTTGTGTGCTCTTGTTATCATGGTTTGGCAATAAACTCTCTATACAGTATATAATGAACCTATCATCTGCCAACTATCCTTACTTCTAGAGCCTATTTTTTTGTGTACTTGTGCCAAATTATATTAATGCACGCACCATGCTACAGCACACATGAGCTCTCTCATCAAAATCCAGTGATAGCACACAAGGGTTTACAGGGGTGCCCCTATATTAGAATATCCTCTGCATTACAAAGATAATCTCACAACTATTTATGTTTTCATGCTTCTCAGATATTATACGTAATCACAGTGAATATCAGAATCCGAGCATCAGAAGAATATTGTGGAACACTGCAACGACTTACAAAATTGGCACCAAGGCATTGAGTGCAATTCTGGTTGCAATGAAACTCACACGCTCCCCACCTATAGATTCTTGTTCAAAATATGATCCTAATGACTATTCTGAACTCGACGAGTCAAAGGAGGATGGCATGTCATGTTCACCCATGAAGGTGCCTGTTCTAATTTGGCAAGGTTTTATTGATTGCTCGTATCTTGCATAAGTTGTCTTGCATTTCTTCTACTTTGTTGCACCGCCATCTGCTTAGTTTACTCATCATATATGTCAAGATGCCATGCCCATCCATTATCAATACATATTCCATTTGTCATCATACCATGTTTTTTCACTCAAATGTTGTTCTTGTGCATCAGACATCAAAAAGGAAGAGGGTGATTGCTGAACCTGAAGGAGCACCAGCAAAGTCCTTGAAAAACATGGTGGTGCCGGAGAAATCAGACAGCACCCCACTTATATTGGCTCTACAACTAGTGACGCAAAATGTAGGACCGACTCCATCAGACTGTACCCATACTTCACTGGCCACACCAGTAGCCCCACCACACAGGACCTGCACTCCAGCAAAAGGTATGCCGATTTCAGTTGCCATAGCACCAGTCGTACCACAGAAAAATCCCACTCTAGCAAAAAGTAAAACAAGTCCACCGGCCGAAGACCT
The DNA here is from genome assembly GCA_021605205.1 of Aegilops longissima. Taxonomy (NCBI): domain Eukaryota; kingdom Viridiplantae; phylum Streptophyta; class Magnoliopsida; order Poales; family Poaceae; genus Aegilops; species Aegilops longissima. The sequence goes on from CM038680.1 coordinate 121,301,130, forward strand.
ATCCCAACTGCAGAGACGACCAATTCCTGCAGATTGGAACCCCATTCCAGTTATTCCCAGTTTAAAAGACAATGCTTTCAATGTTGTTAGGGACTACGTGCATATATTCCCATCATGGGAAGATTATAGTGAAGACAAACACCATTTTAACATCTTCCTGTCCCACTTACGTGTAAGTGCTATTATTCATGGTGATTACTTTCCTGTTTTCTGCTGATTGAACACATCAATGTTTTACATTACATTGTTGTAAGTAGGCGAGGGTCAATCTGGATAGTCATGACGAGCAAAGCTTGCTTGCGCTTTTCAAGGAAGCATTACAGCAGTATCGGTGTTATCTGAGGAAATCACACTTTGATGGCAAGTCTATAAATGAATTTCCGGTGAAGTCTCATGTGCTAAATTTAGAAGACATTGAATGGAAAAACCTTGTTATGCACTGGTCTCGTTCACAGGATGAGGTCCTGTCTATGATATCAGACAATCTGAACTTCTACTTTTCCGCATGTGCCTTACGGATCTTTTCGCAGGAAATCTGCTCGAAGAAGAATTCCAATTTGAAAAGGACGACAGGATATCGCAAATATGTTGTCCTCTGCTTTGCTCTTGGTAGTACATGTTGTCCTGTATCACTGTACTTGCATTCATACCTGGTTCATTATGTGACAGCAGTATGCATGATAGCTTGCTTATCAATTGTTCGCTCCAAATTATCTGATATTTATGAATGGTTACATTAGTGTAGAATATATCCAATGCCAATGAAATTTTTTAGCTCTGTATTGTTCTTGTAAGTACCGGTTGTCCTTTATGAGTGTACTTATATTGACAGCTAGTTGTTCATGTACCATCACTCTGCAGCTTATTTTCCTTTGCCCTCCATTTTCTACACATCAGATCTATATTTACTCTTACCATAATTTTGGATAACACCGATGGTATTGAAGAAGTTTAGCTCTGCATTGCTCTTGGCTATACCGTTTTCCTGTATCTCTGTACTTACATTTATAGCTACTTGGTTATGTAGCATCACTCTTCATCTTATCTTAAATATTCTCCATTTTTTCTTATATTATCACATCTATATTTACTCTTAACAAAATGTAGAATAAAGTCAATGCTTATGAAGAAGATTATGTGGTAAATTTCTTGAGTTGCCCCTCCCCCCTTCAGCATGGACAAGGGCTTTATAGAGCCTGTCTTCACCAATAATGTAAGTTTGTCCTTCTCAAGCCTTCACACTTTGTTGTGTATATTTCGTTAGGCATGACTGCAACAGCTGTTTATTTTTGGTGTTTGCATCAAATTGCATGTTTAAAGTTTATTAGGTAGTTCATAAACAAAAGTTTGTCCTTCTCAATTTAAGTTTTCAGTTGTACAACCAAGTTCCTTCTTCATACCATGTAAATTAAACTATCTGAGCAAGTGATCTTCTTTTGCACTGCATGTATGCTTCTATTCTTGATCCGTAATCCAGTGGTGTGGTGAACCTACCCACTACAGCACAATGTCATATTCTGCAATGACTTAACTATGAACAATGTCATATCATTCTACTATTATTTAAACCATCTCTTTATTTGCCAATCTGAAATGGGATAAATTGACAACAAACTAACCATTGATACTTATGAGTTCTTGATTTGTAATCCAGTGGTGTCATGAAGCTACCAACTCCTTCACAATGTCATTTCCTGCCATGTCTTAACCTGAACAATACCATATTGTGTTAATGCTATTTCAAATTGTGTCACTTTATTCGTCAGTAAGAAATGTGATGAATTGTCAGCACTGATACTTATATGTGCAAAACTTGTCATCTGTCTGCTTGTTTATCTTTCAGAGTGAGGAGGATATAAGTGTCAAACAAGCGCAGTCTCATTAGCTTGCTCAGCTGCTTGCGGTGCAGCTCCCGAGCAGGGCTAACATTTCTTGAACTCTATTGAAGTGCTGTCGGTTTTGTATATTATTTTGTCGGCGTGTTTATTTGTACTGGTGGCGATCTTTGATGCCCAGTGTATGTAATCTGCTGTCTTCTTGTGCTTTATTATCATAGTGGCGAACTTTGATGCGCAATGGATATAATATGCCATAATTTCTTTATTGTATAGTCTAGGTTTTTTTTATTCACTTCGCAGTAAACCGGCCAAACCGTAAAATTACGGTACATAATCGGGCGTCATGCAAATCACTATGTATGATCCGCATCATGGGCCCAGTCATCTTGGTTCGTTAATAGGCCTAAATGTAAACTGGCCCATTTGTAGATTCGGGCCTTTAATAGGCCGAGTAAACCGCCGGCCCTATTTTCGCAAGAAAACTCATTGGGCTTTTAGGAGGCTGAAAAGTAGGTTTGGCTTGAAACGTGTTGAACAGCTCATGGGCTGGCAGCAAGCCGAAATAGACCTCGGACCAAGATTGTGCCAATCACATCACGGGCCGTTAACATGCCAAAATTGTCTCGGTCCTTGTTTGGACCAATATGATTATCGGCTGTGAGCAGGCCAGATGCAAATTGGGTTGTAGTTAGGCCCAACTATATGACAGGCTTTTAACATGCTGAAATAAATATAGGGCCGAAATGTTAAACGGGCCTTTAATAGGCCGAAGCTAATATCAGGCCGAATTAATAAATGGGCCTTTAGCAAGTGGGCCCAAAAGCATAGCATCCAGTTGACGGGCCGAAACTGATATGGGCCATAATTTAGCCCAAAGCCTCTTAAAGGGACGGATCTGATCTGGGCCGTAATTTGGCCCAGAACATGGTAGGCTTTTAACGGGTTGGGTCTCATATGGGCCTTTATTAGGCCCGGAACGTGGCAGGCTATTAATGGACCAGATCAAATATGAGCCGGCATTTGGCCCAAAACATGGCAGCCCGTTAACGGGCCGGCCCACTAGTGTCCTCAAAATCTTGTGGGCCTTCAGCTGGGCCGGCCCGTTATGGTCAGCGAAATCTCGTTGGCCTTTGGCTGGGCCGGCCCATTATGGTCCGCAAAATCTTGTGGGCCTTTAGTTGGGCCGGCCCATTTAATCTTTATGGGCCACTTTTGGGCCGGTCCACATGTCAACATATCATAGGCGCATCTCACCCATTGGATGAGTGACACCTGTGCCAACGCGGAGCTGACATGTGGTTCCGTCGGCCAATGAGAATTTTACACGTGGAAAATCGGCATTGGTCGTGGCTGTTAGCGGGTTATCAGATCCAAAACCGGACCCGATAGCTTAATGGCGACCAGTTATGGTGGATGCCATGTGTCGGTCACCCTTGACGAAAGCACTTCTATGACGCGCGATTTATCTTCATGGAAGTGGACACTTCCGTGATGATAATTTTGGTAATGTCATGGAACACTTCTACGACAGCACATGTATGACTATCTTGATTCTGTCATAAAATCGTCATGGATGTACATGCATGACAGAAAATGTGACCTACTGTGACAAACACGTATCATCACGGAAGTGTATTGTTTTGTAATGTTATTTCCTTTCTTTTTATTTATTTCCTTTCTTTTTATTGCAACATGAAAGTAAAGAAATCAGAAACTCAAACTAAACTTTATTATATATCTCGCACACGATTACAAGGATAGATCACTAAGAAAACTCTTGAAAAGAAAGGAACAAACTAAACTTTTATTCATCTAAAGAAAAAGATCGAACTAAAATAAGTAAAGGCAAAAGATAGTGGGGATGATACGATACCGGGGCACCTCCCCCAAGCTTGGCGGAAGCCAAGGGGAGTGCCCATACCCAATACTCAATTTTATTTTGGTGATGAAGAAGAAGGTGGTGGTGATGAAGCGATCATGTCCTTAAGGATCAAGAGATTCTCCAATCAACGGAAGACGCTCCGGAGGTGGATGATGTGCTCTTGATGCAGAATATTTTCACGGGTGAGACACTTATTTTGCACACGAACCATTTCAATCATGTGAAAGGCTTCAATCTCAATAGGAGTAAGATGAGCATAGTAAGGTTTAAGGATATCTTCTTCTTCCTCCTCGGATGGCAGTTCTCGCTCAAACACCGGGGGTTGATCCACGGTAGCCTCCTTGATCTCGTCTCCCTTGATGGCTTCTACGGACCCTTCTCTCTTCAGCTCGATCTTCATAAACCAAGCATCCTCTTCTACATTGTTGGAGGAGTAAGAAGACATGATGCCTGGCTTAACAGATCTGACCAAAATAGCAAGAAAAGAGAACAAAAGATTTCTTTGCGATACGGTGGTCAACAGGTTCGGGGGGTATATAAAGATTTTTTTATCTTGGCAAACAAGCAAACTATAGAAAAACAGAGTCCGGAAGGTACCCCACGTGGGCACAACCCACCTGGGCGCGCCTAGCAAGCCAGGCGCGCCCTGGTGTCTTGTGCTCACCAGGGTACGCTTCCTGGAAGTTTCTTATTTTCCTTATTTTCTAAATATTCCAAAACTGACAAAAAATATTTTTGCGAATTTTTCGGAGTCCGTGTACCTACCGTATCACGTACCTCCTTATTTTCAGGATTTTGGAGTGTTCCGGAAGGACTCTTTTATGTGTTCTTCCGGTGTCAAAGTTTGGATAACATTACTTTCAATATTAATTGGCATACCTGAGATATAATGTTTTATTCATTGCCCATTAACAACCTTCGGGTTAGTACCTTCGGCATTATTTATTTTGATAGCTCTAGACCGATAAACCTCCTCGATAACATAGGGTCCTTCCCATTTTGAGAGGAGTTTTCCTGCAAAGAGTCTGAAACAAGAGTTGTACAAAAGAACATATCCTCCAACTTTAAACTCACGCTTTTGGATTCTCTTATCATGCCATCTTTTAACTTTTTCTTTAAACAACTTGGCATTTTCATAAGCTTGGGTTCTCCATTCATCTAATGAGCTAATATCAAATAACCTCTTTTCACCAGCAAGTTTGAAATCATAGTTGAGTTCTTTGATTGCCCAATATGCTTTATGTTCTAACTCAAGAGGCAAATGACAAGCTTTTCCATAAACCATTTTATAAGGAGACATACCCATAGGATTTTTATATGTTGTTCTATAAGCCCAAAGTGCATCATCTAATTTCTTAGACCAATTCTTCCGGGACCTATTGACAGTCTTTTGCAAAATTAATTTTATTTCTCTATTGCTAAGTTCAACTTGACCACTAGACTGAGGATGATAAGGTGATGCCATTCTATGGTTAACATCATACTTAGCAAGCATTTTACGGAAAGCACCATGAATAAAGTGTGAACCACCATCAGTCATTAAATATCTAGGGACTCTAAACCTTGGAAAAATAACTTCCTTAAGCATTTTAATAGAGGTGTTGTGATCAGCACTACTGGTTGGAATAGCTTCTACCCATTTAGTAACATAATCAACAGCAACCAAAATATGTGTGTACCCATTAGAGGAAGGAAAAGGTCCCATGTAATCAAATCCCCAAACATCAAATGGTTCAACAGGAACTGAATAATTCATAGGCATTTCTTGACGCTTACCGATATTACCTATTCTTTGGCATTCATCACAAGATAAGACGAACTTACGGGCATCCTTGAAGAGAGTAGGCCAATAAAATCCAGATTGCAATACCTTGTGAGCAGTTCTATCTCCAGCATGATGCCCTCCATAAGCTCCGGAGTGAAATTTCCGTAGGATTTATCCCTATTCATGCTCCGGTACACAACATCTAATAATACCATCTACTCCTTCTTTATAAAGATGTGGATCATCCCAAAAGTAATGTCTTAAATCATAGAAGAATTTTTTCTTTTGTTGGTATGTAAAACTAGGTGATAAATACTTAGCAACAATGTAATTAGCATAGTCAGCATACCAAGGAGTGTTATGAGGAAGATTTATTGCAGCTAACTGCTCATCAGAAAACTATCATCAATAGGTAGTCGGTCATCAAGCACATTTTCAAGCCTAGACAAGTTATCAGGTATGGGTTCTCAGCTCCCTTTCTATCAGTGTCATGTAAATCAAATTCTTGTAGCAAGAGAACCCATCGAATAAGTCTAGGTTTAGCATCTTTCTTTTCCATAAGATATTTAATAGCAGCATGATCGGTGTGAACAATTACTTTTGAATCAACAATGTAAGATCTAAATTTATCACAAGCAAACACCATTGCTAAGAATTCTTTTAGTAGTTGCACAATTTCATTGAGCACTGTCTAGAGTTTTACTAGCATAATGAATAAACTTCAGTTTGTTATCAACTCTTTGTCCTAGAACAGCACCATCAGCATAATCACTAGCATCACACATAATTTCAAAAGGCAATTTCCAATCAGGTGGTTGAACAATAGGTGCAGAAATTAAGGCTTTCTTGAGTGTTTCAAAGGCTTCTAAACAATCATCTTCAAAAACAAAAGGAACATTCTTTTGCCAAAGATTCATGAGAGGCCTAGAAATTTTAGAAAAGTCTTTGAAAAATCTCCTATAGAAACCAACATGACCTAGGAAACTACAAATTCCTTTGTAACATCCCAAATTTCCAATTTGGAATGTTATACATAGGTCATTCATGCATACCATATCTTACTGCATTTTGGTTTGCGATCCTCGAAATTCTAAGCAACTCAGGGACCCACGGAGAGAGTTGGGGATTTCAATGTTTTCATATTTGAATTTTCTCAAATATTGAAACAAGGATCATTTTGGTTTTAGTTATTTTTCTCTCCGAAAATATTTCAAATTAAACTATATGAGAGTAGATAATATGACTTCTCCAAAATAAATGAAATATTGGAGGAAAAATATTAAAAATCAAATAAATTATTTTATTTGGATTTTATTGCTATTTTATTTGAATTAGAAAAATATGTATTTTTTCAAAATTGCATTATTAGGCCAAGAAAATGTTCACTTTGTTCTAAATATTTTATTTAGACGGCGAAATTTTGTTTTGGCATTTTTAGATTTTTATTTTAATTTATTTAGGATTTTTTAGTGAATCTGTTTAAAAACTCTTGTGGACCAAATCGGGCCAAAGCTCAGGCCTGCCCGGCACCGCGCCGCCTTTCCCAGCGCCCCGACACGCCAGTGCCGAGCCGGACTCACGGAGTCAGGGACATCTGTCGCCTCGGTTGCCCCCTGCCCAAGCCGAGCCCTCCCTTCCCCTTTATATGATGCCGCCGCCACCTCGACCCCGCCTCAAGAAGAAGAAGAACAACACGCAGCCACGCGCCGCCCGCGCCCCTCGCCGCCGCCATGCAGCGCCTCGCCTCGCCGGAGTCGTCGCCTCGCCGCCGGAGCCGCCGCCATTCCCGATCCAATCCGGGTCCGCCGGGTATTTTTCTGCTTTAGGTAAAAATCGATCGGTTTTTTTAGAAACCCTAGATGCGTTTTTTCTATTTTATCGGTTCGGTTTTCTCGGTTTAGTTATTTAGCGGACGTTCGTCCGTTCGTTTGTTTTTACGAACGCTATTCGCCAGTTAGGTTCAGACAGCGAACGTTCGTTTGTTAGTCTTTTCTTTTTATTTTATTTCCATCAAGGGACCTATCCGCGATTACTTTTATCACAGAATAGCCCCTGAATTTCAAACCATCGTCGTTTCTTAACCGTTTGTCCAAATCCAATGAAACCAACGCCAAAATCTTCATCTCGAAACCCTCTTTTTGTTTAAACAACTTGAACAAGGTTTTGACAATTTTAAATTTGGTTTCAAGCTGATTTGAATTCAAAGTTCTTTTGACCGTAGTTTCAGTTCCGCAGCTCCGATTAGGTTGATTCTTTTTGCAAATCGAATTTCTTCAGTTGAGTTTTCAGATTTGATCTTCTTATTTGAGTTTTACCCGTGCATCTATGCTTGAGTGCTTATGTATGCTATTGTTTGTTTGCGATAGAATTCCCGGAGTGCGAAGCGTGCTACTACGAGTCACTAGGTTTTGCGGATCATCAACAAGGCAAGTAACACACTGATAATACTCTTTTCATACCCAGTTTTTATGCATTAGATACAATCCTCAAACATTGCATGAGTAGGATGTGATTAACATGTGGGTATTGGGAAGTAGATGATGAGGTAGAACCTATAACCTGTTTTATTATCAAACCCTTGGGAGTTACTTCTACGCTATGCTTATATTGCCATGCTATGCCAGTAGACGAGGATCGGGTTTGAGTGTATCCATGACAGATGTGAGATTGTTAATTAATGGTTCAACTGAAGGTGGCAACTTTAATACACATCTGGGTGGATTGTTGGTTTGGGCACCTGGGGTTATACCAGTGTTGTCCTAGGAGATCCCAGGGTTATACCGTGTGATCCTCCTATGGTCCGCCACCCAGGCTCAAAGGGATCATAAGATTATTCCTGCTAGAATCTTCGTGTGCAGCCACAAGCTATTATGGGCTCTAGCATAGTTGAGTATGTTGCATGACCTCTTCCAGTGGTAGGCCAGCAGATGTAGGGGATGTAGGTTTGTACTGTCTACCTGGGGTTAGAGTTAATGCATCTAAAAGACTGTGTCTCGGTCATCCGTTTCTCAAACATCATGTAGTGCGAGAAATCCAACGGAGGAGATTGAGTCTTGTGGGGAAAAGTGTGCAAACCTCTGCAGAGTGTACAAACTAATCATGGTTAGCCGTGTCCCCGGTTATAGACATCTTGAGTATCTGGTCCTTGGATTATCATGTTGATCTCATCACTCTAATTTAATTTGTTGGGTTGATAATTACTTTTAATTGGGATTGAGATGGGGGTACCTTCTCATTGTTTCAACTACCATGAGAATTAAATAAAAATATATTCCTTTTGTTGTAGGGAAAATTTGGCTTTTTGCAATACATTATAACCGTAGAGCCTCCACCAGCGATATATGCATGTAGTGATAGCCTTTATTCTGTTCATTGCTCTACTGTGTTATATTGCCAGCATATTCCATGTGCTGACCCGTTTTCGGGCTGCACCATATCATGTTGCAGACTTTGCAGACGAAGAGTAAGGTGCGCTAGGTCGTTTGTCGTGCACTCAGCTATGCCGTTGGAGTTGATGTACTCACTTTATCTTCCAAGCCTTCCGCTGTTATCTTATTTAGATGGCCTTAAGCCATATTTATTGTAATAAGCTCTCTCTCTCGAGACATTTGATATATTAAGTTTGTGACTGCTACTTTGTTATAAATCCATTCGAGTACTGTGTGTGTCAGCAGTACCAATCCAGGGATGACACTAAACACAGAGACTTGACCGTCTGAGGTCGGGTCGCTACAAGATGGTACCAGAGCACACGCTGAATGTAGGACACGACCACTAAGATGAGCCATAGGTCACTCTTGTCTACTCATTTCTGACTCCTCTCCATTTTCTACTCTATAGGATGGCGGGCTCAAGGAACAAGTTTGCACAACTGGATGAAGACACACCCTTTGGACGACACTTGAAGGAAGTCACTAGGTACCTGAACATTGGAATATCAAGCTTCACCGGGACCTACACCGCCAGTTTACCAGAAGAGGAGCATTGGATGATTCGAGTTCAGGTTCCAGGAAGGAGATTCATGCCAGTTACTGAGCCCATAGAGTTTTCCTTCGATGCACCAACCTGGAGTCTAGGAAAGAGCATGGCAGCCCACATCGCCAAGGGACGCATCGGCGAAGTTTATCACAAGGAACTTAAGGACACCATCTACCAGATATGTGGGCGCCAAGACGAGCAATGGGAGATGATCAGCACCAGGAGGGACAGGTCCATTGCAGCTTTCATCCAGGAGTTAAACCAGCACATTCGACGCCAGGAGAACCAGATGTGCGCTAGCATGATAGATCTGAAGAAGCTGATGACCAGGAACATGGAGCTAGAAGAGGAACTCAAGTCCACACGCGAAGGATACGAGGAGGAAATCATGATACTAGTGGAGAAGAATGACGACCTAACCAGGAAGCAAGGAGTATTCATGGGAGACCCCGCGCCAGGAGGAGATGACGACCAATCCAAGGACATTCGTTCTGAAGACTACATCATCATCGACGACACCGACTCCGACCCCGACAGTAGTGATGATGATTATGAAGACGAAGCTGGAGCAGATATCATGGAGTCTTCCACCGATCAAAATTTGTAGTAAACCACCATATGATCAGTAGTATTCCCCCATGTAAATAGTATAGTTCGAGCACTGTAACGATAGTTAGATCGATTGTATGCCCTTGCTTGATTGATTGAGTGATATGATATGAATTGATTTGTTTGTCTCATGGGCATATGGGTAGTGATTTTCCCCTTAGACCTCACTCTATTCTAATATCTTCCCTCTAAACCCATCATATGCCTCCGAGACATGACACCGGATTTGCCTTCCCACCGGAGCTCACTCAGTTGATCCAGCAGCAGAATGCCTTGATGCAGTTGTTAGTCCAAAACCAAGGCAACAACAACAACAACCCACCGCCACCACCTCCAGTTGACAACTTAGCCCGTTTTCTAGGGTTGCAGCTGCCGCTGTTTTCCAGTAGCACTGAGCCAATAGTTGCTGATGATTGGCTACGCGAGATTGGAAGGGAGTTGACCACCACAGGTTGCACAGGTGCGGAGAATGTGCGTTTTGCCGCACATCAATTGGATGGACCTGCAGCCGCATGGTGGGAGAATTACACGACCACTTTCCCTATAGCCAATATCACCTGGGATCAGTTTCAGCAAGCATTCCGCACTGCTCATGTCTCAACTGTAGCTATGAGTATGAAGAAGCGTGAGTTTCGCAACTTACGCCAGGGAAATCATACTGTGGCTCCGTACGTAGATGAGTTTAGTAAGTTATCTCGCTATGCCCCAGATGATGTGGCTACAGATGCCGCGAAGCAGGAGAAATTCATGGAAGGGCCGAATGATGAAATGAGCATGCAATTAATGGTGGCAACATTTAACAACTACCAAGAGTTGGTAGATAAGGCTCTTATGATTGAAGGGAAGCAGCAGCAGATTGAGAGTCACAAAAGGAAGTATGGACAAGGGAAGTACAATTCAGGAGCTCAGCAGAAGCCTCGTTTACCCCGAACTCGGGAGGATTTACCCATAACCATGGAGGCCATACCCACAATGGAGGAGTTTCGCATACAGTGGCCCCAAGAATGGAAACAGGAATGGAGCAGGTAGCAATCAGAACCGCTCTAACCCAGCCACACCCGCCAAGAAGGATCAAAGTCACATTACTTGTTTCAAGTGCGGGAAGACTGGACACTATGCCACTGAGTGTCCTGAAGCAAAGAATGGAAATGGCAATGGAAGCTCTGGGAAGAAGCCCAACCCTTTCAACAGGGGACAAGTGAACCACGTTAACATGGAGGAGGTTGAAGAGCAGCCAGACGCAGTTATCGGTAAGTTTTTGGTTAAGTCATTTACCGCTCTCGTTCTTTTTTATACTGGTGCATCGCATTCATACATATCAAGGGGATTTGTGGACAAGTTTAAGTTGCCAACCCTAGCCCTTAGGACACCCTTGCTAGTGAGCTCACCCGGTGCAGAGTATATGGCCAACCGATGGTGCGACCGGTTACCCTTAACCATTGGCAGCCATGTTTTCCCCTCAGACCTAATAATCCTGGAGTCACAAGGATTGGATGTGATACTAGGAATGGATTGGCTATCGAAGTATGGAGGAAATATTAACTACGCTAGCAAGTCAATTCTGCTCACCACGCCGGAGGGAAAAAGGATCAAGTATGTATCCAAGCATACACCAAGAAGGACTCAAGTAAATTCCCTCTGAGGAGTTGTTCAGGAGGAAGTGCCTGTAGTGAAGGACTACCCAGATGTATTTCCAGAGGAATTACCAGGCATGCCGCCAGATCGAGATATTGAGTTTTTGATAGAGTTGTTGCCAGGCACCGGACAAATATCAAAGAGACCATATCGGATGCTCGCGAATGATCTGGAAGAGATCAAAAAGCAGATTAAGGAGTTATTGGTGAAAGGTTACATCCGACGAAGTTCATCACCATGGGAAGCCCCAGTGCTCTTGGTTGAGAAGAAGGATGGATCATTAAGAATGGTTGTTGATTATCGTGCACTAAATGAAGTAACGATGAAGAACAAGTACCCACTGTCGATGATCAATGATTTGTTTGACCAGCTGCAAAGAGCTAAAGTGTTTTCAAAGATCGACCTGCGATCAGGATATCACCAGCTGAAGATCTGAGAATAGGATATACCTAAGACAGCCTTCACCACAAGGTACGGGCTATATGAGTACACGGTTATGTCATTTGGGTTGACTAACACCACTGCCTATTTCATGAGTATGATGAATAAGGTGTTCATGGAGTTCTTGGACAAGTTTGTTGTGGTGTTCATTGATGATATTTTGGTATACTCGAGGAATGAAGAGGAACACAAGGACCATTTGTGTTTAGTTCTTGAGAAGCTCAGGGAACATCAGTTGTATGCCAAGTTCAGCAAATGCAAGTTTTGGTTGAAGGAAGTTGGATTCCTTGGACATGTTATATCAGGAGAAGGAATAGTAGTAGACCCCACCAAGGGTAAGTCAGTCACTGATTGGCTATCACCTACCTCAGTTGGAGAGATCCACATTTTTCTGGGACTTGCAGGATATTATCGGAGATTCTTTGAGAATTTCTCAAAGATTGCAAAGCCCATGACGGAGTTGTTGAAGAAGGACACCAAGTTCAAATGGACAGATGAATGTGAGGCAAGTTTTCAGGAGATGAAGAAATGTTTGGTTACAGCCCCGGTGCTGATTCTGCCGGATATACGCAAGGATTTCCAAGTGTATTGCGACGCCTCTCGCTTAGGACTTGGAGGTGTGCTTATGCAAGACTGAAGAGTCGTTTCATATGCCTCGCGTCAACTTCGATCGCATGAGTTGAATTATGCCACGCATGATTTGGAGTTAGCACCTGTAGTGCATGCACTCAAGACCTGGAGACATTTTCTTATTGGAAACCATTGTGATGTGTACACGGATCACAAGAGTTTGAAGTACATTTTCACACAAAAGAAGCTGAACCTCAAGCAGAGGAGATGGTTGGAAATTATAAAGGATTATGGCATGAAGCTGCACTATCACCCAGGCAAGGCCAATGTCGTAGCAGATGCTTTGAGCCGGAAGAGTTATGCCAATACCCTCGTAAGCGGAGGATTGCCAAAGGAGTTAGCCGAGGATCTCAGGGAGCTTCGTTTGGAGATAGTTCCTAGAGGTTTTGTTGCAGCATTGGAAGTTTAGTCAACATGATTGGAAAGATTCGAGAAGCTCAGAAGGATGACAAAGAGATTGCTGTGATAAAAGAGAGAATGAGTAAAGGAAAAGCCAAGGGTTTTCGTGAGGACGAACACGACACCTTGTGGTTTGAGGACCATGTTTATGTGCCCAATAATGCAGAGATCAGGAAGTTGATACTACAGGAAGCACATGACTCGCCATACTCGATACACCCCAGAAACACCAAGATGTATTTGGATTTGAAGGAGCGTTTCTGGTGGACTGGTATGAAGAAGGACATTGCTGAGTATGTAGCAGTATGTGATGTATGTCAGAGAGTGAAGGCAGAACTGTTAGATAATAACGAGAAATAAACGAGACAAAGAGACACGGATTTTTACGTGGAAACCCTTGCGGGAGAAAACCACGGACGCACGAAGGCGCAATCACTATGAGGAGGAGTATTACAGGCACGAGACGACAGGCCGTCTGAGGTGCGAATACATGGGGTATATATGAGGGACAACACATAAGAGTCCTTGTAGGACAAGTAAACGAGTTGTACTCGTACGCGTCGACGTCAACACAAAGGCCCACACCGTATGTACTACGTCTAGTCCAATACGGTACTAGAATTTAGATCATAATTTAACAATCTCCACCTTGATCCAAATTCCTCCAAGAGTCGAAGAAAGTGAATAACTCCATCCAAATGAGCATAAACACCTTGTGCGCCAAAGTCCATAGGACTAGTGAGAAATACCAACTAAGCTCGAGCAAAGCTCAAACTTATTGGTAGGGCGGCTTTGTCATCATATCGGCAGGATTATCATGAGTACTTATCTTGCATACCTTCAAATCACCTTCAACAACAACATCTCGAATATAGTGATATCGACATCAATGTGCTTTGTTCTCTCATGATACATTGGATTCTTGGTAAGATATATAGCACTTTGACTGTCACTAAACACGGTAGGGCAAGATGAATTTCCACAAAGCTCGGTGTATAAACCTCTCAACCAGATAGCTTCTTTGCAAGCCTCTTTAAATAGCCATATACTCGGTGTCGGAGTGGAACAAGCCACAATAGACTGCAAAGTTGCTCTCAACTCACAGCACAACCACCAATGGTGAAAACATAAACTTTCTCTTATCCAAATCACCGGCAAAATCAGAATCAACAAAACCAACAAGTCCATCTCCGTTTTCCCAAACGTAAATAAGCATTAGAAGTACCACGCAGTATCGAAAATCCATGAACTTCTTTCCAATGCTCTTTTCCAGGATTAGCCATGTATCTACCGACAACACTCAATTGCATATGATAAGTCGGACGAGAACAAACCATGGCATACATAAGTGAACCAACTGCACTTGAATAGGGAACTCTAGACATGTACTCAATATGTGCATCGACTTAGGACATAAAGTCGATGACAATTTGAAGTGTGCAGCTAACGGAGTACTCACCGGCTTGGCATTATGCATATTAAAACGACGAAGAACTATATCAATATATCCCTTCTGACTTAGATATACTTTTCCAGACGGTCTATCTCTGGATATTTCCATGCCAAGAATTTTCTTTGCTGCACCCAAATCCTTCATCTCAAATTCATTACTCAATTGCTTCTTTAGTTCATCAATCTCCGACATACTCTTTGCAGCAATTAGCATATCATCAACATAAAGGAGCAAATAAATAGTTGAACCATTGACAGTTTTCAAATAAACACAACTATCATAATTAGACCTTTTGAAACCTTGAGAGAGCATAAAGGTGTCAAATCTCTTGTACCACTGTCTAGGGGATTGCTTCAATCCATAAAGAAATTTCTTTAACTTGCAGACAAGTTTTTCTTTTCCAGGAATAACAAAACCTTCAGGTTGTTCCATATAAATATCCTCTTCTAATTCTCCATGTAAAAATGCAGTTTTAACATCCAATTGTTCAAGCTCAAGATTATGCATGGCAACAATACTGAGTAAAGTGCGAATAGAGCTATGCTTCACAACAGGAGAAAAGACTTTGTTATAGTCAATACCTGGAATCTAGCTATAACTTTTAGCAACTAACCTTGCTTTATATCTTGTTTCATCATTAGGAGAAACACCTTCTTTCCTCTTGAAAACCCACTTGCAACGAATAGGTTTCTTCTCTCTAGGCAATTTTACTAAATCCCAAGTGCCATTCTTTTCAAGTGATTCCATCTCATCATGCATAGCAGTCATCCACTTATTACTATCACCAGAAATAATAGCCTCGGAATATGAAAAAGGCTCAGCATTACCTTCAATTTCCTCTGCAACATATAAAGCAAAAGAAACAATATTGCACTCTTCAATTAACTTATCGGGTTTATTAATACCCGATCTAACTCATCACGTGCAAGATTCCAACTTGGTGGAACAATAGCCTGATTTGGAGTGGGAGTGACATGTTCATCATCAACAACGGGTTCATCATGTGCATCAAAAATTTCATTAGTAGATGTATCACCTGAATCAATAACATGCTCCACCTGAACAGTAGACTCCTGAACAATAGGCTGCTGTTCACTCTCAACGGAACATTAGTAGATGAAACAATCATGTAACATAGCAGATTCATTAAAGATAACATTTCGCTAATAACAACCTTACGGGTTTCAGGATTCCACAATTTAAAACATTTAACACCAGACTTATAACCAAGAAAGATGCACTTAACAGCCCTAGGCTCCAACTTTCCATTATCAACATGAGCATAAGCGATTGCAACCAAAAACTCTCAAGCTGTGAATCATCGGCAGTGAACGCACCATACCTCAATTGGAGTTTTCTTATTAAGAGCAATAGATGGTGAACTATTAATGAGATAACAAGCGGTGGAAGCGGCCTCAGCCAAAAACGCCTATGCAAACCTGCATTGGACAACATGCAACGAGCTCTGGAAATAATGGTCCTGTTCATACGCTCAGCAACACCGTTTTGTTGAGGAGTATAAGGAACGATGTAATGTCTGACAATGCCTTCAGACTTGCAATAATTCTTAAATTGCTTAGAACAGAATTCCATACCATTATCAGTGCGAAGTATCTTTACCTTCTTTGCAGTTTGTCTCTCAATCATAATCTTCCACTCCTTAAATGCTGAGAATGCTTCATATTTATGCTTCAAGAAATAAGGCCAAACTTTTCTCGAATAATCATCAATAATAGTCAGCATGTAACTTGCACCACCTAATGACTTCTTGCGAGATGGTCCCCATAAATCAGAATGCACATAATCAAGAATACCTTCAGTTGTATGGGTCGAAGTATTGAACTTCACCCTCTTGTGCTTGCCGAAGATACAATACTCACAAAATTTCAATTTACCAGGTTCATATCCATCAAGAAGACCTCTCTTATTTAACTCTGCTAAACCAAGTTCACTCATATGTCCAAGACGCATATGCCAAAGGTTAGCGACATCACAATCAGAATTCTTTGAAATAAGCGGAGTAGCGTTACAAACGGTAGAACCTCGAAGGTAATAAATACCATTGGTCGAACTTAAATCACCTTTCATCAAAACAAGGGAACCTTTGGTGACCTTCAAAACACTATCTCCACCTGAATATTTGTACCCCTTTGCATCAAGGGCACTCATAGAAATAAGATTTCTCTTCATCTTGAATATACCGAACATCGCCAAAGTTCGATTATGCCATCGAACATCTTGATTGAATAGAACCTATGCCTTCAATCTTGCATGGTGAATTATCAAAACCCAAAACGGAACCAGCGAAGTAGTGGAATCAAAAGTATTAAACCAATCTCTATGTGGACACATATGAAAAGTGCATGCGTGTCAAGTACCCACTCATCATTGGTCTCAAGACATCCAAGAATAACGACAAGAGCATCATCGAAACTATCATCACGAGCAACGTTAGCAGAATTTTCACCTTGTTTGTTACCTTTCCTCTTTTCCTTGTTACGCAACTTGAAACACTCGGAGATGTCATGCCCGTCTCTCTTGCAATACCTGTAATACTTCTTGTCTACGGATTGCGACCGGCCCTCAGTAGCCATTTTACTTTTGCCTCTGTTTCCATTATTGGAATTCTTCTCCTTTGTCCCGCTTCTGAACGGATAATCCCTCGGCTTGGGATGAACTTGAACCATCATGAGGCACCATTAATTTCATCTTCTCCTTAGAGTTCAAAGCTTCATAAACTTCATTAAGTGTGAGAGTATCATGATTGTATAATATGGTGTCTCTAAAATTTGTATAAGAACTTGGCAAAGTGAACAAAGTAACATTAAAGCGGTATCTTCCTCTTCATACTTAACCTCCATTGCAGCTAGATCAGATATGATCTCTTTGAATTCTGAAATATGATTCAAAACATTACCTCCCTCGGGTAACTGTGCAGGAATAATTTTTGCTTCAGATGCATCTTCTTTGGTGAGATATTTAGTCATGCAAATCCTTCCAACTTTAACCATAGAGCGGCGGCAGTTTTCTCGCTCAAAACTTCCTGCAAAATATTATTATGCAAATGGAGTTGAATTTGTGACAAAGCCTTACAATCAATTCTTTTCTCCTCATCAGTCCAATCTTGAATTTTGTTCTTCCCAAAACTATCCAGTGCTTCATCATAGTCGGACTGTGCCAACAACGCCCGCATCTTGACTTGCCATAGGGTAAACCTTGTGTCACGGTCCAGCAGCGGAAGATCGTACTTCATGGATGCCATGAGTCGATAAAATCTGTGTACACAAAGTAGTAAAAGCCCGTAGAAAAATCCTTGAAGAATTTGATATGCGAAGCAAAAACTGAAACAATAGCACCTGGTAGTAGCAGACCAACGGAGAACAGAAAAACTGAACTAGTAGTATTAGCCTCACGTAGAGTAGTACTAGTAGCAGATTGGATCAGATCAAAACTAGAGCTCACGTACTATAAGTAGTACTAGTTGCGATGGCCGATCGGTTGAAAACCTCGTGAGTAGTATCGGCAGCAACATGATCCACTTCACGCCAAGAAAAAAACTCTAGTGGCTGGCCTCCTCGGGATTTGATGCGGTAAACAGCCCACGGCTCGGCGGATGGTGCGTGGACTAGAAAATCGATCGGCGGCTGTGGTAGGTACGGATGATGATAAGTACGCTGCACGAACGAAGCGTCACCCAAACTTCTTTGTCGGTCTCGACTTCGTAATCGCTGCGGAAGCGGAAATCGATCCGTCTCGGATCGCTGGTCAAGCGATGGGCGGCGCGCAACCCTAATTCTCTCGTCTCAAATCTCGTATCTGAACCTTAGCTCTGTATACCACTTGTTAGATAATAACGAGAAATAAACGAGACAAAGAGACACGGATTTTTACATGGAAACCCTTGCGGGAGAAAACCACGGACGCACGAAGGCCCAATCACTATGAGGAGGAGTATTACAGGAACGAGACGACAGGCCGTCTGAGGTGCGACTACATGGGGTATATATGAGGGACAACACATAAGAGTCCTTGTAGGACAAGTAAACGAGTTGTACTCGTACGCGTCAACGTCAACACAAAGGCCCACACCGTATGTACTACGTCTAGTCCAATACGGTACTAGAATTTAGATCATAATTTAACAAGAACATCAGAAGCCAGCCGGATTACTACAGCCTATGCTGATACCCGAATGGAAGTGGGATAAGCTTGGCATGGATTTTATCACCGGATTACCCAGGACCCGATCGGGATATGACTCTATCTGGGTAGTAGTTGATCGCTTGACCAAAGCGGCTCACTTTATCCCTGTGAAAACCACTTATACAAGTGCGAAGTTGGCCAAGATATATATGACCAGGATCATATGTCTACATGGAGTTCCGAGGACCATCGTATCAGATAGAGGAACACAGTTCACTTCAAAGTTTTGGCATCAGCTGCATCAGACTTTGGGAACCAGGCTAGAGTTTAGTACAGCCTTTCATCCGCAGACAGATGGACAGACCTAGAGAGTCAATCAGATTATGGAGGACATGTTGAGAGCTTGTGCGCTAGATTATGGATCTAGTTGGGATGATAATTTACCCTACACGGAGTTCTCATACAACAACAGTTACCAAGCCAGTTTGAAGATGGCACCTTTCGAAGCTTTTTCTGGAAGGAGGTGCAGGACACCGTTGATGTGGGACGAAGTTGGAGATCGTCAGTTGTTTGGACCAGATTTGATCAAAGAGTCTAAAGACAAGGTTAAGATGATTTGCGACAGACTGAAGGTAGCTCAGTCCAGGCAGAAGAGTTATGCAGACTCAAAATGCAAGGAGATAGTCTATGAAATAAGAGATTGGGCATATCTTCGTGTGTCGCTGCTCCGAGGAGTTAAACGATTTGGAGTCAAGGGAAAGCTAGCCCCGAGATTTGTAGGACCATACCGAGTTTTGGAACGTATGGGCAAGTGGCCTACAAGTTGGAGTTACCCGAAGGATTGTCAGGAGTCCATGATGTGTTTCATGTTTCCCAGTTCAAGAAGTGCCACGTAGTGATGGCCGATATACCTCTGAGAGATACAGTGCCCCTGGAAGCGATTCAGTTGGACAGTGATCTGACCTATGAGGAGAAACCAGTCAAGATTCTCGAATTTGCCAGCCGAGTTACGCGCAGCAAGGTTATCAAGTTTTGCAAAGTTCAGTGGAGCCACCATACCGAGGATGAAGCCACCTGGGAACCAGAGGAAGACCTACACAAAGACCACCCACACCTATTTTCTAGCCAACCCGAATCTCGAGGGCGAGATTCATCTTAAGGGAGGTAGGTTTGTAACATCCCAAATTTCCAATTTGGAATGTTATACATAGGTCATTCATGCATATCATATTTTATTGCATTTTGTTTTGCGATCCTCGAAATTATAAGCAACTCAAGGACCCACGGAGAGAGTTGGGGATTTCACCGTTTTCATATTTGAATTTTCTCAAATATCGAAACAAGGATCATTTTGGTTTTAGTTATTTTCTCTCAGAAAATATTTCAAATTAAACTATATGAGAGGATATAATATGAATTCTCCAAAATAAATGAAATATTGGAGGAAAACTATTAAAATCAAATAAATAATTTTATTTGGATTTTATTGCTATTTTATTTGAATTAGAAAATTATGCATTTTTCAAAATTGCATTATTAGGCCAAGAAAATGTTCACTTTGTTCTAAACATTTTATTTAGACGGAGAAAATTTGTTTTGCCATTTTTAGATTTTTATTTTATTTATTTAGGATTTTTTAAGAGAATCTGTTTAAAAAACTCTTCATGGACCAAAGCGGGCGAAGCTCACCTGCCCAAGACCGCCGCCGCCTTCCGCGCCCAGACGCCGTGCCGAGCTGGAGTCCGGACACCGCCGCCTCGGTTGCCCCCTGCCCAAGCCGAGCCCCCCTCCCCTTTATATGTTGTCGCCGCCGCCTCGACCCCCGCCCGCCCGCCTCCCACAAGAAGAAGAAGCAGCCGCCGCCGCCGCTGCTTGCCGCACCACCTCACCATGGCGCCTCGAGCCGCTGCCGAGCCGCCGCCGTTCCCGATCCGATCCGGATCCACCAGTTTTTTTCGGTTTAGGTAAAAACCGATCGGTTTTTTTAGAAACCCTAGATGCGTTTTTTTTATTTTATCGGTTCGGTTTTCTCGGTTTAGTTATTTAGCGGACGTTCGTCCGTTCGTTCTTTTTTAAGAACGCTATTCGCTGGTTAGTTTCAGACAGCGAACGTTCGTTCGTTAGTCTTTTCTTTTTGTTTAATTTTCATCCAGGGACCTATCCGTGAATACTTTTATCATAGAATAGCCCCTAATTTACAAACCCTCGCCGTTTCTTAACCGTCTTTCCAAATCCAGTGAAACCAACGCCAAAATCTTCGTCTCGAACCCCTCTTTCTGTTTAAACAACTTGAACAAGGTTTTGACAATTTAAAATTTTGTTTCAAGCTGATTTGAATTCAAAGTTCTTTTGACCGTAGTTTCAGTTCCGTAGCTCCGATCTGGTTGATTATTTTTCTGGATCGAATCTCTTCAGTTGAATTTTCAGATTTGATCTTCTTATTTGAGTTTTACCCGTGCATCTATGCTTGAGTGCTTATGTATGCTATTGTTTGTTTGCGATAGAATTCCTGGAGTGCGAAGCGTGCTACTACGAGTCACTAGGTTTTGCGGATCGTCAGCAAGGCAAGTAACACATTGGTCATACTCTTTTCATACCCAGTTTTTATGCATTAGATACAATCCTCAAACATTCCTTGAGTAGGATGTGATTAACATGTGGGTATTGGGAAGTAGATGATGAGGTACAACCTATTACCTGTTTTATTATCAAACCCTTGGGAGTTACTTCTACGCTATGCTTATATTGCCATGCTATGACAGTAGACGTGGATCGGGTTTGAGTGTATCCATGATAGATGTGAGATTGTTAATTAATGGTTCAACTTAAGGTGGCAACTTTAATACACATCTGGGTGGATTGTTGGTTTGGGCACCTGGGGTTATACTAGTATTGTCCTAGGAGATCCCGGGGTTATACCGTGTGATCCTCGTATGGTCCGCCACCCAGGCTCAAAGAGATCATAAGATTATTCCTGCTTGAAACTTCCATGTGCAGCCACAAGCTATTATGGGCTCTAGCATAGTTGAGTATGTTGCATGACCGCTTCTAGTGGTAGGCTAGCAGATGTAGGGGATGTAGGTTGGTACTGTCTACCCGGGGTTAGAGTTAATGCTTCTGAAAGACTGTGTCTCAGTCATCCGTTTCTCAAACATCATGTAGTGCGAGAAATCCAATGGAGGAGATCGAGTCTTGTGGGGAAAAGTGCACAAACCTCTGCAGAGTGTACAACCTAATCATGGTTAGCCGTGTCCCCGGTTATGGACATCTTGAGTATTTAGTTCTTGGATTATCATGTTGATCTCATCACTCTAATTTAATTTGTTGGGTTGATAATTACTTGTAATTGGGATTGAGATGGGGGTACCTTCTCAATGTTTCAACTACCATGATAGTTAAATAAAAATATATTCCTTTTGTTGTAGGAAAAAATTGGCTTTTCACAAAACATTATAACCGTAGAGCCTCCACCAGCCATATATGCATGTAGTGATAGCCTTTATTATGTTCATTGCTCTACTGTGTTATATTGCTAGCATATTCCATGTGCTGACCCGTTTTCGGGCTGCAACATATCATGTTGCAGACTTTTCAGACGAAGAGTAAGGTGCGCTAGGTCGTTTGTCGTGCACTCAGCTATGTCGTTGGAGTTGATGGACTCACTTTATCTTCCAAGCCTTCCGTTGTTATCTTATTTAGATGGCCCTAAGCCATATTTACTGTAATAAGCTCTCTCTTGAGACAATCGATGTAATAAGTGTGTGATTGCTACTCTGTTATAAATCCATTCGAGTACTATGTGTGTCAGCATTACCGATCCAGGGATGACACTGAACACAGAGACTTGACCGTCTGAGGTCGGGTCGCTAAAACCTTTGATATCTTTAGGACATGGCATTTTCTCAATTGCATCAACCTTATCTTTGTCCACTTCAATACCTCTTTCAGAAATTTTATGACCCAAGACAATGCCTTCATTAACCATAAAGTGGCACTTCTCCCAATTCAAGGCAAGATTTGTTTGCTCGCATCTCTGCAAAACTCGATCAAGATTGCTTAAACAATCATCAAAAGACTTTCCGTAAACAGAGAAGTCATCCATAAAAACCTCAACAATCTTTTCACAAAAGTCAGAGAATATAGCAGTCATACATCTTTGAAAGGTAGCAGGTGCATTGCATAAACTGAAAGGCATACGTCTATAAGCATAAGTTCCAAAGGGACAAGTAAAAGTGGTCTTTTTTTATCAGGTTGAGAAACATGTATTTGTGAAAAACCGGAGTATCCATCAAGGAAGCAAAAAATGTGTGTGCTTAGATAATCTTTCTAGCATTTGATCAATAAAAGGCAGAGGGTAATATCTTTTCTAGTTGCTTTGTTTAATTTTCTAAAATCAATTACCATTCTATAGCCTGTAACAATTCTTTGTGGAATAAGTTCATTCTTATCATTAGGAACAACGGTAATACCTCCATTCTTATGGACACAATGAACAGGACTTACCCATCTACTATCAGCTATAGGATAGATTATACTTGCTTCCAAAAGTTTTAAGATTTCTGTTCTTACCACTTCCTTCATTTTTGGATTTAATCGACGTTGGTGATCAACAACGGGTTTAGCATCATGTTCCATATTAATCTTGTGCTGACATAGAGTGGGACTAATGTCCTTTAAATCATCAAGAGTATATCCAATAGCAGCTCGGTGCTTCCTTGGAACTTTCAATAATCTTTCTTCTTCATATTCTGAAAGGTTAGCACTAATAATAACAGGATATGTCTTCTTTTCATCAAGATAAGCATATTTCAAAGTGTCTGGCAATTGTTTTAATTCAAACACAGGATCACCTTTAGGTGGAGGAGGACCTCCTAGAGTTTCAATAGGCAAATTGTGTTTAAGCAGAGGACATTGTTCAAAGAAAATCTTATCTATTTCATTTCTTCCATGCATATGTAAATCATTTTCATGATCTAGCAAATATTGTTCTAAAGGATCAGTAGGTGGTATAGCTATAGAAGCAAGACCAATTATTTCATCCCCACTAGGCAATTCTTTTTCATGAAGCTTTCTACTAAACTTGGAAAAATTAAACTCATGAGACTCATTACCAAAACTCACACCGACCGTTCGTTTCTCACAGTCTATTTTAGCATTAACGATGTTCAAGAAAGGTCTAGCAACGATAATGGGACAAAAGTCATCTTGTGGGGAACCAAGAACAAGAAAATCAGTAGGTATTTTATTTTCCCACACAAGACTTCAACATCTCTAACAATCCCAATTGGTGATATAGTGTCTGTATTAGCAAGTTTAATAGTAACATCTATGTCTTCTATCTCTGCGGGTGCTATGTCATTCATAATTTCTTGATATAAGGAATAAATAATAGCACTCATGCTAGCATCTATGTCACATAAACCACGATAACAGTGATCTCCTATTTTAACTGAGACAACGGGCATGCCAAAAAAACAGGTCTATGTTTATCCTTTTTATCAGGTTTTGCAATTCTAGCAGCTTCTTCATAGAAGTAAATAACATGCCCATCTACATTTTTTCCAAGAGATCCTTAACCATAGCAATACTAGGTTCTACCTTAATTTGTTCATCAGGTTTAGGTGTTCTAATATAACTTTTGTTG
Organism: Aegilops longissima; assembly: GCA_021605205.1. NCBI lineage: Eukaryota > Viridiplantae > Streptophyta > Magnoliopsida > Poales > Poaceae > Aegilops > Aegilops longissima. The sequence continues at coordinate 121,325,547 of CM038680.1, forward strand.
ACCATAGTTGAAACTTTAGCATGTTCTTTATCCTAACAGGGAAAGGTGGTTTCTCAATATAAGCAGTAGGAACAACTGGATCAACATTATAAAGTATAGTTTCTTCTTTAGCTAGTACCGGTTCTTCAATTGCTTCTTTAATAGGTGGGTGATATTTAAACCACTTCTATTTAGGGAGATCAACATGAGTAGCAAATGATTCACAAAAGGAGGCTACTATCTCAGAGTCAAGTCCATATTTAGTGATAATCTTTTGAAAAGCATCGGTATTCATAAAAGATTGAACACAATCATACTTTAGCTTAATACCCGACTCTTTACCTTCATCGAGTTCCCAATCTTCAGAGTTGCGTTTAATTCTTTCCAATAGATCCCACCGGAATTCAATATTCTTCTTCATAAAAGAACCAGCACAATAAGTATCGAGCATGGATCGATCATTATGAGAAAGCTGAGCATAAAAATTCTGGATAATAGTTTCTCTTGAGAGCTCATGATTGGGGCATGAATATAACATTGACTTCAGCCTCTCCCAAGCTAGAGCGATACTTTATCCTTCACGAGACCAAAAATTATACATGTAATCCGATCATGATGAACTAGATGCATAGGATAAATTTTTTGGTGGAATTCCAATTTCAATCGATTCCAATTCCAAGATCCAATATCATCGCATAGCTTATTCCATGCCAATGCTTTTCCCTTCAAAGATAAAGGGAAAACCTTCTTCATAACTTCATTTCCGGGTAAACCTGCAAGCTTGAACAATCCACAAATTTGTTCCACATATATCAAGTGCATATTAGGATGTTCGGTTCCATCTCCTGCATAAGGATTAGCTAGCAGTAGTTCTATCATACCCGAAGGAATTTCATATTCAATATTTTCAGTAGGTGCAGTGGGTTGTGGGGTAGATAATTGTCGTTCCGGTCGAGGTGCAGATACCCCGAATAAACCCCTCAAAGGATTGTTTTCCATAGTAACAAGTGACAGTAAATTTCAGCACACTATATAAATGTTTCCTTACCAAATTCCACTTACCAAAGGCGCTTCACTCCCCGGCAACAGCGCCAGAAAATAGCCTTGATGACCCACAAGTATGTGGTATCAATTGTAGCTCTTTTCGATAAGTAAGAGTGTCGAACCCAACGAGGAGCAGAAGGAAATGACAAGTGGTTTTCAGCAAGGTAATGTCTGCAAGTGCTGAAATTGTAAGTAACAGAGTAGTTTGATAGCAAGATAATTTGTGATGAGCAAGTAACGATAGTAGTAACAAAATTGCAGCAAGGTAGCCCAATCCTTTGTAGGCAAAGCAAAGGCCAAAACAATCTCTTATGATAGGCAAAGTGTTCTTGAGGGTACACGGGAATTTCATCTAGTCTCTTTCACCATGTTGGTTCGATTCGTGTTCGCTACTTTGATAATTTGATATGTGGGCGGACCGGTGCTTAGGTGTTGTTCTTACTTGAACAAACCTCCTACTTATGATTAACCCACCCGCAAGCATCCGCAACTACGAGAAAAGTATTAAGAATAAATTCTAACCATAGCATTAAACTTTTGGATCCAATCGGTCCCTTACGGAATAGCGCATAAACTGGGGTTTAAGCTTCTGTCACTCTCGCAACCCATCATCTAATTTCTAATCCACAAAGCATTCCCTTAGGCCCAAATATGGTGAAGTTTCATGTAGTCAACGTTCACATGACACCACTAAGCGAATCACAACATACATACTATCAAAATATCGAACACATATCAAGTTCACATGATTACTTGCAACATGATTTCTCCTATGGCCTCAAGAACAAAAGTAACTACTCACAAATGATAATCATGATCAAGATAATAGGGGTATTAAATAGCATATTGGATCTGAACATATAATCTTCCACCAAATAAACCATATAGTAATCAACTACAAGATGTAATCAACGCTACTAATCACCCACAAGCACCAATCTATAGTTTCGGTAACAAGATTGAACACAAGAGATGAACTAGGGTTTGAGATGATATGGTGTTGTTGAAGATGTTGATGGAGATTGCCCTCCCCAAGATGGGAGAGTTGTTGGTGATGATGATGATGATGATTTCCCCCTCCGAGAGGGAAGTTCCCCGGCGGAATCGCTCCGCCGGAGGGAAAAAGTGCTCATGCCCAAGTCCCGCCTCGAGATGGTGGCGCTCCATCCCGAAAGTCCTCTCCCTATTTTTTCTTGGTCAAAATGACCTATATACCAGAAGATGGGCACCGGAGGTGGGCCTGGGTCAGCACAACCCACCAGAGCGCGCCTGGGCTCCCTGGCACACCCTGGTGGGTTGTGCCCACCTGGTGGGCCTTCTCTGGTACTTATTTGCTCCAATATTCATCATATATTCCATAAAAATTCTCTGTGAAGTTTAAGCTTGTTTGGAGTTGTGCAGAATAGGTAGACTGACGTAGCTTTTCCAGGTCCAGATTTCCAGCTGCCGGAATTCACCGAGATGGGATTGCAAACTCTCTGTTTCCCTTTGTAACGTTTTGGTCTAACCGAGATGAGTGATCGGTCCCACTGAGTTCACAATGCAAACTCTCTGTTTCCTTTTCGTAACGTTTTGGTCTCACCGAAATGAGTGATCGGTCCCATCGAGTTTGCCTGGCCAACTCTCTGTTTGCCTATTACAGAAATCAGTCTCACCGAGTTCATGAGATCAGTCTCACCGAGATTACGTTATGCCCTAACCCTAATGAAATCGGTCTCACCAAGTTGACATGTCGGTCCCACCAAAAATCCTAACGTTCACATTTTGAACTAAATCGGTCTGACCGAGTTTGAGTATTCGGTCCCACCGAGTTTGGTAAATTGTGTGTAACCGTTAGATTTTGTGTGGAGGCTATATATACCCCTCCAACCTTCCTCCATTCATGGAGAGAGCCATCAGAACGTGCCTACACTTCCAGCATTCATTTTCTTTGAGAGAACCGCCTACTCATGTGTTGAGACCAATTCCAATCCAACCACAAGAATCTTGATCTCTAGCCTTCCCCAAGTTGGTTTCCACTCAAATCATCTTTCCACCAAATCCAAATCTGTGAGAGAGAGTTGAGTGTTGGGAGACTATCATTTGAAGCACAAGAGCAAGGAGTTCATCATCAACACACCATCTATTACCTTATGGAGAGTGGTGTCTCCTAGATTGGTTAGGTGTCACTTGGGAGCCTCCGTCAAGATTGTGGAGTTGAACCAAGGAGTTTGTAAGGGCAAGGAGATTGCCTACTTCGTGAAGATCTACCCAAGTGAGGCAAGTACTTCGTGGGCGATGGCCATGGTGGGATAGACAAGGTTGCTTCTTCGTGGACCCTTCATGGGTGGAGCCCTCCATGGAATCATGCAACCGTTACCCTTCGTGGGTTGAAGTCTCCATCAACGTGGATGTACGATAGCACCATCTATCAGAACCATGCCAAAAATATCCGTGTCTACATTGCGTTTTCTCCCTCCAAACTCCTCCCCTTTACCTTCACATGCAATGATTTACATTCCGCTTCTATACTCTTAGATTTGCATGTGTAGGTTGATTGCTTGACTTGTGATAAGTAGCTAAAATCTGCCAAGACTTAAAATTTGGAAAAGGCTAGATTTTTATTTGGTCAAGTAGTATAATCACCCCCCTAGACATACTTTCGATCCTACAAATGGTATCAGAGCTTTGGTCTCCATTTGCCTTGATTTCCATAGCTTTGGTGATCATAGCCTTGGTTTCACAACCTAGGAGAGTATGGCGTCTAGCGAGGGAAATTACCACCGTAGAGGTCCTTACTTTGATGGTACTAATTTTTCTAGTTGGAAGCATAAGATGAAAATGCATATTCTTGGACATAACCCCGTCGTTTGGGCTATTGTGTGTATTGGCTTGCAAGGTGAATTCTTTGATGGGAGAGAACCGAATCGTGAAGCTATGGCAGAAGAATTGAAGATGCTGCAACACAACGCTCAAGCTTGCGATATCCTCTTCAACGGATTGCGCCCCGAAGAATTCAACAAAATCAGCCGTCTTGAGAATGCAAAGGAAATTTAGGATACTTTGATTGATATGCACGAAGGTACCGACTCCGTCAAGGAATCCAAATTGGATGTTCTTCAAAGTTAGCTTGACAAGTTCAGAATGAACGATGGTGAAGGTGTCGCTGAAATGTACTGTAGGCTTGCTCTCATCAAAAATGAGATTGCCGGCTTAGGAAGTGAAGAGATGACCGACAGATTCATCATCAAGAAGATCCTAAGAGCCTTGGATGGAAAATATGATACCTTGTGCACATTGATCCAAATGATGCCCAATTACAAAGATCTCAAGCCAACCGAAGTCATTGGAAGAATTGTTGCTCATGAGATGTCACTCAAGGATAAAGAAGAGCTTCACAACAAGTCAAGTGGTGCTTACAAAGCCTCATGTGATGCTCCTACATCATCAAGTGAGAAACAAGCCTTCAATGAGGAATTGAGCTTAATGGTGAAGAATTTCAACAAGTTCTACAAGAGTAGAAGCAAGGAAAGAAGTTCCAAGTCAAGGTCCTACAATGACAAAAGATCTTCTAGTCATGAGTGTAATTGCTACAATTGTGGAAGACCCAGACACTACTCCGATGAGTGTACGGCTCCCTACAAAAGAAGAGAAGACTCCCCTAAAAGGAGAAGTAGAAGAGAAGAATCACCTCCAAGAGAGAGAAGGAGTCAAGATGATCGTTATGAACGAAGAACCTCTCGCAGAAGCAAGGATTCGGAAAGGAAAGACAAGTCATCAAGGAGCTACACAAAAAGAAGACATCAAGCTCACATTGGTGAATGGGTATCCGGCTCCGACTCCGACCATCACTCCGAGAGAAGTTATCACTCCGACTCAGAATATACTCAAGATGAAGGTGTTGCCGGTCTAGCACTTGTGTCAACCAACTCCTATGACATATTTGACTCACCAAATGAAGTAATTGGAAGATGCTTCATGGCTAAAGGCCCAAAGGTATCACACCACGAGTATGTTGATTTCAATAGTGATGAAGATGATTTGCTAGGTGATGATGATTTACTTGTTGACAACTCTAGTGATGAAAACTATGATGAACTTGCTATTAATCATGCTAATCAAGATAAAATGAATGACGACGATAAGAAGGAGATTTAGCGTCTAACTAAAGAACTAAACACTCTTAAGTTAGCTCATGAAACTACCTTAGAAGATCATCGAGAGCTTTTAAAGACTCATGAGAAGCTACGCTTTGAAAAGCTCAATCCAGAGCAATAGCATGGGTTCTTAAAAGCAATCAATGATGATCTTCGTAAGAAAAGTTCTTCTTACATTGCCAAGCGTTTACTCTTGTCTACTTACATGCCACAAGTGAAATCTAGTAACAAGAACAAGAAAGATTCTTCTAGTAGTAACAATAAGCATGTTAAATCCAATGTTGTCGCTTCTAGTAGTTCTCTTGATTCCACTAATGATTCTCTTAGCCAAGTTACACTTGAGCAAGAAAATAGCTTATTGAAGGGAATTATAGATAAAGGTGTTTACAAGATCCTTGCTGAAAGTAAGCAATTTGATGAAATTGTACGCAAGCAAGGAAGGCACCGGAAGAAGCAAGGTGTTGGTTTTGAACGAAAGTTCAATGCCAATGGAGTTGAGTGGGAAGAAGATCAGTACCCCAAGACGAAGTTTGTTCCTCAACAAGAGAAGCATGATCCTACTTCTTTCAAGGGCACACAAGCTCAAGATGATCTTCCACCACAAGACCACAAGCAAAAAGGCAAGGACAAGCTTCAAGAGGAGATTGATGCATTTGAAGAAGCTCCCAAGGCCTTGGTCAAGTGGGTTCCCAAGACTACATCAAGTTCTACTTCATCAAGTACGACTACAACTCCAAGGATTCCCATCAAGGTGATGTGGATCCAGAAGAATAAGAACTAGAGAGTTCTTGAGGGTGACTCCGCCAACATACTTCGCTCATATCATTTTTGCGAGAACAAGTGCAAACAACTTTCACATCTTGCACTAGTTCAAGGAGTCACAAACCCTCTTGTTGGTAAGACAAGGGATAAGGTAACCTAATGCTTTCATGGACATCATCTTGCGTGTACTTCACTCTATGTCTATGGATATCCTTGTTTGTTCCTTATGGGACTAACCCGTGTAGGTATTGAAAGTGCAACTCACTCCAATGGATTGCTTCAAATGACCTGCATCAACTTTGAGCATCCACATCTACACGAAGTCACCATCGACAAAACCCAAGGTTAGTTCATCCCTCTTAGGGGGGATATCACATCTAGGGGGAGCTTTACTCTAAGAATTGAGCTAAAGCAACTCTAATGGTGTGAACACAACAATGCTTTATGTAAAAGTGGTAACCCCACTTGCGCTTAAACGATGAGTATGACCTATGATCAAATGTTCTCATTTGACTCCTAAGTTAAATACTCATATATAGATGACCTAGTCATCGCCAATTGCTTGATAGATGCTAGAGTGTTTATGCATGCTTTGCCACATATTTCATTTGCTATCTTATTGAGTGAGCATGTTGACTGCATATTTTTCTCATTCGAGGACATCCATTTGTTGCTTTGATTGTTTGGCTCTTCTTCTTTTGCCAAATGGATGGACAAGAATGCCTAAGAACTTCCTCTAGCTATCTATGCTTTTCTCGTCTCAAACTCTATTCATGCTACACCACAAAGTTTGATCAAGTCAGATTCGAACCCTCTGGGTGAGGAGCACTCGGAGTCGCCGATTTTTCATAGACTTAAACTTCCAAAACCTCTCTGTGCATTTCAGTCTGACCGATTCATCCTTTTCGGTCATACCGAGTTCACTGAGTTGATCTAGGTTTTCAATCTCGGTGAAACCGATTAGAACTATTCGGTCACACCGAGTTGCAGTAACCACTTGTGATTATGCATCTCGGTGCCACCGAGTTGTTCCACTCGGTCACACCGACAAGGTCAGGATATATATACCGACGGGTCAAAATTACGCGTGTGTCCTACTCTGCCGACTCAGGTCTCCGGATCATCCTCTCGTTGCCAGCGACCTCCCACCGCTGGTCTCCGTCGCCGTCAACGGCAATCTTCACCTCCATTGTCGTCGTAGTGAGCTCATCGCCAAGTTGGGGTATGAGTTTGAATCTTTGTGAAATCCTTACCTCCGATTCTTAGCACAAAGTCAATGTCATGATTCTTACCACGTATGAGATCATCCTGTCCAGCAAAAACTTCCTTTAGATTAGTTTTGATACGAAAATTTTGGGTTAGGTTTCCGCCAAACTCATCTCGGACCAACCGAATTGTGGAAATCAGTGTAACATCCCAAATTTTCAATTTGGAATGTTATACATAAAGCATCATTGCATATCATTTTTTTTCATTGCATTTTTGCTCGATCCTAGAAATTCTACACAACTCAAGGACCCTCGGAGAGAGTTGGGGATTTTTGTTATTTTCGTATTTGAGTTTTCTCAAATTTTGAAAATAGGATCATTTGATTTTAATTATTTTATCTTCAATTATTTCTATTACAAAAATATGAGAGAGGGAATAAAATGACTTTCCCAAAATAAAGAAATAATGAAGAAAATCAAATAAGATTTTATTTTGGAGTTTTTCGCTTTTTATTTGAATTTAGGAAAATGCGTGTTTTCAAAATTGCATTTAGGCCCCAAATAAATGTTCATTAAATTCGCTTGATTTTAGAAGCCGGGAAAATTTATTTCGGATTTTGGAGTCTGTTTAGTACTTCTTTTTTTTTTTTCGAGCGTAATTATTTTAAAAAAACGCGTGCACCGCTTTTACGGGTCAGAGCGAGCGGGACTCCGCTCGGGCAGATATAAAGCAGCCGACCCAGCCGCCACCGCCCCAGACCCCGCCCAAGTCGCCCTGGCACGCCCACCGCCTCACACCCTAAACCCTAACCCTAGCCCACCCGCGCCGCCTTGCCGCCGCCGCCGCCGCCGCGCGCACGGACTCGCCGGAGTTCGCCACCGCCGCCTCGTGTTCCGCGCCCGTTTTTTAGAAAACCGAGCGGATTTATTCCGGTTTATTTCGGTTTTTTTTGTTTCGTTTTTTTTAGTTTTCGGTTTTTTTCGGTTTAGGTTAATTAGCGGATGTTCGTCCGTTAGTTCGTTTTAACGAACGAGTTCGTCAGATTAGTTTAGTTAACGAATGCCCGTTCGTTAACCCGTTCGTCATTTTTCTTTTTCTATTTAATCCGCGATTTTTCTGATCGCGATTCCAGATCCGATTTTCGTTTTAGTATAACTTTTCGCTCGTTTATCGGAATTAGGCGATTCAAGCGCCTGGAGTTTCGCCTCGAAACCCTCTTTACGAATAATCTATTTAAACAAGTTTTTGTTTCTGTAAAATTTGACCTAGATCCAGATTAGTAAAACGAAGCTGTTTTCTTCCGCCGTTTACTTTCGTTGCTTCGTTTGATTTGATTCTTTTTGCAAACCGGAGTTCTTAAGTTGAACTATCTGGTTAGATCTATTTGAGTTTTACCTGTGCATTAGATGAGTATTTATTGTATGCTTGTTTGTTTGTCTGTGATAGATTACCCGGAGTGCGCCGCCTGTTACTTCGAGTCTCTAGGTTTCGCGGATCATCAGCAAGGCAAGTAACACTTTGATCATACTTTTCTCATACCTAGTTTTTATGCATTAGATCTATCCTCAAACACTTGCATGAATAGGATCTGATTAAATTGTGGGTTATGGGAAGTAGATGAGGTAGTACCTATTACCTGTTTTATTATAAACCTTTGGGAGTTACTTCTACGTTTGCTTATTATGCCATGCTATGCTAGTAGACGTGGATTAGGTGAGTGTATCCATGACAGATGTGAGATTGTTATTTAATGGTTTATTTAAGGTGGCAACTTAAACACACATCTGGGTGGATTGAGGCACCTGGTTTCTATCAGACTTACTGTATTTCTTGGACCGCCACCTGTGCTCAAAGGGATCATGAGATTATTCAAACTAGAAACTTCCGTGTGCAGCCACAAGCCATTATGGGCTCTGGCATAGTTGACTAAGTTGTGCGAACTCTTACGGGTAGACTAGCAGATGTAGGGGAAAGTAGGTGTACCGGTCTACCCACAAGTAAGGTGCTAGTGCTTCTGAAAGACTATGTCTCGGTCATCCGTTTCTCAAACACCATGTAGTGCGAGAAATCAAACGGAGGCGATCGAGTCTTGTGGGGAAAAGTGCGCAAACCTCTGCAGAGTGTATAAACTAATCATGGTTAGCCGTGTCCCCGGTTATGGACATCTTGAGTATCTAGTACCTGGATATCATGTGAATCTCATCATGTTACTTCTAATTAATATTGTTGGGTTTGTTAATGAGTACTTTTAATTGGGATTGAGAATGCTGTCAACCATTCTCAATGTTTCACAACCACCATGATAGTTAAATAAATTTATTCCTTTGCAATAGGGAAAAATTGGCTTTATGCAAAAGCGCAACTATAGAGCTTTCCACCAGCCAAATATGCATGTAGTATAGGCTATTCATTCCGTTATTCTCTATGTGTTACATTGCCAGCATATTCCATGTGCTGACCCGTTTTCGGGCTGCAATGTTTCATGTTGCAGACTTTTCAGACAATGAGTAAGGTGCATAGGTCGTGGTTCTATACTCAGTGATGCTGTTGGAGTTGATGGACTCGCTTATTCTTCCAAGCCTTCCGCGGTTATCGTATTAGATGGCCTTAAGCCATATTTATATTATTAAGTTCTCACTTGAGACATTCAATTGTAATAAGTGTGTGATTGCTACTCTGTTATAAATCCTTGAGTATTGTGTGGTGTCGGATTCTTGATCCAGGATGACACTAAGCACGAGATCGATCGTTTGAGGTCTAGTCGCTACAAAGATGGTATCAGAGCACACGCTGGCTGTAGGACACGACCATTAAGCTAAAGCCCTAGATCACTACTCTCTCTTCTCATTTCTAACTCCTCATCTTTTCTACTCTTTTAGGATGACGGAAGCGAGGATCAAGTTCACTCAGCCGGATGAAGATACACCCTTTGGACGACACCTGAAGGAAGTCACTAAGTACCTTAACATCGGATTACCAAGCTTCACCGGGACCTACAATTCCACCTTACCCGAAGAAGAGCGCTGGAAGATTCAAGCTCAAGTTCCCGGAAGGACGTTTGCACCAATCACGGAGCCCATAGAGTGTGTTTTCAATGCACCAACCTGGAGTCTGGGAAAGAGCATGGCAGCTCACATAACCATGGGGCGCATTGGAGAAGTTTACAAAGAAGACCTCAAGGATACTATCTACCAGATTTGCGGACGCCGAGATGAACAATGGGAGATACTTGGCACTAAGAAGGATTGATCCATTGCAGCTTTCATCCAGGAGTTAAACCAGCACATTCGACGTCAGGAGAACCAGATGTGCGCAGACATGATGGAGTTGAAGACAGCAAAAGCCAAGATTATCGAACTAGAAGGAGAACTGAAGGCCACTCGCAAGGACTACATGGAGGAGATTGTAGCTCTAGTGGGACAAAACAGCGATCTTAAGGAGAAGATTGAAGAACTCATGGGAAATTCAGCACCCGGAGGAGAAGACGAAGATAGCACCTGTCCAAAGAACTACATCATCATCGACGACACCGATTCCGATCCTAGTGATGATGATTACGAAGATGAAGCTGGAGCAGATATCATGGAGTCTTCATCGGAGCAGTTTTTCTAGTTGACCACCATAACAGTAGTAGATTACCCCCATGTTATATTAGTTTTAGTTCAGCACTTTGTAACGATAGATAGACCGTTGTATGCCCTTGTTTGAATTGATTGGAGTGATATTGTGTGATTTGTCTCATGTGCATATGGGTAGTGTTTCTCTCTAGACCTCATTCTATTCTAAATTCTCGTCTTTTCTTTAAACCCTCAGATGCCTCCGAGACGCGACCCCGAATTTGTTTTCCCGCCAGAGATCACTCAGTTGATTCAGCAGAAGAATGCCTTGATTCAAACATTGGTACAGAACCAAGGCAACAACAACAACAACAACCCACCGCCACCACCACCTGTTGACCATCTGACCCGTTTCTTAAGGCTGAATCCGCCGGTGTTTTCCAGTAGCACCGAGCCGATTGTTGCAGATGATTGGCTCCGTAAGATAGGGAGGGAGTTGACCACTTCAGGATGTACAAATGGAGAAAGGGTGAAATTTGCCGCACATCAGCTTGAAGGACCCGCAGCAGCATGGTGGGAGAATTTTACAACCACTTACCTCAGAGACACCGCCACATGGGATCGGGGCCAACAAGCTTTCCGTCTGCCCATGTTTCAGCAGGAGCTATGGCCATGAAGAAGCGTGAGTTTCGCAACTTGCGCCAAGGAGGACAGACAGTTGGCCAGTATGTAGATGATTTCAGTAAGCTAGCACGTTATGCCCCGGATGACGTTACTACGGATGCACTAAGCGGAGAAGTTTCTAGAAGGACTGAATGATGAGCTGAGCATGCAGTTGATGGTAGCCACCTTCAATAACTACCAGGAATTAGTAGATCGTGCTCTCATGATTGAAGGGAAGCAGCAGCAGATTGACAATCACAAGAGGAAGTATGGACAGGGGAAGAATAACTCGGGAGCTCAGCAGAAACTTCGCTTTACCCTGAAGCCAGGAGGACAATTTCAGCATACCCATGGAGGAGGTAGCTCGCACAACCATAATGGCACCAAGAACGGGAACGAGAATGGAGGAAGCAATGGACAGAACCGCACCAACCCATCAACACCATCCAAGGTAGACCTGAGCCACATCACTTGTTTTAAGTGCCGCAAGACTGGGCATTATGCAAACGATTGTCCAGAAGGCCAGAATGGAAATGGCAATGGAAGCTCAGGAAAGGAGCCGAATACTTTCAACAAAGGACAAGTGAACCACGTTACGGTGGAGGAGGTTGAAGCTCAGCCAGATGCAGTAATAGGTAAGTTTTTGGTTAATCATTTACTGCAGCTGTTCTTTTTGATACTGGTGCATCGCATTCATTCATATCAAGGGGATTTGCGGATAAGTTTAGCCTGCCCACTAAAACTCTTAAGACACCCATGTTAGTAAGCTCACCGGGAGCGGAGTATATGGCAAGTCAAGGATGTTTTCAAGTGCCATTAAGTATAGGGGGGCATGTTTTCCCAACGGATTTAATTATATTGGAATCCCAAGGTTTGGATGTAATTCTTGGTATGGATTGGTTGTCGATGTATGGAGGAAACATCGATTGCGCCAGTAAGACAATTTTGCTTACCACCCCAGAAGGAAGGAGAATCAAGTATGTATCACAGCATGAGCCGAGGAGAGCACATGTAAATTCCTTATCAGGAGTTGTGCAGGAGGAAGTACCAGTGGTAAGGGATTACCCGGACGTGTTTCCGGAAGAGTTGCCAGGCATGCCACCGGATAGAGACATTGAGTTTCTGATTGAACTACTGCCAGGCACTGGGCCGATATCTAAGAGCCATATAGGATGCCAGCCCAAGATTTGGAGGAAATTAAGAAGCAAATTAAGGAGTTACTGGATAAAGGTTTTATTCGCCCAAGTTCTTTGCCTTGGGGATCACCAGTACTTCTAGTGGAGAAGAAGGATGGATCATTAAGAATGGTTGTTGATTATCGTGGGCTGAATGAAGTGACCATTAAGAACAAGTACCCACTGCCGATGATCAATGACTTGTTTGACCAGTTGCAAGGAGCTAAGGTGTTTTCCAAGATCGATTTGCGATCAGGGTACCATCAGTTGAAGATTCGAGAGCAGGATATACCTAAGACGGCTTTTACCACAGTGCACGGGCTGTATGAGTACACCGTTATGTCATTTGGTCCGACTAACGACCTGCCTATTTTATGAACATGATGAACAAAGTGTTTATGGAGTTTTTGGATAAGTTCGTCGTGGTGTTCATTGATGATATTTTGGTTTACTCGAAGAATGAAGAGGAACATAAGGAGCATTTGCGTTTGGTACTCGAGAAGCTCAGAGAACACCAGTTATATGCCAAGTTCAGCAAGTGTGAGTTTTGGTTGAAGGAAGTTGGATTTCTAGGACATGTTATATCCGGAGAAGGTATAGCAGTAGACCCCACTAAGGTTGTCACTGTAACAAACTGGGAAGCGCCAACAACAGTTGGAGAGATCTGGAGTTTCCTTGAACTAGCAGGATACTACCGGAGATTCATTGAAAAAATTTCAAGGATTGCGAAGCCTATGACAGAATTGTTGAAGAAGGATACCAAGTTTATTTGGACCGAGGAGTGTGAAGCTAGTTTCCAAGAGTTGAAGAAACGTTTGGTTACCTCACGGTGTTAATTCGCGAGATCGGACCAAGGATTATGAGGTATATTACGACGCTTCACGTCGAGGACTTGGAGCAGTGCTTATGCAGGAGGGGAGAGTTGTTTCGTATGCTTCACGACAGCTTAATCCTCATGAGCTAAATTATGCTATGCATGATTTGGAGTTAGTAGCCTTAGTGCATGCGTTGAAAACATGGAGACATTTCCTCATTGGAAATCATTGTGAGGTGTATACGGATCACAAGAGTTTGAAGTACATCTTCACGCAGAAGGAGCTAAATCTCAGGCAGAGGAGATGGTTGGAGCTTATCAAAGATTATGATATGAGATTGCATTACCACCCCGGAAAGGCTAACGTTGTAGCAGACGCGTTGAGCCGTAAGAGTCACGTCAACACATTAATGACGGGAGAAATACCAAAGGAGTTAGCTGAGGATATTCAAGAGCTATGTTTGGAAATAGTTCCGAGAGGCTATGTAGCAGCATTGGAGATTCAGTCAACTTTGATGGACAAGATCAGGGAAGCTCAGAAGACTGACAAAGAGATTGCCTCTATAAAGGAGAAAATGAGCGAAGGAAAGACTAAGGGATTTCGTGAGGATGAGCACGATACCTTATGGTTTGAAGACGTGTTTATGTGCCCAATGACCCGGAGATCAGGAAGTTGATTCTACAAGAGGCACATGATTCACCATATTCGATTCACCCAGGAAACACCAAGATGTATTTGGATTTGAAGAATACTTTCTGGTGGACTGGAATGAAGAAGGATATTGCAGAGTACGTAGCAGTTTGTGATGTATGTCAGAAGGTGAAGGCAGAACATCAGAAGCCAGCAGGATTGTTACAGCCATTGCCTATACCCAAATGGAAGTGGGATAAACTAGGTATGGATTTCATCACGGGATTGCCCAGGACTCGTTCGGGATATGACTCGATTTGGGTTGTAGTCGATCGTTTGACGAAGGTAGCTCATTTCATTCTAGTAAAGACTACCTACAGCAGTGCCAAATTGGCTAAGATATACATGACCAGGATTGTATGTTTGCATGGAGTTCCGAGGAGTACCGTATCAGATAGAGGAACCCAATTCACCTCAAAGTTCTGGAATCAGTTGCACAAAACTTTGGGAACCAGGCTGGAGTTTAGCACAGCTTTCCATCCACAGACAGATGGACAAACCGAGAGAGTCAACCAGATTTTGGAGGATATGCTTAGAGCTTGCGCTTTGGATTATGGATCAAGTTGGGATGACAACTTGCCGTATGCGAAGTTTTCTTACAACAACAGTTATCAATCCAGTTTGAAGATGGCCCCTTTCGAAGCCTTGTACGGAAGGAGGTGCAGGACCCCGTTGTTGTGGGATGAAGTTGGAGACTGCCAATTGTTTGGACCAGATTTGATTAAGGAGTCTGAACAGAAAGTAAAGTTGATTCGTGATAGGCTCAAGGTAGCCCAGTCAAGACAGAAGAGTTATGCGGATTCAAAACGCAAGGAGACAGAATACGAAGTCGGAGACAGAGTTTATCTTCGAGTATCGCCACTTCGAGGACCTAAGCGTTTTGGAGTTAAAGGAAAGTTAGCACCTCGATTTGTAGGACCTTATCGTGTTTTGGAACGCATGGGAGAAGTTGCGTACAAGTTGGAATTACCCGAAGGATTGTCAGGAGTCCATGATGTGTTTCATGTTTCTCAGTTGAAGAAGTGTCACGCAGAGATGGCCGATATGCCGCTGAGAGATCTGTGCCACTAGAGGCGATTCAGTTGAATGATGATTTGACCTATGAGGAGAAACCGGTTAAGATTCTGGAGTATGCCAGCAGAGTCACCCGCAGCAAGGTCATTAAGTTTTGCAAGGTTTAGTGGAGCCACCACACTGAGGATGAAGCCACCTGGGAGCGAGAGGAAGATTTGCTTAAAGACCACCCTCACCTATTTTCTAGCCAACCCGAATCTCGAGGGCGAGATTCATCTTAAGGGGGTAGGTTTGTAACATCCCAAATTTTCAATTTGGAATGTTATACATAGAGCATCATTGCATATCATTTTTTTCATTGCATTTTTGCTCGATCCTAGAAATTCTACACAACTCAAGGACCCTCAGAGAGAGTTGGGGATTTTCGTTATTTTCATATTTGAGTTTTCTCAAATTTTGAAAATAGGATCATTTGATTTTAATTATTTTATCTTCAATTATTTCTATTACAAAAAAATGAGAGAGGGAATAAAATGACTTTCCCAAAATAAAGAAATAATGAAGATTTAATAATAAAATCAAATAAGATTTTATTTTGGAGTTTTTCGCTTTTTATTTGAATTTAGGAAAAATGCGTGTTTTTCAAAATTGCATTTAGGCCCCAAATAAATGTTCATTAAATCCGGCCTGATTTTAGAAGCCGGGGGAAATTTATTTTGGGATTTTTGGAGTCCGTTTAGTACTTCTTTTGTTTTTTTCCGAGTGTAATTATTTTTAAAAACGCTACAAGACCGCCTTTACGGGCTGCACTGAGCGGTACTCGCTCGGTATCAGATATCTCTCATGGCCGACCCGCCTTGACCCTTGACCCGCCCCCGCCCAAGTCGCCCGCCGCCGCCCACGCCCGCGCCGCCTAAACCCTAACCCTAGGCCGCTCGGCCCGCCCCACCGCCCGCCGCCGCCATTGCCGCCTCGTCGCCCGCGCTTGCCCGCCGCCGCCACACACGGACTCGCGGATCTTCGCCGGAGTTCGCCGCCGCCGCTGAGGTTCGCCGCGCCTCGTGTTCCGCGCCGGTTTTTTTTAGAAAACCAAGCGGATTTATTCCGGTTTATTTCGGTTTTTTTTGTTTCGTTTTTTTTAGTTTTCGGTTTTTTCGGTTTAGGTTAATTAGCGGACGTTCGTCCGTTAGTTCATTTTAACGAACGAGTTCGTCAGATTAGTTTAGTTAACGAACACCCGTTCGTTAACCCGTTCGTCGTTTTTCTTTTTCTCGGATTTAATCCGCGATTTATCTGATCGCGATTCCAGATCCGATTTTCGTTTTAGTATAACTTTTCGCTCGTTTATCAATCAGGCGATTCAAGCGCCTGGAGTTTCGTCTCGAAACCCTCTTTCCGAATAATCTACTTAAACAAGTTTTTGTTTCTGTAAAATTTAACCTAGATCCAGATTAGTAAAACGAAGCTGTTTTCTTCCGCCGTTTGACTTTCGTTGCTTCGTTTGATTTGATTCTTTTTGCAAACCGGAGTTCTAAGTTGAACTATCTGGTTAGATCTATTTGAGTTTTACCTGTGCATTAGATGAGTATTTATTGTATGCTTGTTTGTTTGTGCGTGATAGATTACCCGAGTGCGCCGCTTTGTTACTTGAGTCTCTAGGTTTCATGGATCATCGACAAGGCAAGTAACACTTTGATCATACTTTTCTCATACCTAGTTTTTATGCATTAGATCTATCCTCAAACACTTGCATGAATAGGATCTGATTAAATTGTGGGTTATGGGAAGTAGATGAGGTAGTACCTATTACTGTTTTATTAAAAACCTTTGGGAGTTACTTCTCGTTTGCTTATTATGCCATGCTATGCTAGTAGGCGTGGATTGGGTGAGTGTATCCATGATGATGTGAGATTGTTATTTAATGGTTTATTTAAGGTGGCAACTTAAACACACATCCGGGTGGATTGAGGCACCTGGTTTCTATCAGACTTGCTGTATTTCTTGGACCGCCACCTGGGCTCAAAGGGATCATGAGATTATTCAAACTAGAAACTTCGTGTGCAGCCACAAGCCATTATGGGCTCTGGCATAGTTGACTAAGTTGTGCGAACTCTTACGGGTAGACTAGCAGATGTAGGGGAAAGTAGGTGTACTGGTCTACCCACAAGTAAGGTGCTAGTGCTTCTGAAAGACTATGTCTGGGTCATCCGTTTCTCAAACACCATGTAGTGCGAGAAATCAAGCGGAGGCGATCGAGTCTTGTGGGGAAAAGTCATAAACCTCTGCAGAGTGTATAAATTAATCATGGTTAGCCGTGTGCCCGGTTATGGACATCTTGAGTATCTAGTACCTGGATATCATGTGAATCTCATCATGTTACTTCTAATTAATATTGTTGGGTTTGTTAATGAGTACTTTTAATTGGGATTGAGAATGCTGTCAACCATTCTCAATGTTTCACAACCACCATGATAGTTAAATAAATTTATTCCTTTGCAGTAGGGAAAAATTGGCTTTATGCAAAACTGCAACCATAGAGCTTTCCACCAGCCAAATATGCATGTAGTATAGGCTATTCATTCCGTTATTCTCTATGTGTTACATTGCCAGCATATTCCATGTGCTGACCCGTTTTCGGGCTGCAACGTTTCATGTTGCATACTTTTCAGACGACGAGTAAGGTGCATAGGTCGTGGTTCTATACTCAGTGATGCCGTTGGAGTTGATGGACTCGCTTATTCTTCCAAGCCTTCCGATTTATCGTATTAGATGGCCTTAAGCCATATTTATTTTATTAAGTTCTCTCTTGAGACATTCGATTGTAATAAGTGTGTGATTGCTACTCTGTTATAAATCCTTGAGTCTTGTGTGGTGTCGACATTCTTGATCCAGGATGACATCGAGCACGAGATCGACTGTTTGAGGTCTGGTCGCTACAATCAGTCTCACCGATTTGGCTTAGGCCATTGCACATGTAATTTTCGGTCTGACTGAAACTTGCAAATCGGTGTGACCGAGTTCAACTCTCAGTGAAACCCTAGCAATCTCAGAGTCACCGAACTATGTCTCGGTCTGGCCGATTCTACTAGTTTAGACTCCAAAGTTGCTTCAGTGTCACCGAGTTTAACAAATCGGTAGCTTCGAAATGCTTTCTGTGGAAAACTAAAACTAAGTTTTTGAATCATTTGTTTTGCAAAACCTCTGCACTTTGTGATGCTCATCCACTCTATCTCATCTATCACTATTCACAGGGTCAGCCTTCAGTTTGCAGTGTCAGAATGTCTGAACAGAGTGATAGCCAGAACAAGTCTTAGGAGCAAGTGAATCTGAGTGAGGGCACTAGTCCCTCTGGCAGTTATGATGAAGGCGGCAGAAGTACTCCTAGCAACCTGCCTAAGGCTGCAACTAGGCACAGGAGGAAGAGAAATTTTGATTCAGAAGATGAAGACTATGTGGCTGCTGAGGAGGAGGTCAGCTCCAAGAAGAAGGTTGTCAAGAAGGAATTTCACACAACTGCTTCAACCAAGCCAGGATTGAACAAGAAGGCTCCTGCAAAGAGAGTGCCCATGTCAAAGGCTAGAGCATCCACTCTTGAAACTTCCAAATCAACTCGTGGAGAGGCTGCTGGTGAGGGCAAGAAGAGAAAGGAAAGGGTCAAGAAGACCTTGGCCAGAGTTATTGGAAAACCCTCAATGATGATTCAATCTGATAAAGATGAAGAGGAAGAAGAGGATGTTGCACCAGCACCACCAGCACCTAAAGCTCAAAAGCTGATGGGGGATGCCGTCAAGTCTGGGGCTGCTCCTTCAAAGCCCAAGACTGAACCCAAAGCTTCTGCTCCAGCCCCCAAGACTGCACCAAAGAGGAGCACAAGAAACATACCAGCTGCTGAGAAGAACAAGGCCCTTGCCTCGAGATTGAAGAAGAAGAAGAAGAAGAAGAAGAAGAAGAAGAAGAAGAAGAAGAAGAAGAAGAAGAAGAAGAAGAAGAAGAAGAAGAAGAAGAAGAAGAAGAAGAAGAAGAAGAAGAAGAAGAAGAAGAAGAAGAAGAAGAAGAAGAAGAAGAAGAAGAAGAAGAAGAAGAAGAAGAAGAAGAAGAAGAAGAAGAAGAAGAAGAAGAAGAAGAAGAAGAAGAAGAAGAAGAAGAAGAAGAAGAAGAAGAAGAAGAAGAAGAAGAAGAAGAAGAAGAAGAAGAAGAAGAAGAAGAAGAAGAAGAAGAAGAAGAAGAAGAAGAAGAAGAAGAAGAAGAAGAAGAAGAAGAAGAAGAAGAAGAAGAAGAAGAAGAAGAAGAAGAAGAAGAAGAAGAAGAAGAAGAAGAAGAAGAAGAAGAAGAAGAAGAAGAAGAAGAAGAAGAAGAAGAAGAAGAAGAAGAAGAAGAAGAAGAAGAAGAAGAAGAAGAAGAAGAAGAAGAAGAAGAAGAAGAAGAAGAAGAAGAAGAAGAAGAAGAAGAAGAAGAAGAAGAAGAAGAATAATAATAATAATAATAATAAGAAGAAGAAGAAGAAGAAGAAGAAGAATAATAATAATAATAATAATAATAATAATAATAATAATAAGAAGAAGAAGAAGAAGAAGAAGAAGAAGAAGAAGAAGAAGAAGAAGAAGAAGAAGAAGAAGAAGAAGAAGAATAATAATAATAATAATAATAAGAAGAAGAAGAAGAAGAAGAAGAAGAAGAAGAAGAAGAAGAAGAAGAAGAAGAAGAAGAAGAAGAAGAAGAAGAAGAAGAAGAAGAAGAAGAAAGAAGAAGAAGAAGAAGAAGAAGAAGAAGAAGAAGAAGAAGAAGAAGAAGAAGAAGAAGAAGAAGAAGAAGAAGAAGAAGAAGAAGAAGAAGAAGAAGAAGAAGAAGAAGAAGAAGAAGAAGAAGAAGAAGAAGAAGAAGAAGAAGAAGAAGAAGAAGAAGAAGAAGAAGAAGAAGAAGAAGAAGAAGAAGAAGAAGACCACTTCCCATGAGTGCATAAGAGTTTCAAACTTAATGGAGTAGATAATTTTGTGGGTCAGAAACTGACCAAGTGGAATGATGAGCTCATTATGCAATTCTACTCTACAGCTCATTTCTATCCTGATGGAAGGATTGTTTGGACGTTTGAAGGTACAAGGTACTAATCAACAGTTGCTAAGTGGGCCAAGCTGATTAATGCCCCTGCAGAGCTAGAGGATGACATAGATGTCTATGCCAAGATCCCACATCTGTAGAGGCTCTAGAGAAGAGGGAGAAAGCAAAAGTTGAGAAGGCAGCAAAGATGCCAAGTGCTGAAGAGGCTTCACAAGTTTTCCTCAAGTCTAAGCAAGATCAACTTGGATATCTTATTCAAGCCACTTTGAGGACTGAGAAAGGATTGGCCACCCTGACTTAGAATCAAGAAAGCCTGGAGAGGATCATTGAGACAAAGTTTTATGATCTTGACTTGAAGGCGATAGAGATGCAGATAGCTGTTGAGCAACTCTAGGAAGAAGCTGGAGAGAGGAAAGTGAAGGCTACCACAGATGCTCTTCAGAGAGTGCCTAGGGCACAGAGATCTGCAACAGTGCCTGTGACTGACACACAAACTACTACGTCAGCACCTACAGCTACAGCTTCATTAGCCCCTCCAGTTGCCACTCCACCATCTCCAACAACTTCAACAGATGCATTCATCCTTGGAGTCCTCTCAACGCCACCTCCCAAAGATCAAGCCTAGAGAGACGCATAACACTATGCATTTTCGAGCTTTTTGGTAACTTGTTGACAAAGGGGGAGAAAGTGTATAGATCATAGGCTTCGAGAGAGAGAGAGATTGCTTCTTTTTGCTATCTCTTTTGCTACTTGTTTGATACTTTTTGTGTGCTTGCTTGGATGATACTCTATGTTTATGTGTGTGAGATACTTGTATGACCATGTGTTTGATCATATCATACCTTAATGCTTGTGCTTGAATGTTGATATTATTCATCTCTCTTGTATGATCATTCACTTTGCCTTGGTGCTGAGTGCATATTTCATATTCTATCATTTTGAGCACTCCACCAAGATGTATGTGACTTGGAAGAAAAACCCATTATCCTAATCGATTGTGCATTTGCATTCAAAAGCAAATTTTAAATAATGCACAAATTTAGGGGGAGCTCTTGCTTATCACATACTTCTCAAAGCGACGATATATTTCAATCTTATTATCATTTGTCGAAGCTTCGATCTATATGTTGTCATCAATTACCAAAAAGGGGGAGATTGAAAGTGCAACTAATCCCTGTGTGGTTTTGGTAATTCTTAACAACATATAGCTCATTGAACTAACGCTCTTCCAAGATGATCATTTCAGAAAGTTCAATGCTTGGCATGGCATGGACTAGAGATGTGGACCCCTCAAAATTCTAAGGACACATATTGGCTCAAGCTCAAGACTCTACATTTTCATTTTAGTGATCCAAGATCACATTGAGTCCATAGAAAAAGCCAATACTATTAAAAGGGGATGAGGTGTTGCTTAATGGCTTGCTTGCTCAAAATGCTTAGTGGTATGCTCCAAAATCCCTCAACCACTTTCTCATATCCACATATGTCCCAAAGCAAAAGTCAAACTCGGCCCCACCGATTTGATCTATCCGCCGCCACCGAGTTCATTTGACATAGCCATAGCCAAAAACCCTAATTAGATCGGTCTCACCGATAGGGATCTCGGTCTCACCGAGATGGGATTGCAAACTCTTTGTTTCCCTTCATAACGTTTCGGTCTAAACAAGATGAGTGATCGGTCCCACTGAGTTCGCAATGCAAAGTCTCTGTTTCCTTTTTGTAACGTTTCAGTCTCAGCAAAATGAGCAATCAGTCCCACCGAGTTTGCCTGACCAACTCTCTGTTTGCCTATTACAGAAATCGGTCTCACCGAGTTCATGTGATCGGTCTCACCGAGATTACCTTATGCCCTGACCGTAATGAAATCGGTCTCACCGAGTTGACATGTTGGTCCCACCGAAAATCCTAACGTTCATATTTTGAACTAAATCGGTCTAACCGAGTTTGAGTATTCGGTCCCACCGAGTTTGGTAAATTGTGTGTAACTGTTAGATTTTGTGTGGAGGCTATATATACCCCTCCACCCTTCCTCCATTCGCGGAGAGAGCCATCAGAACGTGCCTACACTTCCAGCATTCATTTTCTGAGAGAGAACCACCTACTCATGTGTTGAGACCAGTTCCAATCCGACCACAAGAATCTTGATCTCCAGCCTTCCCCAAGTTGCTTTCCACTCAAATCATCTTTACACCAAATCCAAATCTGTGAGAGAGAGTTGAGTGTTGGGGAGACTATCATTTGAAGCACAAGAGCAAGGAGTTCATCATCAACACACCATCTATTACCTTTTGGAGGGTGGTGTCTCCTAGATTGGTTAGGCGTCACTTGGGAGCCTCCGTCAAGATTGTGGAGTTGAACCAAGGAGTTTGTAAGGGCAAGGAGGTCGCCTACTTCATGAAGATCTACCCAAGTGAGGCAAGTCCTTCGTGGGCGATGGCCATGGTGGGATAGACAAGGTTGCTTCTTCGTGGACCCGTCGTAGGTGGAGCCCTCCGTGGACTTGCGCAACCGTTACCCTTCGTGGGTTGAAGTCTCCATCAACGTGGATGTACGATAGCACCACCTATCGGAACCACGCCAAAAATCTCCGTGTCTACATTGCGTTTGCTCCCTCCAATCTCCTCCCCTTTACCTACATATGCAATGATTTACATTCGCTGCTATACTCTTAGATTTGCATGTGTACGTTGATTGCTTGACTTGTGATAAGTTGCTAAAATATACCAAGACTTCAAATTTGGAAAAGGCTAGATTTTTTTTGGTCAAGTAGTCTAATAACCCCCCCCCCCCTCTAGACATACTTTCGGTCCTACAGCCACTGAGGATGTCATACCCATTGAAGAACCTGTTGAAGAAGTTGTTCTAGATCATGAGGACAATCATACTGGTGCACCTAAGGAAAATGGCTCTGAAGAAAATGCTCATCCCAATCAAAGTCGTCAACCTGCCCATCCTCGCGTGGCAAATGAAGTGCAGATTGACAAAATCCTCGATGACATCAATGCACCAAGTCCTCTCACACGCTCAAAAGCTTCACATTTGTCTAACTTTTGTGGGAATTTTGCTTTCGTCTCTATCATAAAGCCCACCAAAGTTAATGAGGCATTTCTGGAGCCTGAGTGAATTCAAGCTATGCAAGAGGAATTGCATCAATTCAAGCTCAACAATGTGTGGGAACTTGTCAAGCGACCAGATCCTCGCAAGCATAACATCATAGGTACCAAGTGGATCTACCACAACAAGCAAGACAAAAATGGCCAAGTGGTGAGAAATAAGGATCATCTTGTAGCTCAGGGGTACACACAGGTTGAAGGAATTGACTTCGATGAAACTTTTGCACCTATTGCTAGACTTGAAGCTATTCGCATATTGCTTGCTTATGCTAACCATCATAATATCATCTACTATCAAATGGATGTGAAAAGTGCATTCCTCAATGGTAAGCTTGAGTAAGAAGTATATGTTGCTCAACCCCCAGGTTTTGGAGATCCTAAGCATCCTGACAAAGTCTTCAGACTCAACAAGGCCCTCTATGGCCTCAAGCAGGCCCCTCGGGCGTGGTATGATACACTGAAGGAATTCCTCATGAAGAAAGGCTTCAAACCTAGTTCACTTGACCCAACTCTTTTCACAAAAACATATGATGATGAATTATTCGTGTGCCAAATATATGTTGATGATATTATCTTTGGTTGTAGTAACCAACGTTACAGTGACGAATTTGCCTATATGATGAGTGAAGCATATCAAATGTCTATGATGGGAGAACTGAAATTCTTCTTAGGTCTTCAAATTCATCAACAACGCAATGGCATGTTCATATCTCAAGAGAAATACCTCGCGGATGTGCTGAGGAAATTCGGCATGCAAGATTGCAAAGGCGTCAAAATTCCTAAGCCCACATATGGCCATCTATGCACCGATGAAAATGGTAAAGACTTCAATCAAAAGGTATACCGCTCCATGATTGGCTCTTTATTATATCTATGTGCATCTAGGCCAGATGTTATGCTTAGTGTTTGCATGTGTGCCCGCTTTCAAGCTACACCGAAGGAATCACACCACACGGTTGTGAAACATATTCTTCGATATCTAGCTCACACTCCAACACTTGGATTATGGTATCCCAAGGGCTCGGCTTTTGATCTCATTGGATATTCTCACTCTGACTATGCTGGTGATCGAGTGGATCACAAGTTAACATCAGGCACATGTCGTTTCCTTGGATGATCCTTAGTTTGTTGGTCCTCGAAGAAGCAGAACTGCGTATCATTATCTACTGCTGAAGCTGAGTACATTGTTGCTGGTTCTTGCTATGCTGAATTGTTGTGGATGAAGCAGACCCTCAAGGACTATGGCATCAACATGAAGAATGTGCCACACTACTATGACAACAAGAGTGCCATCAAGATTTCTCATAACCCAGTTCAGCACTCAAAGACTAAGCACATCCAGATTCGTCATCATTTTCTTCGAGATCATGTGTTGAAGGGCGACATTTCCCTCGACCACGTGAAGACTTAAGAACAGTTGACGGATATCTTCACAAAGCCCTTGGATGAGAAGAGATTTAGCAAGTTACAGTGTGAGCTAAATATCTTAGAATCTTTGAATGTTCTTTGAAAGGACACAAATCCTAACACTTATGAAAAATTGATGACTTAGATGTGCAACACACGAAGTAACGTTTTTCCTCAATCAATGAAGACTAAACCTCCAAGTCTGAAGAAATTAATGAAGAATTTGATTCTCAGAGCCCTACAACAATTGTACGCGGTGTCTGAAATCATCATTCTTATACGGTGGGTCACGCCACCAATAAAAGTTGAAAATCTTCAAATTTGAGACTTGCCGGTAACGAGATTGAACTAGGTATTGGATACCAACGATCGAATCTCGGGCAAGTAACATACCGATGACAAGGGGAACAATGTATGTTGTTATGCGGTTTGACCGATAAAGATCTTCGTAGAATTTGTAGGAGCCAATATGAGCATCTAGGTTCCGCTATTGGTTATTGATCGGGAACAGTTCTAGGTCATGTCTACATAGTTCTCGAACCTGTAGGGTCCGCACGCTTAACGTTACGATGACAGTTTTATTATTAGTTTATAAGTTTTGATGTACCGAAGGTTGTTCGGAGTCCCGGATGTGATCACGGACATGACGAGGAGTCTCGAAATGGTCGAGACATAAAGATTGATATATTGGACGACTATATTTGGACAAGGAAGTGTTTCGGGTGATTTCGGAGAAAACCAGAGTGCCGGAGGGGTTACCGGAACCCCCCGGGGAAGTATTGGGCCTTAGTGGGCCTGAGGGGAGAGAGAGGGCAGCAGCCCAGGAGGTGGCGCGCCCCCTCCCATGAGGAGTCCGAATTGGACTAGGGGGGGGCGCGGCCCCTCTTTCCCTCTCCCTCTCCCTCTCTTTCCTTCCCCCTCTCTCTTCCTAGTTGGACTAGGAAAGGGGAGTCCTACTCCCACTAGGAGGAGGACTCCCCCCTCCTTGGCGCGCCCCTAGGGCCGGCCGGCCTCCCCCTTGCTCCTTTATATACGGGGAGGGGGCACCTCTAGACACACAAGTTGATCTTCGTGATCGTTCCTTAGCCGTCTGCGGTGCCCCTCCACCATATTTCACCTCGGTCATATCGTTGCGGTGCTTAGGTGAAGCCCTGCGTCGGTAGAACATCATCATCGTCACCACGCCGTCGTGCTGACAGAACTCATCCCCGACACCCTGTTGGATCGGAGTCCGGGGATCGTCATCGAGCTGAACGTGTGCTGAACTCGGAGGTGCAGTACGTTCGGTACTTGGATCGGTCGGATCGTGAAGACGTACGACTACATCAACCGCGTTGTTCTAACGCTTCCGCTTTTGGTCTACGAGGGTATGTGGACAACACTCTCCCCTCTCGTTGCTATGCATCACCATGATCTTGCGTGTGCGTAGGAAAATTTTGAAATTACTACGTTCCCCAACAGTGGTATCCGAGCCTGGTTTTATGCGTAGATGTTATATGCACGAGTAGAACACAAGTGAGTTGTGGGTGATACAAGTCATACTGATTACCAGCATGTCATACTTTGGTTCGGCGGTATTGTTGGATGAAGCGGCCCGGACCGACATTACGCGTACGCTTACGCGAGACCGGTTCTCTCGACGTGCTTTGCACAGAGGTGGCTAGCGGGTGTCAGTTTCTCCAACTTTAGTTGAACCGAGTGTGGCTACGCCCGGTCCTTGCGAAGGTTAAAACAACACTAACTTGACGAACTATCGTTGTGGTTTTGATGCGTAGGTAAGAACGGTTCTTGCTAAGCCCGTAGCAGCCACGTAAAACTTGCAACAACAAAGTAGAGGACATCTAACTTGTTTTTGCAGGGCATGTTGTGATGTGATATGGTCAAGACGTGATGCTATATTTTATTGTATGAGATGATCATGTTTTGTAACCGAAGTTATCGGCAATCGGCAGAGCCATATGGTTGTCGCTTTATTGTATGCAATGCAATCGCCCTGTAATGCTTTACTTTATCACTAAGCGGTAGCGACAGTCGTAGAAGCATAAGATTGACGAGACGACAACGATGCTACGATGGAGATCAAGGTGTCGCGCCGGTGAAGATGGTGATCATGACGGTGCTTCGAAGATGGAGATCACAAGCACAAGATGATGATGACCATATCATATCACTTATATTGATTGCATGTGATGTTTATCCTTTATGCATCTTATCTTGCTTTGATTGACGGTAGCATTTTAAGATGATCTCTCGCTAATTATCAAGAAGTGTTCTCCCTGAGTATGCACTGTTGCCAAAGTTCGTCGTGCCCAGACACCACGTGATGATCGGGTGTGATAAGCTCTACGTCCATCTACAACGAGTGCAAGCCAATTTTGCACACGCGGAATACTCAGGTTAAACTTCACGAGCCTAGCATATGCAGATATGCCCTCGGAACACGGAGACCGAAAGGTCGAGCGCGAATCATATAGTAGATATGATCAACATAGTGATGTTCACCATTGAAAACTACTCCATCTCACGTGATGATCGGACATGGTTTAGTTGATTTGGATCACGTGATCACTTAGATGACTAGAGAGATGTCTGTCTAAGTGGGAGTTCTTAAGTAATATGATTAATTGAACTTAAATTTATCATGAACTTAGTACCTGATAGTATTTTGCTTGTCTATGTTTGTTGTAGATAGATGGCTCGTGTTGTTGTTCCGTTGAATTTTAATGCGTTCCTTGAGAAAGCAAAGTTGAAAGATGATGGTAGCAATTACACGGACTGGGTCCGTAACTTGAGGATTATCCTCATTGCTGCATGTAAGAATTACGCCCCGAAGCACCGCTAGGTGCCGTGCCTGCTTGCAGAGCAACGCCAGATGTTATGAACGTCTGGCGAGCAAAGTCGATGACTACTCAATAGTTCATGTGCCATGCTTTACGGCTTAGAACCGGTCTTCAACGACGTTTTGAACGTCATGGAGCATATGAGATGTTCCAGAGTTGAAGTTAATATTTCAAGCAAATGCCCGGATTGAGAGATATGAAGTCTCCAATAAGTTCTATAGCTGCAAGATGGAGGAGAATAGTTCTGTCAGTGAGCATATCCTCAAAATGTCTGGGTATAATAATCACTTGATTCAACTGGGAGTTAATCTTCTAGATGATAGCGTCATTGACAGAATTCTCCAATCACTGCCACCAAGCTACAAGAGCTTCGTGATGAACTATAATATGCAAGGGATGGAAAAGACAATTCCCGAGCTCTTCGCAATGCTAAAGGTTGTGGAGGTAGAAATCAAGAAGGAGCATCAAGTGTTGATGGTCAACAAGACCACTAGTTTCAAGAAAAAGGGCAAAGGGAAGAAGAAGGGGAACTTCAGGAAGAACAGCAAGCAAGTTGCTGCTCAAGAGAAGAAACCCAAGTCTGGACCTAAGCCTAAAAATGAGTGCTTCTACTGCAAGCAAACTAGTCACTAGAAGCGGAACTGCCCCAAGTATTTGGCGGATAAGAAGGATGGAAAGGTGAACAAAGGTATATGTGATATGCATGTTATTGATGTGTACCTTACTAGAGCTCGCAGAGCACTGGTATTTCATACTGGTTACATTGCTAATATTTGCAACTCAAACAAGAACTATGGATTGCTTAACACCGCCAAGGACGAGGTGAGGATGCGCGTAGGAAATGGTTCCAAAGTCGATGTGATCGCGGTCGGCACGCTACCTCTACATCTACCTTCGGGATTAGTTTTAGACCTGAATAATTGTTATTTGGTGCCAACGTTGAGCATGAACATTATATCTGGATCTTGTTTGATGCGAGATGGTTATTCATTTAAATCATAGAATAATGGTTGTTCTATTTATATGAGTAATATCTTTTATGGTCATGCACCCTTAAAGAGTGGTCTATTTTTGATGAATCTCGATTGTAGTGATACACATATTCATAATGTTGAAGCCAAAAGATGCAGAGTTAATAATGATAGTGCAACTTATTTGTGGCACTGCCGTTTAGGTCATATCGGTGTAAAGCGCATGAAGAAACTCCATACTGATGGACTTTTGGAACCACTTGATTATGAATCACTTGGTACTTGCAAACCGTGCCTCATGGGCAAGATGAGTAAAACGCCGTTCTCCGGTACTATGGAGAGAGCAACAGATTTGTTTGAAATCATACATACAGATGTATGTGGTCCAATGAATGTTGAAGCTCGTGGTGGATATCGTTATTTTCTCACCTTCACAGATGATTTAAGCAGATACGGGTATATCTACTTAATGAAGCATAAGTCTGAAACATTTGAAAAGTTCAAAGAATTTCAGAGTGAAGTTGAAAATCATCGTAACAAGAAAATAAAGTTTCTACGATCTGATCGTGGAGGAGAATATTTGAGTTACGAGTTTGTTCTACATTTGAAACAATGCGGAATAGTTTCGCAACTCACGCCACCGAACACCACAACAGTAATGGTGTGTCCGAACGTCGTAATCGTACTTTACTAGATATGGTGCGATCTATGATGTCTCTTACCGATTTACCGCTATCGTTTTGGGATTATGCTTTAGAGACGGTCGCATTCACGTTAAATAGGGCACCATCAAAATCCGTTGATACGACTCCTTATGAACTATCATTTGGCAAGAAACCAAAGTTGTCGTTTCTGAAAGTTTGGGGCTGCGATGCTTATGTGAAAAAGCTTCAACCTGATAAGCTCGAACCCAAATCGGAAAAATGTGTCTTCATAGGATACCCAAAGGAGACAGTTGGGTACACCTTCTATCACAGATCCGAAGGCAAGACATTCGTTGCTAAGAATGGATCCTTTCTAGAGAAGGAGTTTCTCTCGAAAGAAGTGAGTGGGAGGAAAGTAGAACTTGATGAGGTAACAGTACCAGCTCCCTTATTGGAAAGTAGTTCATCACATAAACCGGTTTCTGTGACACCTACACCAATTAGTGAGGAAGTTAATGATGATGATCATGAAACTTCAGATCAAGTTGTTACTGAACTTCGTAGATCAACCAGAATAAGATCCGCACTAGAGTGGTACGGTAATCCTGTTCTGGAAGTCATGCTACTAGATCATGGTGAACCTACGAGCTATGAAGAAGCGATGGTGAGCCCAGATTCCGCAAAATGGCTTGAAGCCATGAAATCTGAGATGGGATCCATGTATGGGAACAAAGTGTGGACTTTGGTTGACTTGCCCGATGATCGGCAAGCAATAGAGAATAAATGGATCTTCAAGAAGAAGACTGACGTTGACGGTAATGTTACTGTTTACAAAGCTCGACTTATTGCAAAAGGTTTTCGACAAGTTCAAGGGGTTGACTACGATGAGACCTTCTCACCCGTAGCGATGCTTAAGTCTGTCCGAATCATGTTAGCGATTGCCGCATTTTATGATTATGAAATATGGCAGATGGATGTCAAAACTGCATTCCTGAATGGATTTCTGGAAGAAGAGTTGTATATGAAGCAACCGGAAGGTTTTTGTCGATCCCAAGGGAGCTAACAAAGTGTGCAAGCTCCAGCGATCCATTTATGGACTGGTGCAAGCCTCTCGGAGTTGGAATAAACGCTTTGATAGTGTGATCAAAGCATATGGTTTTATACAGACTTTTGGAGAAGCCTGCATTTACAAGAAAGTGAGTGGGAGCTCTGTAGCATTTCTGATATTATATGGGGACGACATATTGTTAATTGGAAATGATATAGAATTTCTGGATAGCATAAAAGGATACTTGAATAAAAGTTTTTCAATGAAAGACCTCGGTGAAGCTGCTTACATATTGGGCATCAAGATCTATAGAGATAGATCAAGACGCTTAATTGGACTTTCACAAAGCACATACCTTGATAAAGTTTTGAAAAAGTTCAAAATGGATCAGGCAAAGAAAGGATTCTTGCCTGTATTACAAGGTGTGAAGTTGAGTCGGACTCAATGCCCGACCACTGCAGAATATAGAGAGAAATGAAAGGAGTTCCCTATGCTTCAGCCATAGGCTCTATCATGTATGCAATGCTGTGTACCAGACCTGATGTGTGCCTTGCTATTAGTTTAGCAGGAGGTACCAAAGTAATCCAGAGTGGATCATGGACAGCGGTCAAGAACATCCTGAAATACCGAAAAGGACTAAGGATATGTTTCTCGTTTATGGAGGTGACAAAGAGCTAGTCGTAAATGGTTACGTCGATGCAAGCTTTGACACTGATCTAGACGATTCTAAATCGCAAACCGGATACGTGTTTATATTAAACGGTGGAGCTGCCAGTTGGTGCAGTTCTAAACAAAGTGTCGTAGCGGGATCTACATGCGAAGCAGAGTACATAGCTGCTACGGAAGCAGCAAATGAAGGAGTTCATTTCCGATCTAGGTGTCATACCTAATGCATCGGGACCAATGAAGATCTTCTGTGACAATACTGGTGCAATTTCCTTGGCAAAGGAATCCAGATTTCACAAGAGGACCAAGCACATCAAGAGACGCTTCAATTCCATCCGGGACCAAGTCCAGGTGGGAGACATAGAAATTTGCAAGATACATACGGATCTGAATATTGCAGACCCATTGACTAAGCCTCTTCCACGAGCAAAACATGATCAGCACCAAGACTCCATGGGTGTTAGAATCATTACTGGGTAATCTAGATTATTGACTCTAGTGCAAGTGGGAGACTGAAGGAAATATGCCCTAGAGGCAATAATAAAGTTATTATTTATTTCCTCATATCATGATAAATGTTTATTATTCATGCTAGAATTGTATTACCCGGAAACATGATACATGTGTGAATACATAGACAAACATAGTGTCACTAGTATGCCTCTACTTGACTAGCTCGTAAATCAAAGATGGTTAAGTTTCCTAACCATAGACATGAGTTGTCATTTGATTAACGGGATCACATCATTAGGAGAATGATGTGATTGACCTGACCCATTCCGTTAGCTTAGCACTTGATCGTTTAGTATGTTGTTTTTGCTTTCTTCATGACTTATACATATTCCTATGACTATGAGATTATGTAACTCCCGTTTACCGGAGGAACACTTTGTGTGCTACCAAACGTCACAATGTGACTGGGTGATTATAAAGGTGCTCTACAGGTGTCTCCAAAGGTACTTGTTGAGTTGACATATTTCGAGATTAGGATTTGTCACTCCGATTGTCGGAGAGGTATCTCTGGGCCCAATCGGTAATGCACATCACTATAAGCCTTGCAAGCAATGTAGCTAATGAGTTAGTTACGGAATGATACATTACGTAACGAGTAAAGAGACTTGCCGGTAACGAGATTGAACTAGGTATTGGATACCAACGATCGAATCTCGGGCAAGTAACATACCGATGACAAGGGGAACAATGTATGTTGTTATGCGGTTTGACCGATAAAGATCTTCGTAGAATTTGTAGGAGCCAATATGAGCATCTAGGTTCCGCTATTGGTTATTGATCGGGAACAGTTCTAGGTCATGTCTACATAGTTCTCGAACCCGTAGGGTCCGCACGCTTAACGTTACGATGACAGTTTTATTATTAGTTTATAAGTTTTGATGTACCGAAGGTTGTTCGGAGTCCCGGATGTGATCACGGACATGACGAGGAGTCTCGAAATGGTCGAGACATAAAGATTGATATATTGGACGACTATATTTGGACAAGGAAGTGTTTCGGGTGATTTCGGAGAAAACCAGAGTGCCGGAGGGGTTACCGGAACCCCCCGGGGAAGTATTGGGCCTTAGTGGGCCTGAGGGGAGAGAGAGGGCAGCAGCCCAGGAGGTGGCGCGCCTCCCATGAGGAGTCCGACTGGACTAGGGGAGGGGCGGCCCTCTTCCTCTCCCTCTCCCTCTCTTTCCTTCCCCCTCTCTCTTCCTAGTTGGACTAGGAAAGGGGAGTCCTAGTCCCACTAGGAGGAGGACTCCCCCCTCCTTGGCGCGCCCCTAGGGCCAGCCGGCCTCCCCCCTTACTCCTTTATATACGGGGGCAGGGGCACCTCTAGACACACAAGTTGATCTTCGTGATCGTTCCTTAGCCGTGTGCGGTGCCCCCCTCCACCGTATTCCACCTCAGTCATATCGTTGCGGTGCTTAGACGAAGCCCTGCGTCGGTAGAACATCATCATCATCACCACGCCGTCGTGCTGATGGAACTCATCCCCGACACCCTGCTGGATCGGAGTCCGGGGATCGTCATCGAGCTGAACGTGTGCTGAACTCAGAGGTGTCGTACGTTCGGTACTTGGATCGGTCGGATCGTGAAGACGTACGACTACATCAACCGCGTTGTTCTAATGCTTCCGCTTTCGGTCTACGAGGGTACGTGGACAACACTCTCCCATCTCGTTGCTATGCATCACCATGATCTTGCGTGTGCGTAGGAATTTTTTTGAAATTACTACGTTCCCCAACACCACTATCTCCACCTCTCTGTACGTGGGTGACACATGTCGTTAGGATAGCAAGGGTCATGGGCATGTTCGTCCAAAATCTTCGGACGAGCAGTTTTTGACTACGGCTATTAATACCCCTCACCCTCCTCATACGTCATTTACTCCGCTCAACCTCAATCTCGCTCGAGCTCTCTGACCTAGCGCCGCCGCTACACTTCATTATCGCCGGTGAGGAAGAGCTTCACTGCCACAACCTCGTCGTTGTCGTACTCGCGTCGACCGTAAAAATCTTCACTCTGCCGTCACCGTAGCTGTTTCCCAACGGCGAGTTAGGGCGTGGGAGATCTCAACTGGCGAACTTCTCCATCTCCACTCACAGTTCGTCGTGATCTTCTTCAAGGGTAATTAAATCCTAATTTTACTGTCCTGCTTTGATTCTTATGATTTCCACTAAAACCTCAAAAGGTGTTTATTCTTCAACTTCCCACTCCATAAACACATGAATGATTTTATTCATTTATTTGTTTCTCTAAGCCATGTTTTTCTTCAAGATTCCTCAATTGTGTGGATTTTCTAATCTATACAACTCTAGAACCTAAGTCAATAATGCTTAGTAAAATTCCTCAAGACACCAATGGTCAAATTCCTCAAACTTGATACTTATTGAAAAAATTCTGAGAACACGTATGACCTCTCCAAATACTTCACGCATATACTTTGTTCACAGGTACAAAATTTCTGCTACTTAATCACTAGGTTCTCATCAACTTAACTCATTTGCAGCGTTCCTCGAAGAAAATTTGCATACTTCCTTAGAAACATCCAAAGTTCAAAATCCCCAAGTGAGGAAAATGGCAAATGGGAAGAGACCTCAGAAGGGAGGCAAGAGGCCTGAGACAAACACATCATTTATAATCCCTGGGGAACAATGTTCTTACATTGGCTCCTGAAGAACTTGTAATGGTTCGGAGGGAGATCAGAGACCTCAGTGATGAATTTGACATATATCATGCAGATTGGCTCGGTGCCAAAGTCAGATTTGTCAAGATTGCCAAGAACCTCAAGGCAGATGTTGCAGCATCATCGCAATAGCAAATTCCTCAGGCTATAGCATTTGCTCAGCAAACTGAAGAAAATGAAAGTGCAGCTGATGAAAATCAGACTACTGAAGAAGCTACCAGGGCTTTTGAAGATATTCCAGCTCCTGAAGACAATGTCAGGGCAACCACCAATGTTGCACATGAAGAACAACCTAGGCCAGCTGAAGAATGTGCTATGTCTGAAGAAACTGAACATGCCAGGGCGACTGCATCAGTCGTGCCTGAAGAAATTGCACCAACTTCATCTGCTCCTCCAGCAAAATCTTCAAAAGTGAAGAAAATCACTCTTCCTTCTGCATCAAAAGTGAAGAAAACGAAGGCTGCAGAGAAGGAAGCAGTAAGGAAGAGGAAAGCATCAACCTCTGCAGAGTCCTCAACTCCCAAGAAAGTGAGGACTTTGACGAGCTCTTTCACGAAACCAATTGATGTTGTTCCAATATCTATAGTGCCATCAAAGGAGCTCATTCCATTTGGTGAAAATTATGGCATTCCAGATGACACTGATGAAGAATATCCTTTTGCTGCTTCCTCACAGTAGTTGGATGAAGAAATTAATGTGGAAGATGTTGTTTCCACACCACTGGTATCATCGCCTGTGCCTCAGTTTACAGCTGAAGAGGCGGGCGTTGAAGAAATTGAAGAAGATGTGCATATTGGCTCTACAACTCCTGTGATGAATGATGACTATTGGGAAAACCTTCACCCCAACTCTCCAATGGCCACACCTCTGCATCCAATTCCCCAGTCCCCTGTGCAGATAAAAAAATACTAACAGGGTCTGAAGGACGTCCAACTTCTCTCCATTCCATACCTGAAGAAATTCCAGCTGCAACAACTGAAGAAATAGAAAATCAGATTGCTGTTGAAGAACCTGAAACTTCAATTCCTCAATCAGCAGCACCATCGATTTTGACTCAAGAGGTTGTAAGACCTTCAACTGCAAATCTTCATCCCAAGCCACAAAATCCTCATGCAAAGAGGCCAAAATTCAAGGCTGATGATTTCTTTGATGAGCATCATTTCTTCTTTGATGCAAATCCATATGACTCAGCTAGACTTAGGTGCAAGAGGTTTTGGACCGCGAGCCAGATGAACTTTTATGCAGCGGTTCTCTTTGACAAGGACAAGGTATTTCAGCACCTTCAAATTCCTCATGTGGATATGGAGTCCATCCCGTGCTTCCAAGCGGTACTCAATGTTCTTCATGAAGCTGGGCTCCTAAATTTCTATGCTGATATCTGTGACTAGAATGAAGAGCTAATTCTTCAATTCTATGCAACTCTGCACCTCACTGGCAATGTGGCTGATATAAATTCATGGGTGCTTGACTGGATGACTGAGAACACTCACTATAAAGCTTCAGCCTCTGAATTGCTTCACGCCGTTCTAGTCAGTCCTCCTGCTGAAGGCACAATGATGTAGGGCGGAACCCTACATGGGCGATCTTTCACGTTGGAGCGGATCCTACGGGGAAATCATGAAGAACGAGCGGAAGAACACGAGGAAATCACGGGGAGGAACGAGGGAAAACACTCAACCAACAAGGAATCGGTCACACAAATGCTAGATCAAAGAACACAAAGGGAGATACAGGGTTCAAGGTCAACAAAGGGCAAACGGTAGCCGTTCTTCTCCGTGAGGAGGTCTTGCTGGGGGCCGCCCAAGAGGGGGTCTTGAATCCAAGGTGGATCTTCTCCGAAGAGGGGCCTCGGTCTCTCTCGTGGAGTAGATCCGATGTGGATGAGCGAAGCTCTATCTATGAGCTAAATCAACGCTACCCTAAAAAGAGGAAGGGGATGAAGTATATATAGTCTCGGGGGCGAAGGGGTACAAGGGACAAGTCCCGGATGCACTGCGTCTGGCGGGGGGCGGATGTCCAAGCGCCGGGCGGATGTCGTGGCTTTCGAGACGCCGGATGTCCGCTAGGGGCGGATGTCCGGGCTGGCGGGTCTGGTTCGCCGAATCGGGTGGGGCCGGATTTCGGGCGAGTGGCCGGATATCCGGGGCTTCGTGGGAGGCCGGATGTCCGGGGCCTGGGGGCCGGATGTCCGGGGCCTGTAGCATCTGGCTCTTCTTCCTTCTCCTCTTCCATGCTTCCGCGCATGCTTGGCCTTGGTCCTTGGGCTCTCCATGGTCTCCTCGGGTGCACCTGAGTATGCACAAGGTCCGCGCTTGAAGTAGCATCCATGTCTTACATGCGGAAAGGGAAGATTCGGAAAGGAGCGAGTTCACCTTAGGTCCAATGGCGCATAGTCGAGGTCTCATCTTATGTATCCTTGGGGCTTGAGAGTAGATGGAGTGTACATGGGGATGAGCGTGGGATGCTCGCATCATCTCCCTCCCTTGGGAAAGATCCGACCTCGGATCGTGATCCTCATCACCATGGAAACGGTTGTCGAGACGGACTTGTAGTTGGACGGTTGAAGATATGGTGCAATCCAAGTAGTCCAAGGGTCGCCGGAGTGATAGACATGCAAAAAGAGCAAACACAAGCAACACTGAAATACAATGGTTAGCGCACACAAAGTGTCCATCATGTAAGAATGAGTCCGTGCGGCAAGATTGGTCGTGACAAAGCGCATGAAGCTTATCAAGATGATCTAGAATGAGATGCAAAGCATTCATGGGAGGAAATGCAATCATTGTGCACACAAATGTGTTGTGAATATGATGAATGCAACCACGGTGCAAAATGATGTCATAATGGGATGGTGCATCAAAAGCATGAATATGGCAATGGATGCTAACATGTGTATGTTATCATGCAATTGATGATGGGCAATATGATCATGATGTATGAATATGCCATCAAGGAAGATCACAACAAATTTGCTAAGGAAGTGCACAAGCTCATATATCATGCATGACATGGGAATACAAGATGCTACAAGGCAATCATAATGTGAGTCAATCCATGCATAAGACGCAAATTTGTGGTGAGTATGATATGTCCATCGAGCATGACATGTATGAGCACAATCAACGAATATGGAGGTGTTGGTGTACCAATGCTCGAAGTCGTGGCAAGAGTGGAATTCAAGGTGCATCCAAGTCCAAGCGCCTCAATGTAAAGGTCCATAGAGCTAATCTCCAATGTCGCTCCTCCATCCGCGAGATGTATCATGTAGACAACAAGAAGGAAACAACAATGAAAGAGTGACCCATCCAATATGCGTATTTGAGGATGGCTCAAAGGGAAGGAGTTCACCTTTAGAATGTTCCGGAAGATGTTGGAGTTGCACATCATGTATGCCTTCACATAACCAATATGTCTCATGACGGTAATGCCTTGCGAATCCTTCAAAATGAAAGAACATGACAAACACTCGGAAAAACAAATGAGGTTAGCGGAAGTGCGAAACCTATCATTCGTGTGGTAAGATACCCAACAAGTGTATGCATCATGCTCATCATAAGATAGGACAAGGGAGCATTTCATAGTATGGAGGCATATGATGCGAGAACAACCAAATACAATAGGCGCAATCAAACAAGCATGCATCACAAGTAATATGTCAAAGTCTCCAAGATCAATAAGCATAGTATGGTTGCACTCAATACAAGTGGATATGAAAGAGGCAACTAATGGACACAAGAGACCGTGATCAAGATATATCATGTGAGAGGCATGAGCATATATGTCATCAACCCAAGAAAGCAAGTAATAGTGGAACATGGGTGATGCAACATAGCAAGCAATCATATTAATCAAGTGAAGCAAGCTAGTAGTGCGAAGATGCAACGTACTAGAAGGAATCAAGGCAATCATGTCATGGGTGCAAATAGTGTGCGTGAATACTTCACATGACATGTCACAAGCATGAAGGCAAGATGTGAGAAAAATATCATCACTAGCATGGGGCACATGATAAACATGGCAAAAGCAACAAGGATCTCCACCAAGCATGCAAATACACATAGAAGTAGCATAATTGTGAATCATGGGTAAGTGCAAGCAAGGGTCACAATTGCATGGCAAAGGTATAGAAGCAAGCATAGCATGCAAAGTGAACACGGTAAAATGAGCATGAATCGACAAGTGGTAAATAGCCCATAGCCGTGTGAGAGCCAAGTAGAGGAGTTGCGCGTAGTCCTTGCGCGAAGGGGACGTTGGTGAGTATAGTCCATGGGATCCCAAAGCATCATTGCTCTCAAGATCTCGTTTTGTCAACTCATGGGATTGAGATGTTGACGAGTGTATGTGGGTACCTACACAAAACAAAGACAAAGGAAAAATTGTGTGTGCGTGGTAGATGTACACATCATCCATCATGATGCATACGTGCTTGTGTTGGTTAGCACAAAATAGCCAATGCTCAAATAAATGAGATGCGTGATATAGAAACATGTCATCCATCATGATAGGTTTGTTATTATGTATGGCATAATGCAGACTCAAATTGTGTAATGCATCATGAGTAATATCTAGAGCATTGTTATTCATGGAATGCATATGGTGCAAGCAATTATGGGAATCATGCAAAGTATGGGATGAATCGAAATCTCCTAATATGTATGAGGAAACTATGGGGGTCTCCTCATGAGCATTAATGAAAACATCACATGGAGAATATTGACAACATCCAAAACAAAGCATATTTGGTTCAATGTGATCATGGCATGACATAGTAGATGAATTGCGCAAATCATGTAAAGGAAGCATTGCAATATCATCACAAGAAATGCAAAAGCCAATGACCATCATTTCGTCATCTATGCCATAAGTGCAAATGGGATTTATTTTAATGGGGCATGCTTAGTTACTATGTTGAGATTGAAATGATGCAATATGGGAGATCTCACTCATAGCATATGACAATTTCAATGGATTGTCAAACATAATGTGACCAATAGAATTTTCACATGATATCCTATGAAGCATAGCATCACAACTAGGCAACTCAACATGCTCATCATCATATTCATCATAAATAGGTAAGTCGAGGCATGACGAAGTTTCACTAGCATGAAGCATGGTAATAGGTGGGTCAACATCATGGGAGCAATCGATGGTAAGAGAGTCCACTAGTGGGACAAGAGAAGCACCATCACCTATGTTACCTTTGGAAGGTCGCTCATGTGTTGTAGGTGAGGTGTCAACGATCCAATCGTTGTCATCTTCATCTTGATGGAACCATGTGGGGGGTGTATCATCGTCCACCATGGCCATCGTCGTCTCCAATGTAGAGATGGACTCGTCGAGGATAGGCATGTCGTCATGTAGGAGACCTAGCACCAAAGAAGAAAACACACTAGGAGTAGAGGTTAAGTTGTTAGAAATCATAGTGGCCTCACATGCCGTCTCAACTACCTCACTCACTAAGTGTTGTGGCTCACTCACTCCCTCAAGGATGCTCTCACTCGTATGGTGGGTGGAGTCACTCAAATGGCGCTCAACCTCACATAGGATGTGTGGCATGCTCTCATGTGTGGGGCTAGTGGTGGTCACACTCATCCTCTCATAGGAAATGCTCTCAATGTCACGTATGGTGGAGTCACTCATGTCACTCATGGGGTGGTGGCTCTCCTCACATGGCAATTGAGGCATCTCGACATATGTGGGTGCCGGAGAGATGTAGGTGCAAATGTCTCCATGCGCGGTTGCGTAGCTTGACTCGGAGTATGAGTCCAATGTGGGTGCCGTCTTCATGTTGTTGAAGAGGTTCGCGCTCGTCGCCGTGGTCGAAGGGGATGGCCCTTGCTCGACCGTTGTGTCACCGTCTTGGTGTGGGAGGCCCATATGATGTGGCACCTCGTAGCTCGTCTCCATGACCGAAGGGAATGTCCCATGCTCGGCCATCTTTCTTGAGGGGCTTCCGAAGATGGAAGTGTCGCCCTCAGAGGTAGTCGCCTTGGACTTGATGAAGTCGTAGTAGGCGTACTCGTGGGAAGTAGGCGAAGATGCCGTACGTCCAAAGGCGAAGATGCCTTGAGAACACTTGGAGAAGATGCCGAAGTGGTTGATGTAGCCATAGCGCCGTCTTGGTGGTGCTCGTCTCGCGGTCTTCTCTTGTGCTTATGAAGCTTCGACTTGGCATGAAGTAGGGCTTGTTGGGACTTGTGCATTTGCGCTTGTGGAGCGTCTTCATGATGATGATGTCGTTGTCGTGCTTGAGCTCCTTGGCGTTCGTCGTCGTCGTGCACATGATGCTTGGAGGTGACTTGCCCTTCATGACGATGTTGATCACGAATGTGATGGTGGTCTCCATGGAGATGTGGACGACTTGCGCTTGCATCGCTTGGGCGCTCCGAAGACTTATGGCTTGAACGTCGCCGTCTTGAAGATGACAAAGGGGAAGAAGACTTGATCAAGGCCTGAATCTCCTCCATCCTTGCATCTTGCTCCTCTTTATGTGCGGCAAGCTTCTTGTCGAAGTAGTCCCTTCTCCTTGCTTCGGAGTGATGAATGTCGATGGAGATGTTCTTGATGCGTTTCTCGCAATCTTGATTGTGTGCCTTGCACTTGTCGTTGTAGCTCGAAGATAGACGCTTTGGTGATGTAGTTGTTCACGCCGTCGTTGTTGTTGTAGACCGGAGATGAAATGCCTTGCCTATCCATCACAAGACTCGAGCAAATATGAGTGGGAGAAAGAGAAGAACTTATACCAATGTACCTTGACCGATGTTGAAAATGAATCAAGTTCACTCAAATGCGGACAATGAAATAGCACTATTGGTACCAATCCTTGTCGGTTCTCACACCTACACAAGTAAAGCTTATGGAGGAGCTTGGTGAGGATAGTGGCACAAAAATTTAATGCAAAATGTTAGAAAGAGTCAATAATGTTGAAAGAGATTCACAAATTCGCAAGTGAAACAAATGGACCAATAGCAAAGAATGGCACACGGAAACACACACACGGATAGATAAATGGGGTCGTGCAACCAAGGAATGAGCACAAAATGTGGAATCCACGGAAACGCCGTGTTGCATAACTCAAGAGAGACACTAGCACGATTGCTCAATAGGCGGATACGACACTTGTGCACAACCTATAAGATGCAAAATGGATAAACTTCTATCCCAAGTATGCTATGTATGTATGGTTCCCGGTGTTTCTCTCAAGATGATCCAAGATGATCGGATATGACAATCTTATATGCAATATGGTATGATGCTATGGCACTTGCTTACAAGCTCTTTGCTCTCTTTCTTTTGCTTAAAAGCTTTATTTCTCTTTTTTTTCTATGGCCACTTTGCACAATGCACAAACCAAGATAGCAATTGTGTGTATGCGGGAACAAACTTGAGACACAATGGATGATATGATACCAATATGATATGGTATGGTATGTAATGGAAGGTATGATCACTAATGTGCACAAGTAACGTTGCCGGCAATACTCAAATGGCTAGTCTCGATAGGCAAGTAACGCAAAAGTAAGGCTAGGGGTTAACAATGCAATGGCAAGGGGAATATACAATGGAGGGATACCACGATACCAAGATGATATGGAGGTTACCGTCCGGCGATGATGAGTAGCGTGTTCTTGATGTAGATACCAAGATGATGGAGACTCGCCCCTAAGTAGCGAAACACCTTAGGAAACGGAAAACCGCGAACTCAAAATCTCAAACGTCAAATGTCAAAATGGTGGTAGCGGAATGCGGTGGTGGTTTGCACTTGGCAATGCGGAAGTGGAATGATGGGCTATACACGTGTCGGAGTTGAAGTTGCCGTCCCTAAGTAGTCAAACACCTTAGGAGACACAAGCCACAACTCAAAAAGCTCAATCAACAATTGGGTTAAGTTGGGTTGTCGTAAGTGTATGGTGGGCAAGGTTATGTGGAAGTGGTGGTGGTGGTTGATGAAGAAGCAATCGTCCCTAAGTAGCCGAAACACCTTAGGAGACTCGAATCACTACTCAAGCAACCACTAATGCTATGGGGAACAAAATGGGTTAGGTTGCGGAAGTCGGTGGTGGTTATGCGGAGGATATGGTGGAAGGCCTAGGCAAACTTGCCAAATTTTCAAAAAATTTATGAAGTCAAATGGTGATGGTAGTATTTTTATCGGAAGGGGGATGTCAATAGCTTCAAAACGAGCTAAAGAACGTCAAAATCGGACTCCGGATGAATTAGTTATGGACAAAACGGTGAAACGGAAAAACAGAAATCACAGGGGCCGGATATCCGGGGGTCGGGGCCGGATTTCCGGGGGTGCATGTCCAGAACCGTGTTGATTTGGTGCTGCAGGGCCCGGATGTCCGGCTTGGGGCCCGGATGTCCGGCCGGATGGCCCGGATGTCCGGCCTGAGGCCCGGATGTCCGGCCCGACGATTCCAGATCTCGTTTGGGGCGGAATTTTCCGAATTGGGGCAGAAATTGATGATTTCAAGGTCAAAATTAGAGAGATTTCGTGGATGGAAAGTGGGGAAACTTGGGGAAATGCTAGATCCACTCGAAACCAAGCAAATCCATGGATCAAAATCAACAAAACATCATCAAAACTAACAAATCACAAAAAAAAATTGGGGCTATTTTTGGTGGGGATTTTCGGATTTAGGACGAAATCAACAAAATCAAGCTAGAAAAAGAGGGTAGGGCTCCAAAAACGTGATCAACCTAAGCTCGATCCATAGATGATGTAGGGCGGAACCCACGTGGGCGATCTTTCACGTTGGAGCGGATCCTACGGGGAAATCACGAAGAACGAGCGGAAGAACACGAGGAAATCACGGGGAGGAACAAGGGAAAACACTCAACCAACAAGGAATCGGTCACACAAATGCTAGATCAAAGAACACAAAGGGAGATACAGGGTTCAAGGTCAACAAAGGACGATACAAACGGTAGCCGTTCTTCTCCGTGAGGAGGTCTTGCTGGGGGCCGCCCAAGAGGGGGTCTTGAATCCAAGGTGGATCTTCTCCGAAGAGGGGCCTCGGTCTCTCTCGTGGAGTAGATCCGATGTGGATGAGCGAAGCTCTATCTATGAGCTAAATCAACGCTACCCTAAAAAGAGGAAGGGGATGAAGTATATATAGTCTCGGGGGCGAAGGGGTACAAGGGACAAGTCCCGGATGCACTGCGTGCAGGCAGGGGGGCCGGATGTCCGGGCGTCGGGCCGGATGTCCGGCTTTCGAGACGCCGGATGTCCGGCTAGGGGCGGATGTCCGGCTGGCGGGTCTGGTTCGGCCGAATGGTCGGGCGCCGGATTTCGGCGAGTGGCCGGATATCCGGGCTTCGTGGGAGGCCGGATGTCTGGGGCCTGGGGCGGATGTCCGCCCTGTAGTCTTCTTGGAAGCTGTGATGGGCGCCGGATGTCGGGCTCGGGCCGGATGTCCGGCTTATGGAAGGGCGGATGTCCGGCCGGGCCGGATGTCCGGGGCCTGTAGCATCTGGCTCTTCTTCCTTCTCCTCTTCCATGCTTCCGCGCATGCTTGGCCTTGGTCCTTGGGCTCTCCATGGTCTCCTCGGGTGTACCTGAGTATGCACAAGGTCCGTGCTTGAAGTAGCATCCATGTCTTACATGCGGAAAGGGAAGATTCGGAAAGGAGCGAGTTCACCTTAGGTCCAATGGCGCATAGTCGAGGTCTCATCTTATGTATCCTTGGGGCTTGGAGAGTAGATGGAGTGTACATGGGGATGAGCGTGGGATGCTCCGCATCACACAAGGTTGATCTATGAAGAACCTGAACTTCCAAATCATCTCATGCAAGTGCTGATGAAGCCTTTGCGATCTGGACAAGCTCCAAGAACCACCTTCCTAGTGAAGGAATTGCTCTATGTGCCAAGAACCATCTATCGCGTACTGACCAAAACCCTCAGTCCAATCAAAGGCCACAACTCAGAAGAAGAAGAAGAAGTTGTTGGCATCATCAAGAATCTGCTATTCAACATCATTCATGGGATTCCCATTAATTATCACGATTTCTTCATGAGGACTTTGGCTAATGTTGCACTGCCGCCATTTGAATTGAAACCCTATGCTCCCTGGATAATGAAATTCGTTAGAACTAGGTCTTCAATCCACTACAAGGCAGATTTTCATGATCAGCACAGCTTCCTGCCTCCCATTGAAGTCCTCAAAAGGACCATTTCTTTAGTTGATGAAAAAGGCAAAGCTGCTATTATTGATGAAGGCACTTGTCCATTAGATGGTCAGTTTCACAAAGTTGCATTGTATTCCAACAATGATGACTCTGCTACTCAAGATTCTGCCAGAGACCACGAGCAAAATCCTCAAGCCACTGCCCCACGAGTGATGACTGATCATCATGAGCTACTTCTAAGTCTTCACCAGAAGGTCGATCACAATCACAAGTAGGTCAAGCGTCAATTTGGCTCAATTCTTCAGAACATGACTGTCACGCAAAACACTGTGAAGAAGAATCACTATTATGCACATGAAATCTTCGATCGCACTTGGTCTATTTTGTCTCATCTTTACAGTGACAAAGACCTCAAGAAGATGGACTTTCAGCAGAACTTTGACTGGGCTCAACCTCCCTCGAAGAAATTCAAGAAGGTCAAAGTTCCTTAGCTGGTCACCAGTTCATATTCTTCATCATACGAGAGGATGAAGCTAAAGGTCTCAATGACACTACGGCAGGCCCTACTTCAACAAACGACCCCAACAACGTTGACGCTCCTCCATCGACCTCATGATGATATTCTTCAGGGGCGTTAGTCCTCATTTTCGTCCCCTTTGGTCATTCGATAACAAAGAGGGAGAAATTTGAGTTAGTCTTCAAGCGGGTCTTATATATGGGCTGTTTTTTCTTTAAGTTTCAACTCTCACTCTTCTTAAGTGTTTGGTTGATGGTTGTAAACTTAAGTCCGATGATGGTCTGATACTTTTAAACTGCTTTCTGCATGCTTATTTCCTCAAGTACCTTAATGCACGCATGCTGAAT
Organism: Aegilops longissima; assembly: GCA_021605205.1. Lineage (NCBI taxonomy): Eukaryota > Viridiplantae > Streptophyta > Magnoliopsida > Poales > Poaceae > Aegilops > Aegilops longissima. Next base: position 121,370,519 of record CM038680.1, read on the forward strand.
TTCGGTAGACACCATATTTCATCATGCATTTCAAATTATTCATATCATATGTTAAATGTGTGTATGAATTACAAGATATAGGGGGAGATCTCCTGATTTTATTCTACAATGTGCATTTGCAATCCAAAGAAAATTTCTCAAATATGCACATCTTCAGGGGGGTTCTTCTATATCTTGCAATCAAATTCCTCAATATTAGTATTTACACTTCATATGTTTATCCTCGTTGAAAACTTAACCTATTTTTCATCAATCACAAAAAAGGGGAAGATTGTAAGTGCATCTGGTGCCCCTTAGTGATTTTGGTGTATTGAAGACTTATAGGTTAAGGGACTAATGTGTTTATGAGTGTACACGGGTTCTATAAGTCTCTGAGGAGTTTGGTATTTCCGAAGAAAGTCGACCCCTAGAAATGAATGTCTTCATTTGAAGACTTTGGTTTTCTTGAAGACTTTGAAAATGAGGAAATTGGTGTGGCCTTGAAGACATTGATATTGATGCGAGGATTATGAAGCGTGAAGACTTTCATTTTCGTAGTTTCGTTTTCCTTTCTTGAGTCATAGGAAACACTGTACTTTTAAAGGGGGTCGAGGTAAAACTAAGGAAAAATTTCCAAGTGATGCTCATCTCAAAGCCTACACATATCTGATCCTTTGAGTGAAGCCTTTGGAAATCTCATAAAGTTCAGTCAATTTCAGTGACAGAGACAAAGATCTTCTGGTCTCTGAGGAATTTGTTCTGACTGGGGAGTTAGGAATTCGCCAGTGCGGATTGCCTACGAGTGAGGAACATGATAGCCGTGAGGAATTTGAGTGTGATCATCGACCTACACCTTCCATTGCATTCATACCATATCACATTGGTATCATAGTACCATCCCTTGTGTCACAAAATTGTTCCCGCATATACACAATTGCTATCATGGTTTGTGCATTTCGCATAGTGGTCATATCAGAAGAAAAAAAGCTTTTAAGCAAAGAGAAACAAATAGCTTGTAAGCAATAGCCATAGCATCCTACCACATTGCATATAAGATTGTCATATCCGATCATCTCGGATCATCTTGAGAAAAACACCGGGAACCATATATACATAGCATACTTGGGATAGAAGTCATTGCATTTGGGTCTCTTATAGGGTGTGCACAGGTGTCGTATCCGCCTATTGAGCAATTGTGCTAACATCTCTCTAGAGTTGTGCAACAAGAGCATTTTCTGTGGATTCCATATTTTGAGCTCATTCCTTGGTTACACGACCCGATCTATCTATCCGTGTGTGTGTTTCCGTGTACCATTGATTGCTATTGGTCTACTTGTTGCACTTGCAAATTTTTGAATCTTTTTCTACATTATTGACTCTTGCTAACAATTTGCATCAATTTTTTGTGCCACTATCCTCACCAAGATACTCCATAAGCCTTAATTGTGTGGGTGTGAGAATTGACAAGATCCGGTACCAATTGTGCTATTTCCTTGATACATTATATTGAGTGATCATTTATCCATATTCAACATCGGGTAAGGTACATTGGTCTAATTCTTCTCTTTCTCCCACTCACATTTGCTTGAGTCTTGTGATGGATAGGCAAAGCACACCTCTTTCGGTCTACAACAACAATGATGAGAGTTCAGTTAACAGTTTGGTCCAACAATTGCTACATTTCCTGGTACTATTCTCAAGCATTCTTGCTTTCGTTAACCGTATTATCTTCTAGTATATGTTCTGTTCTGCAATGTCGTGCTCAGTTACCTGTTTTGGTTCATTTGGTATGTTGTCCAGTTAACTGTTTGGTTCAATTCTGCAATTTGATTTTCATTTGTTGTGTGTACAATTTTGTATTATTATGCATGTGAGAAATAAATCGAATTTGGCTGTACTCAATACATATTCTACTGATAGTATGGCAACTCTCAGTTAACCTGATCAAGATCTTCCTTACATGTGTTGCAGGGAAACAATGGGAGACACTGCGATTTACCATCGAGGATTGCTCATGCATGGTCCTTTCGCTAATAGCGCATTATTGTGCAGTTGCAGGTATCATTCTAATATTTAGGTTTCTTACAATTTGGTCTTGCACAAGTAGGTCCTGCTGTCAGAGGCTTAGACCCAATGTTTGACCCATTTTTCATATGGGGAAATGAGATGTCCATGAATATCAGTCAAGTCAAGAAACTCAGAAAGATTGTTAGGATAAAGAAACTTGCGACAAATAACAACAAGATCTTTATTTGCACAATGAACAAGACATCAATCAACTATAGGATGGTACTAACTCTTTTACCTTGATTTTACCCCTTGAGCCATTTCAAAATTCATAACAGTTGTTTATGCATATCTTTGTTTTCAGTACTTTTCAAAGTAGTTCACCGACGATTACCTCTCAAACCACCTGCATGGTCAAGAGGCAAGGAAGGTATTCATTCAACACCCACGGTACAATATTGAAGTCTTCCGGAAGAGGGTGAAGGTTGGGCGGGCAATTATCCATAGCCATTGGACTAAAGTTGCAAGGACATTCAACATCGCTGAAGGCTCAATATTCGCCTTCCGCTTCTGCAGTTTCCCTTATGAGATTCATCTATCTGTTTACCGTGTATGATGCTACTTTTCCAAAGGTTTTCGATGTTGCATGTGAAACTTGGTGCTGTTGTGTAATGGCATAGCTAGCTATATCCCTCTTTGGTGTAACTGAGTGATGAAGCTATCTGATGTAATTCAATTATGAAATCATGGTTGCCATTATACGGATATGAAATATCTGGTTTGTTTTATAAGAAATGTCAATTTGATTACTACATGGATTATCAATAATAGGCTAATTACCGTGCTTATTGGGGTTTTCTATTGCAGACGGTTACTCTGACAACACTGTGGGCGATGAACTCAAACAACCCACACGGTTTCTAGAAAGTAGGCGTGTTGGATCAACTAACAATCACACACGGCTTCCGGCAGACAACTGTTTGCATTAGGACACCTTTCCCAAATGTTTCCACATAAAAAACTGTGTGTCATATACATACGAATGGAAACGTTTTTCTGGGATTCACTGTGTGGGATGTACATACGAACAGAAAATATTAGGCTTCGATGCCTCGCCAATTGCACACGAGCTCATTTCGCCTATGTGGCTGGAGGGCCTATCCCCGACGGTTTCTGGGTCATGTGGGAAGGACCCCCCCTATCGCACACACTCACTTGGCGATGGTTCAAAACGCCGTCGTGGAAAGGGGTTAAAAACCGTTTGTATAGCAAGTCTTTGTACCAGTGCGAGCGGGAATTAAGCTTGGGGATGCTGATATGTCTCCAACATATCTATAATTTATGAAGTATTCACGCCATGTTTACAACAATTTAATATGGTTTGGGTGCAATTTTATATGATTTAAATGGAACTAACCTCGAATGACGATGTTTTCGGTAGAACTACCGTGGTGTTGTTTTTTGTGCAGAAATCAAAGTTCTCTGAATGTAGTGAAACTTTTTGACAATTTTTTTGGAAGAAAAGAAGCACTAAAAGCTTTGTGGGAGGGCTAGAAGAGCCACGAGGTAGCCACTACCCACCTGGCGCGCCACCCCCCTCCGGCGTGTGTTGGTGGGTAATGGGCCCCTCGACGCTCATCTCAACGTGAGACTGACGCCAAAAAATCCTATAAATATATAAACCCCCAGAAACAACCCTAGGTAGGAAGTTTCGCCACCGCAAGCCTCTATAGCCACGAAAAACCAATCTGGACCCTATTCTGGCACCCTACCGGAGGGGGAAATCATCACCGGAGGCCATCTTCATCATCCCGGCGTCCACCATGATGAGGAGGGAGTAGTCCACCCTCATTGGGATGAATTGACTTTTTACCTTTGAGGTTTCACTTTTATTGGATTTAATACTTTGTTGGATTTGAGAACACTTGATGTATGTCTTGCATATGAATACCCGTGGTGACAATGGGGTATTATATTGATTCACTTGATGTATGTTTTGGTACTCAATTCGCGGATTCCTGAGGTGACATTGGGTAATCTATGCATAGGGGTTGATGCATGTTTTTGTCCTACTTTCTCCGGTAGAAATCTTGGGGCACTCTTTGAAGTTCTTTGTGTTGGATCGAATATTATGAATCTGAAGTTGTTTGATGCATTTCGTATAATTAACTCAGTGATACTTGTGGTGTCATTGGTGTATCTAGGTGACATTAGAGTTAGTTGATGTGTATCATATGGTGTTATTTTAGTATGAACTCTTGGGTTGTTTGTGATACTTATAAGAATAGCTCGATAGATCGATCGGAAAGGATAACTTTGAGGTGGTTTCGTACCCTACAAACAATTTCTTATTATGTTCTCTTCTAGATAATAACTTTGGAGTCATTCTTTATCACATGTTGAGGGATTTCCATATGATCTAATTATGTTAGCACTGTTGAGAGATTGCACTAGCGAAAGTATGAACCCTATGCCTTATATTCAAGCATTGCTATACCGTTTGTGCTCACTTTTGTTACTTGCTACCTTGATTTTTTATTGTTCCTATTACAAAAACCTATATCTACTATCCATATTACACGTGTATCACCATCTCTTCGCCGAACTAGTGCACCTATACAATTTATCGTTGTATTTGGTGTGTTGGGGACATACGAGACTCTTTGTTATTTGGTTGCAGGGTTGTTTGAGAGAGACCGCCTTTATCCTACGCCTCCCACGGATTGATAAACCTTAGGTCATCCACTTGAGGGAAAATTGTTATTGTCGTACAAAACTCTGCGCTTGGACGTCCAACACGAGTCTACAAGAATAAGTTGTGTAGCGAGCCGTGATGTCTTTGATGAACGTGGCGGTTGTCGGGCCGTCCAGCTTCTTGATCTACTTGGTCCCGATCCAATTGGTAAACTTGTCGACGGTGACCAAGAGGTGCTTCATGCCACCTCGAGCAGTCTTGAGGGCTGCAGCTGGATGATGGCTCTTTGTGCTGAAATGGTGGCAGCTATTGCACTTGAGGACCAACTGCTTGGGGTCCTCCAGAGCAGTTGGCCAATGAAGCCATGGCGAAAATCCTTGGCCACGATGGCTCTTGAGGAGTCGTGGTGACCATGCTCGCCCTGGTGGATATCTCTCTGGATCGCAATCCCTTTATCTGTCTCGACGCAGAGCTAGAACATGCTGGTTGTGCTGCGCTGGACGAGCTCGTAGTCGATGATGGTGTAGGTTGAAACCCAGCGTTGCACTTGCCGGGCTACGACTTCGTCCGCGGGGAGCTCTCTGCTTAGGAGGTAGGTGAGAATGGGTTGCGCCCAAGATGGTGCCTCTACCACTGTCAGGACGGCAGCTCGTATGGGGCTGGTTGCGTCGGGAGGTGGCGGGCCAGAGCCGACAACCTTCGGGGCTTGGTCGGTAGCCCTCGGGAGTGGCCGGCAGCCCCGAGCTGGAGTCGTCAGCCCCCGTGTCACCCGATATGAAGATGGACTCCGAATCAGGAGAAGGCTTGATGGAAGGCTTGTGCAGGTGCTCGAGGGAGACGTCGGCTGGAATGGCTTGCCGGGTGCATCCGATCTTGGCTAACGTGTCAGTCGCCTCGTTGTCGGCTTGAGGGACATGGTGGAACTCGCGGCCCTCAAAGCTGTCGCACATCTGCTAGACCAGGAAGCGGTAGCTCGCCATGTTGGCAACATCCCACTCGCCCATAGACCTACTCCACCATCAGATCCGAATCACCAAAACAGAGGATGTGCTAGATGTCGATCTCCTTGGCCATCCAGAGGCCATGGACGAGTGCCTCGTACTCTGCCACATTGTTGGAAGTCGCAAAGTGGATCAGCAGCGCATACTTGAGCCAGTCTCCCTTGGGGGAGGAGAGGACAATATCGAATCCCAAGCCAGTAAGCATCTTCAAGCCATCGAAGTGCATGCGCCAGTGACTCGAGTCGGGAGGATGCGATGGGTAATGGGTCTCCGGCTAGTCGACGAGGAAGTTGCCAATGCCTGGGACTTGATGGTCGTGTGGGGCTCGTAGAGGATGGTGTGGGTGGCCAGCTCGATGGCCCACTTGGCAACCTGGCCGGTGGCGTCCCAGCTGCCGATGATCTCTGAGAGGGGGGCGTGCTCACCACGGTGATGGAGTGCTCCTAGAAGTACTACTTCAACTTCTTGGTGGCCAGGTAGACGTCGTAGCACATCTTCTGGTAGTGGGGGTAGTTCTGCTGGGAGAGGGAGAGCACCTCACTCAGGTAGTACACATGCCAATGGACCGGCTGCGCCTTGCCCTCCTCAGGGCGCTCCACCACCAACACCACACTGATCACACGAGTGGTGGCCGCAATGTACATCAGCATGGGCTCCTTCTTAGCTGGTGCGGCCAGCACGGGTGAGGTGGAGAGCATATACTTAAGGTCACGGGAAGCTTCGTCCACCTGCGTAGTCCAGTCGAACGCGGTGGTCTTCTTCATCAGCTGGTACAAGGGCATGGCCCTCTCCCCCAGCCGATTGATGAACCAGCTGAGAGAGGCCAAGTAGTCGGTGAAATTCTGGACATCGCGCAGCCGGTCCAACTTGTGCGTGCGCTCGATAGCCTTGATCTTCTCTGGGTTGGCCTCAATCCCATGCTCTCGGACGAGGAAGCCAAGGAGTTGGCCGGCTGGCATGCCAAACACGCACTTCTCTGGGTTGAGCTTGATTTGGTACTCGCACAGATTGGCAAACGTCTCTTTGAGGTCATCCAGGAGGGTGAGGTGCTGCTTAGTCTTCACCATGATGTCGTCCACATACACGTGCACGTTCCCGCGATCTGCAGCAGGAGGCATTTCTGCATCCAGCGCTGAAAGATGGGGTCAGCATTCTTTAGGCCAAAGGACATGGTGATGTAGCAGTAAGCACCAAAGGGGGTGATGAAGATGTCTTGAGCCGAGCGGACGGGTCCAGTTTTATCTGGTGGTAGCCAGAGTAGGCATCCAGAAAAGATAGCAGCTCGCGGCCCGCTATGGAGTCAATCACTTGATCGATCCAGGGCAAAGCAAAAGGATCCTTAGGGTACGCCTTGTTCAGGCTGGTGTAGTCGATACACAGGTGCCAAGATCCATTCTTATTCAACACAAGGACTGGGTTGGCTAGCCACTCGGGGTGGAAAACTTCCATGATGAAGCCAGCTGCGATCAGCCAGGCGATTTCTTCACCAATGGTTCTTCCCTTCTCCTTTGAGACACGGCAGAACAGTTGCTTGACCGGCTTGGCATCCAGCCGCACATGGAGTCTGTGTTTGGCGAACTTCCTCGGAACACCCGGCATGTCTTTCAGAGACCATGCAAAGATGTCCCAATTCTCACGAAGGAAGTCGACGAGCTTGCCTTCCTATTTGCTTTCGAGGCGGGTGCCCACGACAATGCACTGGTCCGGGTTGGCCGGGTCGAGCAGGATCTGCTTGATGTCCTTGTACGGCTGGAACGCTGCCTCATTCGCCAACTGCTTGGGTGGAGCCGGCACGGCCGGCTACTCACTAGCCAGGGCCACAAAGTCGGTCGAGTTGGCGCTTCTCTTCAGCAATGACCAAGGACTTAGCCAGCCGGGAGCCGGCTGCGGCGCACTCCAATGACTTCTTGTAATCGTCGGTGATGGTGATGATGCCCTTGGGATCCGGCATCTTGAGATTCAGGTAAGCATAGTGGGGCACCGCCATGAACTTGGCCAGCGTGGGCTGGCTCAAGAGCATGTGGTAGGGGCTGCTCAGGTGGAACCTCGAACCAGATCGGCTTGCGGCGGAAATGGTCCATGGTGCCGAATAAAACGTCCAGCTAGATCTTGACAATGTGGGAGCAGCAGTGCCCCAACGCGATGCCCAGCTTCTGTTGGAAATATGCCCTAGAGGCAATAATAAAAGGATTATTATTATATTTCCTTGTTCATGATAATTGTCTTTTATTCATGCTATAATTGTATTATCCGGAAATAGTAATACACGTGTGAATACATAGACCACAATATGTCCCTAGTGAGCCTCTAGTTGACTAGTTCGTTGATCAAAAGATAGTCATGGTTTCCTGACTATGGACATTGGATGTCATTGATAACGGGATCACATCATTAGGAGAATGATGTGATGGACAAGACCCAATCCTAAGCATAGCACAAGATCGTGTAGTTCGTTTTGCTAGAGCTTTTCCAATGTCAAGTATCTTTTCCTTAGACCATGAGATCGTGTAACTCCCGGATACCGTAGGAGTGCTTTGGGTGTACCAAAGCGTCACTGGCGTAATCGGGTGACTATAAAGGTGCACTACAGGTATCTTCGAAAGTGTCTGTTGGGTTGACACGGATCAAGACTGGGATTTGTCACTCTGCATGACGGAGAGGTATCTCTGGGCCCACTCGGTAATGCATCATCATAATGAGCTCAAGGTGACCAAGTGTTTGGTCACGGGATCATGCACTACGATACGAGTAAAGTGACTTGCCGGTAACGAGATTGAACGAGGTATTGGGATACCGACGATCGAATCTCGGGCAAGTAAAATACCGATTGACAAAGGGAATTGTATACGGGGTTGCTTGAATCCTCGACATCGTGGTTCATCCGATGAGATCATCGAGGAGCATGTGGGAGCCAACATGGGTATCCAGATCCCGTTGTTGGTTATTGACCGAAGAGCCGTCTCGGTCATGTCTACGTGTCTCCCGAACCCGTAGGGTCTACACACTTAATGTTCGGTGGCGCTAGGGTTGTAGAGATATGAGTATGCAGCAAACCGAAAGTTGTTCGAGTCCTAGATGAGATCCCGGACGTCACGAGGAGTTCGGAATGGTCGGAGGTAAAGAATATATATAGGAAGTGCAGTTTCGCCATCGGGAGAGTTTGGGGTCACGGTATTGTACTGGGACCACGGAAGGTCCCGGGGTCCACCGGTGGGGCCACCTATCACGGAGGGCCCGTGGGCTGAAGTGGGAGGGACCAGCCTGGTGGGCTGGTGCGCTCTGCCCCAGCGCCTAGGGTTGGAAACCCTAGGGTGGGGGCGCCTCCACTTGCCTTGGGGGCGGTGGCGGAGCCAGCTCAAGCTTAGAGCCCGGGCAAGTTCTAACTACTGCCAGTTTAATTAGCTTTTGCCTAGACAAACTGTTAACCAAACCATTTTTTATACTATAGCTCCATGCACATGGAGCATGGGAGCGGCAGCCGCCGGCTCGCTGGTCTTGGCTCCGCCACCGCTGGGGGCACTCCACCCCCCAGCCGCCCCCCTTGGGAGATCCCATCTCGGGGCGGCGCCCCCCTAGGGGCCTATATAAGGGGGAGAGGAGGTAGCCGCACCTCAAGTATTGGCGCCTCCTCTCCTCCCTACACCTCTCCTTCTCGAAGCTCGTGAAGCTCTGCGGAACCTGCTGCATCCACCACCACGCCGTCGTGCTGCTGGATCTTCTTCAACCTCTCCCTCCTCCTTGCTGGATCAAGGTGCAGGAGACGTCATCCGCTCCGTGCGTGTGTTGAACGCGGAGGTGTTGTCCGTTCGGCACTTGGTCATCGGTGATTTGGATCACGACGAGTACGACTCCCTCAACCCCATTCTCTTGAACGCTTCCGCTCGCGATCTACAAAGGTATGTAGATGCACTCCTATCACTCGTTGCTAGATGAACTCATAGATGGATCTTGGTGAAACCGTAGGAAAAATTTTATTTTCTGCAACGTTCCCCAACAGTGGCATAGTGAGCTAGGTCTATGCGTAGTTCTCTTTGCACGAGTAGAACACAAATCTGTTGTGGGCGTAGATGTTGTCAACTTTCTTGCCGCTACTAGTCTTATTTTGCTTCAGCGGTATTGTGGGATGAAGCGGCCCGGACCGACCTTACACGTACGCTTACGTGAGACAGGTTCTACCGACTGACATGCACTAGTTGCATAAGGTGGCTAGCGGGTGTCTGTCTCTCCCACTTTAGTTGGAGCAGATTCGATGAAAAGGGTCCTTATGAAGGGTAAATAGAAGTTGACAAATCACGTTGTGGTTATTCGTAGGTAAGAAAGCGTTCTTGCTAGAACCCTATTGCAGCCACGTAAAAGATGCAACAACAATTAGAGGACGTCTAACTTGTTTTTGCAGCAATTGCCTTGTGATGTGATATGGCCAAAAGTTGTGATGAATGATGAATGATGAATGATATATTGTGATGTATGAGATCATGTTCTTGTAATAGGAATCACGACTTGCATGTCGATGAGTATGACAACCGGCAGGAGCCATAGGAGTTGTCTTAATTATTGTATGACCTGCGTGTCATTGATTCAACGCCATGTAATCACTTTACTTTATTGCTAAACCGTTAGCTATAGTAGTAGAAGTAATAGTTGGCGAGCAACTTCATGGAGACACGATGATGGAGATCATGATGATGGAGATCATGGTGTCATGCGGTGACAAGATGATCATGGAGCCCCAAGATGGAGATCAAAGGAGCTATATGATATTGGCCATATCATGTCACTACTATTTAATTGCATGTGATGTTTATTATGTTTATGCATCTTGTTTACTTAGAACGACGGTAGTAAATAAGATGATCCTCATAATAATTTCAAGAAGGTGTTCCCCTAAGCGTGCGCCGTTGCTAAAGTTAAATCGTTTCAAGCACCACGTGATGATCGGGTGTGATAGATTCCTACGTTCACATACAACGGGTGTAAGACAGTTTTACACATGCAAAACACTTAGGTTAACTTGACGAGCCTAGCATGTACAGACATGGCCTCGAAACACAGAGACCGAAAGGTCGAACATGAGTCGTATGGAAGATACGATCAACATGGAGATGTTCACCGACAATGACTAGTCCGTCTCACGTGATGATTGGACACGGCCTAGTCGACTCGGATCATGTAACACTTAGATGACTAGAGGGATGTCAAATCTGAGTGGGAGTTCATTAAATAATTTGATTAGATGAACTTAATTATCATGAACATTAGTCTAAAATCTTTGCAAAAATGTCTTGTAGATCAAATGGCCAATGCTCATGTCAACATGAACTTCAACGCGTTCCTAGAGAAAACCAAGCTGAAAGATGATGGCAGCAACTATTCGGACTGGGTCCGGAACCTGAGGATCATCCTCATAGCTGCCAAGAAACAATATGTCCTAGAAGCACCTCTAGGTGAGGCACCCATCCCAGAGAACCAAGATGTTATGAATGCTTGGCAGTCTCGTGCTGATGATTACTCCCTCGTTCAGTGCGGCATGCTTTACAGCTTAGAACCGGGGCTCCAAAAGCGTTTTGAGCAACACGGAGCATATGAGATGTTCGAGGAGCTGAAAATGGTTTTCCAAGCTCATGCCCGGGTCGAGAGATATGAAGTCTCCGACAAGTTCTATAGTTGTAAGATGGAGGAAAATAGTTACGTCGGTGAGCACATACTCAAAATGTCAGGTTGCACAACCGCTTTGTCCCGGTGGACATTAACCTCCGGACGAGGCGGTCATTGACAGAATCCTTGATCGCTCCCACCGAGCTACAAGAGCTTTATGATGAACTACAATATGCAGGGGATGGTGAAAACTATTCTGAAGTATTTTCAATGTGAAGTCAGCAGAGGTAGAAATCAAGAAAGAACATCAAGTGTTGATGGTCAATAAAACCACTAAGTTCAAGAAGGGCAAGGGTAAGAAGAACTTCAAGAAGGACGGCAAGGATGTTGTTGCGCCCGTAAGCCGATTGCGGGAAGAAGTCAAAGAATGGACCCAAGCACGAGACCGAGTGCTTTTATTGCAAAGGAAGGGTCCTTTGAAGCGGAACTGCCCCAAATACTTAGCGGACAAGAAGGCCGGCAACACTAAAGGTATATGTGATATACATGTAATTGATGTGTACCTTACCAGTACTCGTATTAACTCATGGGTATTTGATACCGGTGCCGTTGCTCATATTTGTAACTCACAGCAGGAGCTGCGGAATAAGCGGAGACTGGCGAAGGACGAGGTGATGACGCGCGTCGGGAATGGTTCCAAGGTCGATGTGATCGCCGTCGGCACACTACCTCTACATTTACCTACGGGATTAGTTTTAAACCTCAATAATTGTTATTTAGTGCCAAGTTTGAGCATGAACATTGTATCAGGATCTCGTTTAATACGAGATGGCTACTCATTTAAATCCGAGAATAATGGTTGTTCTATTTATATGAGAGATATGTTTTATGGTCATGCTCCGATGGTTAATGGTTTATTCTTAATGAATCTCGGCGTAATGTTACACATATTCATAGTGTGAATACCAAAAGATGTAAAGTTGATAACGATAGTCCCACATACTTGTGTAATCGCCGCCTTGGTCACATTGGTGTCAAGCGCATGAAGAAGCTCCATGCTGATGGACTCTTAGAGTCTCTCGATTATGAATCATTTGACACATGCGAACCATGCCTTATGGGCAAAATGACCAAGACTCCGTTCTCGGAACAATGGGCGAGCAACCAACTTATTGGAAATCATACATACCGATGTGTGCGGTCCAATGGCGTTGAGGCTCATGGAGGATATCGTTATGTTCTCACTCTCACCGATGACTTGAGTAGATATGGGTATGTCTACTTGATGAAACACAAGTCTAAGACCTTTGAAAAGTTCAAGGAATTTCAGAATGAGGTAGAGAATCAACGTGACCGAAAAATAAAGTTCTTACGATCAGATCGTGGAGGAGAATATTTAAGTCACGAATTTGGTACACACTTAAGGAAATGTGGAATCATTTCACAACTCACGCCGCCTGGAACACCTCAGCGTAACGGTGTGTCCGAACATCGTAATCGCACTCTATTGGATATGGTGCGATCTATGATGTCTCTTACTGATTTACCGCTATCATTTTGGGGATACGCTCTAGAGATAGCTACATTCACTTTAAATAGGGCACCGTCTAAATCCGTTGAGACGACACCATATGAATTATGGTTTGGGAAGAAACCTAAGCCGTGTTTCTAAAAGTTTGGGGATGCGATGCTTATGTCAAGAAACTTCAACTTGAAAAGCTCGAACCCAAGTCGGAAAAATGCGTCTTCATAGGATACCCTAAGGAAACCATTGGGTATACCTTCTACCTTAGATCCGAAGCAAGATCTTTGTTGCCAAGAACGGATCCTTTCTGGAAAAAGAGTTTCTCTCGAAAGGAGTAAGTGAGAGGAAAGTAGAACTCGATGAAGTACTACCTCTTGAACCGGAAAGTAGTGCAGCTCAGAAAATGTTCTGTGGTGCCTACACCGATCGGAGAGGAAATTAATGATGATGATCAAGGTACTTGGATCAAGTTGCTCTTGAACCGTGAGGTCCACAAGGACACGTTCCACACCAGAATGTTATGGCAACCCTGTCCTGGAAATCATGTTGTTAGACAACGATGAACCTTCGAACTATGAAGAAGCGAAGGTGGGCCCAGATTCCAACAAATGGCTTGAAGCCATGCAATCCGAGATAGGATCCATGTATGAAAACAAAGTATGGACTTTGACAGACTTGCCCGATGATCGGCGAGCGATAGAAAACAAATGGATCTTTAAGAAGAAGACGGACGCAGATGGTAATGTTACCATCTATAAAGCTCGACTTGTCGCTAAGGGTTATCGGCAAGTTCAAGGGGTTGACTACGATGAGACCTTCTCTCCCGTAGCGAAGCTGAAGTCCGTCCGAATCATGTTAGCAATTGCCGCATACTATGATTATGAGATATGGCAAATGGACGTCAAAACAGCATTCCTTAACGGCTATCTTAAGGAAGAACTGTATATGATGCAGCCGGAAGGTTTTGTCGACCCTAAGAATGCTAACAAGGTATGCAAGCTCCAGCGATCCATTTATGGGCTGGTGCAAGCATCTCGGAGTTGGAACATTTGCTTTGATGAGATGATCAAAGCGTTTGGGTTTATGCAGACTTATGGAGAAGCCTGTGTTTACAAGAAAGTGAGTGGGAGCTCTGTAGCATTTCTCATATTATATGTAGATGACATACTTTTGATGGGAAATGATATAGAACTTTTGGACAGCATTAAGGCCTACTTGAATAAGAGTTTTCAATGAAGGACCTTGGAGAAGCTGCTTATATATTAGGCATCAAGATCTATAGAGATAGATCGAGGCGCCTCATAGGTCTTTCACAAAGCACATACCTTGATAAGATATTGAAGAAGTTCAAAATGGATCAGTCCAAGAAAGGGTTCTTGCTGTATTGCAAGGTGTGAGATTGAGCTCGGCTCAATGCCGACCACGGCAGAAGATAAAGAAGAGATGAGTGTCATCCCTATGCTTCAGCCATAGGATCTATTATGTATGCCATCTTGTGTATCGGACCTGATGTAAACCTTGCCGTAAGTTTGGTAGGAAGGTACCAAAGTAATCCCGGCAAGGAACACCGGACAGCGGTCAAGAATATCTTGAAGTACGAAAAGGACTAAGGACATGTTTCTCGTTTATGGAGGTGACGAAGAGCTCGTCGTAAAGGGTTACGTCGGCGCTAGCTTCGACACAGATCTGGATGACTCTAAGTCACAAACCGGATCTGAGTATATGTTGAATGGTGGAGCGATGGCTGGTGCAGCTGCAAGCGAGCGTCGTGGCGGGATCTACATGTGAAGCGGAGTACATGGCAGCCTCGGAGGCAGCGCATGAAGCAATTTGGGTGAAGGAGTTCATCACCGACCTAGGAGTCATACCCAATGCGTCGGGGCCGATCAAACTCTTCTGTGACAACACTGGAGCTATTGCACTTGCCAAGGAGCCCAGGTTTCACAAGAAGACCGGGCACATCAAGCGTCGCTTCAACTCCATTCGTGAAAATGTTCAAGACGAAGACATAGAAATTTGCAAAGTGCATACGGATCTGAATGTCGCAGATCCGTTGACTAAACCTCTTCCGCGAGCAAAACATGATCAACACCAGAACTCTATGGGTGTTCGATTCATCACAGTGTAACTAGATTATTGACTCTAGTGCAAGTGGGAGATTGTTGGAAGTATGCCCTAGAGGCAATAATAAAAGGATTATTATTATATTTCCTTGTTCATGATAATTGTCTTTTATTCATGCTATAATTGTATTATCCGGAAATCGTAATACACGTGTGAATACATAGACCACAATATGTCCCTAGTGAGCCTCTAGTTGACTAGTTCATTGATCAACAGATAGTCATGGTTTCCTGACTATGGACATTGGATGCCATTGATAACGGGATCACATCATTAGGAGAATGATGTGATGGACAAGACCCAATCCTAAGCATAGCACAAGATCATGTAGTTCGTTTTGCTTGAGCTTTTCCAATGTCAAGTATCTTTTCCTTAGACCATGAGATCGTGTAACTCCCGGATACCGTAGGAGTGCTTTGGGTGTACCAAGCGCCTGGCGTAATCGGGTGACTATAAAGGTGCACTACGGTATCTCCGAAAGTGTCATTGGGTTGACACGGATCGAGATAGGATTTTCACTCCGCATGACGGAGAGGTATCTCTGGGCCCACTCGGTAATGCATCATCATAATGAGTTCAAGGTGACCAAGTGTCTGGTCACGGGATCATGCATTACGATACGAGTAAAGTGACTTGCCGGTAACGAGATTGAACGAGGTATTGGGATACCGACGATCGAATCTCGGGCAAGTAAAATACCGATTGACAAAGGGAATTGTATACGGGTTGCTTGAATCCTCGACATCGTGGTTCATCCGATGAGATCATCGAGGAGCATGTAGGAGCCAACATGGGTATACAGATCCGTTGTTGGTTATTGACCGGAGAGCCGTCTCGGTCATGTCTACGTGTCTCCGAACCCGTAGGGTCTACACACTTAAGGTTCGGTGGCGCTAGGGTTGTAGAGATATGAGTATGCAGCAAACCTAAAGTTGTTGAGTCCGGATGAGATCCCGGACGTCACGAGGAGTTCGGAATGGTCCGGAGGTAAAGAATTATATATAGGAAGTGCAGTTTCGCCATCGGGAGAGTTTGGGGTCACGGTATTGTCTGGGACCACCGGAAGGTCCCGGGGTCCACCGGTGGGGCCACCTATCCGGAGGGCCCGTGGGCTGAAGTGGGAGGGACCAGCCTGGTGGGCTGGTGTGCCCCCCCCCCCCCGCCTAGGGTTGGAAACCCTAGGGTGGGGCGCCCACTGCCTTGGGGGCACTCCACCCCTGGCCACCGCCCCTTGGGAGATCCCATCTCCAGGGCCGGCGCCCCCCCAGGGGGCCTATATAAAGAGGGGGGAGGGAGGGCAGCCGCACCCTGAAGTCTTGGCGCCTCCCTCTCCCCTGCTACACCTCTCCTTCTCGCAGAAGCTCGGCGAAGCTCTGCCGGAACCCTGCTGCATCCACCACCACGCTGTCGTGTTGCTGGATCTTCTTGAACCTCTCCCTCCTCCTTGCTGGATCAAGGTGCAGGAGACGTCATCCGCTCCGTACGTGTGTTGAACGCGGAGGTGCTGCCCGTTCGGCACTTGGTCATCGGTGATTTGGATCACGACGAGTACGACTCCCTCAACCCCGTTCTCTTGAACGCTTCCGCTCGCGA
Organism: Aegilops longissima; assembly: GCA_021605205.1. Taxonomy (NCBI): domain Eukaryota; kingdom Viridiplantae; phylum Streptophyta; class Magnoliopsida; order Poales; family Poaceae; genus Aegilops; species Aegilops longissima. The sequence goes on from CM038680.1 coordinate 121,387,038, forward strand.
TCTACAAAGGTATGTAGATGCACTCCTATCATTCGTTGCTAGATGAACTCATAGATGGATCTTGGTGAAACCGTAGGAAAATTTTTATTTTCTGCAACGTTCCCCAACAGCTTCAGCATGGTGTCGTGGTAGAGGATGTTAATGCTGCTACCGCCGTTGATCAGCACCCGTGAAAAGCCGTAGATGAGCCTCTTGGAGGCAATGGTCGGGTCGAGAACGAGGGTGTAGCCACCCGGCGTGGGCATCACAGCCGAGTGGTCCTCGTGACTCTAGGTGATGGGCCTCTGGGCAGTGCATGAACTGAGGAATGGGGGGGACAGCGGCGTTCACCTCATGCTGGTGCTTGCGTAGGTTGTGCTTGTCATCGCTCTCACTGGTGGAGACGATGTACACCGCGTTGTGGTGGGGGAAGTCATGGAGGACGCTGCCGAAGCTGGTGGTGGAGGCGGAAGACCCTCGCCCCACATCAGCTGCGCCATCTAGTTACACTGTCGGGTTGTGTGCATAGACGGCTTCGCATCACTGTGGTGCTCGCTTGGCGCGTCGAGCATCTGCTCGAAGGTGAGCTTGGGCTATCACGCCCCTTTGCCAGTTCGCTAGCGCCGATTGCCACCCTGGTCGGCCGGCTGGTCTTCCTCGACGGTCGCGACTTGCTGGTAGTTGTAGCAGGCATCCGGTTGCTCGCCCTTCCACTTGTTGTCGTCGTTCTGCTGTCGCTTGTTGTTGTCTCCAGCCGGCCGAGGGTCGGCCGACTGGGCCTGAATCACCTTGCTGGCACATGGCGGAGTCGGTGGCGTACTTGTCCGCCTTGGCCATGAGCTCCGCCATGGTCGCCGGCTCGGAGCGCATGAGCTTGTGCTTCAGCAAGGTGCCATCTCCGCACCCCTCAGTGAAGTAACGGATCACTTGCACCTCGTGGACCCCCTCGCAGGAGTTGCGCAGCTCCATCCTCTGTGTGAGGTAGTTGCGGAGGGATTCGTCCGGCCTCTAGACGCACATGGAGAGCTGGCGTTGCTGGCCCGGGCGCTTGTACGTGCCGGTGAAGCTGCACACGAACGCATCCTTGAAGTCCAACCAGGTGTTGATGTTGTTGGATGGCAAGTTGTTCAGCCATGTCTTGGCCGAGCCAAGCAACATGAGGGCCACGAAATGCACCTCCACGCGCTTGTTCCTACCGGCAATACCGACGGTCGTGGTGTAGTCGGTCAGCCAATCCTCTGGCTTGGTGACCCCGTTGTACTTGGGGGTGTCGTGGGCCAGCGTAAAACCTTTGGGGAAAGGCTCACCACGGTTGCATGGCCCGAAGCAGGTCGGGCGAGGGAGCGCACCAGCCGCTCGATGCGGTGGCGAGCGTCGTGCTTGTACTGTGGCTTGCGGGGCCCCAACCGGCCAGTGATTGTAGGGCGCACAACCGGCCCTACTCAGGCCAGTCGCTCCCGGTGCACGGATGGGGGTTGCTGCGCCGGCGGCCTCCACTGTCTGGCTCATCCAGCCGGCTAGTGACAGCTGGTGGGTCGAGGTTGCGTCGGCCCCGGCCACCCAAGTGCCGGCTCCCGTGGCTGGCGCCAGAGGACGCCTGCAGCGTCTGCCTGAGTGCTCCGCCCGGCTGTTGGTTGTCCGTATGAAGGGGAGGGGAAGCCGGGTTGGAGGCGGTCGGCTAGGCCAAGTCACACTCAGCCTGCTACTGATTCGCGGCAGCGATGAGGTCGTGGACGCGTTGATGTTGCAGTAGCAGCTCCTCGCCCTCCAGGTGGTCGAGCTCGGCTGCGGCCTCCTGCGCGGCCCTCATGTTCTGAACGGGAGTGCCGTAAGTGGGCCGGCCTGCGCCCAGAATCTGGCTGATGGCCCCGCCGCGGAGGCGTACGTCGCCGAGCCGACTAGGCCCGTCGCCTACCAGAGCCGTGGGCGATATTGTACTCACGCTGCATGGACTCCATCTGGTGCTGCGTGGCGGCGAGCTCGGTGGCCTCGGCAAGCAAGTGCTTGGGGTCTCCTAGAGCTCAGTCACGGCAACAGCCGGGTCGATGCGGGCATGATGGGGGCACATAAGTAATGCACCGCCGAGTGCAAGGGGTTGGACTGGCCAGCACGGGCTGCAGCAGCAGCGGCCGGATCCTTGCTGCAGCCAGAGGCTTGGCTGGAGGCAGTGGTCAGTACCTCCACACAAACACAGAAGTCAGCGACAACGTCGGAGATGCTACAGCCGCCGGATGGCGGCGGGTCGGAGAAGTTGAGCACCATGCTAGGGTACTCATCGGGGACTAGCGCGACGAAGATGCGCAGCTCGCCGAAGGGAGCAACGGAGCTGCCTGCGGGGCAGGCGACGTCCGCGCCGGGCGTTGCACCGTCACCGACTCAAGAGGATGCACCAGACATGCCAACCAAGCCGTGCGCGATACGCTCGCCGGATGGAGTGTAGGATCTCGTCCGGAACATGACTCTGGTAGACGCCGCATGTGGCCCCATGGTGGGCGCCAACTGTCGTGGTATTCTCATGGCAGATGCCATGGGATGGCTTATCGAGTGTGGTTGGAGCCGAAGTGCGTTGGTGGGTTCCGAAAGCGAGATTGGGCATGAGCGGTGCGAGACACATGAAATACCATGGTTCGGGGCCCTCCGAGGGAGGTAATACCCCTAGTCTCGCCGGATCGACTATGAAGATCACATGGGCTACAATGGTGCTATTGGAGCTGTTTCGGATGGAGGGGGAAGAAGGAGCTAGCTCTCCTCTCCTTGCATGTGTTTGTGTGTGAGTAAAATGAGTCGAACCCCTCCTAGCGGGGCTCCTGGGAGGTCTTATAGCCGGACCTCCCAGGTTACAATGGATAAAGAAAGTGGTATGAGGCCCTATCACCAACGTCTTTGGTCTTTCATGGGGCCCGTCGGCTGCATGTCACTGTAGCCCGTCGGTCTCTGCATCGCGGAGTGGTAGGCATTGTGCCTCCACAGTGCCGCGTCGCACTGAGGTTGATTGCCCTGGTCAGTGGTATTGGTGGCTATAGCCACGCTCCCCGTGATGTGGGTGTGGTTTTGTCGTACGACAGGGTTGGACAGGCACTGACCCCATCGGCTGCACCCGGCCAGCTTGATCATGGCGTCATGCCCAGCCAGCACGCTGCTGGGGAGCCGGCTGGAGGGCCAGCTGGATTGAGGGCCAGCTGGAATGAAGCATGAAATCAAAAAAAAATCCTACGAACACCCAAGATTTATCTAGGAGAAGCATAGCAACGAGAGAGGAGAGTGTGTCTACATACTCTCGTAGACCGAAAGCGTACGCGTATATAACGTGGTTGAAGTACTCGTACTCACTCTTCATGATCCGATCACGATCCAACCAATCTAGTGCCGAACGGACGGCACCTCCGAGTTTAGCACACGTGCGGCTCGATGACGCCTCCTCCTCCTTGATCCAGCAAGATAAGGCGGAGAAGTGTATGGGATCGCAACCAGCATGAAGGCGTGGTGATGATGGTGGTGGTGGAGTCGGAATATCGGCAGGGCTTCGCTAAGTGAAAAACCGTGGACGAGAACTATGTTGGGAGGGAGAGACGGGGCAGCAGCCAAGGCCAATGTGTTGGGGTGCCTTGTTGCGCTCCCTCCCCTATATTTATATGTGTGGGAGGGCTAGGAGTCCAGCCCTACTCATAATAGGAGTTGCCGCCAAGGGGGGGAGGACTTGGACTCCTAGTCCAATCCTATTCCTACTAGCTAGGACTCCCCTTTTTTCCCTTCCCTAGCCAAATGGGCTTTTGAGGACTTGGTGCGCCTGGCCCAATAAATCCAGGGCGCCTCCCCTCAGTCCATGCCAGCCCTTGGGACGTGCTGGACCCACTTGTGGACTTCTGGACCCCTCCAGAACCCTTCGGAACCTTCTGGAAGCTTCCCGGTATAATACCGAAAAAATGCACCTTTTTTTGGAACCCAAAATTTGACTTCCCATATATAAATCCTTACCTCTCGACCATTCCAAGACTCCTCGTGACGTCCGGGATCTCATCCAGGACTCCGAACAACATTTGGTTACCAATCATCAAATATCCCAATACTATTCTAGCGTCAACGAACGTTAAGCGTGCGACCCTGCGGGTTCAGGAATCATGTAGTCATGACCAAGACCTCTCTCCAGTCAATAACCAATAGCGGGACTTGGATGCCCGTATTGGTTCCTACATATTCCACTTAGATCTTTAATCGGTTGAACCACGATGTCAAGGATTTGGTTAATCCCGTATGCAATTCCCTTTGTCCGGTGATATGTTACTTGCCCGAGATTCGATCGTCGGTATCTTCATACCTAGTTCAATCTCGTTACCGGCAAGTCTCTTTACTCATTCCGTAATACAAGATCTCGTGGGCACATTTCTTGCAAGCTCTTTACAATGTTGTATTACCGAGAGGGCCCAGAGATATCACGGAGTGACAAATCTCAGTCTCGATCCATGCCAACCCAACAAACACCTTTGGAGATACCTATAGAGCATCTTTATGATCACCCAGTTATGAAGTGATGTTTGATATCACACAAGGTATTCCTCCGGTATCCAGGAGTTGCATGATCTCATGGTCTTAGGAATAGATACTTGACATGAAGAAAGCTATAGCAATAAACTGATACGATCAAATGCTAAGCTTACGGTTGGGTCTTGTCCATCACATCATTCTCCTAATGATGTGATCCTATTATCAAATGACAACTCATGTCTATGGTTAGGAAACCTTAACTATCTTTGATCAACGAGCTAGTCTAGTAGAGGCTCAATAGGGACATGGTACTTGTTTATGTATCCACACATGTATTTAAGTTTCCGGTCAATACAATTCTAGTATGAATAATAAACCTTTATCATGAATAAGGAAATGTGATAATGACAAATTTATTATTTCCTCTAGGGTATATTTCCAACATATAAGAACTACATGAGTTGCCATGAGTGGTGACTCATGGCAACACGTGTTGTGATAGACAATGCATCAAGGGAGATAGGTGTAGGACCTACATGAGTTACCCATCCTATGTGATTGGAGATCACATGAACTAGGAGCTGAAAAAACAAGCTACTGGTTAACTAAGGAGAGTAACTTTACTAATCGACTCCGTTGGAGATGCAGTACTCTCAGAACAGTATGGTATGTTGACTTTTTTCTTAATGTACTCCAAAGCTTGTATAAGCAAGATGCTATCCTATAAAGCGATCTCCGGAGGAACACATCTATATGAGCCCGATAGTTGGTCATAGTCTATGAGATTGGGTGGTGTCTAGCAAGCTCATGAATAGGCCAGGAGTGTGACTAATATATTCCACCCGACGGGTCAGCCTTCCGCAGCCTAGTACTGGAAAACTTCTTTACGCCAAACTGACAATTTAAGGCATAGTACATTATTAGCTGTGAAGGAGTGTAACTACTTGCCCTAGGTGGATGTTCAGTCTTAACTGGTCTCCACTGAAAATACTAATATACCAAAACAATGTTTGTAGAAGAGAACAACATAATGGACCCTCGAGATCTGGTGGGGGATTGTTGAATTATGAGGTCGGCTTTAGGCCGATCTAGTAATTTCATAAAAATCTCTAAGGGCTCATGTGGGTATTATGACTAGGTGATGGGAAGTTCAGTATCATACCGCTAGTGGAGGAAGAGTTTGACCTCTTTATAAGGGTTCCTCTTCTACATGCTATTGGATCTTGAGAAGAGGAGTGGTTCCCGCGCGCTCCTCCACCGTCGGCCGCCTCGCAACGCCTCATGTTGCATGTGTGTCATCTTTTGTGAATGAGTCGAGCCGTGCTCATACCTATGTCATATGTCCGCTTATTTTTGCCGGCCAAAAATGGAGAGTCCGTAACAGACGAGACACAAATCTAAGACGTCAGATTGTGGACTGTTGCCGACTCAGACGTGGGTCCAGCCCACGTCTCCCTACCTGGACGCGCCTATATATTGGAGGCATTGGCAACGCTAACCACTACGAAGAATAGATCACATTTGCTATGCTTCCACGTGCAGTGCCCACCGTCGTTCCACACCCTGCTGCCGCCGGCAATCCCATCCCGTCCACAACATGCACGGTTGTACGAGAGAGCGGGCCTCCGAAATCCCGTCTCTTGAGATCCTGTACGGGAGAGAGGTGATTAGGTTTTTGGGGAGCGTCTCCTACGCGATTGCTTGTCGCCGTTTGTCTACGACCACTACTTCGTCTGCATTCTCATCGCCTTCGTCATTAACATGTCCACCGACGCCAACAAGCTCGCTGCCGAGAAGAAGGCCGCCGAGGAGCCTCCACCGCTGCCGCGGCTTCGGCCTAGCCTGCTGGAGGGTTTAACTCGTTTATCCCACTCCTGTTTATTTCCGTGTGTACAGTACTGGCTATTTACGTAGATACTTGTACTATATGTGTAGTACGTGCCTATCAGATTAGATACCGGTATGTGATCAATAATGTTCATGATTTATTTCTAGATTAATTCAGTCGGAAAATTGCTAATATACTCAACACCACGTCGCCACAGAACACCGTCGTCCTGCGCCGGTACCGTTGGGCAGAGAGGAGAAGAGGCCCCGCCGCGACTGCCAATGCGGGGGAGGGAGGACAGGGAAGGTTGGACCGGCGGCTAGGGTTCCCTCCCCGTTGCTCTCGTGTCGCTCGGACGGAGGGGGAAATAGAGTTTTTAGATGTTTTTCCATGATGATTCCCTCTTCTTCCGTGCTGCTTTGCTGCAGGGTCAGTGGCACCCCAAGTTGACACATTTCGCGTGTGCTGAATCAAAATAACATTGCTCCAACTCCTTTTGATCATTTTCTCGCTGGCTTGACTGGACCTTTGACCATGGAGTGGCTGGGTCAAAGCCGGACGCATTCCCTGACCAAGTCGGTCAAAACCAAGACCTATCGGACGTGAAATTCACCTGATGTCCTCCTGCCAAAAAGCAAAACGCGGCCCATTTCACGTCGACCGAGCCCTAATTTGGATTTACACGCAGCCGAAGAGTTCCACGTCCGGCCCAAACTAGCTTCAACTATTTGATGGACCGAACGCAACGGGGAAATTGGATTTATGTTCTTAATTTCAGGTATTGGCAGGAATTAATCGAGACATCAATGTCGAAGAACAGTGGTGCAGTTGTCTGTCACGGTCGGCCGATGCGGTGAGCAATGGAGGCATCCAAAATTCCAAATAGATCGCTGTTGTTGGATTTCTTTTTAATTTTTTTTTTTTTTTTGAGAAGGACCGCTGTTGTTGGGTGTGCATGCCTAGTGTGGCATGCTCTCCATCCGGACCACTCCTCCTACAGTCACCTTATGCCTACGTCCAGACAAAAGCAAGAATCTGGTCAGACCAATTTGAGGAAGAAAAGCATGTGTATGCGGATCGTTGGTGCTCCGAGAGACGAGACCTGTTGGAGAGGATAGGTTTTGGGTGTCACGATAGTGAGCAGTTCCGAGCATATCCACTCGACAAGCAAGTTGCACCAAGAGGAGGGTGGATAGAAGCTACTTTCTCCGTCTCATAATGTAAAACGTTTTTTAACATTAGTGTAATAGTATTAAAAAGGCGTCTTATATTATAGGAGGGGGAGTAGTACGTACGTGGGTCACTCCCTCCACTTTTGATTCCGTTGCCGCTTTTAAATCCGCATTGAAAATGCGTGACGTGGATTGGTTGATCTCTGACTTGGACTTCCGTTCGCCCTAGAGACATCACGTCCTCCATTAATCCTTTGATCTTTCTTCAAGTCAGGAATCATTACAAGTTTCCTTTGGCTTTCTTCGCGTGCGCATTATCTAAGATTGATGCTCTCCTTGGCCATCATAAGTACAAGATTATCATAGTCATGACTCCTCTTTTATTATCATTATGGTCATGACTTTCCTCTTTTCCTTGTTGTTGTTGTTGTTACTGCTAGTGCTGCTGCGAGAATCATGGTCATGACTCGTGGTAGGATTTTCTTACTAATATAATTCTCCACATCCAACTAATTTTGGAACACTCTCATACTTACTGTTATGTTGCAAATGCTTTACATTGACTGATGCAATGACATCTCCGGACCCACATGTATGCCAGCCCCAATAATACCAACCTCACTACATTATGTTCGCCAACTTTCTAATGCCACGTCTATACTATCTTTGTCCTTGTTTATTGGCTATCTTCGTATTTTGTGCCAAAATTTGATCATAAAATTAACTGACAAAATGTTAATGCATGTCATCAAAAGTTATGTCGTTGGATTCGTATTTGAACGTAGTTTCCAGTGAAACTATTTTTTGTGACATACATTAACATTTTGTTAATTAAATCCATGGTCAAAATTTTGCATAAAATACAAAGGGGACTAATAAATCAGGACGGAGGTAGTAGTTGTGCATAATTTTAACCTTATATATTTTACTAACAAAATTATAAGTTGTATGTCACAAAACTTATATTGTTGAATCCATATTTGAAAGAGGTTCTGCATGATGTTATTTTTATGGTATATAAATTACTTTTTAGTTGAATTAAAGGTCAAAGTTTGACCCAAAATAAACCAGGTCAGAGGTAGTAGTACGCGCAATACATGTTGATATTTGGGAGAAAACTAATTGCAGGTTGATATTTGGGAGAAAATTAATTGCACGTTGACATTAGGCAAGATATCAATTACACATTAATTATATGGATAGTGTTGATATCGATATTTGATATGATATTAATTGCACGCTGAACATGTTGAACCCTTTCCATTGGAGCAATATGGATCGTTGGATTGACATGGCTTGACGGCTGAGATTTGTTGGATCTGCCCCTTTAAATCTTTTTAGATGATCGTAAGCTTTCCTCATCCGTCGAACATGTTTTCGCTCATCCCTTCGTCCTCCCTCGGATATCTTTGGTATCCCAATCGATAGCAATAAATTCATGCTTGTAAGCAAATAAATATCAATCAATCCCTTATCTTTGATATAACCCAATAAAGAAAATCAATCACGGACAAATCTATTTTGTCAGTTTAAAAAATGACAAAAAATCTGTACTTTATAACCAAATCATAATCTTATTTTAACTAATTTGTTTTGCATGAAAAAAATATCCCGTGGTCCTCTTATTGTGTTAAAAAAAATTGCCACGCGGGCACATACCTAGTCTATATCTATATCAATATATTGGAAAAGCGAGTTACTGAGATCTAACAGATCTCATCCATTCAGCCGCATATATCCAATGGTCAATATTGCCTAATATCAAAGCAGTAATATTCGGAAAAGGAATCTACTAGCATCACTCTCACATGATCAATCTAATTACTCACAGAAAATGTATTGTCAGTCAATACGAAAAAATAGCTTGGGCTGGGACCACAAAAGAATTCAGTGGCGGGGAGTGAAAACGTGCCCATCTTTTTTCAACTTCTGCAAGAAGCACCATCGTCTTCAGTGTTCAGATTTGGACCGAAGTAATTAGTTTGTCGTCATACCGCTGCTGTTTAATTAGGAGAGGCACAGCTTTCTCCAGGGGGAGTGGCTTCAAAGGGAGATATAAAGAGGACCGGCAGCTACCTCCAGATTTTTCTTCCTTCAAGAATCTCTCTCCCTCTCTCTCTCTCTCTCTCGGAGAAGCGCCGCTCGACTCTTGGCAGCCGCTGACAAACGGCGCCGGCGACGGCGAGGATCTCCGGGAGAAGGACGCCACATTTTCCTTTGATCCGCTGGGCCCCATTCTGGGACCTGTTGCTCTGTTCTTCAAGCATTATTTTTCCTGTGACTCTCCGAGCGGGCTCCGGAGCATCCCTTGGCTTGGCTGTGATCTCCAGGTAATTAATGGCCCTCGTCTCCGTTTCCGTTTGCTTCCGCCTTCTCTGCACTGCCTAGCTTGCAAATCTGCAGCAAATCGCCACTGCGCCCAGCTTGGTTTTAGTTGCTTCAATAGATTCGATACTGGTTAGGTGTATGTTGGGAAGGGAGTTGGTGTTGCTTGGTTTCATCCTCTGAACCACTGGTACTAGAGCCGTAGAGCGTGTTCTTGCTCCGTTGGAGGTTCAGATTCAGCTGGGTTTCGATGTGCTCAAATTTTTAGCGGAACGGGTAGTACAGGTTTGTAGATCATTTCTTCAGTATCTTTGGGGCAATTTGTTAAAAAATAATAATTTTCAACTTTACTCTCCGATTGATAAAGTTTAAAATCTTGAAAGAAATATGCAAAGTGGAAAACATTTTTTTTAAATGTGAGTTAAAATGGCGTTTCATCAGTGACGAATCTTACATGAATAAAGCCAAGCTGATAATGAATTGACCTGTTAAAACCTGGAAAAGATGACATATGGAAGAAAAATGGACCTGTGGCTGTCACTTTCAGCTATGCCAACAGAGCAGGAATTTGGACCTTTCCATACCAACTAATCACGTTATTTAAAGAGCATGATAAGCCTGAACCGCTCTAGTTGTCTATTTGGTGGACAACATCATTTGCAGGTGGTGAAAGCATGAGGTTGTGGTCTCTCCTTCTTCTCCTTGTTTGCTTGCCTACACTGATCCTGTCGGAAGATTACTCCGACGTAACCGTCATCGTACGGGGCTCCAAGACGATCGCTGCGACCAGTGATGAGTTTATTTGCGCTACCCTTGATTGGTGGCCTCCGGAGAAGTGCAACTATGATCAGTGCCCATGGGGAAAGGCTTCTATCTTGAACATGGTAGGTTCTGAATCCCAATAATACTCTTATTAATCACATGAATTTGGATTTTATGCAAATTACTGAGTTTGGTCTTTCTCCGAATTTCCAGGACTTGACTAATCCGTTGCTAGCTAAAGCTATCCACGGTTAGTGTTCTGACCGTTGTCAATTGAAGAATTTTCTACTTTTCAGTTACAACTCCCCTATTTGCTACTGTAATTTGTTCCCCCACCTTTCAATGAAAAGAAACGCAAAGTCTTTGCGTTTTCTCCGAAAAAGAAAACAACTCCCTATGGAGGCTCAGTTTATTCTTAAATTTTTAGAAGGGTAAAATATCCTTGTGAGTCATTTACAACCTAGCATCTAACAATAATTGAGCTGCCACTCAAATATCCTTGTGATTCTTCACTTAGCAAGTTTTTCCTTTTTTGTGTAGCTAGTTTCTTCACCTTTTTGTTTACCGTCTTTTCATACGGTCTAGTTTATGGTCTTGATGGCACCTCATCTTCTTCCCCTGATGAATATTTCTGCCGAATTTATTCTTGTAGCTTTTAGCCCACTACGAATCAGAGTCGGAGGCTCCTTGCAAGATCAAGTGGTATATGAAACACCAAATTTAGGATCTCCATGCAGACCATTCACAAAGGCTTCAAGTGGCTTGTTCGGATTTTCTAAAGGATGCATAACCATGGAAAGATGGGATGCAATGAATGATCTGTTCCTCAATACAGGGTGAATGCCTTTGCCAGTTGTTTATCTTTAGGAATTTCCATCTATATTTTCTTCTAGGGACAAATGCATTTTTACCCCTAGTTGGTTCCTACCCACGGGTTTTGCCCTTACTTTTCGAGCTTGCTCAGTTTTGCCCTTACTTTTTCCATCGAAGTCCCTCGAATGCCCTTTGACCGTTTGACCAAAACTTTGAAAATTCATAACTAATTCATACGAACTCGGAAAAATGCAAATAAGATATCAAAATGTTCAGATAAGCATTACCTTTATGGGCATATCATTTGCATTCAGGACAAAAGCATTGTTTAAACTACCCGAGGTAATTAATGTTATTAACATTATTAAAATTAAATAGGTATAAACAATATTTTTTTCATGAATAAAAATTACATGCAAATGTAGGTGATGTTTTCTGAACATCCTGATAACTTATTTGCATTTTTCTGAGTTTGTATCAACTTGTTATGAATGTTCTAACGACTTTGAACATTATTTGGAAACTTCATAACAAGTTGATACAAACTCAGGAAAATGAAAATAAGGTATCAGGATGTTCAGAAAACATCACCTACATTTGCATATAATTTTTATTCATGATAAAAATATTGTTTATACCTATTTATTTTTAATAATGTTAATAACATTAATTACCTCGGGTAGTTTAAACGATGCTTTTGTCTTGAATGCAAATGATATGCCCATAAAGGTAATGTTTATATGAACATTTTGATATCTTATTTGCATTTTTCTGAGTTCATATGAATTAGTTACGAATTTTCAAAGTTTTGGTCAAACGGTCAAAGGGCATTCGAGGGACCTCGATGGAAAAAGTAAGGACAAAACTGAGCAAGCTCGAAAAGTAAGGGCAAAACCCGTGGGTAGGAACCAACAAGGGGTAAAAATGCAATTGTCCCTTTCTTATAAGCGAGTTGTGATTGATTACATCAGACTGCTGAACATGCAACATATATTAAAATCTTAGCAGCGTATAATAATATATGCAGTGCATTTTCTAAAAAGAATTCTTTAATTCCTTCAGTGCAGTTATTACTTTTGGTCTTAATGCACTTCGAGGGCGAAAGCAGATACGCAAAGGTGTTTGGGGAGGTGCTTGGAATTCAAGCAATGCTCAGGAGTTTATGGAATACACTGTTTCAATGAACTATCCTATTGATTCATGGGAATTTGGTAATACATTGTCAAATCCAAAACTATATTTGCTGCTCGCAAAGCAAGGAACATCTTTCATGTGTGCAAAGCGCTATATAAGTAACTATGCTCATTTACTAGGTAATGAACTGAGTGGAAGTGGAATCGGTGCAAGCGTGGGAGCTGAACAATACGGAAAAGACCTGGTTGAACTTCAAAAGATCGTCGATCAGTTATATGAAAACTCTAGCAAACCATTGGTGCTAGCCCCAGGAGGATTCTATGACAAACAATGGTTTGCTAAGCTCCTTGACGTCTCTGGGCCAAATGTTGTCAGAGGAATGACTCACCATATTTACAATCTTGGTGCTGGTGAGTGTTTTTTCAGTTCTTGGTAGTAGACCTTAATTATTTCTATTTTTTCTCATATATCAAAGATGGCACGAGATAATTTATTCAATCTTGATTAGGTAATGATCCACATGTGGCCAATAGAATCTTGGACCCACAGCATTTAAGCAAGGTTTCAGACACATTCAGAGATCTCCAGCTCACGATACAACGACATGGACCATGGTCGGCTCCGTGGGTCGGGGAAGCTGGCGGAGCGTATAACAGCGGCAGCCGTACCGTTTCCAATACTTTCCTGGATAGCTTCTGGTAATTACTTGTCAGAAGAACAAATGACTATCACGGCCATCATTCTTCTCGTGTCTTCTCATCCTGAAATTTGTTGTTTTAACTAGGTATCTTGATCAACTTGGTCAGTCAGCAAAGTATGACACCAAGGTCTACTGCAGACAGACTTTAATTGGAGGCAACTATGGCCTCCTCGACACCGATACTTACGTGCCGAACCCTGATTACTACAGGCAAGTACCTGTACTGTATATTCCTGCCAGAAACATACTTTACCGTCCGCATACGCTTCAGATTACTAAACTTTGATAAATGTTCAGTGCCTTGTTGTGGCATCGACTAATGGGGAATGGAGTTCTTTCCATAGACTTCGGCGGTACTTCATACTTGCGTGCCTATGCGCATTGCGGAAAGCAGAAGGTAAGAGTGGCCCCATGAGATTGATTTAGGCTTGGTAAACATAGCAGAGTGCTGTGACTTTAGTCACTAGTTGGCTGATTAGTGTGCTCTTAAAATGTTCTTTTCAGGGCGGCATCGCTCTCCTCTTGATCAACCTGAGCCAAAACATGGGGTCCATGGTCACCGTCAGGAACGACCTCAACGTCGGCCTAGCGCAAGGGCAGGGGATAACAAGGGACAGCTCCTTTGTTCATGGCCTGAAGAGGACGGTCTCCTGGGTTGGGAGCAAAGCCTCCGATGGGCTGGAGAAGAGGGAAGAATACCACCTGACGGCTCAAGACGGGAACCGTTTTGCACGCACCATGCTGCTGAATGGAGTTCCTCTGGAGCTCACTGAAGATGGTGACATCCCTCCGATGTACCCGGTGCAAGTTTCTGCCAGTTCACCGATCTATGTCGCGCCGCTGTCCATTGCCTTCGTCATCTTCCCAGATTTTGAGGCTGACGCTTGCTAGCGATGAACTGTAGTTTTTAGATAGGATACCATGCGAGTTTTTCAGCTACAACAACATAGCGCTTCTCAACTATACAAATACTGAAAATGGTTTGTGTTGATGTGTTCTGCCCCAATTGGGCCACCTATGTTCAACAAATTCACAATAAAGAAAAGCTCGAAAACTTTCTCCTGATATTTACCAAAACTTTCAGAAAGAGATTGTCTCCTACTCCCTCAGTCCCATAATGTAAGACGTTTTTTGACACTACGGGACGGAGGGAGTACTTTATAAGAAAATGAAGAACAAGAATCATACAGATTCAAATAATAATTTGGCTGTAAACAGAAATGATCATAAACTGCTGCTGATCAACCCACCAACCAGCATGCATTGAAGTCAATGCTTCAACTGTAAACACTAACAATATGGCCAAATGACTGATGCTGTCACATGCAAGTGCATGCAAAATAATCTCAGATAGAAAAAACCTAAGACATGGAATGAAAAGCAAGTATTTCATTTGAGATGATCACCATAAATATATCAGAAAGACTGGGTGCAAAATGTACAGGGATGTTTTTTGCAAAATCAAAATTTGACCCTCTTCACATGGTGAACTGTATACTCACTCCCCAGCAATTACAGTAGTGATGGGACTATCATCAACTCTGCCAAATCAGGCAATTTATAATACTCCATCAAGTACAAAAGAACCATCCTAAACAATAGTGTAATTTCATGAGCTATGATACAAATGGAATAAACAAAAGGAAAGGGATCCTCGTGTAAATGGGAACAAAACATTCCATTCTGCACATGTAACCAATTATGTCCATTCCCTGGATACCCTTCGATGCCGGTCTCCAAAATAACGAATTTAATTCCACTTAATTTACGCCTTTATTTGTTGAATCTTTTGTCTCGCCAATCTACAACTGAGGCTCCATTATATGACAGTTCCTTACAAATTCATTCGAGTAGTTCACATGTTTCGTCCAAAATGGTTGGAGATGTTTAAAACCAATGTCAAGCCATGGTTTACTTTGTCCATTGTAATGTATAACTGCTGCTTTCCGAACACTAGAGATATCTGTCTTCTCCTGATACCCCAAACCTAAAAGGTGCCACGATGGATCAATCGGATGAACATGGCCTTTAAATGCTATAAGGCCAGGTGGCAGAGTTCCAAGCCTCCAAAGCGTGAAGTTTGACTTCAGATTCTGCAGGTAAAATAAACACAACGAATAAGACTGGAGCTCCCCGACATGAATTTAAAATTTATAAATGTTTAAATATAGAACAAGCAGAGTGTAAACTATCATGTGAAGCAGAAAGCAATGCTGATAAAATGGAATTCAGCACCACTCAGTACAGCTATACTTTTTCAGCAGCGAAGGCAAAATCTCCAAATATTTGAGAAGTCAGTGTTCTATACATTTTAAGTTGGTGCAATTAGAAACTTATGGTCAAATAAGGGGCATGGTGGACATCCAATAGTTGCAAATTAACTTGTTATATTGAAATGGCAAAAAGAAAAGAAATGTATCTATAAATGACTAAAGATGTACATATGAAAATGGAAATAGTGATATATACTCCCTCCGTTCACTATTATAAGATGTTTTGGATATTTCAGTATGGAGTACATACGGACTGAAATGAGTGAACAAACACACTAAAATGCGTCTATATACATCCGATTCAGAAAAAAAGTTAGAACATCTTATAATAGTGAATGGAGGGAGTATGTTTTACCTCCTTGACCCAATGGTGGTATTTATCTTTAATGGTTGTCTTCCTCCATGCAGCAAGGTCAAAAATGTTCATGCCATACGCCCACGCACACTCCAATGGATCAAAGTTGGTGGCAATGAGTGGATGAGAGAAGTTAAAATAATTCCTGAACCTCTTAGACATCACCCAACTATCTCCACCCCTGCAAGTCTCAACAGCTCCATTTACCTTCCCAGCTAGATCAATATCCCAAAGTGATGACAGGTCACGTTGGACAACAACATCATCATCAAGAAATACAACCTTGCTGAGGCTTGGGAATAACTGCTTTGACAAATTGTAAGTGTTATTATGTGATTGCGGATATTCAACAAAAAAGAAGCATTAATAAGTACGCAGCTATGCACCACCATAGAAATCTTCTCTACAGTTTTACAAAATTCCAAATATCTAAAAAACAAAGGGAGAATGAGAATTTCCAACTAGCTATGGAGCACTTTCAATTGCTATACATTTCTGAAAAAGGTAATTTAGGCAATATTGGTTGCCTCTTGATACCAAAAGACCACACTAAAAATATATTCACAAGTAGCCAATCCTATAGAAAGGAAAATAATCTTTGCAGTTGAGTGTTTCACCACATCGTTCTATCACATTTTATACATGCTAATTTGTTCATAAGATAGTTAGAAGAAAGTTCTTATACCTCAGGCAAGTATATACGAATATGATTGAGCACAGAAGTATATGTTGGACTTCCTGCCTGCAGCTTGGCTGCAAAAACTCTTGGGCTGTCACCTGCAGTGGTTCTTGCAAGGTGATTTCCATGGTAACGACTTCTGGCAATGTGCTGAATTTCTATAGCTTCAAGAACTGGACCATTTTCTTTCGTCAACCATTCAAATTGGTGGACACCCTTCACCTCAATAATGGCAGGATAAAGAGGATTCAATGCAAACCATGAATGCATGGCAGGATAGGTCTTCTTGTCAGTAATGATATGAAAGACTATCCTCTCAGGCTTCAATGCTGATCTAACTGTTGATCTGACCACAACCGAAGCTGCAAGGATGTTATCTGACGCTAAAACAAAGTGGAAATAGGAGTTGTCGGAAAGACGCGGGACCAACTCAGGGGGTGGCAGCTGTTTCCTCGCAAGGGCATTTGAGGAGTATACGTCAGTTAGACGCAATGAAAGGCAGTAAAGGCCTTTAGGAATTGCGATTGCTGCATAATGTTTGTTTAGCTGCTCTGATAACCTGGATGATCTCAGTTCCTTATCCATGGTCTCCATCTGCATGTCATTATGTAAACAATAAGTTTTGCAACTTGCTAAACAAAGAGGAGTGGATGAAAGGTAAAACTTTAGGTCACTGATCACTAATTGCATCAGTGATATTCTTTGCGTTTGACAACTTTAGGTGATCACTATACAACATTTGTAAGCATCAATGCTTACCGTGGCCTTCAGCCTCAAAGCAAATGACTTCAAATCATAATCATTATTCTTTGTATCCCAGATGAAATCATCAAAAGATTCTGCCACTTTTAGATCAACAGGAGCATCCTCCGAGTTTATTTCATCAAGCATCCTATACAGATCTCTTACAAGCCTCTGCACATTCGAGTGCAGCGATCGATTAAAAACTAAATAAAACATCAAAAGGATTAAGGAAAGTGCAAAGCACATGTTAATACCATGGAGCCATCTTCACCCCTACCGAGAAGACGTGGACCTAACCGTCTGCCCAGACAATCTGGTAAATGATAACAATCAGTGATGAATTTGTAGCAAGTGATTGACTGGACAAATTATAAAAACGTGAGAAAGTTTAAGCATTGAAGAAAAATCATGTTTGAGAAGATGGCCAAGTAATGAGGGCGGAAGTACGTAAAATAAAATAATTGTCGTCGAGGTATCACGGTAAATAATAT